>CAMRHE010000148.1:1200000-1800000 GCA_947044405.1 Leptodactylus fallax | reverse complement strand
TTGCTAGAGAGCATTTGGATGTTCCAGAAGAGTATTGGGAGAATGTCATATGGTCAGATGAAACCAAAGTAGAACTGTTTGGTAGAAACACAACTCGTCGTGTTTGGAGGAGAGTGAATGCTGAGTTGTATCCAAAGAACACCATCCCTACTGTGAAGCATGGGGGTGGCAACATCATGCTTTGGGGCTGTTTCTCTGCAAAGGGACCAGGACGACTGATCCGTGTACATGAAAGAATGAATGGGGCCATGTATCGTGAGATTTTGAGTGTAAACCTCCTTCCATCAGCAAGGGCATTGAAGATGAAACGTGGCTGGGTCTTTCAGCATGACAGTGATCCCAAGAACACCGCCAGGGCAACGAAGGAGTGGCTTCGTAAGAAGCATTTCAAGGTCCTGGAGTGGCCTAACCAGTCTCCAGATCTCAACCCCATAGAAAACCTTTGGAGGTCGTTGAAAGTCCATGTTGCCCAGTGACAGCCCCAAAACATCACTGCTCTAGAGGAGATCTGCATGGAGGAATGGGCCAAATACCAGTAACAGTGTGTGCCAACCTTGTGAAGACTTATAGAAAACGTTTGACCTCTGTCATTGCCAACAAAGGATATATAACAAAGTATTGAGATGAACTTTTGTTATTGACCAAATACTTATTTTCCACCATAATTTGCAAATAAATTCTTTAAAAATCAGACAATGTGATTTTCTAGATATGTTTTCTCATTTTGTCTCTCATAGTTGAGGTCTACCTATGATGTCAATTACAGGCTGGCCTCATCTTTTTAAGTGGGAGAACTTGCACAATTGGTGGCTGGCTAAATACTTTTTTTCCCCACTGTATGTTGTGGATAGGTTACAGTATGAATAGGCAATTTGTGGCTGGAAAACTCATGCATGATGTCTTGTAGCCGCAGGAGGAGGGAGCCAGCTGTTACAACAACCAGACATCCCAGAGAGAAGGCAGGGATAAATATTACTGTCCCTGCCTTCCTGATTGCTGTGTACACAATGCACAATGAGAGCTGTGTTCACAGCTATAGGAGCCGCCATAATGCGACTCACCTTCCAGCCTGGCACTCATGTGATCTGTGGGAGGTCGGAAACTATGAATTGCTGAGGACCCAGATGAGTCTCTTCAGTTCATTTTAGGAGGCTGCATTCCTCCTCTAACTAATATATCAGCAATAAAAAAAATAATGTTAAAAAGTTCCCCCCATAAGGTCTATTATAAAAAAAAAATATATAAGAATACAAAATAAAAAGACAAAAAAAAAAATAAACTAAAATAAAACTACCACACCAACATCACATAAGCTACCTGCAGCAGCACAAAACTGTGTTTCACCCACATAGCAATTACTGTAAAGGCAAAGGGAAGATAATTTTAAAGAGAGTCAGTGGGAGTTCTGCTACACATTTTGCACTGGGGCCCAAGAACTTTAAAGGGAGTCTACTACCACTAAAACTGCTTCTAAACCACTTATATACTATTGTAGGGCCACACCTGCTGGAGAACCATTTTCTTGTGCAGTTGCTACAAATCGCTGTCCATGGGACATAACAGTCTATCTAATGTAATAAAAGTTGAATTTCTCAACAACAAAAATGCACTTTGACACAATAAATGTAGATTCACTATGCCACTAACCAGCCCTGCAACAGCATATGAGTGGTTTTGAAGTTATTTCGGTGGCTATAGACTCCCTTTAAAAAGGTTATCCAGAAGTATACTATTGGTTTTCTATTCTTAGGATTGGTTACCAACAACAGATAGGTAGGACTTCGACTCTTAGTAACCCTGCCGTCCAGCCGTTTGCAGAAGCTGCAGTGTTCCTGAGCTAGCACAGTTTCATACACTGTGTAGCATCAGTTTAAATTGATGCAAGCACAGTCCCATTGACTTGAATAGGACTGTGCTTCCAGTAACTTTCCTAGTCACTACACAGTATAAACAGCTATTTATGGCCTACACAAGGAATAAGTTATCAATAGTCTACAGCTGAACAACCCCTTTAAGGTATACCACTTGTAGACAAGTTAATGGTGAAGCAAAAAGGTCTAATAGCTAGCAGACAAGGAAGAGAACCCAGTTTTTAAGGACCCTTTCTCCCCAGTGTATGAAATGACTTAATAAAATCACGGAAGGTGAAAATAACGAATATCTCTGCCTAGATGAGTAAAACAGTCTCTTCTGCTCTGTATTCAGTTTAAGACTCGATGCACATGTCAGTGTGCTAGTCATGTTCTTCACGGCTAGCACACTGACCCATTCATCTCTATGGTCCCATACACAAAGCCATGTATGCAGCAGTGAGCTTGGTGAAAAACTCAGGGCAGGTCCCATACCTGTCCATTTTGCAGCCAAGCCTCACTAGATTAAGTGAGTGGGTCTGTGGAAGAACGGGCGGCACACAGATGTCATCACAAATAAATGTATTTATTTAAAGGGGTTTTCCCATGATCATAACCATATCTATATTTGTAGATAATTAAAAGTTAAACATTTTTGCAAATATAAGTAGTTAACAATTCTGCAGAGTTTTAAGGATTTCCTCTAACTATCTTAGTGGTGACATCTGTTGTCTTGATCGGTTGCCAATGGATACGACCACAAATGCAGAAACTTTATATGGTCTGGGACTTGTCAAAAACCCAGCCATGATTTTCTTATTGTAGCTGGGTTATCAGGCAGGGACACTACAGAGAAGATATCCCGGCCACGATAAGGAAACCGTTGCTGATTTTCTGACCTTAGAAAGATCCTGCATTCATGGCCGTATCCATTGGCAACCGATCAAAACAACAAGACTGTGACCACAAGATATTTAGAGAAAATCTTTAAAACTCTGCAAAATGTTTAATTACTTATACTTGCAAAAATGTTTAACTTTTAATTATCTACAAATTTAAAAACGGTTATGTTCGTGGGAATACCCCTTTAAGTATCTGATGCTGCTTGATAAATCTGGAGTATTGTTAGACTGTCTAGTCCAGGGGTCAACAACCATTTTTTGGATGGTGTGCCAATTTTGAAAAATAAATCAAAGATGAAGTAGTCAGTTTGCAATGCAATAATTGTAAGGATGTAAGTCAGATAACACAAACCATAACTGCCATAGATTAGTTAGTCGATTAAACTTCCGTGTGATTCTTGTCCTGACTTTTTAAACAAAGATGATCCTTTTCTGATGGATATGACATTCGGCTGAACATGGGGCAAAGAATTGTCTGCAGTAAGTTTGCTTTGTGGGGTGGGCAGAGGATGCCCCTCATACAGCCCACCAATCTTTTTGTTGAAGAAATCCAAACAAATCTTTCCATCCTTGATGAAATGATAAAAGGCAAGCTTAGCTGTCATATTTTACTTTACACAAGCAGTTACTGTCCTCATGGCCCAGACACTAGTACATCATGCCGCACGCTCGCCCCTCTCACAGTGCATCCTCTACTTCGACTGAGATTGCCACCTGGAGCCGCACTGCTATGTGTTAAGACAGCAGAGAGAGCCCTTGTGCCAGGCAGATAAGCCTGGGGTGCCAACAGTAGCTGACCCCTAGTCTAGTCTAACATTACACCACTTATTAGTTGGTTTAAAAAATTTGCTGCATTTGCCCTTTTCTTATGAGGCCACACCCCTTTTGCATTATGCCTTTTTTCATACACAGCGTAAAAGTGTCTATAAAGTGTCTAACCAGATAGCTCGGAGGAAAAAAAAACAGGATACATCCTCTATAGGTGATAAACCAAATCAGGAAACTGGCATATAGCTTGAAGTCTTTATTTATAAGGTGTCACAGATAATACTTTTCGAGGCAAGAACCTCTTCCTCAGATCTCTGTGATGATAAATAGTAGTGAGATCTGAGGAAGAGGTTCTTGCCTCGAAATGTGTTGTCTGACGGCTTATAAATAAAGATTTCAAAATATGCCGGTTTCCTGATTTGGTTCATCACCTATAGAGGAGCACGTAGCCTGTTTTTTTTGCTCTGAGCTATTTGCTTACTACAACCATAAGACCAACACCAGTTCCTGTGATACTCCCAGTAACTGCAGACCCCAGAGTAAAATGAGCGGTGTTATTCACCTCTCCAGCGCAACTCCCTGCTGTCTTCATGCTTCTGGCTGATGTCAGGGACTGGCTGACATCACGTGGTTTCGCAACACTTGTGTTATGTGTCACAAGGCCATGTGACGCTGAGGCCCAATGATCGGTCCCTGATGTCAGCCAGAAGCCCCAAAGACAGGAGGGAGTCACGCCAGAGCACAGGAGAGGTGAGTAGCACTGTCTTTATGTTTCTTCACCTTCTCTGGCCCTCCGCTTATTATGCTTTGGGGTCTGAAGTGTTTTAAGGTTCGTCCGTGTGTGGTCTGAACAAAACTGCCAGGTGAACCTTGTGAGATGAATCTAATTGGGTTCGTCAAACACTTAAACATACTGTAAAAGGGGGGGGTGGCTTAAAAGGGGCATGGTCTAAATAATCACCATTAATTGTAAATTGCCCGATTAAGGTCAGGGCCCCACGTGGCGTAAATTCCAGGGTTTGCCAGCGGTGGAAACGCTGCGGAAAAATCAGCTGCATTTTACAGTCACAGCAAAGTAGATGGGATTCTAGTGAATCCCATCCCCTCTTTGTGGTAAAATACGCATAACGGACATGCTGCGATTTCCAAACTGTTGCAGTTTTGTAGATCGCAACATGTCAATTATACCTACGGAAACACTGATGGTTTCCCTATAGGTATATTTGCTAAACCATTCCAGAGCTACTGTGAAATGGTTTAGATCAAAGAGACTGATATTTTTGCCCATTTTTCTTTGCAAAATATCTCAAGCTCAGCCAGATTTTCAGGTCTTGCCACATATGCTCAATGGGATTTAGGTCTGGACTTTGACTGGGCCATTCTAACACATGAATATTCTTTGATCTAAACCATTGCACAGTAGCTCTGGCTGTATGTTTAGGGTCATTGTCTTGCTGGAAGGTGAATCTCTTTCCCAGTCTCAAGTCCTTTGCAGCCTCCAACAGGTTTTCTTCCAGGATTGCCCTGTATTTAGCTCCATCTATCTTCCCATCAACTTTGACCAACTTCCCTGTCCCTGCGGAAAAAAAAAGCATGATGCTGCCACCACCATGTTTCACAGTGGGGATGGTGTGTTCAGGGCGATGAGCCATGTTACTTTTCCGCCACACATAGCACTTTGCATTTAGGCCAAAAAGTTCAACTTTGGTCTCATCTGACCAGAGCACCTTCTTCCATATGTTTGCTGTGTCCCCTATATGGCTTGTGACAAACTGCAAACAGCACTTCTTATGTCTTTCTTTCAACAATGTTCTTTTGCCACTCTTTCATAAAGACCAGATAGTTGTCCTGTGGACAAATTCTCCCACCTGAGCAGTGGAATTCTACAGCTCCTCCAGAGTGACCATGGGCCTCTTGGCTGCTTCTCTGACCAGTTCTCTCCTTGCTCCATCTGTCAGTTTAGGTGGACGGCCATGTCTTGGTAGGTTTGCAGTTGTATAATACTTTTTCCATTTTATGGATGATGGATTGGACAGTGCTCATTGGGATGCTCAAAGCTTGGGATATATTTTTATAATCTAACCCTGCTCTAAACTTCTCCACAACTTAATCTCTGACCTGTCTGTTAAGTTCCTTGGTCATCATGATGCTGTTTCTTCACTAGTGTTCTCTAACAAACCCCTGAGGAGTTCACAGATCAGGTGTATTTATACTGAGACTAAATTACACACAGCTGGATTCTGACCGCTGAGACCAATCAGCAAATGGCATGCAATGTCACTATCTTCCTTAGGCCTGCTGAGGCTTAAGCAGAACTCCGGAAGAGACCTGGGAGAAGTCGCTGGAGCAGAAGAACCAAGACACGCCGGGAGGACACCGGAGCGTTGGGAACAGGTGAGTATGCATTTTTTTATTTTTTTTTCAATGCCCCCGGCTGATTTAAAAGTTTTTGCCTGGACAACCCCTTTAAGTGACTTCTGAAGAAAATTTATTGCACTGGATTTTATTTAGGGGTATCAGAGTACAGGGGGCTGAATACTTTTGCACATCACACTTTTCAGATTTCTATTTGATTAAAATTTTGAAAACCATGTGTCATTTTCGTTCCTCTTCACAATTATATGCTACTTTGTATTGGTCTATCACTTAAAATCTCATTTAAATACATTTAAGTTTGTAGTTGTAAGGTGACAAAGTGTGAAAAAAAAAGTTCAAGGGGTATGAATACTTTTGCAAGCCATTGTATTTTACTTCATAAATCTCCTCTAATGACTGGCATACATTTCTCCCAAAGAGCACAGCCCAGCTGAGGGTGCGCCTCATCATATATTAGGTGCATTATATATGAGGTGCACACTCTGCTAACTCTGGGGCTATGAAGGCTGGTGTGAGTAATGCCAGTGTTCATAAATATGCCCCAGTGATTTCTGGAAGTATTCCTGAGTCCATGCAGTGATTTGCAATAGGGATTTATACCTGTTTTTAATGCAGTACCGTCTGGGGGCTCATAGATCACCATCACCAAATATTGATTGTCAGCATAGCTGCCATCAGGATTTTAGGGTACCATACAGGCAAACTTTGTGGGGCTCTGTTTGAGTATAGGTCTTGTGTTAGGCCAGGCCTCATGCAGACTGGCTACCTCATGGGGATGGGAGTATGGGAGGGTAAGGGGCTGTGTGACTGCTGCCTCATACATGACTGGTCTTGCTCTTGGGAGGGTCAGTTTTGTGACTGGGGTGGGGGTATTAGGATACGTTACATGACTGGGGAAGGCACTTAATGTACACATATGTATATATACACATACCACAGCACACACTTGGATATATACATACACACATGCATACAGTTATAGACACTACACACATTTACACCCATACACACTGCACACATATATACTCATATATATATACACTGCACACATGCATATATACATACACACATATAAATACACTACATACATACAAGCATTCAGACCTGCACAAACATGAGTGCAGCATACAGGATACAGGGAGGTACAACCATATTTAGGAGCCCCCCTGTAAATGAGTAAATGTACAACCCCTCCCCCACATAATGACATCCCTCATTCTTCACTTCCGTCAACTTGCCCCCATGTCCATGTATCACCATGAAAGGGAAAAAAAAGGCTTAGTAAAAATTTACAATATAACATGGCAACTATGACCCCCACTTACTGTGACTGAAGCAGGTGCTTTCTTGGCAACAGCTTTAGACAGCATGAAGTTTGTTTACATAACTCTGATTAGAGAGAAGCAGTCAAGTGTGCAGCTATACAAATCAGAGTGAAGTAGACAAACTATTTGCAGTCCATAACAGGCAGCCGCCAGTTCCAAATGTCCGACCACTGCCCCATTTCCTGTCTCATCCCCCGATCTGGACATCCTAAGCACTGCATCTGCTAGATCTGCCCAGCACTGCATAATGCAGACTGGTGGGGGCTAAGGAATGAAGGGGGCTCAGGCTGGCACCACAAAATCATGTTCTGATTGTGTGATTGATGTCTCATTTGGGTTGGTTGCTGGGCCTCTTTACTGAGCAGTACTGCCAGTACTGTTCCGATGGCAGCCCTGACTGACCCTTGTGGACATTGATTTCTTCAAATTCTCTGCATCTTTTGAGGATGTTATGTACTATAAATGGTGGAATATTCAAAGACTTTGCAATTTTATATTGAGGAACATTTTTATGAAATTGTTTCACAAGTTTTAGACATTTTTTCACAGATTGGTGTACCACCAACTCTCTTTGCTTTTGAGAGACTCTGCCTCTCTAACATGGTCTTTTTATACAAAGTCGTGTGACTTCGTTAATAATTGACCATGCTGCTGTTTTTCATTAGTACCGCTTTACTTTTAGATGCATATTTGTTGCATACTAACTGTTGTATGAATTCAATTACTAGCTTTTTATTGAATTTGAGGATTATTACTGCTTCTGCCATTTATGCAGTAATCTGAGTCTGGGTAAGGCTGCCAACGCTATAGCCCTGGTGTACACACCTTTATACATAGTAAAGAAGGATAAAGAATGTGATAAAACTGGTGCCCAGGACTTGGAACCATATACATCACCGAAGTTTACTTACGAAAAGCTTTGGCTTTGGTGTCAGAATGTATATATGTTTTTTGTCACTTCCATTGGTGGGTTTTATTTGTTGTCTTCCTACCCCTAACATTGATACGACTTACAGGTCTGGTTGCATGCATATGTTTTCTACATTGGAATGGACTATGTAACATCATATGCACCTATAGTGTAGATGTTTTATGTGTTTTGTATCTTTTGTATTGGGTATTATGTTTATATTTTGTTTTACTTCAATAAAGTTGTAAAGTTGTAATATTATGATTCATTCTAACACTTGTTTCCAGATATGTAATTGGATAGTGTGTTTCCTATGACCCTGGGTTATTTTCCATAATGGAAAACTGTCACTTTTTGAACAAATCGTCACTTTATTCATAAGATAAGCTCTACATGCTATTCCATGCCATTTGTTCCAAGGCACAGTGGATGCATCTCTCCCACTTTTTCTGAACACGTTAACATATCTGGTTTTATAAGTGCATTCCTTTTCTTTGAGACACTGTGTTCACTATGTGTGGAAACATAGAGTTGCCAAAGCTTTGGGTTGTGAGATAGTACAGCCCTAGCATTGGCCTGTACAAGTGGGAAGGAGATAGAAGGGCATGCAAAAGTTTGGACACCCCTGGTCAAAATGACTGTTAAGCAAGTTGAAGATGAAATGATCTTTAAAAGGCATAAAGTTAAAGATTAAACAGACTTGTCTATAATTGTAAGATATATCAGTGTATTATTATGTTTGAGTACAATTTTAGAGTGAAAAAGGGAAAGGAGTACCTTGCAAAAGTTTGGGAACCCTTGTAGATTTTTGTGCTCAGATAACTTGACCAAGGTCTCAGACTTTAATTAGCAAGTTAGGGTTATGGCTTGTTCACTATCATTGTTAGGAAAGGCCAAGTGATGCAAATTTTACAGCTTTATAAATACCCAGCCTCCTCTAACCTTGTGCCAAAAACAGCAGCCATGGGTTCTTCTAAGCAGCTTTGTAGCACTCTGAAAATGAAAATAGTGGAGGCCCACAAAGTAGGAGAATGCTATAAGAAGATAGCAACATGTTTTCAGGTTGCCCTTTCCTCAGTTCCAAATGTAATTAAGAAATGGCAGTTACCAGGAACAGTGGAGGTCAAGATAAGGTCTGGAAGATCAAGAAAAATTTCAGACACAGCTGCTCGTAGGACTGCCAGAGTGGCAAATCAGAACCCCCCACTTGACTGCAAAACACCTTCAGGAAGATTTAGCAGACACTGGAGTTGTGGTACATTGTTCTACTGTTCAGTGATACCTGAGGCCAAATATGGCCTTCATGGAAGAGTCATAAGAAGAAAACCTCTTGTGAGTCCTTACCATAAAATTCACCGTCAGAAGTTTGCAAAAGAACATCTAAACAAGCCTGATACATTTTGGAAACAAGTCCTGTGGACCAATGAGGTTAAAATAGAACTGTTTGGCCACAATGATCAAAGGTATGTTTGGAGAAAAAAGGGCACAGAATTTCAGGAAAGAACATCTCTCCCACCATTAAGCATGGGGGTGGATCAATCATGCTCTGGGGTTGTGTTGCAGCCAATGACACGGGGAACATTTCACAGGTAGAGGGAAGAATGGATTCAATGAAATTTCAGCAAATTCTTGAAGCAAACATAACACCATCTGTAAAAAAGCTGAAATTGAAAAGAGGATGGCTTCTACAAATGGATAATGATCCTAAACACACGTCAAAATACACTACAGACTACCTTCAAAGGCACAAAGCTGAAGGTTTTAGCATGGCCCTCACAGACCCCTGATCTGTACATCATTGAAAATCTGTGGGTAGACCTCAAAAGAGCAGTGCATGCAAGACGACCCAGGAATCTCACAGAACTGGAAGACTTTTCCAAGGAAGAATGGATGAAAATCCCTCAAACAAGAATTGAAAGACTCTTGGGTGGCTACAAAAAGCATTTACAAGCTAGTGGTTTATACTAGGTACTAACCATGCAGGGTGCCCAAATTTCTGCATCGGGTCATTTTAATTTTTTGTTATTTTGAAAATGTAAAATATGATTTTTTTTTTTCCCCAAAAAAAAATACATTGGGAATTTGTCATCTTTAATGTTATGCCTTTTGAAGATTAGTTTATCTTCAACTTGCTTAAAGGGAATCTGTCAGGTCAATCTGGAACACTAAACCACCCACAGGTCCTTATAGACCTGGGGTTTATTGTCCCAAATCGCCCTGTTGTAATGCAATTCGCAGGCGCATTAAAAATAAAAAACCTTTATACTTACCTAGAGAAGGGTCCAATCAACACTGTTCGGCCGAGAACAGTCCGGCTTATTCATGAGATTCTTCGTTGGCATGCCTCCAGGTGCCTGCGCTGTTCTTCAGTGAAACCAAAGATGGACACCCCTGCTTCACTGCGCAATTGCCGGAGGTATGGGACTTGTGCACTGAAGCCGAGGTGTACTCCTCTCGCTTCATTGAAGAACTGCAGGTGCAGGGAGTACAGCGGCAGGGTGAGTATAAAGCTTTTTTATTTTTAATGCGGCCATGGATTGCGTTATATCAAGGTGATTTGGTACACTAAACTCCAGGTCCATATGGACGTGTGGGTGCCCTGACAGATTCCCTTTAACTGTTCATTTTGACCAGGGGTGTCCAAACTTTTGCATGCCACTGTATAATTGCAGGATCAGTCTATGCATTTTGGGTTTTGTTTCTAGTCTGTAACCATAGAGACACAGGTCTGCTCTAGGTATGTGGTCCCTATTATAAATCAAGACTATTTGAAAGGTTGGATTTTAAAATTTTGCATCAAATTTGCATAGATAGTTGAAAAATGTGCAGATACATTTCTTTATTTATTCTGACCTGGAGCAAAGCTGAATGAATACATTATTGTGCTTATCTTTTCTACTGAAAATCTCCAACTCTTTCCCACCCAGGTACATGCCAGAAGGCTTACAATGTTCATGTGGTCCAGACTGGTATACTGTCGGCACTAAGTATCGCAGTGAATATTACACCTGGTTTATATTCATCTTTTGCTTTGTTATTCCTCTGACTCTCATTTGCTTCTCATATGCACAGCTTCTGGGAGCACTGCGGGCGGTAAGTTTATTATGGACAACTATAGTATGTGTATATAAGATTTGTAAATTAGGCACAATCCAGATTCAGCGCTGGTCATTATGACTATCATGCAGTATGGTCAGAGTCAGCTCAATTCACAGAAAAGTAATGTACAACTGTCAATATGATATATGGAGAAATTTAACACATCCCAAGATACTTGCACGCTTCTACTGGAATCTCTATAGCAAACAATCAGATTAAAACAATAGTATATAGCCTTAGATTACCACAGGAACTGAGATTAATTATTTAGGATAGTGGACAATTTTTCAATTTGAAAAAATTGAGGTCAACGGTATGAGTTTTACAAAGGGTAGGTTTTTGGGTCAAGTATGTGAGTTGCAGTAGGAACACTGGAAATAATTTTGTTGAGTAGTGCCTTGAAAGAAATATATCTTACATAACAGAAATGTTGCCAAAAGTGTCTCACTTCTGGGCATTCCTAGAATATATGGAGGAAAGTGCCACTACTGCCACAGCCTGTAATGTAAGACCAATTTAACTGAGAAAAGGTGGAGGATGAGGCAATTTGCTAATTTAGAAACCCCATCATCAAATTATTGCTGGATTCTGCCATGGTAGCATTGATGAACAACTTTGATGTTGATTGACTGTTTTTTTTTTAACCTCTTTATTTGATATACATAACCCATTACATGTAAAAACATACTGTCATATGACAATTATAAATTCAATAAAACAACACAGACATCAAGAAGAGAATCTTCATGACCATTGCTAATCAGTATTCTACATTTAAAATAAATTTCTTGATGTCATATCTGTGCAAAAGTGACATGAATTGAGAAATTTAGCTATTAGCACAAAGTCACTAAAGTTTAATATATTGTAATGAGGGCAACCCATAAAAGCCTTATTGGCCTTTTATACTCTATACCAGCGTTTCCCAACCTTTTCAGACTCGGGGCACCCCTGGAAAAGAAATTTTCCTTGAGGCACCCCTACCAAATAATTTTTACCAAAAGACAAAAAACTACAGTTTTGATGTGTTTTTTTTTTTAGCGCAGTTTTTGAAATTACAACTGGAACCACATCAAAACTGCATGCATTTTTCTGTTGCAGTTTTGATGCAATTGTAACTGCATCACAACTGCACCATATGAATGCATCCTCAAAGCTACACCATTCTATGCCTTCCACCGAGCACATACAAAAATTCACCTTTTACCATCACCAAGCTCCTTTAGTGGCCCCACATAGTATCATGCTCTACAGTGGCCCATCACGCAGTACATGCTCCCTAGTGGCCCTCAGACATATAATAATGCTTCTCAGTGGCCCCCAGACACCAAATAATGCTCCCCACTGGCTCCCTGACACCTAATAATGCTCTCCAGGCAAGTAGTAATATCCCCCGGTGGCCCCCAGGCAAGCTGTAATGTTCTGCAGTAGCCTCCTGTTAAGTAATAATGTCCGCTGTGACCCTCAGACAAGTAATAATGTCCTCAGTGGCCCCAAGCAAGTAATAATGTCCTCCAGTGGCCCTCAGATAAGTAATATTCCCCAGTGGCCCCTAGAACCTAATTATGCTCCCCACTGACCCCCAGACACCTCATTCTGATCCCCAGTGGCCCCCTTGACAACTAATAATGTTTCCCAGTGTCCCCCAGACAACAAATAATTCTTTCCAGTGGTCCGCAGGCAAGTAATAATACTCCCCAGTGGCCCCCAGGTAAGTAATAATGTTCTCCAGTAGCCCCCAGACAAGAAATAATGTCCCACAGTGGTCCCCAGGCAAGTAATAATGTCCCCCAAACAAGTAATAATGTTCCTCAGTGTTTTCCAGACAAGTGATAATGTCCCCCTGTGGCCCCCTGACAACTAATAATGTCCCCCTGTGGCCCCCTGACAACTAATAATGTCCCCCAGTGGCCCCCTGACAACTAATAATAATGTCCCCCATTAGCCCTATGACAACTAAATATTGTCTCCCAGTGGCCCCCTGACAACTAAATAATGTCCCCCAGTAGCCCCCTGACATTTAATAATGTCCCCCAGTGGCCCCCTGACATTTAATAATGTCCTCCAGTGGACCCCTGATAACAAATACTGTCCCCCAGTGTCTCCCTGACAACTAATAATGTCCCCCCAGTGGCTCCAGGCAAGTAATAATATCCCCCAGTGGCCATCAAGCAAAGAATAATGGCCCCCAGTTGCCCCCGGACAAGTAATAATGTCCCTCAGTGGCCACCAGGCAAGTAATAGTTTTCCCAGTGGCCCCCTGACAACTAACAATGTCAGTGGCCTGATGACTGAGCAATAGAACAGGAAGCTAAAACCTTCATGTTGCTCCGTACTACATCAGCATCCTAAGGTTACTAATGTAGTTAAAAGGAGGCATGCAGTCATTTTCTCACCGGATTGTCGCAGCACCCCTTAGGGCTCCCACGGCACCCTGATGGGAATTGCTGCTCTATATTAAATAAAGCTAAAGCACATGTAATACAGTGGCCTTAGAACAGTGCTGTTATTCTGTAGCACCAGTGTGTTGGTGCTATATAAATAAAGAATAAAACTAGTAAAATAAATTGCCACACACAGCTCTTTGTTGTTTTAGCTTCATTGAAAGGGAGCCAGTCACCAGAACTCAGTGTATCAACCCAACCCTGCATATAAGTAGGCTATGGTCACCTGAATCCTATGGTGTTTTACCCTTGTGAAACATTTTCCTCTGTTGCCGATATATCACCATTTTTCTCAATATTCAAATATGTTCTTTGGAGCAACAAGGGCGTTGCCACTTACTTCTCTGGAACAATAGCAATACCCTTGTTGCTCCAAAGAGCTCACTTGCATATTGACAAAGTCTTGGCAATTGAAGAACCAGTTCACAAGGGGAAAATACTGTTTGATTCAGGTGACATTAACATATTTATCTGTAGGACTGAGTTGATATGCTGGTTCTAGTGACAGACTCACTTTAAATTAAGTCTGTATAATCCATACAAGAGTTGTAACTGGGTCTGGACCACCTTTTGACGATCTAGGTCTGGGCGGTCCACTCATAACCCTGCAAGAATGTAGCTGTACATCCTTGCAATGTGAAGCGGTTGCATGAAATTGTGCAGTTGCAGAACTGGAGAGCAGGCTATGACTTCAGCCAGACCTCCCATAGAGAAGGCAGGGACAGTTTATTACCGTCCCTGCTTTTCTGATCTCTGTGTACACATTGTTCAATGAGCTCTTTGTACACAGCTATAGGAGCAGCCATGATGTGGCTTCCCTCTGGCCCGGCAGTCACATGATTCGCCAGCAGTCACGATTAGTAGAAGCTGATCAACTCTGCAGTTCAGGTTAGGGTGCAGTTCACATTTGCACCCGTAGTCCGTCTGCCACGAATCCGACCTAAATGTCGGAAAAAAGGATAGGGAAAGGATTGGGAAAGGTTTGAGATGCATTGATTTTGGGTTTTAAAGCAATGCGCGGGTGTCCGATTGCACCCTCTGCGCCGCAAAGCCGTTTTTTTTCGTCGGACACAAAGTCCTGCATGTCCGACTTTGTTTCCGACGAAAAAAAAACTAGCTTCGCGGCACAGAGGGTGCAATCGGACACCCGCGCATTTCTTTAAAAACCCATAGAAGTGAATGGCTTTTTAAGCAATGTGTCTCAAACCTTTCCCAATCCTTTCCCTATCCTTTTTCCCGACATTTAGGTCGGATTTGCGGCGGATGGACACCGGGGCGCAAGTGTGAACCCACCCTTAGGGGCTGCTTTCCCCCTGTAACTGGGGCTAATGTATCTGCCACAGTTACAGGGAAAACCAGCAAAAAAAAAAAAAAAAAAAAGTAATTTGAAAAAAAGTTTAAAAATGTAAAAGTAGGTTAAAATGTCCACCATAGGTCTGTTATGACCTTATGGGGTGAAAGGGGTGGGCACAATGTAATAAATAAAATAAAAAGTAAAATTAAAAAAAACGCCAATACCACGACCAGATCACAGATACTAGCCCCACCCCCAGTGACACAACAATATTTTTAAGCTACATAACAAATTACCGTAATAGAGAGGGAAAATTATTATTATTGCGCTATTAAAAAAAAAGTGAAATGTGAAAAACAGACAAACATAAAAATAAAGGCCTATGTATCACTGAACAAAGATACAAAAATTATTTGAATAACCCGATCGAGAAAAATGTTATAGCCCTCTAAACCACATGTATTAAAATCCAGAAATGTGTCCAGCCCTGAACCAAGGAAATTGACCCAGTTCTGAAGTGGTTAAGTTATATTTCTCAGAGGGTAGAAGGAGTTGTCTGAGAGTACAGAAAGAAAGTATCCACCTCTTCTATAAAGAAGAGAGAAAACCATAGTGAGTGGAATGTTGATGTGGCAAACAGATGTTTCAGCTTCATGAAAGTTCTGAAGCAAACAATTTGGAAGTAAGAGGCTCGTTGGTCTAGGGGTATGATTCTCGCTTAGGGTGCGAGAGGTCCCGGGTTCAAATCCCGGACGAGCCCAGTTTTGTCGTCATTTTCTTTGTACTTTATCAGCTATGTGATAACCTTCAATTTCAAACTATTTTGTTTTATACATAACGTTGTATTTTAACACTATCATGGACAACCCTTGAGAAGACATACTTATGAATTACGCAGGTCATACCTTATGTTGACTTAATGTTTATTATAGTTTAAGTGGACAATCCTTGGATCTATTTCACAATAAATACCAACTGTGCCCTAACATTAAGCTGAACAAGTTGAAACAGATTGTGCAGTGTAAGGCCAGGTTCACATCTGCCAAACAATGGAGAACCGCACCGCTGTTTTAGCGGTTACATGCAGACAGTGGCGGTCCCCCATAGACTATAATGGGGCAGAGTTGGCGCAGATGTGAACTAAGCCTAAAGCTACATTCACACGACAGTGAAAAACAGATATGCGACAGACGTTTTTGCAGCATCTGTCACACATTGAATTCAGTGTGTCTATTCACATGTCTATTTTTTTGACGGTCTGCTTTTAATGGCTGTCAAAAAAACTGACCAGCACTATCTTTGTCTGTTTCCTCAGACTCAGTACAAATCAATGGATCTGTTTTTAACTGATGTAAAACAGACTGACAGCCGTTTCACGTCCGTTAAAAATAAATCAGCAGGGTGGGTAAAAAAAGAAATACAATTTAGCCATTGATTTCACTGACAGTTAAAAACCGATGCAAAAACTGAAGACACTTCGCCATCAAAAACGGAATGGAACTGATGCAGAACGGACGTCAAAAACGGACCTTAATGTCAGACGTTAGACCCAACAAAAACGTCACTGTCGTGTGCAAGAGAAGTATTTTGATCAAGATATTTCCAGACATTTGAATAAACCTATGTAGGATACGTGATATCTGCTAGCTATATCGTTTTTTAATAAACCCAAGTAGGAGAAGAACCTAGACATATTCTACATTACCAACATCACCGAATCGCCAGGTAGATATTCAGGACAAACAGCCTTCATTTAGATTTTCAGGCCCAGACATAGCAACTATAATATCTCTCTTGCAAAGTGACTATGCTTGAATTAATATTTTAATACTCAGTGATTATACCTCCATTCATCCATTTATCTATCCTGTTATCCAGCCATGCTATATTCGATCCATGATTTTCCTAGAATTCCCTCAACAGTCCTTTCTTCTTTATACAATTCTTTCCTATTGACTACCATGTAGAGGAGATCTCATTGGATAAAGCAACATTTTAAAGCTAAACTTCCCTGCTGATTGCTTAGTATTGTTTTAAGTGTGACCATTGTGCAGGAGTTTCTTCTTTTCAAATGCGGAGAGAGAGTCACCTGGCCAGACCCTGTGGCCTGCAGACAGTAACCTTACAGTAAATAAATCAGTTGGAAATAAACAATAGTGGTCAGTGAGGTAACATCATCAAATAAAACCAATCCAACAGCCAAGGATATTAATTTTGCATGAGAAATCCTTAGTCTCAACCTGTATGTAAATTTTCGGTTTTAATTTATAAAGAAAGATCTTGTCCTTTCAACTCTCATCTACACATCAAACAAGGCTTGGAGGATGTCATAAATAACTAAACTATTACTGGCTTGGGGTTAGGATATAACATAAATGTTTAATTAGTTGTGATCTCCCATCATCTCCAGCAAGCAATGCTGTCCCCCTTCCCCCCCCATTTGAGACATTGATAAGTGTGCTGTTGCTTTTACAATGTGTTTTGTTTATTTTTTTTCTATAGGTTGCTGCTCAACAACAGGAATCTGCCAGCACCCAAAAAGCGGAAAGAGAGGTGTCTCGCATGGTGATAGTCATGATTGGGTCCTTCTGTCTGTGTTATGTTCCTTATGCAGCTATGGCCATGTTCATGGTGACTAATCGAAATCATGGGCTAGACTTGCGTCTTGTAACCATCCCAGCTTTTTTCTCCAAGAGTGCTTGTGTTTACAACCCGATAATATACTCCTTCATGAACAAACAGGTAATGGATAGGATAATGACACATAGTCAAAACACAAATGTGACCACGCTCTAACCAGACCTGTTATATACTGCATACCGGGCAATTTCACAGCAAGAATGGTTCTTGCCCTTGTCAAGTAAAACATGAACAATGGCACAGTAATTACTAGGAAGACTAATGACTGTACCGAGGGTGGAAATTACTACCACAGAAGTAGTGGCTTGATAACCAATGGCAGATAGCAAATGAAAATAGAGACAGGAGATTGATCATACCCTATACAAATGGACATCAATAGCAAGTAAGCCAAGGCATTTAGTGGTCACTGGTTTAATGGGAACCTGTCAGATGCAGTTTGATCTTTCAGCATCATGTTAAAGAGCAGGATTTGCTTAATCGTAATGGATTAAGATTAAAATTTACTTATCTGAAATTTTGTTTTCATTGAGTCTCAGACAGCACCCAGGATATTGATTTCTATCCAACATCTAGTGCAGAACATACAAAAGCAGCAACAAAATGGATAAAATAAGGACAAGATCAGGCTGTATAATGACCCTGGTGGTAAGCAACTGGGACCAGAAGAATGGTCTTCCAAGAAAGATGTTTTAGATTACTCTGATCCAATGCCTCAAATGGTGGTAATGAAAGCCTCTTTAAGATGAAGGCCAGATCCCAGATAAAGGAGATCTTTGGAGGAACCATTTAATGATGATTTAATGGGAATTTGAAAATATGAACTCTTATCTTCCTAGCTATGAGATGAAAACAAAAAGGATCTGGATGAAGACGCCCATCTTGGAGAAGTATGGCTTTCCTGGGAGGTAGATGGTAAAATATTAATTTAGAAATATTCAACAACTTGGGAAACCAAGCCCTCCTGGGCCAAAAGGGGATGATCACTATTATTACTGATTTGTCGGATCTAATTTTCTTCAGAATCATTGACAAAGGAGGAAAAATATATATAAAACTGCCCAACCAGAGAATAAAAAAGCATCCAGATAAAAGGGATGATCAGCTCTGTATAGGGAACAGAACCTGACAATATTGGTGGACGGCCCCATTTCCTGGTAAGTTCCTGGAACACTTCCGGATTTCCAGTTTCTACTTCCCCGGCGCAAGATGAGGAGATCTGCAAGATGATTGTGAAAGCATTTGATATGAATGGCCAAGATGTCCAAAAGATTCTTTTTGGCCCACTGCATGATGATGCCACATTCCCGTTACAGATCTCGACTTCTCACCCCCCCAACCCTGCCTTTTTTTTAGATAGAACATGGTTACTAAATTGTTTGTCTGACCTAGGACATGATGTTTGCAGAGTTGGTTCTTGAATTTCAGCAAGGCCAGTCTTACTTCCCTTAATTCTTTCATGTTGCATGAAAGCTTTCTTCTTGGGACCGTTTTCTGTGCTGGCCAATGTTGCCCCCCAACCTGAGGCTGAGGCATCCATACTTAGAAGAATTTGGTCTGGTGAAGCAAAGGAATTCCTCTTGGAAACATGATCTTTAACTGAGTGCTTCCCTGACCTGCAGGGGAATGAAAATTTGATGATTGAGATGAAACACCTTTTTGTCCCAAATGCTCTCAAGAAATACTTGCAGTGTTCTGATATGTGCCTTGGTCCAGGGGACTATGACTGACATGAGGTACCCTAGAATCTTCTTCAATGTTCTGATTCACACTAAGGGAAGATAACATATTGATATAATGTCTGTTTTGTTTGTTATGACTTCCTACTGAGAAAGAAATAGTTTCATGCTTCAAGATCCAAAGATCATCCCTAGAAACTTCAGAGAGGTGGTGGGCATCAACTGGGATTTTTGACAATTTATCAGGAACTTATGGGCCAAGAGACCATATACTGGGAAAAAATGTCTTCCTTACGAGATTAGGATTTTAGTTGGTCAGTCCCCAAATAAATATCCTGTTTGATACAGAAGCGAACAAAAGTTATTTTTAGAAGAAGCATCATACCAATCCCCAAGGCTTCAACCAAATGGCTCTTCGATCACATTTTATAGGACAACCATTCCTACAGACAGGCGGAACTGAGGAAAGTCACATAAAAATTTGAAAGCTGTTTTCACATTAGGGAACACCTTCTTTTCTTGATATGCCTGCTTCAATGACCTTTTATAGATCAGACAGACAAATTCTCAAGGTTTTCGCCATAGAAATAGAAGTTAAGAATCCTTTGCCTAAAGAATTTTCAGAAGAAAAATAACTTTTAAGAATAATGTTGGCTCTTCTGTCCAAAGATCTCTTATTAAGGAGGAATACTCTGATGGGAAAAACAGATTTCCTAGACAATTTTGCTACAGCCAGATCTACTTTTGCTGGAGTATCCCAGGACACCATAACTTTCTCATCAAATTTTATACTTTCTTGAATCGACTACTTGGGTCATAACTCTTCACAGGGTTTCCCCATTTTTTTTTTTTTATAAACTTATTCACAGGATAATTAGGAAATACTGTGGATTTAGATTCATGGAAAATAAAAAATACCATGTTTACTGTCTTTCGCCCTTTTTTTTTTACCAGTTTAACTCATTTGGATACATCATGTTTTTTCAGAATAAAATAGTTCTCTTCATCAGTCACATCAGAAACTGGAGAATCAGAAAGCCATACAAAGTGGACAGAGCTTGAATCATCAGACAAGGCGGAGAAAGAGGAAAACGTACTAACTCTGCACTTGGATCTTTTTTGTTTTTTTTAGACTTAAGCAAGGCTTTCACTTCATTGAATGTATTAGACATTCCTTAAACCAGGACATAAAGTTCCGGTTTATCCTAGGGAGACGTCCTCAGAAGGTGCACAGTTAAGTACAGTATAGTAGTCTCAAATGGAGTTCATTCAGGTAAAGGCCACAGACAAAATACATTATCTATGTGTTTTCTCTTTCCAGACGTAGGAGATGAAGGACTGGACAACTGTATTAAAATGTATAATGGACACACATGAGCACAGCTTAAGCAGCCATAGAGAAGATAGGAAGCAGACACACCAACCATAATAGCTTAAACAGAAAAGGGTTTCTGCTTTCTCATATGCCAATTCTGCACAAGGCAGGTGAGTGCACCAAATAAAGCCACCGCCTGCAGGGAAAGAAATGCCCACTGTTCTGAACACATCCCCCACTCAGAGAATAACATTGCAGAGGTGCACTTAAAACGCATAACCTCCTTTGAAGACGGGCAACAGTAGAAGTGCAAAGGCAAGTAAGCGGTGAACAACCACACCTCCCAATTGACTGGGACATACAGGGTAGGGCAGAAGTAAACAGAAAGTATACATTTATATAAATAATATAGTTGCTGCCAACAGCCCATCTACCTACCTAAGCTTGGACAGAAACTTATAAAACAGTGTGATGAGCCAGTCCTTTTCTTAACCATTTACTTGCTGTTTTTGTATGTTTTGCACTAGGTGTTGGATAGAAACCAATACCCTAGGTGCTGTTGAGGACAATGAGAAATATATAGTTTTGTGGGAAAAGTATAACTTGTAAATTATATTCTGCACTGCCTATTATTAGTAGTCCAGTGTGTGGTTCTACTCAGTGATTGACAGCTATCTTTGCACATTTATACAAGAAAAAAGTGGCTATCACAGAGAAGACTACCTACAGGACTCCCAAACCTAGAGTAGATTTAAAATGAAAAATTTCCCCCCAAAACTAAACTATATATCAACCTGCTCTGCAAATTCTGTTCTATCACATATACAATATTTACATTGACAGGTTTCCTTTTTTATATTTAAAGATTACTGCCCTTGTTGTTGTTCACTGTTTTTAAGATAAAAAAAAATTATGGTTTATGTTCACCAGTGTAATAGTTGCTTAAGGCTAAATGCACATGACCTTGTACATGTACAGGTCTGTGAAAAAAATGTTATGGTCGGCACAGATGAATGTGCATATTTATTGAATGTGCATACTGGAAATAATAGAATTGGCTGTAGTGTGCTACTCAGCTATAGTTTATTACAGTTTTATGTTTGTAGTTTGATGCTACACAGACTTAATCCAGAAAACATCTCTCTTTCAGTTTCGGGGATGCATCATGGAAACCGTATGTGGGAGACCTATGACTGATGATTCCTCATTATCCTCTTCAAGTCAAAAAACTGAGGTGTCAACAGTATCTCACAGCCAGGTCAGCCCGTCTGGAAGTTAATGTCTTCTATAGATACCCAATACTGAAGGAAGAGGTCTACGCTTAACTATTCTTATCAACCTTTAAGTGACACTGCAAATGTATTTTACAAATATTTTCTTTTCATATTGCCCAATGTATTGTCTAAAATTAGTTTCAACTTTAAAATAAATTATTCTGCTGTTATTTTACATTCATACTATTCCAATTAATCAAATGGGGTATCCCCATGTTAGAAAGTTATGACATATTGTTAGGGATATGCCATCACTTGATGGTTGTTGGGGTTCAATTTCTTTTTTTTTTTTTTTATTCAAAATGTATTTTTCAAATGTTTACAGCAAAGGTAAACAAACAATAATGCAGTAACACAGCAAACAGGCTAGAAAAGTATGCAACAAAGAGTGATGAAGAGGGAACAAATCTCTCTTTATTATTGTTTATTTATATAGCACTATTAATTCCATAGTTAATAATTAAATAGTAATACACAGAGACTGTAGTTCAGAAAACTAGGGCAATAGTCAATATCATTAAATATGTTGAAACAATGTAATATTCCCACTCCTGAGCCACAGCAACCCAGGAGGAGGAAACGAGAGGTATCTGAACTGAAGTAGAATGGGTAAGTTAACAGGAAGAGTGGAGGGGGGGAGGGCAGTTAGGAGGAAGGGTTAGTTTGGAGAAGGAAGAGAGAAAGAGGAAAGAAAGGTGAAGGAAAGAGAGAGCGAAAGGAGTGATCGATGCGACAGAGGTGACTGGTTTAATGTGGAGAATCTAGCCAGGGTGACCAGATTTTCATGTACTGGGTGTGTGACCTATTCTTCCAGCTGGATAGTTCCTCAAAACGGGCAATTTGATCGACTTTGGAGGACCAATGTTGTTTAGTGGGGATCTCGGTCTGGAGCCAGAATTGGGGTATGAGAGTCTTAGCCGCAGCTATTAAATGCGTGGTCAAGTTGGACTTGGAGGGCTTGTAGGCATGAGTGGGCAGAGACAAGTTGACCATTTCAGGCGTCAGAGAAAAGGAGCATTTGTTAACCAATTGAATAGTTAATTGGACCTCATTCCAGAATGGCCTCAGGGTCGGGCAGAACCACCATATGTGGGAGAGAGTGCCTTCATAAGAATGACAGCACGATTAAAGGCTGTGCTGTTACAACCATGAGGGGGTATGGTACCATCTAACTAGTAACTTGTAGTGGTTTTCTTGTATGCGTACACACCTAGAGTATCCATGGGCCGCTTTGAGAACTGCTTTCATATCCTCGTCAGAGAACAATACCCAGTTCAGATTCCCAAGAGGTGAGGAAGGTTGGTTTGTAGCACTTCACTAGGTTGACAAATTTATCCAACACGAAGGAAGTCTTAGCCAGGAGCGGGCTGAGAGGAGAGCTCTCTCAAACGGCATAAGATGGTTACGGATGTTGCCCTGTATGGTAGTCATTGTGAGGCAATGAGAAAGGTGATTCTTGTGAAGGAAAGAGAGTGGCGTATCCCTGAACCCTTGAGTTGGGAGGTCTGAGCCGTGTTGGGGTTCAACTTCTGTGCAAAGTGGCACTTCCAACCCTTGACTATGCAAGGAACTGCAGCACTGCCTTATTCAAGTGATCAACCAACAGTCCAGTGTATATGGGAGCAGCATGTCCAAAGGATTTTAGCCCCATGATCTTTTGTTCCTCCATTGTATTATCCACTTCAAACACATTTCTGTGGGTGTTAGCCATAGGCCAAACAAGAGCGATATAATTTGTACCTTACACAGCACTAAATTTCTCCT
The DNA here is from genome assembly GCA_947044405.1 of Leptodactylus fallax. Classification (NCBI taxonomy): domain Eukaryota; kingdom Metazoa; phylum Chordata; class Amphibia; order Anura; family Leptodactylidae; genus Leptodactylus; species Leptodactylus fallax. The sequence continues at coordinate 1,776,360 of CAMRHE010000148.1, read as the reverse complement.
CAAAATTATGTAGTTGGAATTTGCATACTGCCTGCCAGCTTCTCTTATTAGGGCTCATCCATACAGCCTTAATTTTCATGTAGGATATTTACATAATCATAAAATGTAACCTAGCTGAATATGAGAACAGACACCCAAAATATTTTTGGTTCAGTCATACTTGATCTATTCCACTCAACTTATGGATCCGATCAGCAACATTGTGTAAAAGCAACATAAACTGTTGAGACAGGGAAGAGACAACCCAGCCAATACGAGGCAGAGACCAGGTCATCAATATTTGGCAAATGTTATTTCTCATGAGGAATATAATTAAAACTCCATGACCTGAAGCATTTTGTGGTTGAGAACAGTGAAGCAGATTTATTAATAGTAGAAGAGTTATGCAAAAGATGTGAGAATTTTACCATAGTGGTGCAGGCTGTGATAGTTCTGACACATTTAACTTATTTGCACCAAAAGCTAGTGTATACTATAAATAAATATGGTGTGTTATATTACTCCACATAATCACATGCCTTTACAAACTTTACAAATCTGTTTAGTGTGGTGCAGAAAAAAAAAAAGTGTTTAAAACGCAAATAAATGTGCTCGACAAGGACACAAGGATTTTGTCACAATGTGAGGCAGATTTCTCCCCAGTGCTTCTAAGCATCACTAAGGTCAGTAGCATAAATACCACAGTAAATGCCAAGAGAGATTATTATCAGTAGGGAAGAACTGTTCATAATTCTCAGTACCAACTCTAGGCAGATATAGGTGGTGAGCCTTCACTTTTATAGTATACTAAATATAAATTTAGTTCACTCAGCATGTGCTGAGTGGTCCTGTGAATGAAGATATAGAAGTCAGAGCCACCTCTCATTGGCTTAAATAGTTATGTAGCGAATCTCCCATAAACTATGGAACATGCAATCAAAAGATTGCAGGTTCAAGCCCTCGACAGGGCTTTAAAAAAAAAATAAAAAAAAATAAATAAAAAATTTTAACAAAAACAGTTCAATAGAAATCCTGAAGATAAGACAAATGATAATAGTGGTCTGCTGCATCTTTGGACAGAGATGGGTCTTAACACACCAGGGTGGGTCTTAACATACTTTTGTCCTACTACACTCAACAAGGAGACTCCTGTTGCAGCCACTTGTAGTACAGTCAGTAACATGACTGTGGTAAGGAGAAGGGGGCATGGCTGAGCTTTATACCTTTATATACAGTACAGACCAAAAGTTTGGACACACCTTCTCATTCCAAGAGTTTTCTGTATTTTCATGACTATAAAAATTGTAGATTCACACTGTAAGCATCAAAACTATGAATTAACACATGTGGAATTATATACTTAACAAAAAGTGTGAAACAACTGAAAATATGTCTTATATTCTAGGTTCTTCAAAGTAGCCACCCTTTGCTTTGATTACTGCTTTGCACACTCTTGGCATTCTCTTGATGAGCTTCAAGAGGTAGTCAACTGGAATGGTCTTCCAACAGTCTTGAAGGAGTTCCCAGAGATGCTTAGCACTTGTTGGCCCTTTTGCCTTCACTCTGCGGTCCAGCTCACCCCAAACCATCTTGATTGGGTTCAGGTCTGGTGACTGTGGAGGCCAGGTCGTCTGGCGTAGCACCCCATCACTCTCCTTCTTGGTCAAATAGCCCTTACAGAGTCTGGGGGTGTGTTTGGGGTCATTGTCCTGTTGAAAAATAAATGATGGTCCAACTAAACGCAAACCGGATGGAATAGCATGCCGCTGCAAGATGCTGTGGTAACCATGCTGGTTCAGTATTCCTTCAATTTTGAATAAATCCCCAACAGTGTCACCAGCAAAGCACCCCCACACCATCACACCTCCTCCTCCATGCTTCACAGTGGGAACCAGGCATGTAGAGTCCATTCGTTCACCTTTTCTGCGTCGCACAAAGACACGGTGGTTGGAACCAAAGATCTCAAATTTGGACTCATCAGACCAAAGCACATATTTCCACAGGTCTAATGTCCATTCCTTGTGTTCTTTAGCCCAAACAAGTCTCTTCTGCTTGTTGCCTGTCCTTAGCAGTGGTTTCCTAGCAGCTATTTTACCATGAAGGCCTGCTGCACACAGTCTCCTCTTAACAGTTGTTGTAGAGATGTGTCTGCTGCTCAAACTCTGTGTGGCATTGACCTGGTCTCTAATCTGAGCTGCTGTTAACCTGCGATTTCTGAGGCTGGTGACTCGGATGAACTTATCCTCCGCAGCAGAGGTGACTCTTGGTCTTCCTTTCCTGGGGCGGTCCTCATGTGAGCCAGTTTCTTTGTAGCGCTTGATGGTTTTGGCCACTGCACTTGGGGACACTTTCAAAGTTTTCCCAATTTTTCGGACTGACTGACATTCATTTCTTAAAGTAATGATGGCCACTCGTTTTTCTTTACTTAGCTGCTTTTTTCTTGCCATAATACAAATTCTAACACTCCATTCAGTAGGACTATCAGATGTGTATCCACCTGACTTCTGAACAAACACAACTGATGGTCCCAACCCCATTTATAAGGCAAGAAATCCCACTTCTTAAACCTGACAGGGCACACCTGTGAAGTGAAAACCATTTCAGGTGACTACCTCTTGAAGCTCATCAAGAGAATGCCAAGAGTGGGCAAAGCAGTAATCAAAGCAAAAGGTGGCTACTTTGAAGAACCTAGAATATAAGACATATTTTCAGTTGTTTCACACTTTTTTGTTAAGTATATAATTCCACATGTGTTAATTCATAGTTTTGATGCCTTCAGTGTGAATCTACAATTTTTATAGTCATGAAAATACAGAAAACTCTTGGAATGAGAAGGTGTGTCCAAACTTTTGGTCTGTACTGTATATTTCAATTTAACCTGGAACATGAGACAAAAGAGAAAACAAATTATTACTGGAGGAAGGGCTGGGAGATTAGATTCAAGTTAAACCACGCAGTACTTTTTTTTTTCTTCATCAAAAACTTGCTAGGAGTATTAATCAAATATGCATTGGTACTGGTTATATGCAATACATGCATTCTTCTTATTTCTGGTCTTGAAAAGGTCAGATGATCAGAGTTAGTTTTTTTTTTTATTCTGTAAAGTGATGGCATATTAACAGGATACATCACCACTTTATAATCTGTGTTGATCCAACCACTAAGATCCTTATATACACGTCCATTCTTCACGCAGTGTGCTGGTAGTGCTTTCTATTGACAGAACATGGACATCTTGATTTGATGGTTGTGATATGATATGTCAGTGATTCATCTATTTCTTTTTCAGTTCAGTGAAAAATAATTAACCATTTAGAAAAAAGTTATACCTTGTATGGAGTTTGATCGTGAAAAACCAGGCAAAACATGAATTGCATCCGTACATTCATTTCTTTCACAGACACATAGCCTTTAGTGCATGTGCAAAATCCATAAAACAGACAAAATAGAGCATGTCTCCGTTCGTACTTTTATGGCTTCACAATCCACAAACAAAAAATATGTAAATTACATTGAAATCAATTGGTGCTTCATCTGTCCTTAAAAACTATTGGCTGAACATTTACATGAAAATGGATGTGTGAATGTCTAATCCTGAGGATGAAGGGAATGTACAGCTTGTGTAAGAAAATTTTTTCCTGAGCAACCACATCACCAACAGTGCTGTGGAACCCGGGTCATACTGCAAATCCTCATAAAATTGGAGGCTAGAGCACTGCTGTGCAAGGGGGGCGGGGGAAGAAAAACAAAAAAACAGCAGTGCAGAGTCTTCATTTTTAGATCCAAGCAATGTGTCATCACTTTATAAACTGGGATTAACCCTTCAAAATGTCAACAAATGAATAGCTAATCAGTAAACAACAAAAACAACTATTTAAAATTTCTTTTAATGGCATGTCATGGGTAGAACTCCAGATGTAAAATTGTCATAGCACTCATGAATATACTGCAGCAAGACAAATATTGATGTAAAAAGTGTTAAGCAGTAACAATGAACAATCAAAGTGAGTTAAGTGTTGGAGGGGACTGTCTAAGTATCCAGGTTCAATGTAGACAAAAACGGAAGTTCTTCCCATTAATACCTTTAGGCTGGAATTACACATGCAGTTTTTGTAGCTAAAACAAAGAATGGATCCACAAAGAAGGGGAAGTTAAAAAAGAAAGATATTTCTTTACTATTGGATCCACTTTGGGCTCAAAAAATTACATTGGAAACAGCACCTGTAATTCTAGCCTTAATAGGCAGCATTCCTACAAAGAAGGGTAATCTCAAAACTGTTTTTCATCAGTTTACAAGTCATTTGTGAGTAAAATAAACATTATGGACATACGTAATCTGTATTAATAAACAAAGGAACTGGCACTAAATCTTAATAAAAAAAACAATGACATTTATTGGTGGGCGACTGAATTTATGGAAACATTTTGCTAATAGCTTCATGTCCTGTTTTCCACTTTATCTAGTTTATGTAATCCGTTTATGATTATAACAAGATAGCTAAAGACAGTAAAAGGTACATAAATAGCCCTCTAAAATAACCTTTGGATCATTGGGGTTAACTAAATCTATTTTGTATAAGATTTACAAAAATATGCATAAAAAAAAAAATAAATAAAAAAAAAAAAAATCAATCATCATAAGATGTAAAATTCCCTGCATCATCTTGTATGGATGACTGGACACACTGCTTAATAGTCTAACTACAATAACCTAGTTCTCTTAGAAACAAAAATAATATACACGTGACATGATCTAAGGGCCAATACTGAGCTAATTCTGGAGTTGTAAACTTACAGGCCATTCAGTAACATAAAATATATAAAGTGAAAATAGGCAGCAACGTGACCTCTATGAAAAAGATTAAAAACTCATAACATTCTGAGCAAATATACAATACTAAGTCATAGATAAGGCTCTAGGTTTTGTAATTTTACTCGGACAGTAACAAACAGACCTCTTACTCAAAATCTGCAATTTTTACTGGTCCCTGACAACTAGGATAATCCTGTATCAATTTGTTATTAATTAAGTATTTTGCAATTTTTTTTTTACAAAAGATAAAAGTGCCATAACAACAAGGACACAATGGTAATATAACAAACAGATTTCATGAATTTAGATGAGGAGTATAACATGGGGCAGGCAACAATACTGAAAGGTGTGCGTTTTAAACACTGCATATTAATCCCAGGTATTAAAAAAAAATAAAAAATAAAAAAATAGTGTCGTCATCATTATGAGGCAGAAATTAGAGAGTAACGTCTACGTGGCCTTTGAAGACCAATCAGAGTTTTGTCTGCACATGTCCTCTTCTCTCTTGTTTCAGAAAATCAGTTACAATAAATTACTTTTGTTCTGAGTTATATTCTCTCCACTCACTGAAGCCCTGCAAAAGGGTGAGGTTCCCGATCGTTGGAGAGATGGAGGAGTCATTCTCATCTTTAGAATTCATCATGTCTGACTAGTGCCTCTCCAAAATCTGTAGCCTGGCTACCAACAAATAAATCATATTTATCCACAATCTCTTCTTGAGTCAGTTTTCCATCCTGTAAGGTAAATAAATGTTTGTGTAAGTACCAAGCAGATATTGGCATTGTAATGCAAATAATACATTTTATGATCCACATGGACAATTAAACTGTCAGCAGAATTGTAATGCTTTACATATGGAACATTATTTTGATGCAGCAGTTTTTATACAGACAGATCAGCATGTTTTCCACAAGCCTCTTATTACATGAAATTTACATTCAGATTTCAAAAATTTTATACAAGAGAAAACTGCGGCAGCCTGAACATCATAATATCTAATGAAAGATTTTAATATTGCCTAGAGCAGTGATGGCAAACCTTTTAGAGACCGAGTGCCCAAACTACAACCCAAAACCCACTAAATTATCGCAAAGTGCCAACACGGCAATTTAACCTTAAATTAACCAGAATCTATTTTATAGTGACCGTGCAATGTTATTACAGCCTGTAATAATATCACATGTCTGCTATAAAACAGATACCGTGTGATATAAATAGTGAAGGGCCCCAGACAGTACAATGTGCTCTGAAGTGGCCTCCAGACAATATTATATGCTCCAGAATGGCCCCCACACAGTATTATATGCTCCAGAGCGGCCCCCACTTAGTATTATATGCTCCACAGAGGCCCCCGCACAGTATTATATGCTCCACTTTGGGCCCCCACCCACATTATATGCTTCACAATAAGCCCCCCCCCCACACAGTAGTATATGCTTCACAGTGGGCCCCCACACAGTAATATATGCTTCACAGTGGGGCTCCACACAGTAGTTCATGCTTCACGGTGTCCCCCATACAGTATTAGATGCTTCAGTGACCCCCACACAGTAGTAGATGCTTCAGTGTCCCCCACACAGTATTAGATGCTTCAGTGTCCCCCACACAGTATTAGATGCTTCAGTGTCCCCCCCCACACAGTATTAGATGCTTCAGTGTGTCCCCCCCCACACAGCATTAGATGCTTCAGTGTGTCCCCCCCACACAGCATTAGATGCTTCAGTGTGTCCCCCCCACACAGTATTAGATGCTTCAGTGTGTCCCCCCCACACAGTATTAGATGCTTCAGTGTGTCCCCCCCACACAGTATTAGATGCTTCAGTGTCTCCCCCCCACACACACAGTATTAGATGGCTTCAGTATCCCCCCACACAGTAGTTTACGTTACTTACCTTGTCCCACGAAGAGCTGCAGTCCCACGAAGAGCGTCCTCCTCCTTCTGTTCACAGGCGCTGATGAATGACGTCATCGCGCCTGCGTCGGGGCAGTCAGTGTAGGCCGTGGCTCCGCGGACCGTGGCCTACAGTGACCGCTTTCTTGCTGTATGTACATTTTCACATACAGCTGAAAGAAACGATCGCTCACTAACCGGGAATCCTAGACTGGATTCCTGGTTAGTGAGCGATCATGGTGACGGCGCACGTGCCAACTCAGAGGGCTCTGCGTGCTCTCTCTGGCACGCGTGCCATAGGTTCGTCATCACGGGCCTAGAGCAACCAATTTCCATCAAAGCAGGCATAAAATACATAATGAGACTGCCACAGGACGAGGACATGTTAACAAAATATACACTTGAGTACTCCATAGTTTAGTACGACATATTTTCAAAATATAATGTCAGTTTTCTGACATGTTACAGGTCCCTCGACGTGCACTGGAAAGCAATGTTACCTTATTCTGATCAGATTCATAAACAAGGTGGCGAGCTTCAGCTTCAGCGTGGTCATAATCAGATGGTAAAATCCAGTCTTTAGTTTCTTCTTTATCCATCTTGCCATCATGATTCTTATCTCTGAACTCAACAAACTGTTCTCTCTCAGTCTTCACCCATTCTGGCTCGTCAGCATCACCATCATGACTGTACATATCACCTAAAATTTACAGAAAGTAAATAACAACCTTCTAGACTATTATTCTTCTATGGATGCAAATCACATCATGCAATTAATAGCCGGACTGCTCACCTATGTATTCATCCAAGTCAATCACACCATCTCCATTTTTGTCAATATCTTCCATAGTTTCCTGTAGGATATTGAAATGAAACAATGGAAAAAGAGACACATTGTGATGTTTTATGGTTTTCTACACCAACAATGAATGAAATACTGGGAAATAATTAGGTTAACAATTTGAAGCCATTACACATCTAAGCGCCTATACACTACACAGACTGAGGATGACCGTCAACATAAAAGCTGCAGCCCACAATTTTCCAACAATAACTGCTAAGCATTGAAGAATTTAGGTGAACACGATTCAACTAAACATACAAATTACAAACGATTACGGTAGATCCTGACTGCAGCTTTTCAAGTAACCCAGAAAGTGAATGCCAGTGAAAGGTGTGCTTGGATGTCCATGACAATACTTTTTATACAAGTATATGTTCAAACAGACCTCTTTAAATACTACATTGCCCATTCAGTTGATAAATGAAGTCTGCCAGCAGTAAATTGATTATAAACCTAATCATAGTATCTTGTAAAAGTGATTCTACAGTTTCCAAATATGCCTCAGTTATTCGGCTTTGGAGTCCCATTTTCATGTAAATCACAGTTTTATTCTTATGCATACAAAAGGGAAAAGTGCTTGGGCCATGGCATAATTTGTCTGGGCTTTGATCTTAGCAATAGATTCTCAGACAAAGCATGTTCCCCCTCATTTGCATATGGATTGAATAGCGATTCAGCCAAAAATAAAAACTGAAAAGGCATACTTGGAAACATCACTACAAGGTACTGTGATTAGATTTATTACCAATTTACTGCTGGCAGACCCTCTAACACTGAAGAATGTTAATGAAACTGAACCCATAACAATTGAGCTGCTTTATTCTGAGAAGTGGTGTTTAGCTGGGACATCCCTTTAAGTTTACCAACTTCCACACATACAGTAACATTGCTAATTCTATAAAACAGCCTGCTAGTACTGACCAACACAACTATATCTTTCATGTAGTCATACTCTTCAGGGTGCAAGAATGCTGTGAACTCCTCTTTTGTAGTAATGAGATCACCGTCCTTATCAGCCATTTTAAAGCGCCGTTCATCTCGAACCATCATCTGTTTATAGTTAAAACTGTTGTCGGGATCTGGATCATCTGGGAGGGGAAGAGTAAAGCAGCAATTACAGAATGAACAGACTGAGCCTAAGGCAAGTTTACAAATGGTTTATATTTTACAATTGGTAACTAGAAGCTTAAACATAACGCATGAAGTAAAAAGCAATATTTCTTCTGTCTTCTGTCATCAGATGACAGCAATAGACATTAAACTATCACAGACTGATTCTGTGTCTGTTCCCATTAACACGAATGTAAACAACATGACGGAAGCTTCTGTCATGATTTTTTACTTTTGTAATGGAAGACAAAGTCGTGCATGCTGGACTTTCACTTTCACTACAAAGGTAAACAAACATGACAGAAGATAGCTTCCGTCATGTTTGTTCCCATTGACACTAATGTAAACAGACACAGAATCAGTCTGTGACCATTCTGTGACAGTTTAATGTCCGTTGCTGTCATCCTATGAAGGAAGACATCAATGGACATTAGCAACAGTAGTGTGAACTCCCCCTTAGACAGTATAACTAAGTAAATATGAATAGAAACACACCTCAGCCCTCATTACCCTGATTCTGTAATACCCTGGTTCTCTTACTTACCTCTGGTGCTATGGAAGGTCAAAGAATAAGTTGAGGATAACAGGCAGGCTTTAAATTGACCGAGATGTAAAATTGGGTACACTACAGGTTTGTCTACCAGATTTCTAAAAGAATGTTTGGCATGGGATCTCGTAGAAAAGCTTGGCCACAGGCAAAGAGCCCTTTTCCAGGTTTCTTTTCACTCATCAATAAATAAGTATTTTCCACTGTAGTTTTAAACCACTTCAGATTGCAACATGAAAATAGTCAAATTATTAAAGAAGTTGACTCACAAGAATATAATCAGTTAATATGTCCTATTAGGGCATACAGATGGCGTACTCTCTCTCTGTACAAGCCACTATATAAGAGTGGATCCTTCTATTATGCTCTGGTGAACCAGGCAAATACACGATCAGCCAATGAATCCCTGCTTGGTAAATGTATGAATAGACAGTTTTTTTTCGCATCAAATTATGAAAACCATAACTTTTTTTTCATTCTTCTGTTGATGTACCTATTTGAGGAATTGTTTTGTGCAAGACAAACCATCATTTTAAGGTGACTAGAAGTAATTAATTCCTTTTGGTGCCACTAATTCTGGCTGATTCACAGTGGTTTCTGCAGTGGAGTCTCAGAAGGGGACTCCAGCACAGATGTGAACCTAGCCATATGAGCTCAGTATTGCATTACATTTCCATGGAGAGGCTATGTACAAATAGGGAAATGCAGCCAGGAGAGAGCTGATTGCTGCAGAGGGGGATTAAAACAGGGGACCGAGAGAAAGGTTAAGCCATGGGAGTTCCAACTCCTGGGTCACGGGGCCTTATAATACAGTCGAAACCCAAAAGCCATGTGTGTGCCACACTCTTACAGTGCTGAGCATCAAGTATACTGTCAGCATCCATAGACACAAGACAGCTTCACAGTGAGTGGAGAGGAGCACATCTCAAACTGCATGTCTGCAAACTGCTTTGCTCTGGACAGAACAATCTTACAGCTTACAATGTAAGAAAAGTCTACTATGTACTTTTATCTACTTCTAGCTGCTTATGTTATTGCTGATGGGATGTTCCTTAGACAGCAACTAGCTTTCCTGACTTATAGATTGCTCTATTCCTGTGTCAGGGATTATTTTTTAGCTGCATGTATTTGCCCTATATTTGCTGTCCAGTGTCCCTGAATCTCGTATATTATGCTCACTTCACCTTTTCCCAGCTACTTATTTGTAAAGTTACTTGTGGCAAAATTACATGTAAACAAACTAGTAGTAGTTAGAATGGACAGAGTAGGAAGGCAGACTGCTCCTAAATGTACACACCCACAGCCTCAGAGACAAATGTAAAATGTGTTGCAGCCATAATGGGGACATTAACAGCAGAAAATCTGAGAGGACACCATGTATGAAGGATTATATAGCCATAGAACAGAATGCCCAGCAAGTCCCTGCAGATATTAAAATTTTTTATGAAAACTCAGGTACCCTTTAAACTCCTCACACTGGTAGTGCATTGGGAAGGAATGGTGTAGCTCAGTACCCACTTTCTAAACATTCATGGGTCCTACTGGTGAGGCCTATCCTGAGGGTATGTGATAAATGTTCTTAGAATAACCTTTTTAACCTTTTCATGCAGGTCTTTGAGTGCACCACTGAGCAAGATCAGAAATGATTGTGATCACTAGCATTTAACTACTTCACCACCACTGTCAAATGCAACCACAGCAACTGAGTGGTTACTTTTTTTTTTTTTTTTTTTAAATCATGATCAGTCACGGGACAAGTCCTCAGTACGACTACAAAAAGTTATAGCTTTAGGAAGACAGGGAGTGGAAAAAAAAAAAAAAAAAAATGGCTGTCTCCTGTATGGGTTAATAGGCTATAAACAGGGTTTTGTTTTCTTTTTACTTTTTAGAACATAATTATATGTACAATGATTATTTTTGTCTAATGTGCTTAATTTTACTTGGTTACTTTCATGACAGAGTATTTAAAAATACTGTACAGCAAGCATGCGTTATGTTTTTCTCTGATCTTTTTCTCTTATTATTATAGGTCAACTGTTTCAACTAAAACAGAACTATTTTACATGAGGACTTTTTTTTTGATCAGCCCAGGCACTGTACCCATCTAATATCTAAATGTCACATCCCTTCTCCCTTACCCAGGTAAGTGCCATAGGTGACATTTCTGTACTCTTCCCATGATATGAATCCATCCTGGTTCATGTCAAACTCCTGCCATTGCCGCTCCACGTTGTCGTACACATATCTCCTTTGAGCTTTCTTGATCCATGCTGTGAGCTCCCCCTCCGTCACAAACCCATCCTTATCCAAGTCTATTTTACTTACAATGATTCTACAAAGACAAAATGGCACGAATAAAGGTGATGCAACAAAGACAAGCACCTACCGAGTATGTAACCATAGGTGGCATTTTTATATTCTTCCCATGAGACCAGGTTGTCACCATTTAGATCATGACCCTTCCACTGTCGTTCTACGTCCTCATAAATCCACCTCTTCTGTGCAAATTTTATCCAATCCCTTAGCTCCTCGACTGTTACAAGACCATCCTTGTCTGCATCTATCTTACCCACAATCTTTCTGTGGGGCCCAGGTAGCACCCAACGAGAAAACAAAGAAAATGTTAGAAGGCAACGAGTATGGTGCTGTAGATAGAATAGTAAGGAAGGGCGACTACATAAGTGACGATATGAAACACTCGAAAACAGCACAAAAGTCAATTTAGTTACAAGTGACCCATATATATTCATATCGTTACGCATGCAGCAGAGTGCTTCTTGACTAAATTTTAGTCTATGTAAAGAAAATATTTGCTAGTTTAGTACAAGACAGATATTAACTTTAATATAACAGAAAAGTTAAAGAGTATCTCAGTAATATACTACTGATGACCTATCCTTAGTAGAGGCCATCAAAAGTAGATCAGCAGTCCCATTTAAAGCAACAGGAAAGAGCTTGCAATATCTTTCCCAGACACTATACTGAACTACACTGCGGCCATTTTAGATACCTGACTGACAGGAATTCAAGGAGTCTGGATTTAGGATTTGCTATCCTAAGAAAAGTCATCAGTAGTGTACTCCCCGAATAACTTTTTAACAAGTAATAATAAAATCTGATCAGTCAGAACGCTTAATAAATAAATCAGTAGCCAGATAATTAATAACAAAGGTTAAGAAGCATTTCTGTACGACACATCAGCCAAATTATAATTTACTGAAGCCTTAAAAGTAAAATTAAGCAAACTGAGCTCAATCCAGCTGATAAGTGATGGTGCTTAGTCAGACTCCACATATCTAATATTGATGGCCTATCTTAAGTAAAGACCATCAACACTGTGAAACCAGAAAACCCCTTTAATAGTGGACAACTGACGCCTACTATATACCCATAGATGAAGTTGTTCACTAGAGAAAATGCATAAAAATGTTGCAAATCACCTGAAAGGTTTGTAAATAGGTCAAGGTTTGTAAGAATAACAAAAGAAGTATAAAGACTGCATAAAGTTTTATAAATCAGATGAGCTAGACTGCATAAGATCAGCATGTGAATATAATTCAATTTAAAGACCTCTCATACATATTTTATACTAACGCCCTATCCACAGAACAGGCCATCAATATATGATCTGTGGGGGGTCTGACACTCACACCCCACACAGATCAGCCTTCAAGAGCTGAAAGCTGCTGCAGTGAAATGGGAAGTGTGTGTGTAGTCTGCTCCTGTGCCAGTAATAGGAGTGGAACTGCGTTTCCCTGACGCCACTAGTATAGTGTGGACAGAGCTGCAGCTCTGCTCCTGTTTGAATAGCATCAGCCTGAATGCACCTCTATGTCCACTACAGCAGCTTCCAGCGCCTGGAGCCTGCCAGAACACCTAATCTGTGTGGGGGACAGTTGTCAGGCCCCCACAGGTCACATACTGATGGCCTATCATGTGGATAGGTCATCAGAATTAAATATGCACTACGGGCTGGAAAACCCCTTTAATCCCTTCCCGTTACAGGCATTTTTCGATATTCATTTTTGACTCCTCACCTTCTAAACCCCGTAACTTATTTTTCTTTGCAGAGTCATATGAGGTCTTAATGTTTGTAGAACAAATTGGACTTCGCAATAGTACCATTTAATATTCTGTACAATGTACTGGGAAGCTGGAAAAAAATTCTGAATGGGGAGGGGGGGGGGAATTGTGACTTTCTTACGGGCTTTGTTTTTACGGCTATCACTGTGCAGCCAAAATGACATGTCACCTGTATTCTATAGGTCGGTACAATACAAGGGATAACACATTTATATTGTTTTTCTTTTTACACTTTAACCCCTTAAAAAAAAAAATCCAAAATTTTGTAAAAAAAACAAATTGCTTGGAGTCGCCATATTCTGACACCTGTAACTTTTTTATATTTCCGTGTACTGGGATGCATAAGGCGTCTTTTTTTGCAGGGCCAAATGTAGTTTTTAGTTATACGATTTTGAGGAATGTCTGATGTTTTAATTTCTTCTTATTCAAATTTTTATGGGAGGCGAAAGGTGAAAAAAATACAGCGGTTTAGCTCTTTTTTTTTTCCACCATGGCATCCATCATATGGAAAAATCTTTTTAAATGTTTGTAGAATGGGAGTTTTCGTACGTGAGGATGTATAATTTGTTTATTAATCTTTACTTTAAATCTAGGGAAAGGACTGATTTGAATTTTCAGGTTTTTATATTTTTATAAACTTTTTTTTGTAAAATAATAGTTTAAAAAAAATTATAGAAGTCCCATAGACTGCTATACAACTGTACAGTTCCACTCCTATTACCTGAATAGGAGCAGCTGCGTTCGCTTCCCATCCATTGCGGTAACTTCTCTCTAGGCTGCCGTAACAGATGATCTGTATGGGGTTCGGATATAGAACTCCCACAGATCACATATTGATGATCTAGCGAGAGAATTTGGGGGCCAGACAATCCCTTTAAGTAATAATTGCTTTAGGCCAGTAAAAACCTACCCCTAAGTTTAAAAGTGCGCTGTATATTTTACAATAAATTTATATAGATAGACAGATAAAAGCTATAAAAAAGAAATAAGAAAAACACAACCAGGACACAGCCCTGAAGTCAGTGGCCATACCCCAGTCTTTCCTTGCTTTCCTCTGGTGTCAGTTGGTCAAACGTTTTGGCTTCTTCTGCTCCAAGAAAAGCATCATGGTCGTAGTCAAAGTTCTGTGAATCATCATGCAACTTATCACTCAGTTGAGGGTCATGGTGAACACGATCTTTCTTTTCAGTAGGTTTGGAAAGAACACAAAATGCCCAAAGGCCAAGGCACAAGAGGAGGTAAATCTTTGCCATTGCTTCCTTGAGTGACCTAGGGAACAAAAGTCAATGCAACATGATGTTCTAATTCTTGACTGCATCTCTGGAAAGTTTATATGTCATTATTGGACTGCCTGACAGTTTACTACTATATGGTTCTCACAGTGTCAACTGAAGTTCAGGAAATTAATCCATATGAGAACTCAACTTTCTACAGGATATCTGACAATTTTATGAGATCATTTCAGACTATACAGGTCTAAACATGTGACTTGCCACTGTGATACTAATATTTAGACAAGTAGCTGATGCTCTAAATGCCTTCAGAGCAGGAACCCAGACACAACAGTATACAGGATGCTGGCCTGGAAAAAATTTTGTTCACATGGAAGCAAAGGTCTAAGTAGACTTTTCTTCACTAAGGCATAGACTCAGTTTACTTCCTTAGTATCCAGCATCTAAGGGTCACAATACTATACAGTCCAGTCTCCAAGATCTAATAATGACTCAGCTAGCATTAAAAGGGTATACCCAATTTACTGAAATAATCTCAGGATGTATGTGTGTGTGTATGTAATGCCAAAGAGATTACTGCTTTCCTGCATAACATTTGAAGCATCTTGCAGCGCCTTTAGGTGGCACAGTAGAGCAACCCTTCAGACTAAATGAAAGTTGGGTTACTTTTTTTTTTTATAAAAAGACTTCTGTCAGATGGATCTGAAGAGCTAGAGTCGAAAGGCTCCTGTGAACCACTGCCATCGGCTCAACAGGTGTTAAAATAATACATGGTTTTATTTCATAAAGTACTGTGTGACTTTCTTGGAAAAGAACGGCAGCAGATTATTTATATGGTGCTACCATTTCTTCAGCACTTTAACATTGTACATAAGGATGGATAAAAACACATGTCCATCAAGTGCAACCTATAACCCTAGAGAGTTAATCCAGTTGAATGCAAAAAAAACAAAAAAAATAAAACGAGGCTGCTGCCAAATTAGCCAGTCAGGCTAGGTTTACATCTGCGCAGGACTCTCCATTTTAGAGACTGTCGCAGAACCCACCGAAAATTAGCAAAGAGAAAAGTCCTGCACAGAGGACTTTTCTCCATGTAAATGTGTAACTGCTGTTTTAGCTATCCGGCTTTCCGTCATTCAGGTCTCCAAAAATTCCTTCCTGACTCCAAATCAGGCAATCATTAAACACTGGATCAACTTGACTTTTCCAAAAATCTAAAACCCGTAAACAGATTTTAGAGCCTTGCCCATACCAGCTAACCATCCCCAGGGGTCTCACATGAGCTCAGAAAGGTACCGTTTGACATCTATAATATACCCACATATAGCGAGGATTTTTAATACACAAAGTGTTGCCAACATCTACCCAAATTTCTCAGAAATATTGTAGTATGTGGTAAAAGAAACATAAACCTGCGAGGCTCAATGAACGCTTCTCTCAGTTAGGACTATGGTCAGAAAGAAACGGCTCAGGTTTAGTAAAAGTAACTATAACTCCTCTGCTTCCAGGGCATGGCTGGCTCCCAATACCTTACCCATAACGTACAAGTCATCAATATGCACCAGTGCAAGACATCGCCGGCTAAAGAGGCTGCCTCACATCAGAACTACAGAGACAGCTCCATCTACACTGAACTACATATAGATATGACGCAGATAATACACATCACTAGTCACACACACGTTACCAAAAGCCACCCCAGCCAGTTAACAAGACCTGAAACCAGAGCATCCCCTACCCCGTCCCGTTACCTGAACCGTCTTCCACCGCTCTGCCAGTCCTGCCCTCACACGCCGACACCGGAAGCAGCTGCTTTCACTTGTGGGCGTGGCTTCCTGCGCCAACGTTGTCAGGATCGCTCTCTCTCACTGGTGAATGGCTTGAGGTGGGCGGGTCATATTCGCTGGTTGGTGGGAGAGCGCCACGTCCACACGGGAGCGCGCACTGCTGGAGTGGCCGCGGGTGGGGACTGAGCGCGTACTGGATTGGCGGGAGATTTGTGAACAGTGGATGGAACAGTATACGCGGTGGCCTCACCCCCATCATAGTGCTAGGAACTCCTGTAGGATAGAGAGCATTGTTTTATGCCAGTGCCGGACATCTTGTGACTGCCGATTGGAATCAGTTCAGATGATGTCTGAAGAAGTCTATTTTATGGATCTGAGGCTAATTAAAGGGGCTTTACATGACCTTATAATTGGTGGTCTGTGCTTAGCATAGCTGGTTATGGTGAGGCTCTGGCCTGGGTCATTTAGACAAATGCTGTCGCTTACTTATTACCAAGCACACCTCCGTGGTTCTCTGTATCTTGCCCAGTTCCATTCATGGATTACATGGTCAGCCACTCATTTCAGTGGCTGGAATGTTATGCTTTGTTGCCATGTCCCTGCAGTGCCTTGCCCTTCCTGCTGACTCTGGCCTAGAGGTTAGAGAAGCAAGACCAGGAGTGGTCGGTGAAGTTTCTTCAGGGGAGACTACCTTTTTAACCCCTTCCTGCCACAATCATATCTTGTTTGCACAATTTCATTTTCCAAAAGCCATAAATTTTCTTTTTTTCATTTCCAACATGCAGTGAATTTTGTGGTGTTTTTTTTTTTTTTGTTTTTTAGTTTTTTTTGTATTTTATTTATATAATTTTTTTTTTAAGTCTTCCTAGGGGACTTTAACTTGCGGTCTTGTGATTGTTTGTATAATACACTGCACAGCCTACACTATAGAGGAGTTTTTTATACTGACATTCTATTAGGCCATGCCTTTGGTATGGCCCAACAGGATTATACAGGAGGCAGGCCTGGTGGCTTTCATTGCAAGGGTGCTGATGCCCAGAGTAATTTAGAAACAGAAGAAATGACCCTCATGAATGGCAGGTTAAAATTTCTAGCCAATTCATAATTGCCTTTTAGAAAATAAACCCAAATTCCCATTCATGTTAGATTAATGTAAATAAATAAAACTTAATGTTTATTAGCAACAGAATTAGAAATGAAAGTTAAAGGAGATAGATAAAATTAGTAGCACTGTCCCTCTAGTCTATAACTGTGCCGAAAATTAGCCACATAACAATATTTATGAACACCAAGGTCTATTATGCTATAAGTAAAAATTAGAGGGTTATTATAAGTAAACTTGTTAGCAATGCTCCAGAAATGTCAGTGCTCTTTTTCAAATAAATAACCCTGAACTACAAGATCAGTAACCAGCAAAAAATATTGTACCATTAGTGCCCACAATCACTGTATAATGCTGCTTAGTGCTCCCCACCCACAGTATAATGCCATATTAATGCCCCCCAGAACAAACTATAATGCCACATTTTTTTCCTAATTTTTCTTGTCTAAACCTGGGGTGTGTCTGATAGTCAGACGCATCTTTTTGTCCGAAAAATACCATAAATAGTAGACGTATTCAGATTGGACTTTTACTTGATGGTGGATTCTGGTCAGTGGACCTTTACTAAAAGTAGTTGAGTACCCCTGCTCTATTGGTCTCAGTAGCCCATCCTACTGTACCTCGTGTAACATCATGGTAAAAACTAATGACAATTTATGGTTTTGGAGTAAAAATTTATTAAAAACTTGACAACTGATGCATTTTTGCATCAGTTTTGGCATCAGTTGTAATGACTTAAGAGGCAAAAAAAAAACTGATACTGATGCAACTGATATATGTGAATGTACCCTTAGAGATATCACTAGTTAAAAACAGTCGGGAATGTGATTTTATATGCAGCATGAACTAGGTGGTATAAAACTGGAGATACAGCCATTTGAAGTCACTATGCGCCCTTTGATAAATGCTTAAGCTCTGCATATTCACAGACTTTCCGTACCAACAGTTCAGTTAGTGGGTTGCTATGGAGAATTTTAGAGACTGTGTTATAATAAAAAGGGAGTTAGGTTAATAAAGAATATTACAAAAATGGTCACTAAAAATCAAGCCCCCAACCCCAAAACAATAGCAAAGTAACAAAAATGGAAATCTTGCAGGAGGTTCAGTTCCCTCTACCTTGTGTCAGGTAGCCAAGAAAGATCCTGCACCTACTGCGTCCAAGAAAAGGAAAATTGATGTATTTAATAGTAGAATCCAATTCTGAAACAAACTTATCATCTGGTGTGGGGGATACTATAGAAAAAGGTGAGATTATTCAATTTTTTTGAGTCAGAAAGTAGATATTTATTATTTTCTCCTGAATTTATGGTTGAACTATTACAACTCCTCAGAAGTATCCTGGGCCTAGTTGGCATATAGTACATATATTGTTTGCCTTTATCTCCTAAAAGGGTTTATAAGGCTTTGTTGCCTTAACGACTCTGTTAACGGCTCTCTGGGCCGACTCCCCACGATACGGCACTGTAGTTCAGTGCATTGTATATAATCATTTACATTTGAATACCTTATTATAGTGATTGTTTTACATATATATTAATATCTCTCAGCTTATTGTTTATTGTTGTTTATGCCTTGTGTTAAGTTAACATCATGGAACGTCAAGGGTCTCAACTCTCCCACCAAGCGCTTCCAGGTACTCCACGCTCTTAAAAGATCACAATCCTCTATCCTTCTCCTCCAAGAGACACATTTCCCTACAGGTAAAGTGCCTAATCTACCCAAAACTCCTTTCTCGACCTGGTTTCACTCGTCCGACGCTACTGAGAAAAAGAATGGAGTTAGTATTGCTTTTAAATCTGACGTCCCCTTCTCTGTGGTGGCTCGCTTGAGTGATGATCAGGGTAGATACCTGTTTCTTAAAGGGTACATTGCCAATACCCTAGTCGCCATTGGCAATGTATACACACCAAATGTTAGGCAAATTTCATGGCTACTCGATACCCTAGATAGATTTTCTATGTTCGCAGAGGGTCTTGTAGTGTTGGGTGGTGATATTAACATTGCCCTTCAGCCCCACCAGGATTACTCCACTGGCACATCCGCGCATAGCTTCGCTGCCCTTAGTAAACTTGCCAAGCATCTCTCCTCCATGCATCTTGTAGATGTATGGAGGGCCTTTAACCCCGACAGTAAGGACTATACGTTTTACTCTAACCCACATAAATCGTATCAGCGTCTGGACTACATCTTTCTGCTCCAGAACCAGCTAACTTTATCCTCTTCTCCCACCATTGGCTCTATCACTATCTCTGACCACGCCCCCATAACTGTACAACTACAAATTTTATCCCTCCCTCCCTGTAGCTATGATTGGAGACTTAATGAGACTCTGCTCTGCTACCACGACTCTCGTCAGGCTGTCTCTAAAGCACTCACTGACTATTTCAATGAAAACACTACATCTGACGTACAGCCTTGTGTTATCTGGGAGGCCTACAAATCCGTGATCAGAGGGGTATTCATTAGTCTCAGTTCTCACGTTAAGAAAAAAACGTACTAAAGAAATTGATGACTTACTTGCTCGAATTGCAATCTTGGAAAGTCAACATAAGCGAGCTGCAGCTCAGGGGGCTCTTTCAGAATTGACCTTGTGCAGAGAACGACTTAAAGACTGCCTGAACCTAAAAACTGCTAAAGCCTATCTGTCATCCTCCCATAAGTACTATATGCATGGTAATAAGGGTGGGAAATTGATGCCATATTTAGTTAAAAAAACGACGCAACCAGAGCTTTGTAGCAGAGATCACTTCCCGGTCAGGTCTAGACTAAAAGACACCCCAGACATAGCTTCTGAATTTTGTGCGTTCTATCAGAAACTGTATAACCTTAGACCTGCTGAGACCCCTCTTGAGCTACAAGACCGCTCTACTAAAATCCGGTCCTTTTTGCAATCTCTCTCCCTCTCATTGCTTACTCCCCAACAACAAAATGCCCTTACGACTTCTTTTACACTGTCAGAACTACAGTCTGAACTCGCCGACACCCCTCTGAGGAAAGCTCCCGGCCCTGATGGCCTCCCAGCCTTTTATTACAAACACTTTAGCTCTATTCTTCTCCCCCATTTTCTCCAGGTTTGTAACTCTGTAGATGAAGCCCACTATTTCCCCCCCCCAAGCCTTGGAAGCCCATATTTCTGTCATTCCTAAGGAAGGCAAGGACCCCACACAATGTGGTAGTTACCGCCCCATCTCCTTGTTAAATGTAGATGTTAAATTATACGCCAAGTTAGTAGCTAACAGATTAAAATCATTTCTACCCTCCTTGGTCCACCCAGAGCAAGTTGGGTTTATAACGGGCAGAGAAGGTAAACATAACACCCAACGAGTGCTCCACTTGATACAACATGCCCAACGTAAGAAGACCCCCTTGGTACTTCTTTCAACAGATGCGGAAAAAGCCTTTGATAGGGTAGATTGGACCTTTATGACAGAGACACTACGGTATTTTGGCTTCCCACACGTTTGTCCAGAAGGTCATGGCTTTGTACTCCAGACCTAGTGCTAAAATTAGAGTTAATGGATGTCTCTCCTCCTCGTTTGATATTAAAAACGGTACCAGGCAGGGATGCCCATTATCCCCCTTACTCTTTGTTCTGATCATTGAAACATTAATTCAGAGTTTACGACCGGACTCTTTGCTGAAAGGTCTGGATACTAGAGGGATATGTCATAGTACGGCCGCATTTGCAGACGACCTTTTAATAATTTTTACCAACCCAACTGTTGCATTACCCCACATAGATACAATCTTTACGGCCTTTGGTACCTTATCAAATTTTAAAATTAATACCACAAAGTCTGAAGCCCTATGTGTAC
The DNA here is from genome assembly GCA_947044405.1 of Leptodactylus fallax. Classification (NCBI taxonomy): domain Eukaryota; kingdom Metazoa; phylum Chordata; class Amphibia; order Anura; family Leptodactylidae; genus Leptodactylus; species Leptodactylus fallax. The sequence continues at coordinate 1,755,157 of CAMRHE010000148.1, read as the reverse complement.
AGTCATATGAAAAAGTTTGGGCACCCCTATTAATCTTAATCATTTTTAGTTCTAAATATTTGGGTGTTTGCAACAGCCATTTCAATTTGATATATCTAATAACTGATGGACACAGTAATATTTCAGGATTGAAATGAGGTTTATTGTACTAACAGAAAATGTGCAATATGCATTAAACCAAAATTTGACCGGTGCAAAAGTATGGGCACCTCAACAGAAAAGTGACATTAATATTTAGTAGATCCTCCTTTTGCAAAAATAACAGCCTCTAGTCGCTTCCTGTAGCTTTTAATCAGTTCCTGGATCCTGGATGAAGGTATTTTTGACCATTCCTCTTTACAAAACAATTCCAGTTCAGTTAAGTTTGATGGTCGCCGAGCAAGGACAGCCCGCTTCAAATTATCCCACAGATGTTCAATGATATTCAGGACTGGGGACTGGGATGGTCATTCCAGAACATTGTAATTGTTCCTCTGCATGAATGCCTGAGTAGATTTGGAGCTGTGTTTTGGATCATTGTCTTGCTGAAATATCCATCCCCGGCGTAACTTCAAATTCGTCACTGATTCTTGTACATTATTCTCAAGAATCTGCTGATACTGAGTTAAATCCATGCGACCCTCAACTTTAACAAGATTCCTAGTGCCGGCATTGGCCACACAGCCCCAAAGCATGATGGAACCTCCACCAAATTTTACAGTGGGTAGCAAGTGTTTTTCTTGGAATGCTGTGTTTTTTTGACGCCATGCATAACGCCTTTTTGTATGACCAAACAACTCAATCTTTGTTTCATCAGTCCACAGGACCTTCTTCCAAAATGAAGTTGGCTTGTCCAAATGTGCTTTTGCATACCTCAGGCGACTCTGTTTGTGGCGTGCTTTCAGAAACGGCTTCTTTCGCATCACTCTCCCATACAGCTTCTCCTTGTGCAAAGTGTGCTGTATTGTTGACCGATGCACAGTGACACCATCTGCAGCAAGATGACGCTGCAGCTCTTTGGAGGTGGTCTCTGGATTGTCCTTGACTGTTCTCACCATTCTTCTTCTCTGCCTTTCTGATATTTTTCTTGGCCTGCCACTTCTGGGCTTAACAAGAACTGTCCCTGTGGTCTTCCATTTCCTTACTATGTTCCTCACAGTGGAAACTGACAGGTTAAATCTCTGAGACAGCTTTTTGTATCCTTCCCCTGAACAACTATGAACAATCTTTGTTTTCAGATCATTTGAGAGTTGTTTTGAGGAGCCCATGATGCCACTCTTCAGAGGAGATTCAAATAGGAGAACAACTTGCAATTGGCCACCTTAAATACCTTTTCTCATGATTGGATACACCTGGCTATGAAGTTCAAAGCTCAGTGAGGTTACAAAACCAATTTTGTGCTTCAGTAAGTCAGTAAAAAGTAGTTAGGAGTATTTAAATCAATAAAATGATAAGGGTACCCAAATTTTTGCAGCGGTCAAATTTTGGTTTAATGCATATTGCACATTTTCTGTTAGTACAATAAACCTCATTTCAATCCTGAAATATTACTGTGTCCATCAGTTATTAGATATATCAAATTGAAATGGCTGTTGCAAACACCCAAATATTTAGAACTAAAAATGATTAAGATTAATAGGGGTGCCCAAACTTTTTCATATGACTGTATATTGCCCCCCTTCGGTTAAATCTGACTTACAGGCTACCTCCCCATTCCCACTGCGACATGACTATATCAAGTATTTAGGATTAACTTTAACACCCTCACCTAGGCACTGGTACGATTCTAACTATGGCCCTTTGCTCTCCAACATCAAATCTCTATTAGAATCTTGGCAGGCCCCATATATCTCATGGATGGTTAGAACTAATCTATTGAAAATGCTGATTCTACCTAAGATTTTATACTTATTTCAAACCCTCCCTATCCCTCTTCCACTAACATTCTTTTCCTCCCTCTGTAGAATGTTTTCAAAATATGTCTGGCATAACTCTCGCCCTAGAGTGGCGTTCCGCACTCTTACTAGACCTTATAAGTTGGGTGGCATGGGTCTATCAGATATAAAAACATATTATCATGTAGCACAACTGGCAAGGGCCATTGATTGGTTTCAGAGTGATAATGCGAGATTACGTGTGTCAGTGGAGGAAGCCTCTATAGACTTCCCCCTTACTGCGACATTATGGCTTCCCTGCCAAACGGCTAAGCAGATCCTTACCTTTAATGTATTAACGTCAGCGGTCTATGACTCATGGCAATGGGTACGGAGACTGCTTCTTATGGCAACAGGTCCTTCCCCTCTCATGTCCGTCCAGGATTTAATTCTCTCGGAATCCAAGTTTATAGAATCGGCCCCTAGAGTGCCGAAACATGTCGGGCGATTACCCTACGACTCTATACTGATTGATGGGGCCTTCCCTTCTTATTTTGAGTTCACCCAATACTTCCTCTCTACCCATACCAATTTTCTAACGTACCAATCGATTAAAACACTGTACCTGAGAGCCCTGAAGCAGAAACCTTACAATCGCACAACTACATGGCTAGAACATCTTCTACTCTGGAAGCAAATTATACCAAGACCTTTATCTACTTTCTACTCCAACCTTCTGAGCGAACTAGGCACAGAGCTCCCCTCATATGTGTGAAAATGGGAGGTAGAACTTCAAATGTCCCTTACTCCTGGAGAAATCTCATCTATGCTCAAGCGATCCACAGGGCCTTCCAGATGTGTGCGCTTGCAGGAGTCAAGCTACAAACTGGTCACCAGATGGTATAGAACGCCTACTGTAGTCCACAAGTTCTCTCCGGAGGTATCCCCCTTGTGCTGGCGTTGCCATAAGTCTGCAGGTTCCTACCTGCATATTTGGTGGGAATGTGAAAAAATTGCCCCTTACTGGTCACTAGTTCAGCAGATACTGAACCAGGTTTGTGGATTCACCGAACACCTGTCTCCTGTAGGAATTTTCTTGAATTTATGGCCTACTTCCCCGCCTAGGTCCCACAAGCGTCTTTGGCTTCAACTGGTAACTATCGCCAAATCTATGATCCCTCTATACTGGGCATCTGATTCCCCTCCTCCAGTATCCCACTTTCTGCGGAAAGTATCTCAAGTTGCACGGATGGAGGAACTTTCCCACTTAGAACTTCGTACCTACCAGAAGTTTTGCGATATTTGGGTGCCTTGGTATGAGTTCTCTAAAAACACTACTAAGACACATTTGTGGGAACCTCCTGTTTAACCAAATAATTTACTGAGACCCTTGGCCTTTCACCCTAAATATTTTTTTTGTATCTTTTTTAATGCTAACGTTCCATTCATTATTGTGTTATTTATCAATCGTGATATGTAATACGCCAGCTTATCCGATTGTTTACTTATTGATTGTTGTGCCATGCACATTATATGTTACTGTCTATATTCATTGGTGATATTTGAAAATCTAATAAAAAGTTAATTATGAAAAAAAAATAGAAGTATCCTGGGCATCGAAGAACTCTAGGAAACTAAAATAATCCAGGACAAAATATTTGCAGTTCTTGGCACAAAAAAAGAGTGAGGTGTTTCCGGGGCATGAAAATCTCAAGACTCTAAAATGAATGGAAGGACCCAGGGAAAAAAAACTATCAGGGAAGATGAAAGAATCATTCCCTTTTGATGAGAAATTTAAAGCCTGGTAAGAACTTGATGTGAAGAGTTTGAAGAAAACCATAATTACCTTTAAAGGGGTATTCCCATGAAATATAATCATATTTATATTTGTAGACAATTAAAAGTTACATATCTTTGCAAATATAAATAGTTAAAAATTCTGCAGAGTTTTAAAGATTTTCTCTAACCATCTTAGTGGTGACATCTGTTGCCAATGGATACGACCACAAATGCAGAAACTTTATATGGTCTGGGACTTGTCAAAAACCCAGCCATGATTTTCTTATTGTAGCCGGATTATCAGGCAGGGACTCTACATGTATCAGTATATATCCCAGCCACATTAAGGAAATCATAGCTGATTTTCTGACCTTAGAAAGATCCTGCATTCATGGTCATATCCATTGGCAACCGATCAAGACAACAAGACTGTGACCACAAGATAGTTAGAGAAAATCTTTAAAACTCTGCAAAATGTTTAATTACTTATATTTGTGTAGGGAACTGCCATTTCTACTAGTATATAATGTATCTGGCTTCTTTGCCCCTGCAGTTTGGCTTCAGAGACCCCAGGCATTCAGTGCAAGTTTTGTTTTGTAAATACAGTGAGTCAGACACATGTGAGGCAGAGCTGCTGGGGGGAGAGATGTGAGCAGAGCTGCTGAGACAGACATGTTATGTCTGGGGGAGTCTAAGAGTCACTTGTTCCTCTTTACTTCACAGTATATAGTTAGGTATGTGTTACCCCCTATATACTCACAGGACCTAGCTAGTAACCGTAGTTAGGGATCCATATATATATATAGTTCAGGGCAGTGATAGGTTAGGCTTCCGAAGGCCAACTAGCTAGTTAGAGGCCCGGTGGCACTAGTAGTTTAGCTGGCAGGTTAAGGACTCAGTGTTAGGGTAGTCAGGCCTGCATCTACTGCCGTCACCGTCGCCCTGTTTGCTGCCTGTGAAGAATCTCACCATCATCATCATCTCCTGATCGGCTGTCTGTCATCTCCTGGAAGAATCCGAGGATCCACAGGGGCCCCTGCATCTCTTCTGTTGCCTGGAGGTATTGTGCACTGGACTCTTGCTATATATCTATATATATATACCCGGGTATATAACCTAAGACGGTTGAGGACTTGCTGGTTGTTGTAGTATTGCTGTGTTCTGAGTATATTTTATGTATGTATTATTACCCTGTTGATTCTTATAAAGCTACTGTTATAACCTTATGTGGTATCTGTATGTATTCTTCAGACTGTGAGATTAGTACAGTGATCCTTGTTAAGGCTACTAACTGTACTTCATGGGTAAGTCCCAGGAAGAGATTCTCCCTGTAATACAGAGGCTCTATCCTGGGTGGAGGCACTGATATATTTCATATATGTTCCCACTCTTCCCTTCAGCGAAGGCTTCAGGTCCCATTATACACACAGGTCAGCGCCAGAGTCTATTGCGGGAGGGATAATACTCATACCCCCCCCCCCCAAATAGGGCTACATTTGCAAAAATGTTTAACTTTTAATTAACTATACATTTTAAAATGATTATGTTCGTGGGAATACCCCTTTTAGAATTATTTTTAAAGACCATAAGGCCAAGAGCCTGCTAAAAAATAAAATACTGCAGAGGTTTCCTAGAATTTCTGAAGGCTAACATGGCCTCTATATGTGTTGCAAGATCAATGTTCTGTTGGATTAATGAAGTGGAAGGCCATCTTAGTAAAGGCACTTTCAGACTGGGGCCCCACATGGCGTAAATGCTGTGGAAAAAAAAATGCGGCGTTTTACAGTTACTGCAAGGTTGATGGGATTCTAGCGAATTCCATCCACACCTTGTGAAAAAATGCATGCTGCAGACACGCTGTGATTTCCAAAACCGTCGCATATCAATTATACCTATGGAAACGCTGGTGGTTTCCCTATATGTATAATGGAAGCAGAAAGCGGTGCAGTTTTTCCCACAGCTCTTTTTAGCTGCAGCCAGATACGTGGGGCTTTAGCCTCAGGGAGGAAATCCTATCTTCCCTTTCTCTTTTATTTCAAGCCACAGGTTTTTTTTAATAGACACATCAACATAATCTGTCAGAGTTGCTGCACAAGAGGTTACTCTAGCCAACTGTAACTAACTGTAACTGTTGAGCTCTATGGCTCAAAATGTGGGCCAGGGACAGTACTTCTAAAAACACTAATCTTTGTGCCATCCCTTTTATTCGCAATTATTTATTTCGACTGGAGCTTAACAAAATTTTTGAAAAGGCTACTGGTAAGGAACAGGTTCTATCTGAACAAAAGCAAACAAACAGAAAAAATAAAAGTCCTTATGTACCCCCCAATTCCAAAATGCTGATTACAAAGGGAAAGTAAAATATAGGAAAGTGGAGTTATGCCAAGGGTGGTAAGAGGAAAAAAAAAATTTTGTATCCTCCACCAGAATCAGGATAACCAGTGACTCCAGTATCAGTATTTCAGTTTAGAGTGGGAAAAATTCTCTTCAAATCCTTGTATAGTCAATTCTGTCTGAGAGGAGTACAAAATATAGTTCTCCTCGTAGCCCCACTTCAGGTTTGTAGTAGTGAACATCCTAAGCCCACTACTACAACAAGAACTTCAACTAAACATCCAGAAAATTTTTTGACTTCTGGTAATTATTCAAGTATCAGATCTGGAAAAAAGGCCAGGGGCAAAATTCGATTCTCTTCCTGGTGAAAAAGGCAAACAGCTCCTACTGGACTATCATCAATTTAAAACCCTTGAACCAGTATGTAAAGTATCAATACTTCATGATGGAGTCTATCAACCGTTCCCCTAAGGCTAAGGCCCCATGTTGCAGAAAAGCCGCTTTTTTTGTTGCAGATTTTGTTGTGTTTTTTTGAGCCAAAGCCAAGAGTGGATTGAGTAGAAGGTATAAGTGCTTCCTTTATATTTCTCATTCCTCTTGTAGACATTGTTGGCTTTGGCTAAAAAATTGCAACAAAAAAAGCTGCGTTTACGCAATGTGGGACCTTAGCCTAATAGGCAGAAATTACCTGAAGGGCTCAGATTTGTTATCTTACTTCATTCTCTGCAGCACTGAAATCTTCTGTATGCACTACACCTATCAACTACAGAGAGTAATGTAAGACAGCAAAGGGGGTGGTACAGGGCATGTATTGTGGAGACCAGACTGAGTATTTGCAGTGGTAATTCAACTAGCAATAACATGGAGGTAGTTATGTTCACCATTCTGAATAAAACAGAGAAAAGAAAAAGAGGGCTCGTCCGGGATTTGAACCTGGGACCTCTCGCACCCAAAGCGAGAATCATACCCCTAGACCAACAAGCCTTGGTTAATACTTTTGTGTGATGTAATCATATGTGTGCGTACCTGTCATTTAAAAAAAACATTTTTGATATGTCAAAATTTTTTATTGGTCACATCCTGAGTTTTAACCCCTTAATGACGCAGCCCAAAAGTGTGTTAAGGACACGGGCTCATTTTTCAAAACTGACGTGTCTCTTTATATGGCATTAACTTTGAGATGCTTTAACTTACACAAGTGATTTTGAGATTGTTTGTTTTTTTCGTGACACATTGTACTTGATGTTAGTGGGAAACAATCAATATTTTCGTATTTATTTATGAAAAAAATAGGAAATTTGGAAAAAAAAAATAGCAATTTTCAAAATGTGAAATGCTCTGCTTGTCAGACAGATAATCATACCACCCAAATACATACATATCTACCATATCTCTGCTTTATATTGGCATCATCTTTTAATTGTCCATTCATTTATTTTGGACGTTAGAAGGCTTACAAGTGTAACTGATTTTCCAGATTTACAAGAAAATTTCCCACACTAATTTCTTAGGGACCAAGTCAGTTCTGAAGGGGATTATAAAGGCCTATATATTAGAAAACATTTTCAAAACTGCACCCTTCAAATAATTCAAAACAGCATTTGGGAAGTTTGTTAACTCTTTTAGCATTTCATGGGAATTAAAACAATATGGAGGTAAAGTTTACACATTTTTTTCAATAATACATTCATTTAGCCATAAATGAACACATTCACAAAGGGATAAAGGAGAAAATGCATCTCAATTTGTTATGCAATTTCTCCTGAGCACAGAAATGACCCACGTGAGGGTATAAACTGATGTTTGGGTGAAAGGCAGTGCATGGAATGGAAGGAGCGACACTTGGCATTTGAAAAGAAGATTTTGCAGGAATAGTTTTCGGGTGCCATGTCTCATTTGCAGAGTCCCTAAACAATGGAAACCCCCCATAAGTGAACCCGTTTTGGAAACTAGACCCATCACAGAACATATCAAGGGGTATGGTGAGTATTTTAACACCACAGCTGTTTCACAGATTTTAGTTACATTGGGACGTGAAAATGAAAAATTCCTTTTTTTTCCCAATAAACTATCAATGTAGCCCCAAATTTTTCATTTTCACCAAAGGAGAAAATTCACCCCACAGTTTGTTAAACAATTGCTCCTGAACACAGCAATACCCCACATGGTTGTAAACTGCTATATGGGTACATGGCGGGGCTCAGAATAGAAAGAGCTCTATTTGGCTTTTGGAGGACAGATTTTGCTGGAATAGTTTTCAGGTGCCATGTCACATTTTCAGAGCCCCTAAAGTACCAATACAATAGAAACCCCCAAAAGTGACCCCATTTTAGAAACTACACTCCTCAAGGAATATTATCATTTTGAGCCCAAGAGTGCTTCCCAAAAATTAATGTTCAAAATGAAATTTGTAGTTTTCATAGAAACATGACATTTCAGTGGCCAATATGTTGCGCCCACTTTGTGTCATTAGAGACACACACTAAAACTATTAAGTGAGCTATCCCGGGTACAAAAAAGTTGTATATATGGGTGTAAACTGCTGCTTAGGCACACAGGTGGGGGCAGATGTGAAGGAGCACTATGTGGCTTTTGGAGTGCAGATTTAGAGGTTTGGTATCTGGACGATATGTCATGTTTGCAGAAAAGTGAAATACCTTAGGGCAGTGATGACAAACCTTTTAGAGACCGTGTGCCCAAACTGCAACCCAAAATCCACTAAATTATCGCGAAGTGCCAACATGGCAATTTAACCTTAAATTAACCAGGATCTGTTTTATAATGACCATGCAATGTTATTACAGCCTGTAATAATATCACGTCTGCTATAAAACAGATAATGTGTGATATAAATAGTGAAGGGCCCCCACACAGTACAATGCGCTCCACAATGGCCCCCAGACAGTACAATTCACTCCGAAGTGGCCCCCAGACAGAATTATATGCTCCAGAGTGGCCCCCACTCAGTATTATATGCTCCAGACTGGCCCCCAAACAGTATTATACACAGTAGTATACACTTCACAGTGGGGCCTCACACAGTAGTATACGCTTCAAAGTGGGGCCCCACACAGTAGCATACGCTTCACAGTGGGGCCCCACACAGTAGCATACGCTTCACAGTGGGGCCCCACACAGTAGCATATGCTTCACAGTGGGGCCCCACACAGTAGCTTATGCTTCACAGTGTCCCCCACAGTAGTTTATGCTACTTACCTAGTCCCGCAAAGAGCTGCAGTCCCACGAAGAGCGTCCTCCTCCTTCTTCTGATCGCGCGCGCTGATGACTTACGTCATCACGTCTGCGTCGGGGCAGAGGTCGCACTCTGCAATCAGTGTAAGCCGCAGTCCTATGGACCGCGGCCTACACTGACAGTTCAGAAAGAAGTGATCGCTCAATAACAGGGAATCCTGTACCGGATTCCCCGTTAGTGAGCGATCATGGCGACGGCGCGCGTGCCAACTGAGAGGGCTCTGCATGCCCTCTCTGGCACGCGTGCCATAGGTTCGCCATCACGGCCCTAGGGAGTGACCCTATTTTCAAAACTGCACCCCTCAAAGAATTTATCAAAGGGTGTAGTGAGCATTAGTATCCCAGACGGGAATGCACAGTGAATTGTGAAGAGTGAATACATAAGCTGTGCGGAGTACATTGGAAACACCAAATTCCCTACTATATCCCCACTAGATCCTATGATTGAGGGGGTCACTTCTGGTGTCTTTTACCTTGTAAGCTCTAAATCTGGGGTGTGCCCTAATATACACGCACACACCTTACACATTCCCCTTCCTGCTGTAGCCAGTTTTGTTCTAATGATTTGGCGATTTTTGGAGTTTTTGTCTTCACATTGTACAGTCATGGCCAAAAGTTTTGAGAATGATACAAATATTAATTTTTACAAAGTCTACTGCTTCAGTTTTTCTAATAGCAATTTGCATATACTCCAGAATGTTATAAAGAGTGATCAGCTTAACAGCAATTACTTGCAAAGTCAATATTTGCCTAGAAAATGAACTTTATCCCCCAAAACACATTTCAACATCATTGCAGCCCTGCCTTAAAAGGACCACCTAACATCGTTTCAGTGATTGCTCCATTAACACAGGTGTGGGTGTTGATGAGGACAGGGCTGGAGATCAATCTGTCATGATTAAGTAAGAATGACACCACTGGACACTTTAAAAGGAAGCTGGTGCTTGCCATCATTGTTTCTCTTCTGTTAACCATGGTTATCTCTAAAGAAACACGTGCAGTCATCATTGCACTGCACAAAAATGGCCTAACTGGGAAGAGTATTGCAGCTAGAAAGATTGCACCTCAGTCAACAATCTATCGCATCATCAAGAACTTCAAGGAGAGAGGTTCCATTGGTGCCAAAAAGGCTCCAGGGCGCCCAAGAAAGACTAGCAAGCGGCAGGACCGTCTCTTAAAAGTGTTTCAGCTGCGGGATCGGGCTACCAGCAGTGCAGAGCTTGCTTAGGAATGGCAGCAGGCAGGTGTGAGTGCATCTGCACGCACTGTGAGGTGGAGACTCTTGGAGCAAGGCTTGGTCTCAAGGAGGGCAGCAAAGAAGCCACTTCTCTCCAGAAAAAACATCAGGGACAGACTGATATTCTGCAAAAGGTACAGGGAGTGGACTGCTGAGGACTGGGGTAAAGTCATTTTCTCTGATGAATCCCCTTTTCGATTGTTTGGAACATCTGGAAAACAGCTTATTCGGAGAAGAAGAGGTGAGCGCTACCACCAGTCTTGTCTCATGCCAACTGTAAAGCATCCTGAAACCATTCATGTGTGGGGTTGCTTCTCAGCCAAGGGAATTGGCTCTCTCACAGTCTTGCCTAAAAACACAGCCATGAATAAAGAATGGTACCAGAATGTCCTCCAAGAGCAACTTCTCCCAACCGTCCAAGAGCAGTTTGGCGCTCAACAATGCCTTTTCCAGCATGATGGAGCACCTTGCCATAAAGCAAAGGTGATAACTAAATGGCTCAGGGAACAAAACATAGAGATTTTGGGTCCATGGCCTGGAAACTCCCCAGATCTTAATCCCATTGAGAACTTGTGGTCAATCATCAAGAGACGGGTGGACAAACAAAAACCAACAAATTCAGACAAAATTAAAGCATTGATTCTGCAAGAATGGACTGCTATCAGTCAGGATTTGGTCCAGAAGTTGATTGAGAGCATGCCAGGGAGAATTGCAGAGGTCCTGAAGAAGAAGGGTCAACACTGCAAATATTGACTTGCTGCATTAACTCATTCTAACTGTCAATATAAGCTTCTGTTACTCATAATATGAATGCAATTATATTTCTGTATGTGATAAAAACATCTGACAAACACACATAAAAACCAGAGGGCAGCAGATCATGTGAAAATATAATATTTGTGTCATTCTCAAAACTTTTGGCCATGACTGTACAAGCTATATTTTTTTTTATTTTTCTGGTGATGTCGCCATATGATGGCTGTTTTTTTTCAGGATGAGATGCATTTTGTAATGACATTTTTTGGTGCATTTTTGACGATTTTTTACAGGGCGTACTATTACGGCCACTTGCGCCAAGTACCTGGCTCTAGGGAGGTAATAGTACATCCTTCGTCATTAAGGGGTTAAAACCTCCACTATTTACTAAAATGAATCAGCAGATGTATACATTCAGATCTGTCTCTCCTTGCTAGCTGAAGTCAGTTTCATAGAAGGGCTATGACCACTTTATTTGGTCATATTGTGTGAATGTACCGTAAATGTATGGCACTAGGTATCCCTAGAACAAAGGGATGATGTCAATAATGGCAAATATAGAAAAGTTTTTAGGCGAACCTAAAGTAGAGAGTATATGAAGACAAAAACGTGGATAGGGAACAAGTTATTTGGAGGGACAACCCCTATATCTGCAGTATTCAACTGATGTACCACAAACACCAGTTGTCTGCACTTGTAGAGCACAGGGAAAGTGTAGGGTTCCTGCAGGAAACTCTGTCTTAAGCATAGAGCCAGCGGCCATGTGAAAGACTGATATCCTGACCACTGTCTCTCATGTACTTATGGATCATAGAGGTGGCAGCAAGGATTGGCATTCATGTATGTGCTACTCCTGTGTAGGGAGCAACAAAAACTGCAGATCCCTGCTGCCACTACTGTGATTCATCAATGCAAGAGCAACAGAGGTGTGAATGTCAGTTTTTCTCCCAACCGATGTCATTATGCTAGAACAAGGACGGAGTTTCATTTGGGGCCCTTATACCTCCACTGTGACAGTATGGTTACAAGAGGGGGAACTATAATGCACAAGAATTGCATTATACCATGTAGAGGTCACTGAGGGGGCAATATACAGTGTGTAGGCACCTGTGAAACATTATACCATGTGAAGGCCACTAAGAGAAAATTCATATGGTGGATTTTGTGGTGGGACCAGTCATGGAAACTGAATGTGGAAATCTTCCTGCCATCAGCAGAAAGATTTCTACTACCTTTCAACTCAATGGGAGGTTCGAGCAGTATTGGCCCAAAGATCAGACAGGACGCTTCTTTTTTTGATAGTTGTTTTTTAAGCCAGCAGAGAAGAGAAGCATGCGCGTTCCTTTGAAATTAATGGAAGGCAGATTTTCTGCAGTGGAGTCAGCTGCAAAAAGTTCTGCTACATGAACTTACCCTGAAGGGGCATTATACTGTGCGGGTTTCCTCACTGTCTTTTTTGCAAGGGATGGTGCTATAACTGTATGGGGACACAAAGGGACTGGTTGGGTTGGATGGGATCACAGTTGGCACTGGCAGGGGCAGAAGTGTGGCTTAAAGAGGAACTTTCTCCACCAATTCAACTTTTTAGGTGCATGCACCACTGATTCTGCACAGTTGGAATTTTCTCTCTAACCTTTACCGATCGTGAGCAACAGCAGTTAGTTTTGCTTCTGTTGGAGACTACATTGCAGAAACCGCCGAAAATCGAAAATGCACAGAGGAAGGTTAGTGTTAGGGAAAGTAACTGCAGAAGTGTTTAGATTAGGAAATTTGCAATGTCGGGAAAACTGCACCTTGGTCACAGCAGACCGGGGGCCTCAGTTCCCGTGACCATTGTGGACACTGATTGCAGGCATTAGTGCCCTGTTTCCACTGTATACAGTGGAGAACTGGCAGCTATGTTGGCTGCTCAGCTCCTGAGCGGCCGCCATATTTAAATACCCGACATCCTCTGTACTATTACTACGGATGTTGGGAAAGGGTTAATGAATGAGTCTGGAATGCCAAGAATAGGACCTGTCCTAAGTTTTTCATCCAGGCTCACAGCTATATGTATGGGTTGGTGTATTGCCTGTCACATTAAAAATAAAAAAAAAATATAGAAAACTGACCAAAACAAATTTTGAAACATGGCTTGTTGGTCTAGGGGTTTGATTCTCGCTTTGGGTGCGAGAGGTCCAGGGTTCAAATCCCGGACGAGCCCATTATTTTTAATTTGATACCATTTGCAGAACTGGTGTTACTTATTTTTAGAGCACGATAATTTCCATGGTGCTTTACATTTGAAGAGGCTTTACATACAAAAATACACAAATACAAAAACAAGTACAATAGACTAACTTAGTGACCAAATGATACAGTGGTATAGAGTAGCGGTCCCCAACCTTTTCTTCTCCGCGGCTCGGCAAGGGGAGCGGGGCAGGGTTATACAATAAACAGCGCTTTAGACGAGACGAGTTGGCGATCTGGCCACAGTGTTGTGGCTCCTAGCATAGTTAATGGTGGGGACCTGGTCTACAGCGCTGTACACCGAGGTCCCGCTCCATTAGCTATGCTAGGAGCCACAACACTGTGGCCAGATCGCCGACCTGCCCCACATAATGTGCTAGGAGCGACTTTTACAGAGGCCAGATCGCTACCCTGTGGAAAGACCCCCAACGGCCTGGTCCGCGGACCAGTGATTAGGGACCCCAGGTATAGAGGACCCTGTATCTAAAGGCTTACATTCTATATAGAAAGGAGGGTTATGCTAGGTTCACAGTAGTGTTGGCATATCCATTGTTCTGGACTATCAGAGGACCAGAACAATGGACAGGCAGACCACTGTAATGGTGGTGACTATAATGGGGTCCGTCATTTTAGAACTAAAACCAGCAGATGAAAAGCTGTGCGTGCAGGACTTTTTCATCTGCCAATTTCTGGTGCAGATGTGAACATAGCCTTAGAAAGTGGGTTCTGCATTCTCTCAAAATCGCATCCAGTCTGAATGGGGATGAGCTACAACCCATGGCCAGATCGGCTCTGTTTTCAGAAAAATAAACCAACAGACACTCCTACCAAGCAGCTGTTCTCAGCAGCTGATAGAGAATGCAGCAGGAAGCAGACAGTGCTGTTCTCTGTGTAGTGGCCAGACATGGCAGTGCAGATCAGCTCCCATTCATTTGACTTAAGCTGCAGTAACTCAATTCTGCCACCACACAGAGAACAGCGCTGTCTGCTTCCTGCTCCATTCTCTGTGTAGCAGTTGCTGAGAACAACTAATTGATGGGGGTACAAGGTGTCAGACCCCAACAGATCTGGTATTAGTGATCTATTCTTAGGAGAGGTCATCAATATTTTAAGCCTGGAAAAAAGTGTGACTATCCCCTGTTCACTTTCAAGAGAAAACACCTGTCTGTAGTGGCTCTCTGACCTAATTTTGAGTCCTTTTTACATTCATGTACCCTGTTAGAATCTAGTGTTTGATTCTTAGCAGACATAAAAGGTATGTTCACATAGTTTTTTTGCACGCAGATTTTGAGGTGGAATGCGCCTCAAAAACGCTTCTCAACTGTCCCATTGATTTCTATGGGAGCCAGTACCAGATTTTTTACACTATCTGATTTTTCAGCAAGAAAGTTCAATCAAGCTGGTATAAGATAATAAACAAGAATATAAGCAAACTTATGGGGTGAACCCAATGTGAGCTAGCTGACACCCAAAAGTATACAGGAAAATCACAGATGATGACAACCCAAGCAGATTCTGCTTTACAAACTCCACTGAAATGAATGAGGTGCAGTAAACAAAACGCTAGTGATTTTTTTTGAGTGGTTTTTGCATGCTCACCTGTCCCCAACACCCCTTTGTCCCCTGTCTGTGTCTGTTAGGTCTCATGGCGGCGCCTCATTTCTGGAAATCCTGTACCTAATTGATCTTGCCAGTCACATGAGGTGCGGGACTCCAAGCAAGAAGGCGCCGGCACGAGACTGAATGGACACTGGCAGCAGACAACGGAGTGCCGGGGAGAGGTGAGTATGCGTTTTTATTTTATTTTACACCTCCTGCTCGCCACATGGGTTGCGCCAATTCCTGAACAACCTCTTTAACCCCTTAACGACCCAGGGCGTAATAGTACGTCCTGAGTCGCATGACGATGTATGGAGAGCGCTCAGGAGCTGAGCGCTCTCCATACACCGCGGGTGCCGGCTGTATAATACAGCCAGGACCCGCAGCTAACAGCAGCGATCGGTGCCTGCACCGATTGCGGCTGTTAACCCTTTAGATGCCGCGGTCAAACGAGACCGCAGCGTCTAAATTGCGGAGCCGCCAAGGGTGCCGCCATTTTTACCTCATCGCCGCCCTCCAGAACGTCATCGGAGGGCGGCGCTTGGTTGCCATGACAGCCGGGAGCCTATTGAAGGCTCCCAGGCCTGTCATTGCAGTATAGCTATTAGACGATGCCAGAGGCATCGTCTAATAGCAGTGACGGCATTTTGCTATTCACTGCGATACAGTAGTATCGCAGTGAATAGTATGATCGATCAGACTCCCTAGGTTTCAAGGTCCCTAGGGAGTCTGATCATACAAGTAAAAGTAGAAAAAAAAAAGTTTTTAAAAGTATGTAAAAATAAAAAAAAACCACAAAAGTTCAAATCACCCCCCTGTCCCTAGATCAGATATAAAAGTAAATAAACAAAAGTAAGCATAAACACTTTAGGTATCCCCGCGCTCCAAAATGCCTGAACTATTAAAATATTAATCCCATACGGTGAACGGCGTAGCGGGGAAAAAAAATCAAAATGGCCAAATAGCGTTTTTTTTCAACACTTTGTCTCCTATAAAAAATTGAATAAAAAGTGATCAAACCATCAGATCTTTCCCCAAGTGGTATCAATAAAAACATCATGTTGTCCCACATAAAAAGACGCCTTACCCAGCTCCATACATGTAAATATGAAAAAGTTACAGGTGACACAATATGGCAACGCAAAATTTTTTTTCTATTTAGCAAAGTTTGAATTTTTTAAAAGGTATCAAAACATTACAAATACTATATAAATTTGGTATCGCCATGTTCGTACTGACCCGCAGAATACAGGTAACATGTCATTTTTACCACACAGTGAATGGTGTAAAAATTAAACCCATATGAATTTGGCGCAAATGCAGTTTTTCTCCAATTGCACCTCATTCTGAATTTTTTTCCAGCTTCCCAGTACATTGCACAGCATATTGAATAGTGACATTACAAAGTACAATTTGTTTCGCAAACAATAAGCCATCATGTGACTCTGTGAACTGAAAAATGAAAACGTTATGGCTCTTGGAGTGTGGGGAGGGAAAAACGAAAATGCAAAAACGAAAAATGGCCGGGTCCTTAAGGGGTTAAAGGATTTATCCATCTTTCTGATATTGATGGCCTGTCCTTTGGATAGGCCATCAATATTACATCTGCAGGGGTCCAACAGCCAGGACTTCTGCAGATTAGCGTTACCAGGATAGTACAGCTACAGGTAATGATAATTCCAGGAGCCATGCTTTTCACTTGCCATACAGGGTGTAGCAGTGGGTTTAGGTAGTGCAGTGGTAAACATATGTGAGCAGCATGACTCCTGACATGTTAATACTTTTAGCCGCCCTGTCTCGGTACAGCCGATCTGCAAAGGTCCGGGCGGTGGGCCCCAGTCCTCTTAGTCCGACACTGTCCACAATGCAGTTACAGTATATCGCAGAAGCAACAACGCACTCAGCGGAGTCTGTAGGCAAAATAAATACTGAGAGCATGCTGTGATTTACCAAAGTACAGCGTAGCCACAAACAAGTAGTGCACCTAGATGATAAATAAGTCGTGTATAAGTTATAGATACAGATGGTGAAAGCGAAGACCCCCGGATGTCCTCTGTTTAGAGGGGAGGTCAGAGTCACAAGGAAAGATCCTCACAACCCTGTACCATATAACATATCATCTCCTCCTCTACAACAGGCGTTTTGGTAACCATCCAGGCTCAGCCACTAAACATGAAGGGACTCGTCTATCCGTGAAATCATCACTGATTTTCTACCGACCACTTCCAGCGTACAAGCACGGTCGTGACTAGAGTGGAGTTGCTCCTGGTAGGTATGATGTCACAGGAAGGGGCGGAGCCTCAAATGAGGGCGGGGTCTCTGCTATCACAGCTCTGTGCTGTATAGAGGAAGCAGGAGTGGAGCTCGTGTAGATGGAGAACAGAAAACTGTGAGGACTGTTTTGCAGGACTGCATGATGGAAGGGGAGTGATAGGATTGTTTTGCATGGGACTGCATGTTGGTGGAGGCTGAGGGGAGGGAGTGATGTATTTACATGGGACTGTAAGTTGAGGGGTTGAAAAAAGACTGATGTTTTACATGGGACTGTATCCTGGAGAGTCTGGGGGATTGGTTTGATGGTTCGGGTGGTATAGGGGTTCCTGGGGTGCCGTTGGCATCGAGGGAGACAGGGTCTTTTGGGTTCTGCTCTCATCTGAAGGAGAGCAGGGGTCCTTGTTGTGCTGCTGGCATCTAAGAGTTGGGGGGCCTTCTGGCATGTAAAGGAGAGCAGGGGTCCTTGGGGTGCTGTTGGCATCTAAGGGGGGATGTGCAGGCATGGATGGGGGGCAGGGGTCTCTGGTGTGCTGCTGGCAACTAAAGGGTGTGGAGACATGGGTCTCTGGGGTGCCATTGGCATCTAAATATGGGAGCATGCGTCCTTGGTGTACTTCTGGCATCTAAAGGGGGGGAGGGGCAGGGGTCCTTTGGGGTGCTGCTGGCATTTAAAGGGGGGCAGGGGTACTTGGGGTGTTGCTTGCATGTAATGGGGGCAGGGTCTTGTGGGCTTCAGGTCCCTGGGGGGTTGCTGCATTTGTCTGTGTGGGATCCCTGGGGTATTGACTTTGTGTGTGGGGTTCCTGAGGTATTGCTTGTGTGTAAGAGGGGGTTCTGGAGGTGGTCTCAGGGCGCTGCCACCTGTGTGCATGTTTGGGGGTCCCTGGGGAGCTAACTGTGTGTGTGAGGGGGTGCTGGTGGAGGGTCCGAGTGGTGTGCAGGTCTCATCTTCATATAAGTGGGGGGTTCCTGCGGTGCTGCGCCTGTGTGTGTGTGGGGGTGCTGCCTGTGTGTTGGAGGGGTCTGGCCCCTGGGGTGTTGCCATCTATGTGGGGGGCTCCAGTCCCTGAGGGGCTGCCGCCTGTGTGCTGGGAGAAGTCTGGTCCCTGGGGGGCTGCCGCCTGTGTGCTGGGAGAAGTCTGGTCCCAGGGGGGGCTGCCGCCTGTGTGCTGGGAGAAGTCTGGTCCCTGGGGGGGCTGCCGCCTGTGTGCTGGGAGAAGTCTGGTCCCTGGGGGGGGCTGCCGCCTGTGTGCTGGGAGAAGTCTGGTCCCTGGGGGGGCTGCCGCCTGTGTGCTGGGAGAAGTCTGGTCCCTGGGGGGGCTGCCGCCTGTGTGCTGGGAGAAGTCTGGTCCCTGGGGGGGGGCTGCCGCCTGTGTGCTGGGAGAAGTCTGGTCCCTGGGGGGGCTGCCGCCTGTGTACTGGGAGAAGTCTGGTCCCTGGGGGGGGCTGCCGCCTGTGTGCTGGGAGAAGTCTGGTCCCAGGGGGGGGGCTGCCGCCTGTGTGCTGGGAGAAGTCTGGTCCCAGGGGGGGGGGCTGCCGCCTGTGTGCTGGGAGAAGTCTGGTCCCTGGGGGGGGCTGCCGCCTGTGTGCTGGTAGAAGTCTGGTCCCTGGGGGGGGCTGCCGCCTGTGTGCTGGGAGAAGTCTGGTCCCTGGGGGGGGGCTGCCGCCTGTGTGCTGGGAGAAGTCTGGTCCCTGGGGGGGGCTGCCGTCTGTGTGCTGGAAGAAGTCTGGTCCCTGGGGGGCTTCCGCCTGTCTGCTGAGGGGGTCCGGTCCCTGGGGGGTTGCCGCCTGTATGCTGAGGGGGTCCGGTCCCTGGGGGGCTGCCGCCTGTATGCTGAGGGGGTCCGGTCCCTGGGGGGCTGCCGCCTGTATGCTGATTGGGTCCGGTCCCTGGGGGGCTGCCGCCTGTATGCTGGGGTCTCCAGTACCTGGGGGCTGCCGCCTGTGTGCTGTTGTGATCTGGACCCTGGGGGGCTGCCACCTGCGTGCTGTTGTGATCTGGACTCCGGGGGGCTGCCACCTGCGTGCTGTTGTGATCTGGACCCCGGGGGGCTGCCACCTGCGTGCTGTTGTGATCTGGACCCCGGGGGGCTGCCACCTGCGTGCTGTTGTGATCTGGACCCCGGGGGGCTGCCACCTGCGTGCTGTTGTGATCTGGACCCCGGGGGGCTGCCACCTGCGTGCTGTTGTGATCTGGACCCCGGGGGGCTGCCACCTGCGTGCTGTTGTGATCTGGACCCCGGGGGGCTGCCACCTGCGTGCTGTTGTGATCTGGACCCCGGGGGGCTGCCACCTGCGTGCTGTTGTGATCTGGACCCCGGGGGGCTGCCACCTGCGTGCTGTTGTGATCTGGACCCCGGGGGGCTGCCACCTGCGTGCTGTTGTGATCTGGACCCCGGGGGGCTGCCACCTGCGTGCTGTTGTGATCTGGACCCCGGGGGGCTGCCACCTGCGTGCTGTTGTGATCTGGACCCCGGGGGGGCTGCCACCTGCGTGCTGTTGTGATCTGGACCCTGGGGGGCTGCCACCTGTGTGCTGTTGTGATCTGGACCCCGGGGGGCTGCCACCTGCGTGCTGTTGTGATCTGGACCCTGGGGGGCTGCCACCTGTGTGCTGTTGTGATCTGGACCCCGGGGGGCTGCCACCTGTGTGCTGTTGTGATCTGGACCCCGGGGGGCTGCCACCTGTGTGCTGTTGTGATCTGGACCCCGGGAGGCTGCCGCCTGTGTGCTGAGGGGGTCCGGTCCCTGGGGGGCTGCCACCTGTCTACTGAGGGGGTCTCGTCCCTGGGGGGTTGTCGTCTGTATGCTGAGGGGGTCCGGTCCCTGTGGGGCTGCCGCCTGTATGCTGAGGGGGTCCGGTCCCTGGGGGGCTGCCGCCTGTATGCTGAGGGGGTCCGGTCCCTGGGGGGCTGCCGCCTGTATGCTGAGGGGGTCCGGTCCCTGGGGGGGCTGCCGCCTGTATGCTGAGGGGGTCCGGTCCCTGGGGGGGCTGCCGCCTGTATGCTGAGGGGGTCCGGTCCCTGAGGGGGCTGCCGCCTGTATGCTGAGGGGGTCCGGTCCCTGAGGGGGCTGCCGCCTGTATGCTGAGGGGGTCCGGTCCCTGGGGGGCTGCCGCCTGTATGCTGAGGGGGTCCGGTCCCTGGGGGGCTGCCGCCTGTATGCTGAGGGGGTCTGGTCCCTGGGGGGCTGCTGCCTGTATGCTGGGGTCTCCAGTACCTGGGGGCTGCCGCCTGTGTGCTGTTGTGATCTGGACCCTGGGGGGCTGCCGCTTGTATGCTGAGGGGGTCTGGGACCTATGTGCTAGGGTCTCCAGTACCTGGGGGGCTGCCGCCTGTGTGCTGTTGTGATCTGGACCCCGGGGGGCTGCCGCCTGTGGGCTGAGGGGGTCTGGTCCCCGGGAGGCTGCCGCCTGTGGTCTGAGGGGGTCTGGTCCCCAGGGGGCTGCCGCCTGTGGGCTGAGGGGGTCTGGTCCCCGGGGGGCTGCTGCCTGTGGGCTGAGGGGGTCTGGTCCCTGGGGGGGCTGCCGCCTGTGGGCTAAGGGGGTCTGGTCCCCGGGGGGCTGCCGCCTGTGGGCTGAGGGGGTCTGGTCCCCGGGGGGCTGCTGCCTGTGGGCTGAGGGGGGCGCGCTCTGGTCCTTGGGGGGGCTGCCACCTGTATGCTGGGGCTCCAGGACCTGGGGTCTGCGCCTCTGTGCTAGGGTCTCCAGTACCTGGGGAGCTGCTGCCTGTGTGCTGTTGTGATCCAGACCCTGGGAGGCTTCCGCCTGTGTGCTAGGGGGGTCCAGTCCTGGGGGCTTGTCGTCTGTCTGTGTGTGTGTGGTTCTGGTCTCTAGGGGCTGCCATTTGTGCTTTGGGAAGGGGAGTCCTTGAGAGGCTGCTGCCTGTGTGGGGTGCTGTCTTCATGTAAGTGGGGGGGTCTCTGGGGGTGCTGCCTGTGTGTGAGGGTAGGCTGTGGGGGTCCCTGGGCAGGCTGCTGTCTCTGTGCATGTGGGGGATCCATGAGAGACTGCCGTCTGTGCAGTGGCATTCCTGCGCACACTATTATGCCCCATAGTGGCTCCAGCGCACACTATTATGCCCCATAGCGGCCCCAGCACACAGTATTATGCCCCATAGCGGCCCCTGCACCCAGTATTGTGGACCCTGCCCCATTGTGGCTACCCATGAACAATTGTTATACTCTAGGGTTTTTTCAGACCCCAGAGTATAATGATCGGAGACCAGGGGAGGATACAAACAAAAAAACCCCCAAAAAACAATGTCACTTATCTCTTCCTGGCTCCGGCGCACTCCCCGCTACTTCGGCCATTTTCAATGTTGAACCAGATCTCGCGTGAGTCGGGCCGGCGTCGCGACGCACAATGACGCAGGCCCAGCCCACGTAACGTCACCAAACAGGCCCGAAGCCTTCGGAGCGTATGAGAGGTAAGTAATGTTGTTTTTATGTTCCGTCACCTCCCCTGGCCCTCCGATCATTATACTCTGGGGTCTGAAATGAGCCCAGAGTATAATGATAGCAGTGTTTGTGGGTTTTGGCCCTCGGCCTCAATTACCGCTCCTGCTCACAGTCACCTCTGCTTCCGCAGAATGGGAAGCGCAGGCGGCCATGAGCAGGAGCGGGGATTGGTAAGTAAATAGGGCCCGTTACCTGCTGGGGTTACTCCAGAAGGTAACAGCCTATTAAAAGAAAAAAAAAAATGTGCTGGGCCCTGTGGCAGCTGCTACTGCTGATACCCTGGTAGTTACACTCCTGCATCTGTGTGTTGTTGGGGGATGGGGTCAGGTTCTTTGGGGGGGGGGGGGGGGTGGTTGCCATCTTTGTGTTGGTGGAGGGGTCCCGGGGGAGTGTCGCATTTCGAGTGTATGTGGAGTCCCTGCATGTGTGGAGGAGGTGGTTGTGGGGGAGGGGGGCTGCTTGTGTGTAGGCAGGGTTGTGGGGCAGTGTAAATCACGTGGTTCTGGTTACATAGCACAGAGACGCTGGAGGTATAACAAACAGTAGTGCCCTCCTGTGCCCCTATGCTAAATGTATTCCCACTCCTCATGCATTATAAATAGAATGGCCCCCAAAGCCTAATGCATCACCCTTTCATATCCAGGGTGTGAGCTGTATGCATAAACATTTTCCAACCCTGCAATGATTGCTGGCACCAAACTGACCCTCATTGCTGTATAAAGAGGTTACCCACAATGTAGGGACTCCTTCACAGCAGGAGGAGTCCCTGCATTAGAAGGGGCGAATCCAAGACATAACTTGTCTGTGTTTCTTGACCAAGTGTAAACCCTTGACCGTGACTAACCCCTGCACTTAGGTTTAGTTGTGGTCAAGTTATGACTGCAATTAAGCCTTTCTAGTCCATGAGTTAGCAACTCTAACAAATGTTAACGTCACTATAATCTTTCTGTATAGCAGGTGCAGCCCTAAGGTACATTAGGGCTGCTATACTTTATATGCATAGCAGGTGTTCTGCCTCCATATTCATTAATATAACTTGACCCCCAATGTATTCACCAAGGACTCCCCAGACCTCCTGCAATCAGTGATTCCATTCTAAGTGATTGAATTGCTGATTACCCAAGAAGGGGTTAATCACAAGCTTGACATGACTGTGGTTCAGGCTAAGGGCCTACGTAGCGTCCCGCAGCAAAAAAGCTGCAGATTTCCTTTGCGGACTTTCTGCTTCAATTATACACATACGGAAGCTTCCGGCGTTTCCGTAGGTAGAATTGACATGCTGCGATTTCCAAAACCACGACAGTGTGTCTGCTGTGTGTATTTTACTGCAAAGTGGGGACGGGAGTCGCATTTTTTTTTTGCCACGTTTCTGCCGATGGGAAACCGTAGCGTATAGGCCACATGGGGCGCCTCCCCTTAAGGATTTATCCGCTTTCTCAGGATAGGCCAGGCCCAACACCTGATACCCTTCCAGATCTCTGGTACAGAGACTTTAATGGGGCAGCGCTGCAGTAACTACACTTGCCTTTACAGTTTGTACAGCACTGGAGATCTGCAGGGGACCCCTGCATTGATTACCTATCCTGAGTTACTATCCTTTCAGTAGGAGGCCTCACATTCTGGTGCTCAAATAACCAAAAAAGGGGGGTTTACTAGACTTCATTTGAGGCTAAGTTCACATTGGCCGCAGATATCGGCAGAGGGGAATTTTATTTGGCTATGATAGACTATGTTGATAACCAGTGGAGGTGGGTTTTTAAAAAAATAAATAAATAAAATGGTTAATGAGGGTTGTGCGGAGGGTTTTATTTCAATCAAATATATTTTTAAAAATGTTGATGTTGTTTGTTTTATTAATATTATTGTATGGGGAGCTTAGTGTTAGATATAGACCCTATACCAGTGATGGCGAACCTTTTAGAGTCCGAGTGCCCAAACTGCAACCCAAAACCCACTAAATTATCGCAAAGTGCCAACACGGCAATTTAACCTTAAATTAACCAGGATCTGTTTTATATTGACCGTGCAATGTTATTACAGCCTGTAATAATATCAAATGTCTGCTATAAAACAAATATTGTGTGATATAAATAGTGAAGGGCCCCCATACAGTACAATGTGCTCCACAGTGGCCCCAGACAGTATTATATGCTCCAGAATTGCCCCCACTCAGTATTATATGCTTCACAGTGGCCCCCACACAGTATTATATGCTCCACTTTGGCCCCCCCCACACAGTAGAATATGCTCCACAGTGGGCCCCCACTGTGGGGGACACTGAAGCATCTAATACCGTGTGGGGGACACTGAAGCATCTAATACCATGTGGGGGGTACACTGAAGCATCTAATACCGTGTGGGGGGGGACAATGAAGCATCTAATACCGTGTGGGGGACACTGAAGCATCTAATACCGTGTGGGGGGGACACTGAAGCATCTAATACCGTGTGGGGGACACTGAAGCATCTAATACTGTGTGGGGGACACTGAAGCATCTAATACTGTGTGGGGGACACTGAAGCATCTAATACCGTGTGGGGGACACTGAAGCATCTAATACTGTGTGGGGGACACTGAAGCATCTGTGTCCCCCATACAGTATTAGATGCTTCAGTGTCCCCATACAGTATTAGATGCTTCAGTGTCCCCCATACAGTAGTACAGTCATATGAAAAAGTTTTTAAAATATGGAAAATAAAAAAAAGAAAAATATAGGATGAAAGGGGGTTATTAAAAAAAAAAAAGGAAAAAAATAAACAAAATTTGCCGGTGAAAAGTATGGGCACCCCAACAGAAAAGTGACATTAATATTTAGTAGATCCTCCTTTTGCAAAAATAACAGCCTCTAGTCGCTTCCTGTAGCTTTTAATCAGTTCCTGGATCCTGGATGAAGGTATTTTTGACCATTCCATTTTACAAAACAATTCCAGTTCAGTTAAGTTTGATGGTCGCCGAGCATGGACAGCCCACTTCAAATTATCCCACAGATGTTCAATGATATTCAGGTCTGGGGACTGGGATGGCCATTCCAGAACATTGTAATTGTTCCTCTGCATGAATGCCTGAGTAGATTTGGAGCTGTGTTTTGGATCATTGTCTTGCTGAAATATCCACCCCCGGCGTAACTTCAAATTCGTCACTGATTCTTGTACATTATTCTCAAGAATCTGCTGATACTGAGTTGAATCCATGCGACCCTCAACTTTAACAAGATTCCATTGGCCACACAGCCCCAAAGCATGATGGAACCTCCACCAAATTTTACAGTGGGTAGCAAGTGTTTTTCTTGGTATGCTGTGTTTTTTGGACGCCATGCATAACACCTTTTTGTATGACCAAACAACTCAATCTTTGTTTCATCAGTCCACAGGACCTTCTTCCAAAATGAAGTTGGCTTGTCCAAATGTGCTTTTGCATACCTCAGGCGACTCTGTTTGTGGCGTGCTTTCAGAAACGGCTTTTTTTTTTTTTTTCTTTCCAAAAAATTTTTTTTTTTATTTTTAAAAAAACTTTTTTTTTTCTTCCCCTGAAAAACTATTTTGAACAATCTTTTTTTTTGGGTAATTTGGGGGTTGTTTTGGGGAGCCCATGATGCCACTCTTTAGAGGAGATTCAAATAGGAGAACAACTTGCAATTGGCCACCTTAAATACCTTTTCTCATGATTGGATACACCTGGCTATGAAGTTCAAAGCTCAGTGAGGTTACAAAACCAATTTTGTGCTTCAGTAAGTCAGTAAAAAGTAGTTAGGAGTATTCAAATCAATAAAATGATAAGGGTACCCAAATTTTTGCAGCGGTCAAATTTTGGTTTAATGCATATTGCACATTTTCTGTTAGTACAATAAACCTCATTTCAATCCTGAAATATTACTGTGTCCATCAGTTATTAGATATATCAAATTGAAATGGCTGTTGCAAACAGCCAAATTTTTAGAACTAAAAATGATTAAGATTAATAGGGGTGCCCAAACTTTTTCATATGACTGTATATGCTCCACAGTAGGCCCCCACACAGTAGTTTGTTACTTACCCAGTTTCACGAAGAGCGTCCTCCTTCTTCTGTTCGCAGGCGCTGATGAATGACGTCATCGCGCCTGCGTCGGGGCAGAGGTCACACGCTGTAGTCAGTGTAAGCCGCAGTTCCGCGGACTGCGGCCTACAGTGACAGCTTTCAGCTGTATGTACATTTGCACATACAGCTGAAAGAAGCGATGGCTCGCTAACCGGGATTCCTGTACCGGATTCCCCATTAGTGAGCGATCATGGCAATGGCGCGCGTGCCAACTGAGAGGGCTCTGCGTGCCCTCTCTGGCACGCGTGCCATAGGTTTGCCATCACGGCCCTATACTGACCAACCTGTACAGAATACACCGAGACCATGAACCTACCTGCAGCAACTCCATTCTAGTCAGGGCAGTAGTGAGATAGCTAGAAGGGAGTTGCTGTAAGGAGAACTTACCTATAGTAACTACAGAATACACCCAGAACATGAACCTACCTATAGTAACTACAGAATACACCCAGAACGTGAACCTACCTATAGTAACTACAGAATACACCTAGACCATGAACCTACCTATAATAACTACAGAATACACCCAGACCATGAACCTACCTATAGTAACTACAGAATACACTGAGACCATGAACCTACCTATAGTAACTACAGAATGCACCGAGACTATGAACCTACCTATAGTAACTACAAAATACACCTAGACCATGAACCTACCTATAGTAACTACAGAATACACCGAGACTATGAACCTACCTGCAGCAACTCCATTCTAGTCAATTCTGTAATGAGACAGCTAGAATGGAGTTGCTGTAAGGAGGACCTACCTATAGCAACTATAGAATACACCGAGACCATGAACCTACCTGCAGCAACTCCATTCTAGTCAATTCTGTAGTGAGACAGCTAGAATAGAGTTGCTGTAAGGAGAACCTACCTATAGCAACTACAGAATACACTGAGACTATGAACCTACCTGCAGCAACTCCATTCTAGTCAATTCTGTAGTGAGACAGCTAGAATGGAGTTGCTGTAAGGAGGACCTACCTATAGCAACTACAGAATACACTGAGACTATGAACTTATCTGCAGCAACTCCATTCTAGTCAGGGCAGTAGTGAGACAGCTAGAATGGAGTTGCTGTAAGGAGGACCTACTTATAGCAACTACAGAATACACCGAAACTATGAACCTACCTGCAGCAACTCCATTCTAGTCAATTCTGTAGTGAGACAGCTAGAATGGAGTTGCTGTAAGGAGGACCTACCTATAGCAACTATAGAATACACTGAGACTATGGACCTACCTGTAGGAACTCCATTCTAGTCAATTCTGTAGTGAGACAGCTAGAATGGAGTTACTGTAAGGAGGACCTACCTATAGTAACTTCAGAATACACCGAGACTATGGACCTACCTGCAGCAACTCCATTCTAGTCAATTCTGTAGTGAGACAGCTAGAATGGAGTTGCTGTAAGGAGGACCTACCTATAGCAACTACAGAATACACCGAGACTATGGACCTACCTGCAGCAACTCCATTCTAGTCAATTCTGTAGTGAGACAGCTAGAATGGAGTTGCTGTAAGGAGGACCTACCTACAGCAACTACAGAATACACTGAGACTATGAACCTACCTGCAGCAACTCCATTCTAGTCAATTCTGTAGTGAGACAGCTAGAATGGAGTTGCTGTAAGGAGGACCTACCTATAGCAACTATAGAATACACCGAGACTATGGACCTACCTGTAGCAACTCCATTCTAGTCAGGGCAGTAGTGAGACAGCTAGAATGGAGTTGCTGTAAGAAGGATCTACCTATAGCAACTATAGAACACACCGAGACCATGAACCTACCTGCAGCAACTCCATTCTAGTCAATTCTGTAGTGAGACAGCTAGAATGGAGTTGCTGTAAGGAGGACCTACCTATAGCAACTACAGAATACACTGAGACTATGAACCTACCTGCAGCAACTCCATTCTAGTCAATTCTGAAGTGAGACAGCTAGAATGGAGTTGCTGTAAGGAGGACCTACCTATAGCAACTACAAAATACACTGAGACTATGAACCTACCTGCAGCAACTCCATTCTAGTCAATTCTGTAGTGAGACAGCTAGAATGGAGTTGCTGTAAGGAGGACCTACCTATAGCAACTACAGAATACACTGAGACTATGAATCTAACTGCAGCAACTCCATTCTAGTCAGGGCAGTAGTGAGACAGCTAGAATGGAGTTGCTGTAAGGAGGACCTACCTACAGCAACTACAGAATACACTGAGACTATGAACCTACCTGCAGCAACTCCATTCTAGTCAATTCTGTAGTGAGACAGCTAGAATGGAGTTGCTGTAAGGAGGACCTACCTATAGCAACTATAGAATACACTGAGACTATGGACCTACCTGCAGGAACTCCATTCTAGTCAATTCTGTAGTGAGACAGCTAGAATGGAGTTGCTGTAAGGAGGACCTACCTATAGCAACTACAGAATACACCGAGACTATTAACCTACCTGCAGCAACTCCATTCTAGTCAGGGCTGTAGTGAGACAGCTAGAATGGAGTTGCTGTAAGGAGGACCTACCTACAGCAACTACAGAATACACAGAGACTATGGACCTACCTGCAGCAACTCCATTCTAGTCAGGGCTGTAGTGAGACAGCTAGAATGGAGTTGCTGTAAGGAGGACCTACCTATAGCAACTACAGAATACACCGAGACTATGAACCTACCTGCAGCAACTCCATTCTAGTCAATTCTGTAGTGAGACAGCTAGAATGGAGTTGCTGTAAGGAGGACCTACCTACAGCAACTACAGAATACACTGAGACTATGAACCTACCTGCAGCAACTCCATTCTAGTCAGTACAGTAGTGAGACAGCTAGAATGGAGTTGCTGTAAGGAGGACCTACGTATAGCAACTACAGAATACACCGAGACTATGAACCTACCTGCAGCAACTCCATTCTAGTCAATTCTGTAGTGAGACAGCTAGAATGGAGTTGCTGTAAGGAGGACCTACCTATAGCAACTACAGAATACATCGAGACTATGAACCTACCTGCAGCAACTCCATTCTAGTCAGTACAGTAGTGAGACAGCTAGAATGGAGTTGCTGTAAGGAGGACCTACGTATAGCAACTACAGAATACACCGAGACCATGAACCTACCTGCAGCAACTCCATTCTAGTCAATTCTGTAGTGAGACAGCTAGAATGGAGTTGCTGTAAGGAGGACCTACCTATAGCAACTATAGAATACACCGAGACTATGGACCTACCTGCAGGAACTCCATTCTAGTCAATTCTGTAGTGAGACAGCTAGAATGGAGTTACTGTAAGGAGGACCTACCTATAGCAACTACAGAATACACCGAGACTATGAACCTACCTGCAGCAACTCCATTCTAGTCAATTCTGTAGTGAGACAGCTAGAATGGAGTTGCTGTAAGGAGGACCTACCTATAGCAACTACAGAATACACTGAGACTATTAACCTAACTGCAGCAACTCCATTCTAGTCAGGGCAGTAGTGAGACAGCTAGAATGGAGTTGCTGTAAGGAGGACCTACCTACAGCAACTACAGAATACACAGAGACTATGAACCTACCTGCAGCAACTCCATTCTAGTCAATTCTGTAGTGAGACAGCTAGAATGGAGTTACTGTAAGGAGGACCTACCTATAGCAACTACAGAATACACCGAGACTATGAACCTACCTGCAGCAACTCCATTCTAGTCAATTCTGTAGTGAGACAGCTAGAATGGAGTTGCTGTAAGGAGGACCTTCCTACAGCAACTACAGAATACACTGAGACTGTAAACCTACCTACAGCAACTACAGAATACACCGAGACTTTAAACCTACCTATAGTAACTATATACTCATAAATCAGGCACACAGCGATACGTTAGAATCTAAGATCTTTGTCATTTATGAATTGCCATAGATTTCCATTATCACTTACAACACAAAAGTGGCGCGAGATATAAAAAACGCGTCACCGCCATGTTCAGACCATATTTGCAAAATGTCTCAGAACTGGTCTGGTGCAAATTATATATACATATGTCACACATAAATTATATATATATATATATATATATATATATATATATATAAAATAATTTATATAACTTATAAACATATATATATATATATACATACAAATAATTTATGAGTGCTATATGTATATATGTCCGGGAATGTGTTTTTCCTCCATTCATATTGATAATCATATATATATCTAATTTCCCTCTTGGCCAGTTATGGATCCTCCCTATAGAAACTCCACTCTAGCTTGTCCTGTAGTGAGGTGACTAGATTGGAGTTTCTGGCAGCAGCTCCTGTAAGCAACTCCATTCTAGTCACCTCAGTAATGAACTATCTACATTGGAGTTGTTTGTAGCAGGTCCTCCCTCCAGCAACTCCAATCTAGTCATCTCAGTTATGAATTGTCTAGAATGGAGTTGCTCCTGGTAGGTCCTCCCTCCAGCAACTCCATTCTAGACCATTCACTAGTGAGGTGACTAGATTGGAGTTGCTGAAGGGAGGACCTACCAGGAGCAACTCCATTCTAGTCGCAACCGTACAAGCACGGCTGTGAAAATACAGGAAGTCAGCAGTCAGACATATTTGTACACCCTGAGGTGAAGTAACCGGAAGTATTCTATACCGGAGATGGATCCGGGTATGCACGGTTGACCTACTGGGGAGCAGACACGTCAGTCGCACCTCCCGGGTGCTTACCGTCTTATGGGAATCTGGGAAGTAAGTACTGGTACCGAATCGACACAACATGGCGGCTGCTCCGGGGATTACTTGTAGACGCCATGCGTGGGAAATGTATCTAATGACAATGGATGGAGTTGTTCCCAACAACAGAGGTGTCTAGTGACAGCTCTTCTGTAGGATCTGTCTATTCTATCTGCAATACATTTTACTATGTAGATAGCATCTGGACTTGCGTTGATTGTCACCAGCAATAATAATGTATTGTATGTGGATGGTAGTTTGTGGGACTTTGCTTGCACTTGTACTGCTACAATGCTAGACTCTCTAACTTTTCTCTAGAAAGTCTCGGCTACTATTGCAGCACAATGTTTGGTGAATATATATGCATACCTGTCTTTTATATTGTGCTAGTGGTGCAACTTGGCAGAAACCTCTGTCATGTAGATTTGATTGAGATCTTTGATTCCTCCTGTGTCGTATTTATGTCTCCAAAGATGTCTTATCAATTCTAGATGGGTGGCATTCCTGCCAAGATTGTATGACACTGGAGAAATACAAAGTGAACACTTTGCATATAGTGTGGCAGTCATTACATTTTCTTAAGCTACTTTTTATTACTGCTGGCACACACGGATATGTTCAGAAATCCCATATAATGGTAATGCCAGTTTGGCAAAGATTCAGGTTTTATTTTTTTGTTTTTTTGCAAAATCAGGATTTGAGCCAATAGAGAAGCTTGCTTTTTGACCGAATCCCAGTTGTAAAAAAAC
Organism: Leptodactylus fallax; assembly: GCA_947044405.1. Lineage (NCBI taxonomy): Eukaryota > Metazoa > Chordata > Amphibia > Anura > Leptodactylidae > Leptodactylus > Leptodactylus fallax. The sequence continues at coordinate 1,723,857 of CAMRHE010000148.1, read as the reverse complement.
TAAAAAAAAAAAAACCCTTCAAATTTATTTAATTTATTTTTTTATTATTCTGCAGGCTGAGGTGCTGACTAGCTACCATGGAAAAGCTTGGTATGAATTTCGGAGGTGGCCCAAGTAAGAAAGAACTGCAAGAATTAGTGGAGACTCAAAGGAAGCAGCTGCTTCAGTATCAGACTCGGCTAAAAGATGTAGTGCGAGCATACAAGAGTCTCTTAAAAGAAAAAGAGGCTTTAGAGGCCAGCCTTCATGTGCTGTCCACATCCCAGGAGCCTGGAACACTGTCCACAGATGTTGAGGAGTCACATGATGACCAGCATTCAACGCACAGTGAAGATAGTGTAGATACAGCAGGAAGCCTACCCAGTGCTATAGGTGGAGAGACCAGTGAAGATGAAAGACTGGAACCTGCTCAGCACATTGGTGGCATAGAAGAAGCAAGCGGTTCAGAAAGTGGGGTCAGCACAGCCAGTGGAGATGGTGGTCAATCTACTACGGCGGATTCAGACAAAAGAATAGTACAGCTAAAAAACCAGCTTGCCACACTAACCAGGTGACATATCCATTGCAGTCAATGCATTTACATGTTCCCCTATTTATTTTATTGTTTAAAAGTATATTTACCCTCTTCTTTGAGCATCTTTGCAAGAGGGTTTGGAAATGTTGGGGGGAGATTTTATTAACACCAACAGTTCACCAAAAATCAAAGAGGATCCTCTTAATCATTGTGGCTTGGTCTGTCTGTGCACCAAAAGCTGAAATCTATGCCAGCATGTAGCTGGTTATGTCAGTGTTATGGGTGGTCACTGTCCCTTCCCACCCATGACATACCCTTTTTTTTGTTTTGTTTTTTTTAACAAAGTGGCAGGAGCACTAAAAAAAATAAAAGTCAAACATTTTTTTGCACATAAATAGTGTGCACCGGAAACTGTGACTTTTTTAAACCAGAATACTGGCATACATCATTTCATAAATTTCTTGATAATTTTTACATTTTTATGTTCATGTATTTGAAGACAAAATCTGTTTGCCAAAGCGTTTTGTAGAATAAAAGTAAAGTGTCTGGTGAGTTCCATAGGATGTGCCCACTTTGGGACCTGCTGCTGTTTCCAAAATTAGGGGTGTTGAACTCGTATCGTCTGGATTGCAGCTCCATGGCAAAAATGAAAAGTGAATGTAGAGAGGTGTCGGTGCATGTGCTGGGTCTCCTTATTAACTTCTGTGGGAGCATTGGAAATGACTGGGCAAGTGTACTTGGCTTTGTCCAAGAATCCCATAGAATTGAGAGGAGAGAACCATATACATGCACAGCCAACTAGCCATTCCTTCTCTGCCTGGCTGCAGTCACCACCTCTTCATTCATTTTCCTTCTGGATGCCAGGGCTGCATCAGTATCAATGATATTCAGGTCTTCGGACTTGGATGGCCATTCCAGAACATTGTAATTGTTCCTCTGCATGAATGCCTGAGTAGATTTGGAGCTGTGTTTTGGATCATTGTCTTGCTGAAATATCCATCCCCGGCGTAACTTCAAATTCGTCACTGATTCTTGTACATTATTCTCAAGAATCTGCTGATACTGAGTTGAATCCATGCGACCCTCAACTTTAACAAGATTCCCGGTGCCGGCATTGGCCACACAGCCCCAAAGCATGATGGAACCTCCACCAAATTTTACAGTGGGTAGCAAGTGTTTTTCTTGGAATGCTGTGTTTTTTGGACGCCATGCATAACGCCTTTTTGTATGACCAAACAACTCAATCTTTGTTTCATCAGTCCACAGGACCTTCTTCCAAAATGAAGCTGGCTTGTCCAAATGTGCTTTTGCATACCTCAGGCGACTCTGTTTGTGGCGTGCTTTCAGAAACGGCTTCTTTCGCATCACTCTCCCATACAGCTTCTCCTTGTGCAAAGTGTGCTGTATTGTTGACCGATGCACAGTGACACCATCTGCAGCAAGATGATGCTGCAGCTCTTTGGAGGTGGTCTGTGGATTGTCCTTGACTGTTCTCACCATTCTTCTTCTCTGCCTTTCTGATATTTTTCTTGGCCTGCCACTTCTGGGCTTAACAAGAACTGTCCCTGTGGTCTTCCATTTCCTTACTATGTTCCTCACAGTGGAAACTGACAGGTTAAATCTCTGAGACAGCTTTTTGTATCCTTCCCCTGAACAACTATGTTGAACAATCTTTGTTTTCAGATCATTTGAGAGTTGTTTTGAGGAGCCCATGATGCCACTCTTCAGAGGAGATTCAAATAGGAGAACAACTTGCAATTGGCCACCTTAAATACCTTTTCTCATGATTGGATACACCTGGCTATGAAGTTCAAAGCTCAGTGAGGTTACAAAACCAATTTTGTGCTTCAGTAAGTCAGTAAAAAGTAGTTAGGAGTATTCAAATCAATAAAATGATAAGGGTACCCAAATTTTTGCAGCAGTCAAATTTTGGTTTAATGCATATTGCACATTTTCTGTTAGTACAATAAACCTCATTTCAATCCTGAAATATTACTGTGTCCATCAGTTATTAGATATATCAAATTGAAATGGCTGTTGCAAACACCCAAATATTTAGAACTAAAAATGATTAAGATTAATAGGGGTGCCCAAACTTTTTCATATGACTGTATATTAGTATTCCACATAAAACAACAATTCTAGAGCATCTGCTTTCAGAACTTTGCATTATGCTATCCCTTTGTTATTCTGAAAATGTAAGAATACATTGAGTGCTCCTCTTCCATTTTTCAGTGGGATATGTCCCTACACAGTCTGTTGTCCACTTAGTGCTGACAGCATCAGACTGTAGGGACAGTTATTGTTTAAGAGGTTTCCAGGCATACATATTTATGACCTAGACTTTTAACAGACCATACATGTGTGATATGTGGTGTTCAACCCTCTGGTATAGCTGTATGTTTGTTATCTTATATAGGAAAACAACATTTTTTGTTGAACCTTTTTTTTTTTTTTTTGCATAAAATCCACTAGGATAGATATACTAATATTCCCTTAAATTTTAGGTGGTGCAGAGTTAAATTAGGCTATCTTAACCTACACCAAACTTATCAAAGTGTGTAATGCTTTTAGACAGTCTAGTCCAGGGGTCGGCAACCCCCGACTCACGTGCCAAGAGTGGCACGCGAGGCTTATTTCCCTGGCACGGCAGCGGAGTCCTCACCTGCCAGCTTCGATCGGACCAAACATGGCCAAAACGATACTGCTATTATTATACTGTGGGGTCTCTTCAGACCCCCGAGTATAATAAGCGGAGACTTAGGAGAAGTGATGAAACCTAAAAAACAATGATACTCACCTTGTTCCCTGCGCTACGCGGCGGCTGTGCGATCTGCAGGCGCTTCTGATAGCTGACGGCCTCAGGGGTCACATCCGGCATTATTACGCATAATGACGCGACGTGACCCCAGAGACCCAATCAGCAGTTGTTGACTACAGGCAGAAGTGCCGAAGAGAACAGAGCGGCTGTGGAGCGCAGAAGAAGGTGAGTAGCATTGTTTTTTTATGTTTGTCACCTCTCTTGGTCCTGCACTTATTATACTCGGGGGTCTGAAGAGAGCTATGGAACATAATACCGTGTGCAGGGGCTGCTATGGGACCTAATACCATGTGCAGAGGCCACTATGGGACCTAATACCGTGTGCAAGAACCGCTATGGGACCTAATACTGTGTGCAGGGACCGCTATGGGACCTAATGCCGTGTGCAGGGACCGCTATGGGACCTAATGCCGTGTGCAGGGACCGCTATGGGACCTAATGCCGTGTGCAGGGACCGCTATGGGACCTAATGCCGTGTGCAGGGACCGCTATGGGACCTAATGCCGTGTGCAGGGACCGCTATGGGACCTAATGCCGTGTTCTGGGGCCACTATATGACATAATACCGTGTGCTGGGGTCACTATGTGACATAATGTGGTGTACAGAGGCCACTATTTGACATAATACGGTGTGCAGGGGTCACTATGTGACATAATACCGTGTGCAGAGGCCACTATGTGACCTAATACCGTGTGCGGGGGCCACTATATGACATAATACGGTATGCAGAGGCTGTTATGGGATATAATACCTTGTGCAGGGGCCTCTATGGGACATTTTTCTGCATTAAGGATGTGTTTTTTGCACAGAAAACACAGGCTTTTTTTTGTGCAAAAATGCACCATGTGAACGCAGTTTTACATTGAAGTAAAAGTTCCAGTGGCCTAAGACTATATCTGCATCCAGATACATTGTGTGATATCACCATAAGGATGCCGCTATACGGTGCTCCTGGACACTTACATTTACCACTAATTGGGGGCTGCACATGGACTTTTATTGCTTCTAATCGGAAAGTACAGGAGCATCCCAGGAAATAGCAGTAAACCCATGCGTCCTAAAGCATCTTGTGGCAGCACTTCTGTGTTATGGTTTGTGGTATATGACTTTAGTTTAGGGGTCGTCAGACTTACAATTATTGACCGACACTCCGAGTACCTCATCTTTGATTTTTTAATTAAAATTGGCACGCCGAGCAAAAAAAGTTGCCTACCCCTGGTCTAGTCTAACTTTACACCACTTATTAGTTTTCAACAAAAAATGCACCAAAATGTTGGTGTATTTATTGTTACAAATTAGGCCGTGCCCCTTTAGACAAGTCTTGTCTCTTTTTTGTTGAGCCCTGCCCACTTGTTGTACAAGGTGCAGCAACTTAAACACATGGTAAATGAGATTTTTTTTTTTTTTTTTTGCAAAGTGCTCCAGAAATCTAGTGCATTTTCATAATTTTCTCTGCCCCATTGTCCCTGAGTACAGTTAGACTTTAAATTTACTGTAAGGTTGCCTTCAGAAACTTTCATGTAGCCATTTGTGTTATCTTTCCAATTGGGAGATGCTAGGCAGTCATAAAGAGTGCATAGACAAGTAGAATATTCTTTTTGCATACTTCAGTACTACTTCATTTTCTTTCAAAATCCAGATCTTAACACTTCCATTACCTACAGCATAGGGCATAAGTGATTGCTGGAGGGCTGACTGCTGGGAACACTAGTGACCATAAAAATGGGGGTCCACAAGTACCCAGGAGTGCCCCATGCAAAAGAAGCAAATTTTGCACATGCGTGGAATGTACGGCATTCACTTCTAAAGAACTTTCGATCTCTTGATCACTGGAAATATGAGTGATTGGGCCTCCATCGATCAGACATTTATCCCCTTTCCTGTGGCTACAGAATAAATGTCATTGATGGGAGAACCCCTGTAAATTCTCACTTTCTATGGAATAAAGAGATTACATATGTATTATGTAGAAGTACATTTAGTTGTAATATAATTTTTAACCTTTTTGTTTTTTTTTCCTTAGTGCTTTGGCCACAGTTACACAAGAGAAGTCTCGCATGGAAGCCTCTTATCAAGGAGACAAAAGAAAGGCGAAACAAGAGATGGAGGAAATGGCACAAAGAATGGAGGAAGAACATAACAACTTACGAGGGGATATTCAGGGCCTGCAAGTTCAGTTAGCAGAGAACAGGTCCAAACTGATTAGTCAACAACATGACCGTGCACAAGAGCAGGCAGACCATGCAGTAATGCTGAAGGAGTTGCAGCGTCTACTGCAAGGGGAGAGAGACCAGAGGCAAGAGGTAGAGTTACGTCTGGAGGAAGCTAGGCAAGAACTGGCGGGTAGATCTGAACTTGCAGTCAGAACCGAATCAGCAGAAGAACAAAGCAAAAAGCTCCGCAAGGAAATTGAAGAGTTGAAGAAGGACCTTCTTGAGGCAAGGAGACAGAGAACAGATCCTGACCCCATGATTCAGAAGCTGCAAGAAGAGATTTGTGCAGTGAAAAAAGATCTGGAAGCACAACTACAAGAGGAGAGACGTAAGGTATGTTCTATGGAACAAGTGTATCCGCATTGGTTAAAAAGGAAAGAATGAGATTTGATAGGTTCCTCTGGGCAACACTGATAGCAGAAAGTGTTTCAGAAAGTTGCATAACTTCTAACTTGACCACGATTAAACAAATTATCCAAGACTAAAAATTATTGACCTATCCTTGAGACTGACTCCCATGCCTCTGCACTGTTTAGATGTCCTCTGCACAGTGTACTGAGCTGGTCGCAGACAACTCCATAGACAGTATAGTGGCCCCACTGCACAATTGTAGCTAAGCTTCCATTCAGATGGGAACTGAACTGTAATAACACAGCTTGGCCACTGCACATTGTACAGTTTGTCAGCTTCCAGCTCTGTACACTGTTCACTGATCTTATGTAGGAAAAGAGTATGTAAAGTTTTCCATCAGCAAATTGTCTTATGTTTATAATTTGTTTCAGAGACTGGAGGAGGATCAGCATAATCAGCAGAGGCTCCTTCAGGAGGAGGAAAGGATACGTTCTCTTGAGTCCCAGGTTTCTGAGCTATCTGAGCTCTTAGGAGCAGCTGAAACATCCAAACAGAGGGACCAAGTTACTATTCGTAAACTGCGAGAGCGCCTTATGCAGCTAGAAACTGAGAACAAAACAATTGCTATCTCAATGCATCCTCCGCCTGAAACCCTTGTCATGAAATCTTCTGTGGGTGAGGACATTGAGGATAATCCAGAGCAGCGTGGATCCGCTCTATTTTACCAGCAGGAGCTTCAGCAGGTAAAAGAGGAGTTTGAGCGTTACAAAGCACGAGCTCAGGGTGTGCTGAGAACCAAAGGGGCACGTGAAGGAGAACTGGAATCAGGCAAGCAGAAATTGGCAGAGTTGAAAGAAAAGTACCTTGCCCTGAGAATGTCTTCAGAGGAAGCAGCGAATAAGCACAAAGAAGAAATAGAAGGTGCACGCAAGGAACTCATGCTGTTGGCTCAAACTCACAGACAGGAGCTTGAACAAGTGCGGAAAGAAAGTCGTGAGAATATGGCACGAATGGAGGAAGAGTTAAGACAACACAGAGAACGTGTTTTGGCTGTGCTGAATGAGAAGGAGCAAGAACTGGAAAGGTTAAGAGAAAGCAAGATTCCAGTTAGCATATGCCCACCTTCACCAGACCCCTTAGACAATGGTTTAGAGCTTCCTCAAAACAACTCCTCTGCTTTCCTTGTATATGTAGACCAGTTGTCTCGCAAAGAAGCAGAGATTGGGAACCTGCGTCGCAAAAAACATGAACTTGAGGCAGAATTGCAAAGCATGCAGGAACGGTTAGCAGAGAAAAATGAGGAGACTCATACTTTACATGAGCAAGTTGATAAGGCTATGCGAGACAAAAGCAGGGAGGGGGCAAACATGGAATATCTAAAAAATGTTTTGTTGGGGTTTTTGACTCTTCCAGATCCTCTTGGTAGACAACATACATTAAGCGCACTTTTGACAGTCCTTCATTTCTCCCCAGAGGAAAAAAAAAGCAGCCCTTAGAGCACAGGACGGGAGTAGGTGGTGGGCAGGAAGCAAGAGGTGATGTAAAGTCTTACACAAAGGAAAAGAGTGTTAAGCACTTTTGTCATTGTTTGCACATATAACAAATGACTTTGTCATATTTTGAGCTATATTGAATTATATCTTGGGACCAGTAATACAAGCTGACACTAATGGATGTTAGGGAAATACCAGGTAATGATGGGAAAAAAGTGGAAAAGGTTTTTATTGTAATCTAACGCTATTAAATGTGTAAATTATATCCTGCAATAAGTCACCAGATTGTATAAATGCTGTGTTATGGATTTGTATACTGCTGGGCCCTACTGTCTTCTGTATTTTACACCATAGCCCTGTTACAGTATATTATTTTACCTGATGTATGTGCAATAGGGAAGAACAGAATACTTTATTACGTTGGCTCTTTGGACAGGGTTGTCATTTGCCCAACTAAAATTTATCTATTTTTCATTTCGCTTGCACGCTATGTTGGAGCTTTGTGATTATCCCAGAGTATTAATAGCAAAAAAATGGAACAGGGGAGATTGCCTACAAAGAATATTGTTTATAGTTAGATCCAGCTCATAGTTATAAAAGTTTTTGTTTATTTAATAAAAAAAATTCTTATCCCTAGATATTCCAGGAATAATTTTAGTAGCACCACCTACTATTCTATGAATAGCCTTTCCTGTGTCCACCTCAGTAAATACACTGTGCTGGCTCACTCTTGGATCTCTATCTGCAACACCAAGTATGTAGAGGGATGTGTTGAGCCAGCTGCTTCTTAAAGGCAGTCTATCGCCTCTCCCAGCCACTTCAAACCACTGCCATAGTGCTGTAGAGGCTGTAAATACAATTCAAACCATACATTTGTAGATATGTGTCTAGAGATATATTATCTAGATAAATGAGGTCCAAAGAGCAGACATTCCCATCCTGTGCAGTTGGCTTGCACCACAGTATCCTTTTGCTTGCTAGATCAGCTTCTACTGCCCAGGGGGAGCGTGCTAAAATCCAGGATGGTATTGTATTCCTGTGGTACGTATAGCCTGTTATTGCTGTACTCACTGTTTTTGTTTTTATTTTTTTTCTGTGTATACTTATTTTGTGTACAGAAAATTAAAAATAAATGTTTGACATTTTCAATAGAATCGATTTTGGTTTATAAAAAAAAAAAAAAAAAAAAAAAAAAAAGCAGTTGTTTTTACCACACAAAGAATCCCTCTGCATACTCACTGAAGAAGAGATAAGCAAAACTGAGCATGCATGTCCTTGCCATATTTACTGAGGTAGACAGAGTAGGCTATTCAGAGAAACAGCAGATGGCTATTCTAACATTATTCCTGAAATATCTCAATATATGCATTCTTTTAAAGTGTAAATACAAAAAAAGGTTTCTAGATATGAGATGGATTTTTTTTTTAAATTATGCATTTTCAAAAAAAAAGTGAGTAAATATGATATATAAAATATGAAACCCAAGGAGGGAGTAACAATCAACTCCCCAGGGTGGGGACATGGAAATACATGGGGTAATGAAAAAGAAAAAAGGGAAGGGGGGCACATTTTACAAGGAATCTAATGGAGGGAAATGTCAAGGAATGGAAAAGAAAGGGGGAAGAGGTAAAAAGTGGGGAAATGAGAGGGACTGAGAGGAGGGAAAGAAACGAAAGAAAAGTGGGGGTGTAGGGGTGAACTCCCAACCAACAAATTGTGGGACCACCTCTGCGTCATGGTCAGGACTGAGCACAAGACCACGCCCAGTAGTAGGAAATGCTAGGGGGGGGGGGAAGTTGGCTACAGAGACTTGAGCCTACACACCCAAATGACTTGTATTCAGTGGAGTCTCTGAATTGGAGCCAATAATGCCAGTTATGGGCAAACCTCTTACCTCCTGTGTGTGAGTTGAGTTGAGAGGTGAGGTCTTCTACAGACCTGGTCTCCTCCACTCTAAGCAACCAGGATTTCCTAGGCAGGATTTAAGTACAGTATAAACCAGTATTTTTTTTTTTATTTTTTTTTTTTGGGGGGGGGGGGGGGATAATCCCTTTAAGGTCTGATCTACTATGACTTTAATTTGGCAACTAAAGGTGGGTTCACACTTGCGCCGGCACTCCGTCCGCCGCGAATCCGACCTAAATGTCGGAAAACTGGATAGGGAAAGGGTTGCGACGCTTTGCTTAAAAACCCATTCACTTCTATGGGTTTTTAAAGCAATGCGCGGGTGTGCTCTTACACCCTCTGCGCCGCAAAGCCGGTGTTTCTCTTCAGACATGCAGGACTTTGCATACGACGAAAAAAACTGGCTTCGCAGCGCAAAGGGTGTAAGCGCACAGCCGCGCATTGCTTTACAGACCCATAGAAGTGAATGGGTTTTTAAGCAAAGCATTGCAAACCTTTCTCTATCCAGTCCCTATCCAATTTTCTGACATTTAGGTCGGATTCGCGGCAGACGGAGTGCTGGCGCAAGTGTGAACCCACCCTTAAATTGTGAATTTAAGAGCTGTGCAATACTTAACCCCCACAAGTAAATTGAATAGGGAGACACACAAAAGTGGTGCTTTGCTAGAAGCTCATAGTGCATCACACAACTGTTTTATTTAATATAATTGAATGGGAGAATGCCTGTTGAGACTCGACTTTTTTTTTTTTTGTTAAAATTCAGATCATATTGATACATGTGAGTGGTAGATTAGGCTGGATTCACATCTGCGTTGGATCTCCGCCACAGATTCTGCCTAAAATCGGGGGAGAGAAAAGTCCTGCAAGAAGGACTTTTCTCTCCGACGGTTTCAGTATAAAACCTAGCTTAATTGCTACACTTGTCTGTGGTTTTGCTACTACAATGCTCATAAGAAAAGTATTAACTCTTCTGCATCTTAAAATTGTGACTCGCACAACGGTTACATCTAAAAAAAGAGTTGCAGTCAATATGTATGCGCAGCTGTGTCCAGAAACTACTCAACCAGCCATAAGGAAAAATGGTCTTTCTTCCCTATATCAATTGATCACAACACAGCACAGCTTTCGTTTTTCAGTGGCAAAATACAAAATTAAAACAGATTGGATGCAAAGACCGTTTTTCTTTTAGACCGTTTCATAAATTTTCCCAATTGTGTAGCCCTAACTTTTTACAACACCTGTTCCATTTTCAAAGTTCAGTTGCGCCACTTGATAGCAAAAGGTGTTGTGAAACTAAACTTGGAGTTTCGCCTTGGTCTGAGCGTTTCTTTTGTGATACTATAAATTGTTAAAGGATTGTTTTTTATTTGTTTTTGTTTTTTTTTAGTCAGTATCAATACAAAATGCATTTGTAAAAAAAATATTGTCGGCCCAGGGAAACTTGAATACTACAATCTATAGATATGTCAGCAGTATGTGTAAATATAATAAGTTATCTCATTTTAATGTACAATTGTTTGTGTATCTATACAGACAAGTGCTGTTCACAGGTTGATGATAAGTTTAGTTTGCTTTTCAGCATCTCCCTAGTATATATTGGCACACGTACAGTGCCTTGCGAGAATATTCGGCCCCCTTGAACCATTCAACCTTTTGCCACATTTCAGGTTTCAAACATAAGGATATAAAATTTTAATTTTTTGGTGAAGAATCAACAACAAGTGGGACACAATTGTGAAGTGGAATGAAATTTATTGGTGATTTTAAACTTTTGTAAAAACATAAAAAACTGAAAAGTGGGGCGTGCAATATTATTCGGGCCCTTTACTTTCAGTGCAGCAAACTCACTCCAGAAGTTCAGTGAGGATCTCTGAATGATCCAATGTTGTCCTAAATGACTGATGATGATAAATATAATCCACCTGTGTGTAATCAAGTCTCCATATAAATGCACCTGCTCTATGATAGTCTCAGGGTTCTGTTTAAAGCGCAGAGAGCATCATGAAGACCAAGGAACACACCAGGCAGGTCCATGATACTGTTGTGGAAAAGTTTAAAGCCGGATTTGGATACAAAAAGATTTCCCAAACTTTAAACATCCCAAGGAGCACTGTGCAAGCGATCATATTGAAATGGAAGGAATATCAGACCACTGCAAATCTACCAAGACCCGGCTGTCCCGCTAAACTTTCATCTCAAACAAGGAGAAGACTGATCAGAGATGCAGCCAAGAGGCCCATGATCACTCTGGATGAACTGCAGAGATCTACAGCTGAGGTGGGAGAGTCTGGCCATAGGACAAAAAATTCCGGACATAGAAAGTAGGAGATCATAAATATTAAGACTTAACTTTTAATACTCACAATTTAAGACTACATCACCAAATGTAACCAGGGCAAAATAAAATCTACTAATGCCATCCATACAAAGCAGATCAAAATATGTTTTCCTGCACAATACAATAAATTTCACTTGCACTAACCGTGCATTATACCAGGAATCATAAAAACCTATCTAAACCCCAGGACAGATCATAAATAACCTGGAGTATATGATCCCAGATCTAATAAAAATGACCTAAGAACTGTGAAACCTAGCTCAACTGCCTATAAAATATATTGTAGCCATGCTTCAGGTTGAATCATATTGCACGGTAATATCACAGATAAGTTTTAAAGTGGATACCAGCACACCTCCTATATCCTGAGACTACTGGCCTAATGCCACGCCAACAGGACTCAGAGGGACTAGGTATTCCAAATAAAAGCAATAAAGATTCAACACAGTAGCTGACAGGTATAGCTAACTCCTAAATATTGCAATAAACTTTCCAACGCGTTTCCTCAATATGATTCATCAGGGGCAAAGATAAACTCAATTTTTTAATAAGCAGTTACAACTGCTTTTACAAGATGTACACAATGTCTATAGCAGAAAATCATGACGTGACCGCTCTAATATTGGTGGTCCCGATACTGCCTCCTTCGCGCCCTTATAACGACCTAACCCCTCCCAAATTAGCCACACAGCCAATCGTTGTAACTGCCTCCCACTCATCCCAAAGACCTCCCTGTAATAGCAAGTGAAACGCATAATTAACTCCACCGGGAGAGTCTGTCCATAGGACAACAATCAGTCGTACACTGCACAAAACTGGCCTTTATCGAAGAGTGGCAAGAAGAAATCCATTTCTCAAAGATATCCATAAAAAGTCCCGTTTAAAGTTTGCCACAAGCCACCTGGGAGACACACCAAACATGTGGAAGAAGGTGCTCTTGTCAGATGAAACCAAAATCGAACTTTTTGGCCGCAATGCAAAACGATATGTTTGGCGTAAAAGCAACACAGCTCATCACCCTGAACACACCATCCCCACTGTCAAACATGGTGGTGACAGCATCATGGTTTGGGCCTGCTTTTCTTCAGCAGGGACAGGGAAGATGGTTAAAATTGATGGGAAGATGGATGGAGCCAAATACAGGACCATTCTGGAAGAAAACCTGTTGGAGTCTGCAAAAGACCTGAGACTGGAACGGAGATTTATCTTCCAAAAAGACAATGATCCCAAACATAAAGCAAAATCTACAATGGAATGGTTCACAAATAAACGTATCCAGGTGTTAGAATGGTCAAGTCAAAGTCCAGACCTGAATCCAATCGAGAATCTGTGGAAAGAGCTGAAAACTGCTGTTCACAAACGCTCTCCATCCAACCTCACTGAGCTCGAGCTGTTTTCCAAGGAAGAATGGGCAAGAATTTCAGTCTCTAGATGTGCAAAACTGGTAGAGACATACCCCAAGCAACTTGCAGCTGTAATCGCAGCAAAAGGTGGCGCTACAAAGTATTAACTTAAGGGGGCCGAGTAATTTGGAGGGCGGCGCTTGTTTGCCATGACAGCCGGGAGCCTATTGAAGGCTCCCAGGCCTGTCATTTCAGTATAGCTATTACACGATGCCAGAGGCATCGTCTAATAGTAGTGAAGGCATTTTGCTATTCACTACGATACAGTAGTATCGCAGTGAATAGTATGATCGATCAGACTCCCTAGGTTTCAAGGTCCCTAGGGAGTCTGATCATACAAGTAAAAGTATAAAAAAAAAAGTTTTTAAAAGTATGTAAACATTAAAAAAAACATAAAAGTTCAAATCACCCCCCTTTCCCTAGATCAGATATAAAAGTAAATAAACAAAAGTAAACATAAACACATTAGGTATCCCCGCGCTCCAAAATGCCCGAACTATTAAAATATTAAAATATTTATCCCATACGGTGAACGGCGTAGCGGGGAAAAAAAATCTAAATGGCCAAATAGCGTTTTTTTCAACATTTTGTCTCCTATAAAAAATTGAATAAAAAGTGATCAAACCATCAGATCTTTCCCCAAGTGGTATCAATAAAAACGTCATGGTGTCCCGCATAAAAAGACGCCTTACCCAGCTCCATACATGTAAATATGAAAAAGTTACAGGTGACACAATATGGCGATGCAAAATTTTTTTTCTATTTAGCAAAGTTTTTAATTTTTTAAAAGGTATCAAAACATTACAAATACTATATAAATTTGGTATCGCCGTGTTCGTACTGACCCACAGAATACAGGTAACATGTCATTTTTGCCACACAGTGAATGGTGTAAAAATTAAACCCATATGAATTTGGCGCAAATGCAGTTTTTCTCCAATTGCACCTCATTCTGAATTTTTTTCCAGCTTCCCAGTACATTGCACAGAATATTGAATAGTGACATTACAAAGTACAATTTGTTTCGCAAACAATAAGCCATCATGTGACTCTGTGAACTGAAAAATGAAAAAGTTATGGCTCTTGGAATGTGGGGAGGGAAAAACGAAAATGCAAAAACAAAAAATGGCCCAGTCATTAAGGGGTTAAAATAACCAATAAATTTCGTTCCACTTCACGATTGTGTCCCACTTGTTGTTGATACTTCACCAAAAAATTAAAATTTTATATCCTTATGTTTGAAGCCTGAAATGTGGTAAAAGGTTGAAAAGTTCAAGGGGGCCGAATACTTTCGCAAGGCACTGTATATGACCCTTTTGCTAGAATACAGGTGGTATCAAGCCACTTTAGGTAGTAATGAAAGCCTATAAAAAGTATTTTTAAACTTGTTATATTTGTGAAAATTCCAGAAAAAAAGAATAAAAAAAATATATATTGTTAAACACTGATATTTGAAGGCAATACAACAAAAGTCATCTCAAAGAATTGTACTGGGCATCATGCCCAGTAACCATTAACCTCCATCTTTGCTCAACTTTTGCTTATTATTGCGTTAAGGTAAAGTCCATGGCAGTCCTGTCTTGGCATAAACATTTTTTAGTATAATTACCCGTAAATCATCTTTGCTTACACATTTTGAACAATGCAAGGTTCTTTCTCATAGCATGAGAAATGTGCAAGGAAAGATGATTTCAATGGAATCCAAATAAATCTTTTTATATCAATATCGTGATGTTGGGGACTTTCAATACTCACACAATGTTCACATCTGCGCCACAGTGTACATTTTTCTGGACTGTCGGAGAACCAGAACAACGGACACACGGACTAACAAAATAGTGGACACCAACAGTGCCCCGCAGACATCACTGACTATACTCTTATCCGACAAGTGTCTCTTGTTTTAACCCCTTTATGCCACAGCCAATTTTCATTTTTGCATTTCCATTTTTCCCTCCCCCTTTCCAAGAGCCATATTTTTTTCATTTTTCAGTTCACAGAGTCACATGATGGCTTATTGTTTGCTAAACAAATTGTACTTTGTAATGGCACCATTCAATATCCTGTACAATATACTGGGAGGCTGTAAAAAAATTCAGAATGAGATGGAATTGGAAAAAAAAAATGCATGTGTGCCAATTTCTTATGGGTTTAATTTTTACGGCATTATGATCATGGCGATACCAAATTTATGTAGTATTTGTAATGTTTTGATACCTTTTAAAAGATGAAAAACTTTGCAAAATATAAAAAAAATTTTGTGTTGCAATTTTGTGACAACTGTAACTTTTTTATATTTAGGTGTATGGAGTTGGATAAGGCGTATTTTTATGCGGGACAAGATGGCATTTTGATTGATACCATTTTGGGGAAGGGTCTTAAGAGTTTGATAATTTTTATTCCATTTTTATTCCAAAGTTGAAAAAACAGCCATTTGCCATTTTGATTTTTTTTTCCCTGGTATGCCGTTCACTGTATGGGGTAAATATTTTAATAGTTCGGGCATTTTTGAGCACAGGGACACCTAAAGTGTCTATATTTACTTTTGTTTGTTTATTTTTATATGAGATCTAGGGAAAAGTGGGTGATTTAAACTTTTATATTTTTTGTGGTGTTTTAATACTTTAAAAAACATTTTTTTATTTTTCCTTTACTTTTTTTTTTTCAGACAGCGTGTAATAGAGCCATACTAAGTGTTAACAGCTGCGATCGGTGTCGGCACCGATCGCAGTTGTTAGAGGCAGGTCCTGGCTGTATTATACAGCCGGCACCCACTGTGTATGGAGAGAGCTCAGCTCCTGAGCTCTCTCCATACACCTCTTCACACTCAATCACGTACATGTACGTGATTTTGCGTGAAATGGTTTAAACTGAAACCACTGATTGAAAAAGTTGGACTTGCAGCACTTTTTCATCAGGCGATTTTCGGCAGTCACTGTAACGGAGTCTCCAAATGGAGATTCAGACACAGAGGTGAACCCAGCCTTAAATGGTTTAGGAAATTTGAAGTGACGTTTATTCTTAAACCGTTACTAATAAATCAAGTAGTCAGTGTTTTTTTTACACTGGTGTGAACGCAGACTGACACCTGCCAGAGGGTTCTCTATATCCATCTGTCATTTAATGTCCATTGATGAGAGCAATGGACTTTATATAATGGTAGTGTGAACCTACCCTAACACAATGTAGGAAACTTTCTAGACGAGTTGTTGATTGCCTCTGATTGTATCTACTTCTCAACTAGGAGAAGGAAATTAGTCTTGAAAAAACTAATTAAAGTGATATTCAGGTTTTCACATATTAAAGCATAACTAAACTTTAAAACATCTTTTGATTTTTTTTTCTTTCCAGTATTTGTGTGATTAATAAATTTTGTAATATACTTTACTAGCAATTTTTTTTGGTTCCTTTCTGTGAAATCCTGCATTTCTTTATTTCTCTTGCTTCTCTATTGAGAGCTGTCCCCTGCTTCTCATTGTATACGGTGTATGGGACCATGTGCAATTTAGGGAAAATAAGGGTAATGATCACGTCAAACCATTATATCTCTGGCATTATAAAATGTTGCATGAAGGATGAGTTTGCACTCCTCTGTCTATTCCAATCCGTCGGCTTCAATGAGAGTCAACGGTATTTTATCCTCCCTCTTCCCGATTGGGAACAGCATGCGCCAGGGGTGCCCCCTCTTTCCACTGATCTTTGTCCTGATCCTAGAGCCCTTGCTCCGAACTATTAGAGCCAATCTGCGGTCTGCGGATCGGTGGTAGACACGTACAGATTGCGGTATATGCAGATGACCTTTTCTTTTTTTTCTGTCCGACCCCCTCCCTATCACTGTCACACCTGATGTCGGAGTTCCACAAATTCCGTAACATGGCCAATTTCCAAATTAACTTCCAATGAGAAGTCCTTAATGTCTCGCTCCCCTCGCGAGCTCAGTCCTTTTTGGAGTCTTCCTTCCCCTTTAAATGGTCGAGTGACACTATCAAGTATCTGGGGGTGTAGATCTCTCGGGACCTGGGAGAGCTCTACATTAAAAACCACCTGCCTCTCCTTTGGGTTATCGGGTCGGACCTGAAACGGTGGTCCAAGGGAACCTATACATGGTTCGGACAATGTGCCATTTATATATTTATAAAATGAATGTCATGCCCCGTCTACTTTATTTTTTTTTCAGACTCTCCCGCTTCAGTTTCTTTAAACTGCTATATAGTGACCTAACTAACTTTATCTGGCAGGGTAAAACGGCTAGGCTGGCCCGCTCAACCCTTATATTCCCAAAACAGTAGAGAGGCTTGGGATTCCCTGACCCTCGCAGATATTACGAGGCCTCCATGCTCCAACGGGTGTTGGACTGTTTCTGTCAACTCCTTCAAGCAGTGGGTCTCCCTGGAACGTGCCTTCTTGGGGACTCCCCTTCACCTGCTCCCCTGGCTAACTCACATTGCGCCGCGGCTCTCAAAACTCACCCCACCATTGGACCTACGTTTCAATCTTGAAGGACCCCCTTCTAGAGAGCAGATCTCCCCCTCCCCGATGTTCCCCATCTTGGGTAACCTGGCCTTCCCTGCTGGCTTATCTCCTGGCCCTTTCAGACAGCGGCATGAGGCGGGTAAACAATGAGCCGTACACTTTTGCTTTGCAGGACACTGATTGTCCCATAGAGATCTACTCCACGCACTGAACCTCCCTTCATTGGAATCCTGGAGAGTTCTCCAGCTCACTCACTCACTGTCCTCTCTTCCGGACTTCCTGGGATTTGACCACTCGCTTTCCTGGTTTGAGAGGGCCTGTTCCAGGTATGGCCCAGTCAGGCACTCCCTTTCTGACTTCTACCTGTTGCTGGTCTCCCCTCCTCCTGGTCACAAGCCTGCCTTCCTGACGAAGTGGGAAACAAACCTGTATACAGTGTTTTTAGAATCACAGTGTTCCAGGATTATTGAATTTGCTCACAAGAGTTCCGTTGCAAGCAGATACCAAGAGGCAGGCTGCAAATTCTTAACCAGATGGTACCTTGTTCCATCTAAATTGCACAAGATTTTTCCATATGCTTTCTCAAGGTGCTGGCGGTGAGGTAATTTAGAGGGGACACTATTGCACATTTTTTGGGAGTGTACTGGGCTGAGAAACTTCTGGGAAGGGGTGCACCGAACCATTTGTAAGGTCTATCAAGTTACCCACCCAAAGACACCGGCCTTTTATTTGCTCCACCTCTCTGATTTTTGTCTCTGTGCTTATCGTAAATCGTCTTTGAAACACCTGGTCAATACGCTTTGGAAGTCCTATGCTCTACCTTCCCTCCTACATTGGATCTGCAAGGTGGAGGCTATCCAGGGCATGGAGGATCTTACTGCGTGTCTCAAGAACACGCATGAGTCGTTCATTGCCACCTGGTTGCCGTCGATCCTCTTCCAGGGTTCTCAAGATTACAGAGACCTCATGAGTTGAATTGGACTTCACGAGTGATGTCCCCAGTGACGGGGTTGCCGGTAACTTCCGTTTTTTGTTTTTTTTTTTCTCTCAGCTCTCCCTCCCCTTACTTCTATTTCCTCTTTCTCATCTTTCTTCTTTTTCTTTTCTGCTCTCCCCCCTTCTTCCACTACCTCTCCTGGTTTTTGCATATATATGTTTATATGAGCGTATCCATCCTGTTGTCTCCCCCCTGACATGTTGGTTGTTTCTGTATTTTGTACAGTTTGTTGATCGGTTCTAGTTTGTATAGCGGCTGTTTTTGTATGGTTCTATTTTTGATATAAATAAAGAATTTATAAAACAAAGAAAGATGAGTTTGCAGTTCTATCTGTATAATTTCCATAGATTAAATCAGTTTAAAACACAGACAGGGTTTGGAGCAGCAGCAATAAATATCCCAATCTTGACTGTTTTCAACTGATGATATCCCTGGAAATAATACAGGTAGCATTTAGTGTCATATGACTACATTTCCATTTTATAATGCCTACCGTAAGATATGACTGTTTGAAGTGAGTGACCCTCCCCTGCCCTTATTTTCTCTGTTTTACAAACACCATACATGGTGAGAAGCAAGGAAAAGAATAAAGTAATTCAGGATTACACTGAAAGGAGCCACAAGGTGTTCAATTAAATATGTTACAAATGTTATTAAAGACACAAATGCTGCCAGAAAATGAAGTTGTTTTGAAAGTTTAGTTAACACTGTAAAGCATACCTCCAGTTCTAAATAACTTTTCATGAATAGCATAGGTGAATATAAGGAGCTTTGTAATACATCGTATTAAGGACACCTGTTTCATTCTCCACTTATTAAATGGATTCTATCATTAAAAAATCGAGTCAGATTAAAAAAGCAGTCAGATTCAAGATAAGGAGGGTGAGAAGAGCTTAAAGGGATTCTATCATTAAAAAAATAGATTTTTAACTAACAACACGTCGGAATAGCCTTTAGAAAGCCTATTCTTCTCCTACCTTTATTTTTCAGGTCCACGCCGCCGTTTTTTTTTTAGTTTTGTCTTCTTTCTTCGTTATGCAAATTAGTCTTCAGAAAGCACAGGATCGTCATAGGTTTCCAGCTCCGCTTCTCTCTTCTGCTCCTGACGCGTCTACTCTTCCACGAGACCACCGCAAAATGGCCAACAGAACAACCAACTGCACATGCTCGTCGCCATTTTGCAGTGGTCTCTTACACGAGACATGCGCAGTCGTCTGTTTCATTGGCCATTTTGCGGTGAAGAGGAGGAGATGCGTCAGGAGCAGAAGAGAGAGGCGGCGCTGGAAACCTATGATGAGCCAGTGCTTTGAGCACAGGGGGAACGCCCCCTGTGCTTTTTGAAGACTAATTTGCATAACGAAGACAAATCTCAAAAACGGCGGTGCGGACCTGAAAAATAAAGGTAGGAGAAGAATAGTCTTTCTAAAGGCTATTCCGACATGCTGTTAGTTAAAAATCTATTTTTTTAATGATAGAATCCCTTTAAGCTCTTCTCACCCTCTTTATCTTGAATCTGACTGCTTGTTTACATTATATTCAGCCTCACACATACAACTGTATGAAGTGGGGAGGGACTGAGTAGGATTCTCCTGCCTGCTAGTTAATTGATATATTGCCTTATTCTGTGCACTCCTAGCTTCTTATACACCACCTAGCAGTGTTAAAAAATAGCAGAGGGTAACAGCAGCAATTATTTGAGTCTTTTCTAATCCCCCTCCCCTCTTCATAAACAAATATGGAAAGTAACTGCCTGAAAAGTGAAGAACAATATATTTCTTTAATAAGATATGTTGGAAAGTTTCATATATTAACCTGTACATTTATGAAAAGTTGTTTATAACTGGAGGTACACTTTAAAGCTTGTTCACTGTATAACTTGAAAGTTTTATAACTTTAAGTAATTTTTTTTGTATCAGTTCCATGCTATTTTCAAGATATTTGTTGCCGTCAGTGATTGAGAACACTAGTTTACAATCTATGTGCATTTGGTCATATGTTGAAATCCACAGAATCTGTTAACAGAGCATGAATTTTATTTCTGTATATGCTAATATTTGTTTTTTTTTTTCTTTGCTTAGTTTTATTTTTAACTGTAGTATCTGTGTAGTATACAAGAACTTTACCCTTTTAGCTTCCGTTTAACACAAGAATGATGTAGTCAAAAAAATTGTGAACAACTGCGCCCCCCAAATGACTTGCTTAGGTATTTTGACATATTTGGAACTTGTTTTTTATTTTAAAATAATTGACTGGTGGCTTCAAAGCATGCATACAATAGCATATGCAGTTCTATAAAGCATATAGCAGTACTACTAACAGCAGAACATTACAATTGTAAATTATGTTTTTAAAAGTTGTTTTTTTTTCTTTATGAAACCCTGGACAAACATGTATATCTTAAGATATAATTCTAATCCAATGAAAAGGAAACTACCTAGAAAACAGTAAAGGCGATAATGATTATCATAATGTTGACAGACAATTTAAAATATAGCAAGCTGTAGAGAAGATCTGCCTTGTTTTACATTGTACTGTTGTGCTACTTTAGCACACAGTACATGCCTCCATGAAAGTTTATATGCTTTTGTAGTGAGTAGTGATCAAGAGCAAATGAAGAACAATAATTATCCTGCTTATAGCTAGCAGGGAAAAATCAGATTGGTAATGAAATGACGCTGTTTGCCTGTCCAACTTTTTACAGCAAAGCTGAAAAGTGTGCTGTTGAATACAAGACATATAAGCCTAATGTGTGCGTTCCAGCAGGCAGTGTAAAATCTGAATATTTCAGGGGTTTTTTAAGGGATTTAGATCAAAAACCACAAAAAAACTTTTGCATAAAATCTAGTTTTCTGAAGAGTCTTATGATTTGGTTTGAAAAAGTATTAAGTCTTTGAAAGGCTGCTACATTTATTAATGCATGTAGTAATGCACCATAATTTATGAGGTGTCTCCAGGGTGAGAATAAAGGCAATTTAGAGTTGACACACTGATGAAATTTCTATTTCATACCTCTGTATGGGGTTGCTTCTGCAGAGTTTACAATCCACATTCAAATATCAAAAGTCAGTGTGATCAAACCCTTAAAGAGAACCTGTCAACAGGTCTCAAAAGCCTAATGCCATACTTCATGATGGGTCATCCTGAGCATTTTGGTGTTTTGTTTACCCAAGTCTGTTCAGCCATTCCACAGATATAAGCTCCATTAGGGTTTATGCAAGTTATGGTCTATTGACCAAGTGGACCCCAACTTGGCTAATGGGACTTATAACTTTGGAAAGACTGAACATGGCTTGGAGACATGAGGACAGGTCCTCTTTAACCCCTTTCCGCCACAGCCATTTTTAATTTTTTTGTTTTGTTTTTACCCCCACTTTCCAAAAGAGAGAACTTTTTTACCTTTTCTATTCACAGAGCCTGTTAATCTGTATGATGTACTGGGAAGCTGGAAAAAAATTCAGTATAAAGTGGAATTGGAGAAAAACTATGTTTGTGCAACATGTTACAGGCTCCATTGTACAGAGTTCATTGTGCAGCAAAAATTACATGTTACAGCAAAGAAACCGGTTGCATCACTCACATACGTCACAGGTTCCTTTCCTTAGGCCACTGATTGGAGCGCCGGGTACAGGTGAGTATTATTCCTTTTTTTTTTTAAAATGTTTCTCCTTCCCCAGCCTCCACCAGGGTTTCTAAAATTTAAAGATAACCCCTTTAAGATAGGGAGTCTGACTCCTGGCACTCACACCACAGGCGTAGCTATCCTGGGAGCGGAGCAAAAATACACAAAAACTTTAACTATATCGGCGTCTTCTGGACACTGATGCAGTTGAAATACATGGTAGAGAAGGAAGTTGTTGCCTTCTTCTCTACCATTAGAAAGCCTGTAGGTCACAGGCCTGTAGGGGCTTGTGATCTACAGGTATCCTGGCAATAATGAAGACATCAGCATCCCCGTGCAATTGGGCATGATGAAATTACTGCATGGCACCACCTGAGTCGGGACGCAGCTATCCTGTGGTGATACACCAAGAAGTGGCGATGGGGGCAAGTCCATGCATCCAGGATCAAAGGCAGGTGAGTATTAATCTTATTTTTTTTTTTTTTTTTTTGGGGGGGGAAGCTGTAGGGGCCTTATTAATTTTAGGGGGCAATAACAATATAAGGGGTCACTGGGGCAGGCAGGGGCATTGGGAGGTCAATATTTATGTAACGAGGTATTGGACTATGGGGTATGGGCTGTACTGATTTAAGGAAGTATACAGGAGTATTATTAGTTAGGAGGGCACAGGTGGCATACAGGAGTAATGTTATTTACGGGACATCATTAATTTAGGTATTATTGATTGGCATTCAGGAGTGGGGGGCACGGGGCACTGTTAATTTAAAGGGGTTATCCCATCATAAATTTTAACCACTTCCACACCAGGCACATTTTCAAGTTTTTTTGTTTGTTCGGTTTTGGATGGCTATAACATTTTTATCATTTACGTTATTCAACTAATTTCTGCGTCTTTTTTCGGTGACACATAGGGCTTTATTTTTATGTTATTTTTATTTTTGCATGTGTTTTAATTTTTTTTATATCCGGGAAAATATAAACAAAAGAGGAGGGAAAGCGTGTCCGTTTTTCACTTTTAATTTTTTTAATTTAATAACACAAAGTGCTACTAAAAAACTTTATAAAATAGTTTTTCCTCTCCGTTATGGTAATTTTTATTTTTTATGGTGTCATTGGGGGTGGGGCTATAACCTGCAATAAGTGCGTTTTCTTGGCGTATTATTTTATTTATTATTTAAATTATTTTATTTACTTTTCTATACATTTATTTTTTTTTTTTACATTGTGTCTCCATAAGGTCATAATAGACCTTTGGGGACATCTGATCATTTTTTTTTTTTTTTGTTTGGGAGGCTTATTTACCCTGTAACTGGGGTTGGCACATTTAGTTCCAGTTGCAGTAGGAATACATCCCCCTGCATGTTACTTTCACATAACTATAGAGCTGATCTGGGTCCTGTAGGACCCAGCAGCTCTAACAGACGCTGATCCTGGTGGATCACATGACCTCCAGGTCAGAGGGGAGCCGCAAGATGGCGGAGCCCATAGCGCTGTATACAGCGCTCATTAAGCGCTGTATACACGGCGATCAGGATGGCAGGGAAAGTAATAAACCTTCCCTGCCTTCTCTCTGGGAGCTCCGGCTGAAGTTACAGCCGGCTCCCAGTTTCAGCAGCTGCACGATTTTGTGCAGTTGCTGAATTCCTTCTGGACGTATATAGTCTATGGGCGGTACGGAAGTGGTTAAAGCAGACAGCAGTTATAATGTATATTTCCCCTTTTACCTGTGCTTGGCCTTCTGTCACCTTTGTTTGTATACACAATGGCTGCAGCGGGATGTAACGTCAGTAGAGCCGCGGCACCCCAACACTATATACTGCTGTACTGTTAAAAGCGGTGATTGGCTACAGCGGTCCCATCAACTTGACATCTCTGATGCAGCTGCTCTGTATACAAATAGAGCAGTGAAGGTGATGGCTGACCTAGTGCAGAAACAGAAGGGAGGATGTAGGTAAGTGTCGGTGCATTTTTATTTTATAACCCTCCCCAGCTGCATGCATTAATATTTCTGATCCCGAACAATCCCTTTAAGGGGACATACAGGAGTATTGTTAATTTAAAAATACTTATGGGGGTATCATTCATTTATAGGGGATTTTTATATCATGTACTTTATAATTGGGGTAGCAGCAGGATGGGGACTTTGTAAAGACGAGGAAAATGTGAGTCAGGTAACTGGAAAAGTGAGGAGCCAAAGATGTCTGTGTTACAAATTTTAGAGACAAGTCACAGCTGGATGTAAGTCAACACTTTTCATGTACTGTATTTATGTAAACGGTCTGTAGAACTGTGTGTAGAGCTGATGTCTACAACTATACAGTCACTGTAAAGTGATAATATCGGCATACCTGGGTTGGGGACCCACTTGGATATGTTTGCTCCCCTTTCCTATGCTGAACACCAAGCTATACTTTGACTCACACAGATCCGATAACTGGAGGTTCTGTGTCACTCTAGAATCAACCACAACTCAAAAATTAGGGGGAGTTTATTAAAACTCCAAAAAGTGCCAAAAATAGCAATTTTTGGCACATGGTTGATTCTGAACCAAGATTTGCAACTTTTTGCTGATTTGTGTCCCAAGTGTCATTTTTCTGAAAAGTAGTGTGTACAGATTTGCTATTCTGGCATATGGAAGGCCAGAGATGCTCCTAATTTAATAAGAGGCATGTGCCGCTTAATAAATTAGGTGCCTCTCACTCCAGCACAGAGGAGAACAAGACTGGAATTAGAAATAGCAGTCCTGATAAATCTTCCCCCTTGTGTAGTGGCTGGGAATGGGACTGAGTTGCTGTATCGTTCATGGCTACTACAGAATGGGCAAATTTTACTGAATGTGGTGCAAAGATTATTGAGACTTTTGCAGGCTGCCTATGGAGTGGCGTTTTCATAAAAGAATCAGCGGACATGTTACTGATATTTCCCATATCAGTTATGTTGTGCTTGTCATTTCATTGAAAATCCCTTATAATTCCCAGCAATATCTTCTGTGCTATACTGTATTGTTCCAAGGAATATTAAACTGTTTCTTTCATAATAGTATACTTGAAGAAAAGAAAGAGCACAAATAACCTTTCTGGTTTCTGTACTGGTGTTAGATGATCTATAGTTGTAACAGAGCAGAAAGATGTATAGGGATATCACAATACTGATATATGTTGAACACTGATAGCCAGCATATTATGTATGGGATTCAGTGTGGATGTAAAATGCTCTGCAGGTCTTCAGGAAGGGAGCCAATAACTTCATCGATATGAAGTTTTAGTCTGTTCAATGATGCAGGGCTGACAGGAAGGTGTTGTCTGTGAGCCCGAACCTGGAAACAAAGACCATAAACACAAGCACACAGTTACTAAAAGGTTGTTAGAACTTTTTATGTTTCATTCCTCTTTTACTGTATTCACATTAGCTTTAGAAAATAAGCAGTTGACTCCCAAAACGCCTCACTATGTTAGATTATTTATTTGAATAAAGTATTGGCTTTTTTTATGTGAAGCAGCCCTTCAGTTACTAAATGTATTACACTTGGCCTACCATACACAGTGTTAAAATGAATAATACAGCAACCTTCACTGTGATATGTTCCCACCTACTGCCAGATGTAATATTTTATATGCTTTATTTAAATATTGCTCAGCATATGGAGATGTTTCCAGCATACAGTCACATTATATTTTAACTGGGGTTTCTTACAAAGACAGAATATGCCATAAATGTCTGATAGATTTGGGTTTGTTCTGAATTAACCCCTCTAGGTTCCATCCCCCAGCTCTTACTCTTAGAAGTGAATAGGAGATATGGAAACAATATAGCTCACTGTTCTACACTGTTTCTGCAACTCCCATTTGCTTCTGTGGGAGTTGCGCAAACCACATAGTTCAGAGAGATACACTGTTTCCGTAAGCCCAGCCAGCAAGAACAGTCTTGTCAGCAAGGTCGCGGTGAGGAGCCAGGGGAGCGGTACCCACATCTATCAGACATTTATCCTTTATATATATATATCCTGTGGATATGCTATGAATGTCTTTTGTGTGAGTGATGCTTCACCCTTGTTTTCTTGTATTCAAGTGGAAGATTTGAGTCTGACCCCCAGAGACATGAAAACACATCAAAATCTCTGCTTTGACAGTGCTGCTTCAATTCTATGGTGTTACTTTAATTTGAATAAGATGAACTGCAAAATATTTTGTGGGAAATTAAAGGACACTATTCCTCTTTAGACTATTTTCAATCTAAGATACATATACACATAGCTAGTTGTACACTGGGCAGTTCTAAAGATCAGGAATTGTCTCATGCCAAACAGGCACACTTAGGCTAAGTTCACACAGCAGAAAATGAATTTGAGGCACACGTCTACTTCTGATTCCTCTTCATGCTCCACCGATGATTAGGCCAAGATGAATGTCCTGTTCAGCAAGCTGGCTTGAGCTGCTTATTTTTTCAGCATCCTGCTCCGCATTGAATACTATGGGAGGCGGAATGTGCTGTCATCTGAAGCGACATATTCTGCTTTGTGGACTAAGCCTTACAATGCTTTTTGATCTTATTTTAAGCATAAATATCCTCAGTGTTTGTGTGAAATAATGTTTTTTTGTACTAGACTAAAATAATGATGGGGAATTTGATAAGTAACATAACAACAAACACTGTTTCCATGTTATAGTCATTTATTGCAACAGTTATCCCCAAATAAAGTGTTAAAGGTAATCTTTCAACAGGAAAATCGGTATCAGACTATTGACAGTACCATTGTAAAACTCACTGTACACTTTACAAACATATCTTTCTTATTCTGCATTGCAGCTGCATTTTCATAAAAATCTGCGTTTTATTCATATGTTTTATGCAAATTAACTGAAAAGGGCTTTAGGGGCATGTCCTCTCCTGCCAAAGGCTTCACTGTCTGCTCTAGATAATGGCCCCTAACTGCTGCCCAAAGTGGAGAGCAAAGGCTGGAGAAAAAAATCGTCCCAAAGACATTTTCAGCTAACTTGCATAAGAATAAAAGGCTGATTTTCATGAAAATGAAGCTTCAATGCAGAATAAGAAAGACCTCTGATAATGATTTTTCTTCTGACAGACTCCCTTTAAAGCATAACTGAAGTTTTATTTATGTATGTATGTATTTATTTCATAAATACATAGTGCTGGTGGATATAACAAACTTTGTAATATACTTTTTTTTTTTAAAAGAGAACTGCCTCTTCACAAATTTGCCTCCTTGTGCCACTGATCAAATCTTTACGACAGAAGTCTATGGAGGGAGGAGAAAGAGAGTTCCTTAAAGCAGAGACATCTACACTATAGGCAGTTCTCTTTTCCAACACAGCTGGTTTATCAGGAATAACTATCCAGCCTTCACATGAAAGAGATAACTCTTTTAATACTATAGATGGCCTCATATCTCTGCCTATCTCCTTCTTATCTTACTCCCTCCACTCTCCATAGATTTAAAGGGGTTGTCCAGGATAAATCAATATTTTATTAACAAGTCCCCCATGCCCCCCCTCCAACTTTCTAATGTACATCTTTTTTCATTATTCTTTTGTCGTTCTGTAATATATGTAGGTTATGTGACATAGCGGGTTCTCGGTGTAATCAAAATCCTGACCCACTACATCAGTGTAAAGGACCTTCCCCCCAGCCCCACTGTACCCACCATTTCCTCTCGTCATCTTCGGAAGGCCGACCCCTCTTCTTTGCATGCGCCGGCCTCCCACGCATGCGCAATAGTGCCTGAATGCCAGCGTGTGCAGTGTGGTGGGAAGCTGGCACACACCCATCTCTACTCACCAGCTTTGCCTCTTGCTTCCAGTATGGAGCAGAGTCGGCTACCTTCAGTATCTGTGCCAGCTTAGTGGAAGGCCAGCATGCAAAAGGGGAAGAGATGCCGGAATGCCCATGTCAAGAAAAGGAAGTGCCGACTGCCCAGAACAGGTGACGTCTTATGTCCAGAAGATCTGGACAGGAAGACAGGTCAGTATGATGGGGTGGGGGGAGGGGTGTTAAGTTAGTTAGGAAGTGTTAGTAGTGGACGGGCTATCTAGGGAAACAGGAAGGGGGTGTGAGTGAGAAAGGAAGGGGAAGGGAGGTGGTGTGAGTCAGCTCTGAGTGAAACACAAGGCAGTATGGTAGTTGTAGGAAAACAGAACAGGAAGATACCCATGTAAACAAATGCAGAAGATGCCAGGAGCTCACAGAGAAACCCAAAAATCACTCAAAACACTGCTAAAGGTATTTGTGTGCACTTATTAACCTATTAATATCACTAACAAAGCTTTTTTGAAAAATGATTTTTTTTGCCTGGAAAATCCCTTTAATTGTAAACCAACACTACTTGTATATGGAGTAAGGACCAGATTCACTAAGATAAGAAATAAAGATAGAGGTAATAGTTAAAGACGCTGGCACTTTTTAATTAGTGTTGTATATTGCAAAGTTTGTTTCTTCCAATCTGTCCTATTGATTTATTGGAAAATAAAAGTTTGCTTATGTTTTAAAATGTGTCGTTTCACTTTTGTTTTGCTATTGTATAGGAAGGGGTCTGCTAACCATATTTGTAATATAATTTATTAACCTATTGCACTTTCTTATAGCAGAAAACAAATTCTATAGCAATACTCTTGCTAAGCATTGTTAAGGAGATCCTGTATTCTCCCTGTATTGTCAGATATATGAAATGCCAAAGGAGGGGGGTATCCGTTTAAATAAATAAATCTACAGTTTTATACTTAGAAAAATTCTTGTGCACTTTTCATATACTACCAATATTGCTGTTCTAGCTATAACATTAACAGAGACATCACTCATTAAAAACACAGTCTGGAATGTGATTTTTATATGCTGCAGCATATAAAGCTGCAATGTTGTTAGCATATGAAAGCTGAATCTTTTTAGGTGGTAGAAAACTGGAGATACAGTTATTTATAGTAACACTCCCCTATAGCATTAGTTTTATATTTATATACCAAGACAGCAGGGTGACTACGGGATGGATGTCCCTAACAATACTTAAACAGAGTGTTTAGAACTTCTTTTTTGCTAAAAGAATAGGTTAATAAATTATATTGCATAAAATGTTCAGCAAACTCCCCTCTACACAATAGCAAAAAAAAAAGGTGAAACAGCAGTTACACTTTAAAGACTGTGATGTGAAGGCTTGCATTAACTGATTTATAGAATTAAGATAGAATACCAATTTATCTCTCAGTTTCAGCACCAGATCCACAATCTCCACCTCTGATTTGTTCTTTATCCATGCTGTTATATTCTGTAGTAAACACACAAAACAAGTGTATCAGTTGCTTACATGTCATATGTTTTTAGCTTACCCCCTCAGCGGTTTCATGTTATACCTTTTGTTTATATTAAGTGTACCTCCAGCAATTCACTTCTAAAACCTTATAGTAAATGTGTGCACTTTTTAGATTCTCTCATAGTATTTAATTAGGCACTACTTTTTTCATTTGCTCCAATACTAAGGCACATGAGGTAAACAGTAGTAACCGCTGTTTTCCTACTGACCATTTTATTAGTGAATTATTTGGCTTCTTTGAATCCTGCAGGACAATTAAGTTTCTATGGAATAGAAATGCATAGGCTGACTTAATTTTCTACATATGGCAGTCTATGTGATTGTCATCAGCACTCAATCTAAATTCCCTATCTTTGTTTTTGGAGTGTGGGAGGAAACTCCATGCAGATGTTGTTCCTGGTTGGATTCAAACCCAAGACTTCAATGCTGCAAGCAAACTGTACTAGCCACTGAGGCACAGACTTCACTAAGTAAACTGACTTTACTATCCAAACAAATGTAAAACAATTGATGGGAGTGCTTTGTTTTTATAAAAAGAAAAAGAAAAGACTGTTCTCTCTATGTTTATAAGTTTCTTTTACTTAAATGCTGCAAATTCTTTTTATTTTAATATAAGGTACTGTAAGAAGAAACTTGAATTACTGCAGTCTTTTACTTCGGCCCTGCTGATGTCAGCTAGATAAACATAGTGATAGCCAAATAACTTGAACGTTTAGCTCAAAGAAAGGAAAAACCAAGTTATTTATATCACTGTTGAAAGAACTTGCTAGCTAATAAAGTCCTGTGATTACTGCAACCTTGGTACTGATTCATTAAGGTGGGAGGAATGGCAAGAATAAGCTAAGCTAGTAGACTTGAAGATGGCAGGCAAAGATAACTGATTTCTGTTAGTAAAGTAGAAAGACATAGAGGTCTGCAGCACAAAGGTTCCATATTATTTTTTTACTAGGGGTACACTTTAACTTACAGTATAATTTCAGTGAAGAATTGCTAACGGAAATGTTTCCGTTTTAAAAGCTGCATTGTATGCAAATATTATGATGTATTATAAAGTGAAAACTTATCTAACAAAAGTCTATGTTTGGATTTCATATTTAATGTGATTTTACCTGCTTGAAAGGGTATTTTTGTGGTTCAATATCTTTTGGTCACAACATGTAAACAATTGTCTACTGACTGGTCACAAAGGTTATTTTAGATTATGTTAATGCAATTTTTTGTGGAAATTTGGGATTTCTAGAATTCAAGCATAGGCTTACATGTTTTTAAAAACACTTACTGCTTCACAGATGACTTTTAGATGTGCAGTTTCAAGTCTTTCTCTCATCTCTTTCTGCTTATGACGATACCATCCATCAAAATGTGGAGACTTCAGAAATCGTCTAAAATAAATATGGTCTCAGATAGTCAAGCAATTCAAACAAAGCAGAAACCTACAATGATATATTATCCACCTATGCCTATTAACAGCCACATGGTGACTAGACTTTAGTATTTTGGACACATCCATTACATATCATCTAACTTTAATCAAAAGATGTGACCATTAATAATAAAATGGTTATTTTATACTATAATTTACCACTGGGTCTGATAATGATTACATTTATATTGATTAGCTTACTTTTCTACAAGATAGAAGTATTCTATTGCTAATAAAAACAGTACATTTAGACATCATGGCCGGCTTGAAATTATGACTGAAGACAATTTCTTAATTTTTTTTTTTTTTGTCATTAGATCATTTGATGGAAATGGTCATTCAAGAAATGCTATTTTCTCATGAGAAATTTGCTCCTTGGATCATTTTGTGGAAATTATACTTTTGGACTGCTTCACATGTATAATCCTATATTAACATGACAATGAATATCGGCCGTGTGACTGCCTTTTTTTTTTTTTTTCACGTGGCCGCATTAATTTCTCTGTCTGTGAAAGAGGCTATTTACATAACTCATATTTTGACGGTCCATTACAACAAAAAATAGGTCAGGCTCTATTTTGTCCATTTTCACGGAGCTCTCCATACACTGCAGTGTATGAAGGATCAGTGAAAACGGGCACCCCTCGGGGGTGTAAAATGGCCATTTTCACCCATGGGTCTTCCCCAAAAGTTAGTTTGTGAGACCTAGAAGGATTTCTAGTAATAATAGAAATACGTAATAGAATAAAAGCAAATTGATTGAGAGATTTGTAATGACAGGGTATTCTACAGCACGTATGAAAAAAGTGGGACAGCAAGTCCCACTGTCTTTGTCTTAAAACATAGATTGCCCTTTCTGAAATATAAGTAGTTGAAAGAAAAAGAAGTAACGAAAACAGTGGCAATAAAGAACATGCATGAGAAAGACAGTAAGGATGTCGTGAAAAAGAAAATTATTGCTAGAAACTTCAATTGGATGCCACTTCTTTGATATTAGACACCTGATATCTTACATGAGATGTTTGGTGTTACAACAGCTAGCAACAATGAATAATATTGAAGATGACTGAGGGTGGTATTAAAGCACACATTTTTTGGTGGGGGATAAGCAAACTGGAGTTGCTTGAGTCCAAAAGGCTGAAAGAGACATGCAAATTTGATCTATTCTTATGATATGGTTTCGTACTGGAGTGTTGTTGTGGTATGTTTAAGCTAAATAGATGTGACTATGTACTATGTGAAACATTTACATCTGCCTGGCTTACCTATACAATCCAATCCAGTCCCCCTTTATTGCAGAGCTATACTGAGGACCTGTATGCTCTAACATCTTCATTAGCTCTTCTTGCTGAAATGGCCGTACCTGTGGGGGATTCTGTGCATAGAGAGACATATTTTCACATGACACATAACTCCTGCCTAATACAAAAACATATGGTACAAAAACATATAACATGAGCATTAAAATTCAGCAAAGTTGCAGACTACTGACAGACCAAGCTAAATTTGCTGATATATGCTAACAATCTGATGTCTGCAGTGAGCATACACATGCTTATTTCCTTGGCTTCATGACTTGTATAAAACACAGTTACATGTTTATATAAGCTATTTCCTTGATGAAGGAAACTGTCTTTTCACAAAGGAACTGTATTGGCTAAGGGTGGGTTCACACCTGCGCTTGATTCCGTCCGCTGCCAATCCGAGTGAAAATCTCGGGAAACAGGATAGGCATCGGATACCAACAGGTTAGCGACGCATTGGTTAAAAACCCATTCATTTGATTGGGTTTTTAAAGCAATGCGCAGGTGTGCGTTTACACCCTCTGCGCTGCAAATCCTTTTTTTTTTGTCGGAAACAAAGTTGGACATGCAGCACTTCGTGTCCAACGAAAAAAAAACGGCTTTGCAGCGCAGAGGGTATAAGCGCACACCCGCGCATTGCTTTAAAAACTCATAGAAGTGAGTGGGTTTTTAAGCAAAGCGTCGCTAACCTGTCGGTATCCGATGCCTATCCTGTTTCCCGAGATTTTCACTCTGATTGGCAGCAGACGGACTCAAGTGCAGGTGTGAACCCACCCTTACATTAGCATTTTTTGTGACACCACACTGATATCCACAGAGAAGTGGCAAAAAGACATGGAGTACACTATCAAGTTGAATTCACATCCGCGTTGGAGTCTCTGCCTAAAATCGGCGAAGAGAAAAGTCCTGCAAGAAGGACTTTTCTCTCTGCTGGTTTTAGTATAAAACCTGTGGAAACCCCACTTTTTATGCAGACAGGGTCTCCGTCTTTTGGGTCCCCATGTGGTCCTGACAATGGAGACCCAAACGCTAGTGTGAACCTAGCGTCAGCTGGAAAGTAACCTGTTTCTTTAGCCTAGACATCTGACTGTCCCTGGGTCTTTGCCCAACTGTGCAGCAAGGATTATCAACTGAGCATCCCTACCACTGAAAAATCATGTTTCAGAAAAGGCACTCTTTTATGTGGACCGAGAAATTAAGTTTCACTATTTCTTTACCAACAGTCCAAGTATTCAGTTTTCATTAGGTGGGGCAGTTACTAGTCTGTGATCCTGTATATATGTTTGTTTATATATGCAGATAAGGTGTATGTGCAATATTATTGGTCTGTATAAAGAATACAGAATGATTTTCTTTTTTTCTGTTAGAGTGCGGTAGCTAAAGAAATTGCTTGTGGGTTTTTTTTTTTGTACTTCAAGGTGCTTGCAAGATTTCTGCTGTTCATCCGATCTTTAATTTGTGTAAAAGGGGCCTAAGACAAAAGCAGCGCACAGGTCTGCAAAGGAACTGAATGCACAAAATGGTAGGAAATCTTTAAATAACACTATTGTCTATGAAAGTACATTTTTTCTATTTTATTTTGATGCAGTTGAATAATACAAAAATAATTGCAAAGATGGCGATAGCCACATTTGAAAGTGGTTATTATTCTGACATCAAGATAACAATAAATTGTATTTACAGTGGGTACGGAAAATATTCATACCCCTTCAAATTTTTCACTCTTTTTTTTTTCTCATTAATGCACACTCAGCACCCATCTTGACAGAAAAAAACAGAAATGTAGATATTTTTGCAAATTTATTAAAAAAGAAAAACTGAAATATCACATGGTCATAAGTATTCAGACCCTTTGCTCAGTATTGAGTAGAAGCACCCTTTTGAGCTAGTACAGCCATGAGTCGTCTTCTTGGGAATGATGCAACAACTTTTTCACATCTGAATTTGGGGATCCTCTGCCATTCTTCCTTGCAGATCCTCTCCAGTTCCCTCAGGTTGGATGGTGAACGTTAGTGAACAGCCATTTTCAGGTCTCTCCAGAGATGCTCAATTGGGTTGAGGTCAAGGCTCTGGCTGGACCAGTCAAGAATGGTCACAGAGTTGATCCGAAGCCACTCCTTTGTTATTTTAGCTGTGTACTTAGGGTCATTGTCTTGTTGGAAGGTGAACCTTCGGCCCAGTCTGAGGTCCAGAGCACTCTGGAAGAGGTTTTCTTCCAGGATATCTCTGTACTTGGCTGCATTCATCTTTCCTTCAATTGCAACCAGTCGTCCTGTCCCTGCAGCTGAAAAACACCCCCATAGCATGATGCTGCCACCACCATGTTTCACTGTTGGGATTGTATTGGGCAGGTGATGAGCAGTGCCTGGTTTTCTCCACACATACCGCTTAGAATTAACGCCAAAAAGTTCAATCTTCGTCTCATCAGACCAGAGAATCTTATTTCTCATAGTCTGGGAGTCCTTCATGTGTTTTTTGGCAAACTCTATGCGGGCTTTCATATGCCTTGCACCGAGGAGAGGCTTCCTTCAGGCCACTCTGCCATAAAGCCCCGACTGGTGGAGGACTGCAGTGATAGTTGACTTTGTGGAACTTTCTCCCATCTCCCTACTGCATCTCTGGAGCCCGGCCACAGTGATCTTTAGGTTCTTCTTTACCTCTATCACCAAGGCTCTTCTCCCATGATTGCTCAGTTTGGCAGGACGGCCAGGTCTAGGAAGAGTTCTGGTCGTCCCAAACTTCTTCCATTTAAAGATTATGGAGGCCACTGTGCTCTTAGGAACCTTGAGTGCTGCAGAAATTCTTTTGTAACCTTGGCCAGATCTGTGCCTTGCCATAATTCTGTCTCTGAGCTCCTTGGGCAGTTCCTTTGACCTCATGATTCTCATTTCCTTTGACATGCACTGTGAGCTGTGAGGTCTTATATAGACAGGTATGTACCTTTCCTAATCAAGTCTAATCAGTTTAATTAAACACAGCTGGACTCCAATGAAGAAGTAGGACCATCTCAAGGAGGATCAGAAGGAAATGGAAAGCATGTGAGTTAAATATGAGTGTCACAGCAAAGGGTCTGAATACTTATGACCATGTGATATTTCAGTTTTTCTTTTTTAATAAATTTGCAAAAATATCTACATTTCTGTTTTTTTTTCTGTCAAGATGGGGTGCTGAGTGTACATTAATGAGAAATAAAATGAACTTTTTTGCTTTTAGCAACTGGCTGCAATGAAACAAAGAGTGAAAAATTTAAAGGGGTCTGAATACTTTCCGTACTCACTGTATATAGTGCCAACACATTCCACAGCATTTCACAAATCATAAGGTTCATGTACAGAAAAAAAATAGACATTACAGTGTAATAAATCAATTCACACAATAGGTGTGAGGGCCCTGCTTTCAAGAGCTTACAATCTATGAGGTCAAAAGATGTTTTTACTATATATAATTAGAAAGAAGCCAAACTAAAAACAAGTGAAACATTCTCTTGGTTAGTGCAGTAGTGACGTACCTTCCAGGGAGTAATAGCACTATGATGTGGCATTAGGCTACCCATGTAACGCTCCTAAAACAAAACAGACATTGTAAGCATCAGAGTAACAGCTCACAACAACTTAGAAAAAGAATATGTTTCTTACCAGGGGCAGAATAAAGCTCTGAGTTAAATCAAACATGTGTTTCCGTAGCATTAAACTGAGTGCGGAAGAAGGCAATTTCTTCTGTAGACCCTGAAGAAAAGAAGCGTTTATGATTCTATATACATACAGTCATATGAAAAAGTTTGGGCACCCCTATTAATCTTAATCATTTTTAGTTCTAAATATTTGGGTGTTTGCAACAGCCATTTCAATTTGATATATCTAATAACTGATGGACGCAGTAATATTTCAGGATTGAAATGAGGTTTATTGTACTAACAGAAAATGTGCAATATGCATTAAACCAAAATTTGACCGGTGCAAAAATTTGGGTACCCTTATCATTTTATTGATTTGAATACTCCTAACTACTTTTTACTGACTTACTGAAGCACAAAATTGGTTTTGTAACGTCACTGAGCTTTGAACTTCATAGCCAGGTGTATCCAATCATGAGAAAAGGTATTTAAGGTGGCCAATTGCAAGTTGTTCTCCTATTTGAATCTCCTCTGAAGAGTGGCATCATGGGCTCCTCAAAACAACTCTCAAATGATCTGAAAACAAAGATTGTTCAACATAGTTGTTCAGGGGAAGGATACAAAAAGCTGTCTCAGAGATTAAACCTGCCAGTTTCCACTGTGAGGAACATAGTAAGGAAATGGAAGACCACAGGGACAGTTCTTGTTAAGCCCAGAAGTGGCAGGCCAAGAAAAATATCAGAAAGGCAGAGAAGAATGGTGAGAACAGTCAAGGACAATCCACAGACCACCTCCAAAGAGCTGCAGCATCATCTTGCTGCCGATGGTGTCACTGTGCATCGGTCAACAATACAGCACACTTTGCACAAGGAGAAGCTGTATGGGAGAGTGATGCGAAAGAAGCCGTTTCTGAAAGCACGCCACAAACAGAGTCGCCTGAGGTATGCAAAAGCACATTTGGACAAGCCAGCTTCATTTTGGAAGAAGGTCCTGTGGACTGATGAAACAAAGATTGAGTTGTTTGGTCATACAAAAAGGCGTTATGCATGGCGTCCAAAAAACACAGCATTCCAAGAAAAACACTTGCTACCCACTGTAAAATTTGGTGGAGGTTCCATCATGCTTTGGGGCTGTGTGGCCAATGCCGGCACCGGGAATCTTGTTAAATTTGAGGGTCGCATGGATTCAACTCAGTATCAGCAGATTCTTGAGAATAATGTACAAGAATCAGTGACGAATTTGAAGTTACGCCGGGGATGGATATTTCAGCAAGACAATGATCCAAAACACAGCTCCAAATCTACTCAGGCATTCATGCAGAGGAACAATTACAATGTTCTGGAATGGCCATCCCAGTCCCCAGACCTGAATATCATTGAACATCTGTGGGATAATTTGAAGCGGGCTGTCCATGCTCGGCGACCATCAAACTTAACTGAACTGGAATTGTTTTGTAAAGAGGAATGGTCAAAAATACCTTCATCCAGGATCTGATTAAAAGCTACAGGAAGCGACTAGAGGCTGTTATTTTTGCAAAAGGAGGATCTACTAAATATTAATGTCACTTTTCTGTTGAGGTGCCCATACTTTTGCACCGGTCAAATTTTGGTTTAATGCACATTGCACATTTTCTGTTAGTACAATAAACCTCATTTCAATCCTGAAATATTACTGTGTCCATCAGTTATTAGATATATCAAATTGAAATGGCTGTTGCAAACACCCAAATATTTAGAACTAAAAATGATTAAGATTAATAGGGGTGCCCAAACTTTTTCATATGACTGTATAGTACACACATTCTATATGATGCAAATGTGTTAAAGAGGTTGCTATATAATTTAGTATTCATGCCTAGGAACATAAAATTAACTGACTGTAGTGGGAGTGGGAGTTCTTGTTGATGGAAGTGTCGCTAGTGGGGGACCCTTCTCTAAGACATTCATAGTCACATAAAAAGGGTACTGGTAATCCTTTAAAAACGTAACTCTATGCCGAGATTTATAACTGGAAATATCATTTTGTTTTTCTGTATCGTTTATCAGAATATGCCTATTGTTCTTTTATTGATTTGCTCTGAAATTGCCTTTATTTGTGCTCCGATGGCAGATGTACTCTTGGCCTTTTAAATGTATCATTGACATTTACTGTAAATGTCCACTGGAAACATTTCTATGTTGTAACCTTTATTTGTCTTAGGCTAGGTTCACATCTGCGCACAGGTCTCCGTCATTCGGATCACTGGGGGACCTGTACGACGGAGAGCTGGACCACTAAAACAGCAGTTACCCACGGACCCCATAGAAAAAAAAAGGGGTCTGCTGGGTGTCTGTCAGGTCCTCCGTGAAAGACTTTTCTCTCCACCGATTCTCAGCGCTTTCTGCGGCGGAGTCTCCGGCACATACTGTATATGAACCTAGACTAATTCAATAAAAAAAAAACAACATTAGAAGTAAAAATATAACTCTAGGAAAAGTTTTCACTTACCTAAAAGGGAACCTGTCATCAGGATTTTCACCACTAAATCCACAGCGCTGTCAGGTTGGGTATGAAACATTCTTTTTATCTTTTCCTCTGTTAAGGTAAAAATCACCTCAGAAATGTATATGTACAGTGCCTTGCGAAAGTATTCGGCCCCCTTGAACTTTTCAACCTTTTGCCATATTTCAGGCTTCAAACATAAGGATATAAAATTTTAATTTTTTGGTGAAGAATCAACAACAAGTGGGACACAATCGTGAAGTGGAAC
Organism: Leptodactylus fallax; assembly: GCA_947044405.1. Classification (NCBI taxonomy): domain Eukaryota; kingdom Metazoa; phylum Chordata; class Amphibia; order Anura; family Leptodactylidae; genus Leptodactylus; species Leptodactylus fallax. The sequence continues at coordinate 1,685,322 of CAMRHE010000148.1, read as the reverse complement.
GAAATTTATTGGATATTTTAAACTTTTGTTAAAAATAAAAAACTGAAAAGTGGGGCGTGCCAAATTATTCGTCCCCCTTAAGTTAATACTTTGTTGCGCCACCTTTTGCTGTGATTACAGCTGCAAGTCGCTTGGGGTATGTTTCTATCAGTTTTGCACATCGAGAGACTGAAATTCTTGCCCATTCTTCCTTGGTAAACAGCTGGAACTCAGTGAGGTTGGATGGAGAGCGTTTGTGAACAGCAGTTTTCAGCTCTTTCCACAGATTCTCGATTGGATTCAGGTCTGGACTTTGACTTGGCCATTCTAACACCTGGATACGTTTATTTGTGAACCATTCCATTGTAGATTTTGCTTTATGTTTGGGATCATTGTCTTGTTGGAAGATAAATCTCCGTCCCAGTCTCAGGTCTGTTGCAGACTCCAACAGGTTTTCTTCCAGAATGGTCCTGTATTTGGCTCCATCCATCTTCCCATCAATTTTAACCATCTTCCCTGTCCCTGCTGAAGAAAAGCAGGCCCAAACCATGATGCTGCCACCACCATGTTTGACAGTGGGGATGGTGTGTTCAGGGTGATGAGCTGTGTTGCTTTTACTCCAAACATATCGTTTTGCATTGTGGCCAAAAAGTTCGATTTTGGTTTCATTTGACCAGAGCACCTTCTTCCACATGTTTGGTGTGTCTCCCAGGTGGCTTGTGGCAAACTTTAAACGAGACTTTTTATGGATATCTTTGAGAAATGGCTTTCTTCTTGCCAATCTTCCATAAAGGCCAGATTTGTGCAGTGTACGACTGATTGTTGTCCTATGGACAGACTCTCCCACCTCAGCTGTAGATCTCTGTAGTTCATCCAGAGTGATCATGGGCTTCTTGGCTGCATCTCTGATCAGTCTTCTCCTTGTTTGAGATGAAAGTTTAGAGGGACGGCCGGGTCTTGGTAGATTTGCAGTGGTCTGATACTCCTTCCATTTCAATATGATCACTTTCACAGTGCTCCTTGGGATGTTTAAAGTTTGGGAAATCTTTTTGTATCCAAATCTGGCTTTAAACTTCTCCACAACAGTATCACAGACCTGCCTGGTGTGTTCCTTGGTCTTCATGATGCTCTCTGCGCTTTAAACAGAACCCTGAGACTATCACAGAGCAGGTGCATTTATACGGAGACTTGATTACACACAGGTGGATTATATTTATCATCATCAGTCATTTAGGACAACAACATTCAGAGATCCTCAATGAAGTTCTGGAGTGAGTTTGCTGCACTGAAAGTAAAGGGGCCGAATAATATTGCACGCCCCACTTTTCAGTTTTTTTATTTATTACTAAAGTTTAAAATAACCAATAAATTTTGTTCCACTTCACAATTGTGTCCCATTTGTTGTTGATTCTTCACCCAAAAATTTAAATTTTATATACTTATGTTTGAAGCCTGAAATGTGGCAAAAGGTTGAAAAGTTCAAGGGGGCCAAATACTTTCGCAAGGCACTGTAAATTAGTTGGGAACAGTCACACTGGTCATTTTCTAAGTAAATAAGTTCCCTGAAAGGTTTGGGGGGGGGGGGGAGAGGGGCAATATCCTGGGCTCTGCTGTATATACAGTAGAACCACTGCTCTGGTCTCATTTTTCAAACTGCACCAGACTTGTGGTTCTATGTGCTACAGAAATGGAGCTGTTAAAGGCACAGTCGAGAATGGGAGCTACATATTCTTCACTTTAAAACAACAGAATCTTTTTTCTAGGTCTAGGTCCTACAGAGCCCAGCATATTGGCATCTGAAGGGATCACTCTCTCCATCCTCGCAGGACTCAGAAAACAGGCTTGTGTGACTCTTCTCAGCTATTCTGCATACAGACTTCTGATGTGATTTTTTTTTTTTAAAACTCTTTACTTAAATTTTTTAATCAACAGGGCCGTCCCAAGAAAGGGACACACCATCCCCCCAGAAATGGTGCCAAATTATCAGCACAGCAGTATATTACAAAAAAAAAAAGAGAAATAGTAATACTAAGCAAAGCCAGAGAGCCAGTAGCGACAGGAAATACAAAAAAAAGAGGGGAAGGGAAAAATAAAAATAAATGAAAAAATAGATATAATTTTTAAAAAAAGTGAATGAATGAATGAAGGGGAGGGGGGCAGGGAGCCACCTCCACCCCCAGCATCACAGTTATTTCTGAAACCATAATCTCAAGGAGGGGGGTTCCAGATGCCTCCACAGTGCGGGAATACACACCCTTGCCATGTTGATAAGATGGCGGACAATAGAAAAACCAAAGGTCTTGATTGTAATGCTGCACAGATGAAGCAGGAACAAGGCAGGGCCGAAGGGGAGTGAGTAATCTGTGAAGGATGGGACTATTCTCCAAACCTGGTCTAAAACTGGACAGCCCCAACCAACATACAAGAAATTCCCTTTTGTAGTGTCACATCTCCAGCAGGTGGAGGGAATAGAAGGCAGCAGTTTATGCAGCTTGGAGGGAACCTGGTACCATCTGGATAAGACATTGTAGACCGCCTCTTGATAGCGACTAGGTATGGATGAGCCATGTGCAAGGATGAACAGCCTCCCCTTCAAGTAGAGGAGACATCCAGATCAAGTTCCCAATTCCATAGATAGAATGGGACATGCAGCTTTGGGGGGGGGACCCCAACATGGCATACACCGAAGACAGGGCATGTCTGACTGAGACTCTGTTGGGTTTCTACCCCAAATGTAGTGGCCGGTAGTGAGAATGTGGCCGATGATTGTAAGGATCTTATATAATCCGTCAACTGAGTTCCTATTCAAGTCCCCAGGGCACGGCTCAGGAGAGGAGCGTAGATCTTCCAGTGAAGTCAATGCTGACCCACTGAGGAAGTGTTCGGCCCTTGAAAATCTTGCTCTGTACCATCTCCTAAAGACAGGGTCATTCATGCCGGAAGCGAAATTGTGGATATCAAGTATAAGAAACAGGTGCATGGGGTTCAGGGCCAGATGGAAAGTCTTCAGGAGATTGGCAACTGTTGAAGAGGGGAGTGCTAGTAGGGTGCATCTGTATCGATCGTGGGAGTGTGTCAAGCCATGCAGCTGCTGTGAGGGGGATAGGGCTAAAGGAGGCCTCCATTGATACCGATAACTTGGAGTGCTCATGGCGATGCCAGTCTACCATCCTGGAGAGGTGTACTGCTTGGTATAGATAATAACCATAGATATTGGGAAAAAGAGGTTGTGGCCCACCGGAAAAGGAAAGATGAGGTAAGGGAGGAAACCGTCAAGAGCGACAGAGATGTATAAGGCCTAGGATTTTTGATAATTCATCTGATAATTAGATAAAATATCATAAAGTAATTGTTCCCGGATCAAGTTTAGGAGATATATTAGGGGTTTAGAAATGAAGAGCAGCAAGTCGCCCGCTTAAGCAACTACTTTCTGCTCTAGGCCCCCACTTGAATTCCAGAAACATGGGGGTTGCCACAAATTCAGGCGGAGCAAAGGCTCCAAGGTCAAATGAATATGAGGGGGGATAATGGGCACCCCTGACCCTGAGGTTTTATAGGTAAACATGATTTTTAATACAACCGAGGGAAAGCGAAAAAGGATATTTAATACCCTGGCTGACAGTGCTGTGGGTTTACTAGTGACAGGTTCCCTGTAAGAAAAAAATATTGTCCATAAACGCTAATGTGGTTTTATACAAGAGGAGAGAAATACAAACTAAGCAAGTCTTATTGTATCACCCAGTTTCATTAGCTGTCTGGCAACTGTTGTCCCTTCCAGTTAAGCTTTTAACTGCTGCCGATTTTTTTTTTTTTTTTTATTAATTTTCATTTTTTCCCCATTATCTTGCCCTAGAAGCTGATATATATTTCCATTTCTGGTACACAAAAGCAAAAATGTGACAAAGATACCAAAATATTCAATAGCAGACTGGGGTGCCTAGGGCCCACCCTGTAAAATTCATTTTGGGGGCCCACTATATAGATACATGCAAATTCCTAAAATGTTGCCAACATAAATTTATTTTTCAGTAGTAGCTGTGGCTAAGACCTTGCCCTCTGATTGTTTGTGTTTTGTCAGTATCCTGCTGCCTGACTCTTGCCTAGAACTAGGGGCTTTTCAGCTCTGTGAACAGCAAATGCAGTGTGATTGAGAAGATGGGGTCCAAGAAAGGATACTAGTCGGCCTAACTCTAATGTCTATAGTATATAAAAATAAACTGGGTAGTTTCTTAAATAATCAACCCAGTATATTATACTGACGGCTTGGTTCAGATGCTGTATTTCCGTATATGTGTCATGCCAGGGTGAGCTGTGGCAACAACTGGCTCATGGACCCACTGAGAGAATCACCTGTTTACTTGTGGGCAGTCTGATCTTGCCAATACTAGAACTTGTACTTACACACATTTACTATGCCCATTTAGTGAAACCCACACAGCTCCCTTAGTAGCTCCACTTTAATATAATGCTCCCACACAATATAATACTTTTTTTTTTTTTTTTGTTTGGTAGAACGTCTGTGTGTGGGCACTAAAAAGCAACACTTATTAAGCCCAATTCCCATGGAGCTTAATGCAGCTCTACTCCCACATATTTTGTCTCTGTCTTGATGAAGCAAGACTGCAGACGCCATTAGTTGCAGCCTGATAGATTCCTGCTTCATCACTGTATTCCTGAAGACGCAGATAGAGTTGATATTGAGACACCCACTGAAGTGTTATGGCACCCCTGAAGGGATTCTACAGCACCATGGTTAGGAATGCCTGGTACAGACAGCTGGCAAACTCCTGATATACACTGAAGTAAAGCTGCAAACAGCTTCTGCATACCCTAGAACCCATTTCTGGGCAATTCTGTAACACACAACTTTCAGCAGTTACCTTTAATAGTTGCTTAATAAGGGCCTTGTCTTTGTGAAGAAATGGCTTATAGGAAGTGTACATCCCTATGAGGAATAAAGAGACAAAATCAAAATATTTTTAGTTGTGTAGAAATATATATAGTTTACTGTTGCTCATTTCTACATGAAGATGTAAACAACAATCTGTCTTCTCTCCCATGTAGTTCCAATATTTAAGGATGAGTGTAGTTTCCTGGAAATGACTGTAATGTTATCAAAATTTACTGCAGTTTGGTTCATAGCATCATTTACTGGGATTGCTTTATAGGACTGTATGCAGATACTTTGAAACCTCTTTTGAGACAACCAACCAAAATTGTGTGAAAAATCTTCTAGAGAGATGATCTTCTCAAAGAAGGCTAGTACGGAAAACTGAAAATTTGTCACAGAAAATGTGGTCTGGGTAAGGAGGTGGTCTTCTCAAGAGGTTTCACTGTATAAGGTTAAATTACTAATCTGAAGTAGTCAATTTTACCCATTTTTGTATCCATTGTTTTCAACTTTGTAATCTTCTTTAACTTTACTTGTTTCGGTAAATCACCTGCAGATGAAAACAAGTCATACTGTATTTAATACTTAATAATGTACCGGGTTTAGACAAAATAACTAGAACACACTTATTTTTACATAGTCAAGTTAAAAGGGATTGTCCAGGCTTAAGTTATTTATGGCCTATGATCAGGATGACCCATAAATACTTAGGTCTATGGCTGGCTCTCAGCCCCCCACCAATCAGCTGTACGGAGCCGCTTCTGACACTCAATACAGGGCCTGAAGCAGAAAGTTTTGCATACTGAGATGTAGATGATATCCATAGTTGTGCTGCAATAACCAATGTCAAGTCAATGTCAAGCTGGTCTTTGCATACTGAGATGCAATCTCAGAAAAAGTACACTGACGAGCAAAAGGGTAACAATAATTTGAACTTTTGACTTTCAGGCTCCATGTCTCACAATCCACTACAGCTTTGAATGTGAGACTACCATCATTTTATAGACAATCATCTTGGCTATCTCATACATAAATTTGACTTGCAACTATTTAGCATATGATTAGTTATGCAGATTATTATCATGTAACTGCATTGTTACTGTTTTGCTCCTATAAATCAAAATTTAAATTTTATTACTTTGTAAATCCACCTTTGGCTTTGCCTGATCCTTCTGGGCATGCTCTCAATCAGATTCAAGCATGTCTCGACTGAAATCGGATCCCAGGTCTCTTCTACACGTTCCCAATTTTTTAGTGCATACTGGTCGACTCACTTGGGTACGAAAACAGCTTTTTCTTCAGCTCTACCCACAAGTGTTCGATTGGGTTGAAGTCTGGGGACTAATCCAACACCTTTACTTCATTGCCATTCAACCATTTCTTCGCTAATTTCAACGTATGCTTCGGGTTCATGTCCTGTTGGAACACTACAGTCATGGCCAAAAGTTTTGAGAATGATACAAATATTAATTTTTACAAAGTCTACTGCTTCAGTTTTTCTAATGGCAATTTGCATATACTCCAGAATGTTATAAAGAGTGATCAGCTTAATAGCAATTACTTGCAAAGTCAATATTTGCCTAGAAAATGAACTTTATCCCCCCAAAACACATTTCAACATCATTGCAGCCCTGCCTTAAAAGGACCACCTAACATCGTTTCAGTGATTGCTCCATTAACACAGGTGTGGGTGTTGATGAGGACAGGGCTGGAGATCAATCTGTCATGATTAAGTAAGAATGACACCACTGGACACTTTAAAAGGAGGCTGGTGCTTGCCATCATTGTTTCTCTTCTGTTAACCATGGTTATCTCTAAAGAAACACGTGCAGTCATCATTGCACTGCACAAAAATGGCCTAACTGGGAAGAGTATTGCAGCTAGAAAGATTGCACCTCAGTCAACAATCTATCGCATCATCAAGAACTTCAAGGAGAGAGGTTCCATTGGTGCCAAAAAGGCTCCAGGGCGCCCAAGAAAGACCAGCAAGCGGCAGGACCATCTCTTAAAAGTGTTTCAGTTGCGGGATCGGGCTACCAGCAGTGCAGAGCTTGCTGAGGAATGGCAGCAGGCAGGTGTGAGTGCATCTGCACGCACTGTGAGGCGGAGACTCTTGGAGCAAGGCCTGATCTCAAGGAGGGCAGCAAAGAAGCCACTTCTCTCCAGAAAAAATATCAGGGGGGAGAGAAGAGTGTTTTTGGAAAAAGGGGGGGGGGGGGGGGGGGGGGGGGGGGGGGGAATTTTTTTTTTTTTGTGGCCCCTTTTCGATTTTTTGGGACATCGGGGAAACCGGTTTTGGGGAGGAGGAGAGGTGAGTGCTACCACCAGTCTTGTCTCATGCCAACTGTAAAGCATCCTGAAACCATTCATGTGTGGGGTTGCTTCTCAGCCAAAGGAATCGGCTCTCTCACAGTCTTGCCTAAAAACACAGCCATGAATAAAGAATGGTACCAGAATGTCCTCCAAGAGCAACTTCTCCCAACCGTCCAAGAGCAGTTTGGCGCTCAACAATGCCTTTTCCAGCATGATGGAACACCTTGCCATAAAGCAAAGGTGATAACTAAATGGCTCAGGGAACAAAACATAGAGATTTTGGGTCCATGGCCTGGAAACTCCCCAGATCTTAATCCCCCATTGAGAACTTGTGGCCCAACCCCCAGAGGCGGGTGGACAAACAAAAACCAACAAATTCAGACAAAATTAAAGCATTGATTCTGCAAGAATGGACTGCTATCAGTCAGGATTTGGTCCAGAAGTTGATTGAGAGCATGCCAGGGAGAATTGCAGAGGTCCTGAAGAAGAAAGGTCAACACTGCAAATATTGACTTGCTGCATTAACTCATTCTAACTGTCAATATAAGCTTCTGTTACTCATAATATGAATGCAATTATATTTCTGTATGTGATAAAAACATCTTACAAACACACATAAAAACCAGAGGGCAGCAGATCATGTGAAAATATAATATTTGTGTCATTCTCAAAACTTTTGGCCATGACTGTATGTCGTTTTTTTCATATCCATAGTACTCGAGTCTATAAAGTAACTCGTCTTGTAGGATACTCACATACAGCTCAGCATTGAGACCATGATTGATCCTGGTCTAACGCCTTTGGCTGTGAAACAACCACATATCATCAGACTTCCTCCACCAAATTTGACAGTTCCTTCAATTTCACGATCAGATGGCCCCCTTTTCCCTTGTTTTTTCCAGACCCATTTGCGCCCATCAGATCCCAGATCCAAATCACCCGTTTTCAATCTTCTACTGTCCACTTTTCATACTTTTTTGCAAACTCGAGCTGATGCTTCCTATGATAAAATTGAGACTTCTTCAACTTTTTTTTGGGCAACCATTCCAGACCTATGTAACGCACATCGTACGGAGCTTGCATGGACACCTGTGATCTCACTATTATGGAGCACAAGCCACCTCCACTGCCGTGTTTGTTGCACCAGAACTGATAGACCTTGTGACGAGCCGACTTGTTGACTCTGATGTTTTGCATGGATGTCCACCTCTTGGCTTTTGAATGGATGGACGGGTTTCATTTCGTATTTTTCCAACTGTCATGGCTCTCACATGATGCAGTTTGGCAATATTCTTGGCTGAGAAACCACTATCAATAAGCTGGATGATGCTGTTTCTCTTTTGTTGGGAAATCTTCTTCATGGCAGATCCTTGAACCAGTGACCTTTAACTTGGGAATCAACCTAATAACACACTGAGCTATTGGGGAATGTGAGAACAGGTTGTAATTTGTAGTATACAAGAAAATAAAAATTTCACCACCAGGAGCAAAACCGTAACAATGAAGTTACATGACATGAATCTGCATAACTAATCATATGCTAAATAATTGCAAGTCAAATCTATGTATGAGATAGCCAAGATGATTGTCTATAAAATGATAGTAGTCTCATGTTTGAAGCTGTAGTGTATGGAGAGATATGGAGCCTGAAAGTCAACAGTTCAAAACATTGTTACCCTTTTGCTCATTAGTGTAGACCTTGACACATCATCTCACAACTCAGCAACTTAGATTACAGATGGCCCTACCAGGTATGACATATCACACCCCTAAAACTAATAACTGATATTTAGAGCAGCACAAATAATAAAGTTTATCAACAGTGATATAAGCTACAGTATGTAAATGAGCAATGAGAAAAAAATGGGTCATTACCAGATATGGCAGGTGTATCAATAAGACTTAAAGGGGTTGTCCGGGCTTAGGACCACAAATACCTGATTGATGAGGGGCCGAGAGTCAGTCCCCAGACCAATCAGCTGTACAGAGCCGCTTCCAACACCCATCCAATACACAATACAGGGCTTCAATGAGTGCTGAGCTGCAGTGATGGCACCTGGCCATCTGTGACCTAAGTTGCTGACTTGATGGGTGTTTTTTCTGAGGTTGCATCTCAGTATGCAAAGACCAGCTTGATTTTGACTTGGCTTTGGTTTTTGCAGTACCACTATGGATTTAATATTTGTGTAATGCATGCCTGATGGTTTTCAGTGATATTGGTGCTTTTAATCTTAGTAGTTTGAGGGGCCATAGTTTTGTACTTTATGACTACAATTCAACATAGTGCTCTTTTGTCCCTTGTGTCAAGCTGCATGCCTAAGAAAAAGAGATGGCATTACCGGTGACGGCAGGTGTGTCAGGAAGAGTTCAACTTGACTAAGGAAAAAATAAGGGTGTTTAGTGTTATTTTATCCAATCCCTGAATTTTACATTGTGGGTGAATTTTGTGAATTAATTTCTGTAGGTTTGCTGATTTTAATGCATTGAAAATATAGCTCAGTCATGTTAATTGCAAGTCATTGGAGTAAGCAAAAGATCCTGGCCGGCCGCCTGCTCACTATTTGAGCGGGTGGCATCGGAAGCAGGTGTTAGCTGTAGCTGAAGCTGAGCTCCAATTGGGGTTTTTAACCGTTCAAACATCACAGCTGTATCCAAGATGTTCCGAAATGTTAATGTCCCCCATCGGAACCCCCCTGCGGCAAGATCAGGTGACATAGGCTGACTTCCTCTAGAGACTGCAATACAAGTGTATTGCAGTGTATAGTATTGAACCAGCGATCAGAGCATCGTTGATTCAGGTCCCCTAATGGGATATCACTAAAGAGTACAAAAAAAGGTTGAAAAAAAAAAGTAAAGTGTATGAAAAAAAAATTAATAAATGAATAAAGCCCCAAAAGGCCCCTTTCCTATTTAAAATGAATTATATAAAATAAAATCATAAAAATTGCTAAAAACAATTCATATTTGGTATCACCGCGTCCGTAACAATCTGTACAATAAAACTGAAACATTATTTAACCTGCATGTTGAACATCGGAAAAAAAAACCCAGAAAAGAAATGCAGGAAATTATGATTTTTCGCCATTTCGCCTTTCAAAATATGCTATAAAAAGTGATCAAAATGTCACATGCACTACAAAACAGTACCAATAAAAAGCACAGGTCGTCCCACAAAAAATAAGCCCTCAACCAACTCTGTCAACCAAAAAATAAAAATGTTACGCAAAATTAGTAACGCATAAAAATACAATATAATTTGGGTATCTCCATAATCGTACCAACCCACAGAATAAAGGTAACATGTTACTTATGCTGTACACTTTACAGTAAAAAAAATTAAAAGCTAAAAAGCTATGCCAGTATTGTTTTTTTCCGTTTAGTCTACCAAGAAAGGGTTAATAAAATTTAGTCAATAAGTTATAGGTACCCAAAAATGGTGTCATTACTAAATTCATCTCATACCACACAAAACAAGCTCTTACAAGGCTACATCACCAGAAAAATAAAAAAAATATAGCTTGTACAATGTAAAGACAAAGACCCCAAAAATCGGCAAATCATTAGAACACAACTGGCTGCATAACGAAGAGAATGTATAAGCTGAGTGAGCGTATATCAGGGTACACCCCATATATAGAGCTTACAAACATTTAAATCTGTGCTCCAAAAGCTATATAGCTCTCCTTCACATCTGTGCCCTGCTGTGTGCCCAAACTGCAGTTTATGCCCAAATGTATGATACTGCTGTACCCAAGATAACGTACTTAATGTCATATGTGGGTATAAACTTCTATTTGGGCACAGCCGGGCACCGAAGGGAATGAGTGCCATGTAGTTTTTGGAGCACAGACTTAGACGGTTTGATTTTTGGATGTCATGACACATTTGCAGAGCTCTTGAAACGCGAGTAAAGTGGAATCCCCTGACATGTGACCCCATTTTGGAAACTACACCCCTGAAGGATTTTATCCAGGGGTACAGTGAGCAGTTTTAACCCCCAAGTGTTGCATTAGTTTATTATCCATAAATGAATATACAGCTAATGGTGAAAGTTGAAAATGGCAATTTTTCCAGAAATATGTGATTTCAGTGCGTAATATGTTGTGCCCAGCTTGTATCAGAGACGAACGCTCCAAAAGCTGTTGTGCTTGGGATACCGATTAACAGTTTTTGGAGTATGCGTCTCTGCTGACACAAGCTGGGCACAACATATAGGGCACTGAAATAATCCAGCTGTGCCCAAACAGCAGTTTATACCAACATATGGCATTAAGTACATTATCCTGGGTACAACAGTGTCATACATGTGGGCATAAACTGCCATTTGGGCACACAGCAGGGTGCAGATGTGAAGGAGCACTATGTGCTTTTGGAGCGCAGGTTTTGGACACAATGTCACAAATGCAGAGACCCTAAAATTGCCTCTACAAAATGGGGTCACTTCTTGGGGAATTCCAGAGCTATGCAAAAACAATATGGCATTCAGAAAGTCCCTCTAAATCTATACTCCTAAAGGTAAGACGCACAATGATCCGTCCCTTCTGAGCCCTGCTGTGTGCCCAAGCATCAGTTTACACCCACATATACAACTTTTTTGTCCTTGGGATAGCCCACTTAATAGTTTTAGGAGTGCATGTCTCTGGTGACACAAAGTGGGCACAACATTTTGGGCACTAAAATTGCATACTTCTTTAAAAATTTTAATTTTCACTTTGTACATTAATTTTTGGGAAGCACTCTTAGACTTAAAATAATAAAACCCCTTGAGAAATTCTTGAGGGATGTAGTTTATAAAACTGGGTCACTTTTGGGGGTTTCCATTATATTGGTACTTTAGGGGCTCTGCAATTGCGACATGGCACCTGAAAACTATTCCTGCAAAATCTGCCCTCCAAAAGCCAAATAGTGTTCTTTCCATTCTGAGCCCACCATGTACCCATACAGCAGATTACGACCACATATCAGGCATTTCTGTGTTCAGGAGAAATTGTGTAACAAACTGTGGTGTGTTGTTTCTTCTTTAACCCCTTGTAAAAATTAAAAATATGTTGCTAAATGGACAGTTTATTGGAAAAAAGTAATTTTTCATTTTTATGTCTCAATGCTAATAAAATCTGTGAAACAGCTGGGAGGTCAAAATGCTTACTATACCCATTGATAAATTCTGTGAGGGGTGTAGTTTCCAAAATGGGGTCACCTTCAGGGGTTTCCATTGTATTGGTACTTCAAGGAGTCTGCAAATGCGATATGGCACCTGAAAACTATTCCAGCAAAATCTGCCCTCCAAAAGCCAAATAGCACTCTTTCCATTCCACTCTTTAATTACCGTGAAATGCTTAAAAGGTTAACAAACTTCCCAAATGCTGTTTTGAATTATTTGAGGAGTTCAGTTTTGAAAATGGGGTGATTTATGGGGGGGGTTTATAATATATAGGCCTTTATAATCCCCATAAGAACTGAAGTGGTCCATGAGAAATTAGTTTGGGAAATTTTCTTGTAAATCTGGAAAATTGCTGTTACACTTGGAAGCCTTTTATCATCCAAAATAAATTAAAGGACGATTAAACGATGATGCCAATATAAAGCAGAGATATGGTAAATAATATTTATTAATGTATTTGGGTTGTATGACTATCTATCTGATAAGAAGAGCATTTCACGTTTTGAAAATTACGATTTTTTTCCAAATTTCAATCAAATTTCCAATTTTTTTTTTTAATAAATAAATACAAAAATATTGATCAGGGGTTACCACTAATATGGAGTTCAATGTGTCTCAACACCACTTGTGTAAGTTAAAGTGTCTCGTGTTTCAAAGTTATTGCCATATAAAGTGACACATTTCAGTTTTGAAAAATGAGGCTGTGTCCTTAATGCACTTTTCGGCCTGGTCATTACAGGGTTAAAATCTGTAACAGTCGCATAGTATCCTACTATGCACACTTGTAATACTTATGTCATCTTATATGTCAAACAGGCCTTTTGGTCTCCTAAGACTGCTCTTTGTGATCCCGTATTGTGTATTTCCACACATTTGCTTTCTTTCGAGAAAGTGAAACCTAATGCTGCTTAGGAGCATGTGCTGCAAGTTTGCATCATGTTAAAGAATATGCACACAACGTTCAGCCATATTTACACGTAACATGATCATATTTGCAGCTAAGGATGTGCACTACAACGATATGCAAGCTCTATCACCACTGCTGTTTTCTTACCAGACACTCGAGGTTCTCCTACACGAAGGATATGAGGCCAGTGCTGCAAAGTCTTTATGAAGAAAGGGTTGGTTACTCCAAGTAATAAGCTAGGACTGAAGAATGAAAAATAATGATTAAAATTTTTTATAATTGTATGTCATGTCTGTTTTTCTAGTTCATTTGATCAAATGTTTACTCACGGGGCTTGAGTTTTTGTTGTATATTCTTTGAATTCACTGTCATGAATAGTGAAATATGGGCGGAAATCAGAGCAAAACTTTAATGGAGAAATGCATCTGTTAATAAAAAGGCACACAGTATGCATCAGGGGAAGATATCATTTTTTTGCAGGTTAAAAAAACAAACAAACAGTTCTTTCAAATAATTTTCAATACAATGAATGTGTATTGCCTGTTTGATCCAATTGAGCCAATCTACTTTATTAGCAAAGGCTGAATAAACTGGTAACACCAGCTGGCAGGTTTTGAAAGAATGAATGAACAGGCCACAAAGTTCTTCATTGAAGTCTTTTTATACTTTTGTTCCCAGAATGGCAACCTTATTTAATTCCTGTATAATACATGACTGTGATCTAAGTAAGCAACATGAATAGCAAGTTAGTACACTGTACCTACATACACAACATTTCTATATCGAAAACATTGAGAGATGAATGCTAAGAATGGCCTATACTGTAACTCTGCCTGCGAAACCTTCTAATCAACCAAAGATGTGTCATCCTGCAATACTGCAACTAATGTAAGTGAATGGGGTCACTCTGAGACCTGCTGTTGCAAGATATTGCAGCTAAAATTGCCGGGTAGCCCTAGCCTTAGGAAAATAACAAAGGTAACGTTCTCAGCCATCTACATCTGCCTTAAAATTACCAATTATATAATGCTCAATATATGCCACTTTTCATTGTAAAAATAAGACCATATATTCTGTAACTGCAACAAAGTTTATGATTTATTTTAAAGGTTTGGCAACCACAAACAAAAAATGATTTAGTCAAACTCTATAATTGTTATTATACTGTATAATTCTATTATTACTCTTTAGCTACTTATTAATGATAGCTACATAATTTTGCTGATAATGCTTGTATTTGGTAATATTGCAGATTGTGTATTATGAACACATCTGACCTTTTTGCTCATTGTTTTACATCACAAGGTAACGAAAGATCACGGTAACTATCAAAGGGTTATATTTTTTGACCATAAGTCCTGGTCATGCTAGAAAAGGTCTACCTCCTTTAGAGGGGCTGATCCGACTGAATCCTTCAATCTGTATGGATGGAAGAAGTGGGCAAGTGGTATTTTGCATCTGGCTGTAACACAGGAGCTATTACTAGTTAAGAGAATCCAAGCTAACCACATTCACCTGATATAAGAACAAGGAATTCATTACCCAGTCAATGCTAGCACAATTTCAGATGAAATGGTGGGTGAAGGTGCCATAATAACCAGTGGTTCTCCTAGCAAAACTAGTTCCCAAAGCAACTGGAGGTTCATCAGAACAGACTGTAGAGACCTAGGTAAATACAGACAATAAGGGGAGTTATATACTGAAGTATTATATAAGCCCTGATGTGCAGAGATACTGGAGGCTGTAAAATGTTATATGTCTTACATATGCAATAACTATATATCTCACCTGAAGAGATCCAACTCATGAATGCTGGGTATGTGGCACGGGGGGTCAAGTCGGTCCTGTATATTATGCGGAAACATGATCATAACACTTATATAAAGTAACTGAGATAAAACAAAGGCATACATTACAAAGCTAATATTACATTTTCAATCTCCCCTATTTTGAAAAAAAGTGTTTCATTTTATGATGGAAGCCCTTACCTTTGTGGAAGAGAAAGCTGTTCCCAAACAAATTAAACTGTAAATTTATCTTAGATCATTTTCTTAAATGATTCAACACACTATGCAGAAATATTATTGGAAAATTCTCAAAGGGGTTTAACATAATAACCGAGTACTCACCTACATGTGGGACTCTGCTTCCAGAGGCAGCAGAACCATTGGTCAGTATACAAGTTCCCCAGCTGTTTGTGACAGGTGATGCTGCAGCCATTCACAGGCCTCAGTGGTCACCTCCTTACAAACGGCATACCACAGCAGTCACATGCTGTTTGTGAAGAGGTTACCGGATTGGCTGAAGCGGTCACCTGGCATAAACAGCTGGGAACATCACTAGTGACATGAATCAGAGGACTTGTATACAGACCATTGGCAATCCTACACTAAAAACAGAGGCCTGGAGAGAAGTGAGTACTCGTTTGTTATGTTTATATCTCCAGTAGCAGCAGTATTAAATAATAAAAATGTTAACTGGACAACCCCTTTAACACTTCATCTTTCTAATGTATATGAACGTATTTGTCAAGTGTGGTTTATGCATGCAGTATAGAAGATGGGCGAAGGTGATTACAAGATGTCTTATGGCCATATGTGCATTACGTGAAAATAACCAGGTGCCTTTAAACATGTAAAAATTCTGTTACCATCTGTAGAACACTTTCATTTGTTGCCCTGGTGAGCTCACCCTATAAGAGATATGGTATCGGCTACTGATTAAGGCATACAAACTACTTAGAAAGTAGATATACAATCTACAGTTTCAGTCAACGTTTTCACAAACCACACTTATTTATTAAAATTACATTTTTATTACCATACCTAATAATAATAATCTTATTACTTAGATCTAAACTATGTGCTAGACTATGTTTACCAGGGTTTAGCATCAGGAAATTATGACAATACTGAAATGGACAACAAAGATTATATGCACTACACAATTAAGCTGCCCATACATATAAAATAATGGCTGATACTATAAATTTCGGCCAATGGTTGTTTACAAATTATTCATGAACTATCTTTTGCGATTGGCAACAGCAGACTGTAGTCTGCCAAAAATGTGTTCTGTAATTTTTTTTATTCACGGTGAGCTGAAAATATAGAACTATGGAATTATTTTCTGAATTCAGACAGTTTGTTGTGGCATGTTGCTGATGAGATTGCTTATATGAGCAATCTCATGAACAACTGTTCAACTGCATTCTTGTCAATCATAGTCTTGTGTATGACTAACTTTAGCCAATTTATTCTGCCAGACACAAGAGAAAGTCAACTACTGTTGCCTGTGCATGTAACAATTTTTGCAAATTTCCACACTGCAAGTAGAACTTCACCTGTATAAATTTTGCATCTGAAAACTACATCACAAAACAGCAGAAATTCACAGTAAACCACGTATGGTATATCTTCATTGTATATGTATAGCCTATGTATCACATACCTTGGGGTGATCAGTAATAACATTAGTTTCCATCACATCAGTCTGGCTGGGAATTTTGACCTAAAAAGTATATACAGAAAAAGACTCATGTGACTGTATGTTAACAAGGTACATGTCAAGTACAGAGAAATGTACAATGGGGAAAAAAAAGTATTTATTCAGCCACCAATTGTGCAAGTTCTCCCACTTAAAAAGATGAGAGAGGCCTGTAATTGACATCATAGGTAGACATCAACTATGAGAGACAAAATGAGGAAACAAATCCAGAAAATCACATTGTCTAATTCTTAAAGAATTTATTTGCAAATTATGGTGGAAAATAAGTATTTGGTCAATAACAAAAGTTCATCTCAATACTTTGTCATATAGCCTTTGTTGGCAATGACAGAGGTCAAACATTTTCTGTAAGTCTTCACAAGGTTGGCACACACTGTTGCTGGTATGTTGGCCCATTCCTCCATGCAGATCTCCTCTAGGGCAGTGATGTTTTGGGGCTATCGCTGGGCAACACGGACTTTCAACTCCCTCCAAAGGTTTTCTATGGGGTTGAGATCTGGAGACTTGCTAGGCCATTCCAGGACCTTCAAATGCTTCTTATGAAGCCACTCCTTCGTTGCCCTGGCGGTGTGCTTGGGATCATTGTCATGCTGAAAGACCCAGTCACGTTTCATCATCAATGCCCTTGATGATGGAAGGAGGTTTGCACTGAAAATCTCATGATACATGGCCCCATTCATTCTTTCATGTACACGGACCAGTCGTCCTGGTCCCTTTGCAGAGAAACAGCCCCAAAGCATGATGTTGCCACCCCCATGCTTCACAGTAGGCATGGTGTTCTTTGGATGCAACTCAGCATTCACTCTCCTCCAAACACGACGAGTTGTGTTTCTACCAAAAAGTTCTACTTTGGTTTCATCTGACCATATGAAATTCTCCCAATACTCTTCTGGAACATCCAAATGCTCTCTAGCAAATTTCAGATGGGCTTAAGCAGGGGGACAAGTCTGGCACTGAAGGATCTGAGTCCCTGGCGGCGTAGTGTTTTACTGACGGTAGCCTTTGTGATGTTAGTCCCAGCTTTCTGCAGGTGATTCGCTAGGTCCCCCCGTGTGGTTCTGGGATTTTTGCTCACCGTTCTTGTGATCATTTTGACCCCACGGGGTGAGATCTTGCGTGGAGCCCCTGATCGAGGGAGATTATCAGTGGTCTTGTATGTCTTCCATTTTCTAATTATTGCTCCCACAGTTGATTTCTTCATACCAAGCTGCTTGCCTATTGCACATTCAGTCTTCCCAGCCTGGTGCAGGTCTACAATTTTGTTTCTGGTGTCCTTCCACAGCTCTTTGGTCTTCACCATAGTGGAGGTTTGGAGTGTGACTGCTTGAGGTTGTGGACAGGTGTCTTTTATACTGATAACAATGTCAAACAGGAGCCATTACTACAGGTAATGAGTGGAGGACAGAGGAGCCTCTTAAAGAAGAAGTTACAGGTCTGTGAGAGCCAGAAATCTTGCTTGTTTGTAGGTGGCCAAATACTTATTTTCCACCATAATTTGCAAATAAATTCTTAAAAAATCAGACAATGTGATTTTCTGGATTTGTTTTCTCATTTTGTCATGAGTTATAATTATAGTTATAACGTTGACTTCAGAAGACGAAGAAGGGCAAAACACGTGTTGGGGTCAGACCCCATGGTCAGTATTTTCTTTTGTATATGTATAATATGTACTTATTCATGTACATGTTATGACTATAATTATAACTTTATTTACTGTGGATATGTATTAATTTATAATCTATGCACAACTTTGGAAGGGTTGTTTTTTTTTTATATGGGTCTCTGGCTATGTGGGTCTTATTTATTAGTATATTGTGATTTGTATGTTGTTTTATATACAGTGCCTTGCGAAAGTATTCGGCCCCCTTGAACTTTTCAACCTTTTGCCACATTTCAGGCTTCAAACATAAGGATATAAAATTTAAATTTTTGGTGAAGAATCAACAAATGGGACACAATTGTGAAATGGAACGAAATTTATTGGTTATTTTAAACTTTTGTAAAAAATAAAAAACTGAAAAGTGGGGCGTGCAATATTATTCGGCCCCTTTACTTTCAGTGCAGCAAACTCACTCCAGAAGTTCAGTGAGGATCTCTGAATGATCCAATGTTGTCCTAAATGATTGATGATGATAAATATAATCCACCTGTGTGTAATCAAGTCTCCGTATAAATGCACCTGCTCTGTGATAGTCTCAGGGTTCTGTTTAAAGCGCTGAGAGCATCATGAAGACCAAAGAACACACCAGACAGGTCCGTGATACTGTCGTGGAGAAGTTTAAAGCCGGATTTGGATACAAAAAGATTTCCCAAACTTTAAACATCCCAAGAAGCACTGTGCAAGCGATCATATTGAAATGGAAGGAGTATCAGACCACTGCAAATCTACTAAGATCCGGCCGTCCCTCTAAACTTTCATCTCAAACAAGGAGAAGACTGATCAGTGATGCAGCCAAGAGGCCCATGATCACTCTGGATGAACTGCAGAGATCTACAGCTGAGGTGGGAGAGTCTGTCCATAGGACAACAATCAGTCGTACACTGAACAAATCTGGCCCTTATGGAAGAGTGGCAAGAAGAAAGCCATTTCTCAAAGATCTCCATAAAAAGTCTCGTTTAAAGTTTGCCACAAGCCACCTGGGAGACACACCAAACATGTGGAAGAAGGTGCTCTGGTCAGATGAAACCAAAATCGAACTTTTTGGCCACAATGCAAAACGATATGAGCAACACAGCTCATCACCCTGAACACACCATCCCCACTGTCAAACATGGTGGTGGCAGCATCATGGTTTGGGCCTGCTTTTCTTCAGCAGGGACAGGGAAGATGGTTAAAATTGATGGGAAGATGGATGGAGCCAAATACAGGACCATTCTGGAAGAAAACCTGTTAGAGTCTGCAAAAGACCTGAGACTGGGACGGAGATTTATCTTCCAACAAGACAATGATCCCAAACATAAAGCAAAATCTACAATGGAATGGTTCACAAATAAATGTATCCAGGTGTTAGAATGGCCAAGTCAAAGTCCAGACCTGAATCCAATCTAGAATCTGTGGAAAGAGCTGAAAACTGCTGTTCACAAACGCTCTCCATCCAACCTCACTGAGTTCCAGCTGTTTTCCAAGGAAGAATGGGCAAGAATTTCAGTCTCTCGATGTGCAAAACTGATAGAGACATACCCCAAGCGACTTGCAGCTGTAATCGCAGCAAAAGGTGGCCCTACAAAGTATTAACTTAAGGGGGCCGAATAATTTGGCACGCCCCACTTTTCAGTTTTTTATTTTTTACAAAAAGTTTAAAATATCCAATAAATTTCGTTCCACTTCACGATTGTGTCCCACTTGTTGTTGATTCTTCACCAAAAAAATTAAAATTTTATATCCTTATGTTTGAAGCCTGAAATGTGGCAAAAGGTTGAAAAGTTCAAGGGGGCCGAATACTTTCGCAAGGCACTGTAATTTGAAATTAATAAAGATGACATTTACATTTTATATGAGGTGGTGCTATGTTCTATTTAAAACTGGTACAAGCCTAAATTGGCCTAAATTTTAAACAGAGAAAGGTGCCCCAAAGGCAAGCAAGATAAAACATTCATATCACATAATAGTAAAAAAAAATACAGGTGGGGTATATAGTAGGTAGCTATTTGACTTAGTACCTGCAAGACAAGTCCCATGATAGGCAATGACAATGAAAGTCCTGGCTCAGGAAATGGCCATCGGTCGATCTGATTACAAACTATGGCAAAAGAAAGATTATTGTTTTTCTCATCATGCTATATTCACATAATATTATGTTAAAATGCCTATCAAGTTACTCAGAAAAACGTTGGACAATTGTGAGGCAGGCATCCAATTGATGGTGAAATTGTTTGCACAAATGATTCACCATCAATATTAACAACTTAACTGCTTGATCGGGGACAGTTACGTTAAAAAAAATATATATAATAAAATGCAGTGAGTCTGTGAAAACTGGCTCGGCTAAAAGCGGTTAATCCTATTTATCTTCAGAACTTTTGGTGACATATGTTTATTAGGCTCTGTGTTGTCAAATGGGTAGGCTACAGCAGATAAGGGGGCATGATTCTGAGTTCTGGCACTGTGAGTCTCTGATTGGACAGAGGGCCCAAAATTAAGTCTCCCACCTGCTCCTCCCTGGGACCAAATACTAAAACTGACTGCACTGATTGCTCAGGAATAGTGAGGGCTAGTGACAAAAAATGCACCAGAATCAGTGGATCAGAACCTGTTAAAGATACAATTTTGACCCAAAGTATACTATGCAGGTTGAAAGGTACAATAGATTTATGATTAGGCAACAGTCTGACAAATTTTCATACTGGCTAAGTTTACGGTGTCTATTAGTAACGAAAAGTAGATATGGGCCTTTGAATATATATCAGAAATATGAGAAACACCAACAAATGCATGAAATGATAGCCAAACATATAAACATTAAAGCTGAGGCTCATCAGTTAAATTGTTGTATTAATATGCCTCACACCATGACTTTAGTGGGGAATTCACACAGGATGGGAAAGCTGTGGATTTTCAGTAATTTTACAAATGTTACCCATGTACTGTGGATATTTTCAAATTAGTATGTCAATTATGTTAAGGATTTGTTGTTGATTTTTTACCACAGATTTTACCCATTTCACTGTAGCAGAAGTGAATCTGCACTAAAAACCATGCTACACATGCAGATTTTTTAGATAAGATACATAGCAAACTTCGCAAGTATTTGCCATTGGTAAAGTAATCTGGACTCCCAACATTAGAATTGCATTTCAATTGCACATGCCCAGTATACAGTATAAACACGCCAACTACATGCAATCATATACTGTACTACACACTACATAGATCAGGGGTCAACAAAGATTACTGACCACTGACATAGATATATAGATATATGTGCGCTATATTGCATGTTCTACATAGATTCACTAGGGAGATTTAATAAGTAAAATACGGTAGAATTTACTGTATACAGAAGGGGAGCAGAGCATGTACCTGCTCTCCCTAGACTCTGGATTTCCCTAGGAGAATTTATAAAACTACTGCATGGTAAAGTGAAGCAATAGCCAATAGCAGCTAGGATTGTTTGCTATAGGCAACCATTCAGCTTTTTTCCTTGCACCAACTTTTATATTACTATACACCAACTTATATCTAGCTTATCATGTTACCAGTAATACAGATGCATCTCAATAAATTAGAATATCTTTGAAACGTTTATTTATTTCAGTAATTAAAGGGAATCTGTCAGGTCAATCTGGGACACTAAACCACCCACAGGTCCTTATAGACCTGGGGTTTAGTATCCCAAATCGCCCTGTTGTAATGCAATCCGAAGGCGCATTAAACATAAAAAACCTTTATACTTACCTAGAAAAGGGTCCGATGTACGCTGTTCCGCAGAGAACAGTCCGGCTTATTCATGAGATTCTTTGTTGGCACGCCTCCTGGCGCCTGCGCTGTCCTTCAGTGAAGAACTGCGGCAGGGTGAGTATAAAGCTTTTTTATTTTTAATGCGGCCATGGATTGCGTTATAACAGGGTGATTTGGTACACTAAACTCCAGGTCCATATGGACGTGTGGCTGGTTTAGTGTCCCAAATTGCCCTGACAGATTCCCTTTAAATTAAAAAAGTGACCTCCTATATTTTCTAGATTCTTTACACACAGAGTGTTCTATTTCAAGTGTTTTATTTCTGTAAATGTTGATTATGGATTACAGGTAATGAAAACGCAAATCTAAGAAAATTAGAATATTGTGAAAAAAGTTCAGTATTGTAAATTCAGTGTGTCACCTGCCAAGGTTTCCTAAGCCTTTAAATGGTCCCTCAGTCTGGTTCAGTAGGACACACAATCATGGAAGACGCTGATTATGAATTGTATTACTGAAATGAACGTTTCAAAGATATTCTAATTTATTGAGATGCACCTGTAGGAGGAGATGGCCTTATGAAGAGATTATGAACACTAAAATGCAGACTTCATGAGCTTATACTGCCCAACATCTTTCTCCCACTGAACACTCATTCTCAATCTCACTCAAACAGGCGTGATTCCTGCGTGATGACGTAGGGCGCTTACATCGACCCGCTCTGCTTCACCCTCAGTTTTGATGTTCCTCTGGTGACCTGAGCCATATCTGGTGTTCACTTACTTGGCTCTTGATGTGTGGCTGCCGGATCTTGTTGTGCTTTTGGTGAAAGAGTGCAGTGGAGCGTTGTGGCAGTGCTGTGTGAGGCCTGGTGGTGTAGTGACAGTGTGGGGCACCCTGTTTCTACCTGTGTGTCGATCTGTAGGAAGACTCTGGACATATTATACTCGATCTAATCTGATATATTTGCTCTCCTCTACCCTTCCCCCCTAGTGGCTGGAACTTGGATGGTGGCATTAATATGTGTTTATAGTGTAAACCGTTGTGGTTATCTCTCAAAATTTTTCTATATATTGGAGTCTAATGCTCTTAAGAAAAGTTATATTATCTTATACATTTTGTGCTGATTTTGGTTTTATATTAAGAGCTTCAAGAACAAGTGGTAGTACTCTATGTGTTTTCTGCTGATCTTGGAACATCATATATGACCTTAAAATAGAGGGTGACTATATTTACAGAGACTGTTGGATATCTAGATTTTTATAAAGATGCCACCTAAAAAGAACTCTAATAAAGACAAATTGTGAGGTGTAAGAATGAAGAAAAACCAGGAAAATGTGTCATCTGGTACTGGTACAATATCTCCACTTTTTTGAGGAAGTACCATTTGAACCATTAACCAGTGTGTGTGTGTGAACCCAGAGGGCGCTATTGAGCAACCCAGAGCCAGGCCCTCGTCCACACCTATGGGTGGGGCGTAACTCCAGAGGGGAGTGGATACAGCGGCAGAGCTGCTGTCGAGTCCTGCAGGAAGCAGGGACTATGGAACCAGCCAAGGACAGAGAGGCGGTCTGTCCCAGGAGGGCTGGGGTCCACAGGGGACTTTTGCTCGAGCGGAGCATAAGTCAGGCTGCTTGTTGCCCCAGAGGCTAGATAGGGGTCAAGGAGTGACATAGTGCCCTAAATGTGGCCCAGGCTGTTTATTGTTTTTGTTTATGTTCCACTCTCAAAGCTGAAATAAAAGCCATTTACTTTAGACTAGCACCGTCCGAATGCTGCTTCTTCGGCGCCCAGTACCACCAACACCGCTGTTGGGTCCAGGAGTCTGCCGCCATTGAAGCTAATCCCCCCAAATTGCCACATATGATGCTACGGATGCGGGCATAAAGAGATCCACGCAAGTCCTGGAAGACAAGTGTTTGGTGACTGCAGTACTGCTAAGTGTGCATTGTGGCCTAAAGCTGGAAGAAATCTGTGATTTCAACTGAGAAACCCAGGAGGGGGTGAGTGGAACTGCAACATTGCAAATTGTGTGCAAAAACTGGTGAAAGTAAAACTCTGGAAGAGGAATCCAGGGAATGGACTTTGTGTATACTGTGGCACAGAAGTCTGTAAAGTGTTTGCTGATGGCAAGAAAGTAAGCAATGTGTATAGAAATTGGATATTGCAAACAGACTATGTGAAAGGCTATGGTGCCATGTTTGTGTTTTCTGTGCAAGACAGAAGAAAATGCTGGTTGTTGTAGTGCCACATAAGTTAATTGTTTGGTGAATACATGTGACTGCAGAAGATAGTAAAAAGTTGCTGCCGGTTGAACCCAAGGTTGCTGTGGAATATTGTTTAATCTTGTTATTAAACAATGGGCAAGAAAAAGAAAATTTCAGTTTGTAAGAAAGCAGAAAAGGTGTGCACAGATTTATTACTGCAACAGTCTCAAGGTAGAGAGACACAAAACCCGGAACAGAGCATATGGAGTGCAAGTAAAAAAAATGGGTTACATGAGAGTGACTTAGTTTTTCTGAAGCACCTCTGTTCTGTGAATGAATATGTCCCTGCTGACTGTATGCCTAATAAAGTGCTTAAGGAGCAATTGCAGTGTCAGTTAGAATGTTTGGATGACCAATTCAGGAAGGGTGACAAACTTGTGGCTGCATTAACTGATAAAATAAAGCAGTTTTGCCTAAACAATGGAGTTCTGCAACAAGGAGAAATGGAACTCCCAGCTACAAAAGGTAGCCTGGAGAGGGCGCTCTCAGGATCTTGTGAAGATAGTGAGAAATTGTCTGTTTTGGTGCAAAATAAAGACAAAGAATTGATGGAGATGTCGTCTGTCCATGCTCAGAAAGTGCAAACCTTACAGGAGAGTCACAAAAAAGTAGAGACTCAACTTCAAGAGCTGCGACTAAAAGTCACAGAAGGGGACAGGTTTCGAGCAGAGCTGCTAAACAAGGCAAACGGACTGCCGGTGGAATTGGATAATGTCACAGGGTTTCTTTCTCAAGCAGACAGCAAGTCTATCAAACTTTCCAAAGATTTTTCGACACTAGAATCTCAGCTTCAGGACACTCAGGAACTTTTGCAAGAAGAAACTCGTCAGAAGCTTGATCTTAGTACAAAACTAAAACAAATGGAAGATGAGAAAAATGGTTTCCTTGAGCAACTAGAGGAAGAGGAGGAAGCAAAAAGAGATTTGACAAAGCAGATTTCAACACTACAGGCTCAGGCGACTGATATGAAGAAAAAAATGGAGGATAGTATTGAGTCCTTGGACTCTGTTGAAGAACTAAAAAAAAAGTTGCAAAAGGAGCTAGAAGCTACAAATCAATGGTTTGAAGAGAAGGCTGCTGCTTATGACAAACTTGAGAAGACGAAAATTAGACTTCAGCAGGAACTAGAAGATATAGGTGTAGATCTTGATCATCAACGTCGGATTGGGTCAAATTTGCAAAAGAAGCAGAAAAAGTTTGATCAGCTGCTTGGTGAAGAGAAGACTCTTTCTGCTAGATATGCAGAAGAACGTGACCGTGCTGAAGCAGAGGCTTGTGGAAAAGAGACCAAAGCTCTTGCCTTGGCTCGCTCCCTAGAAGAGGTCCTTGAATTGAAGGCCAAGTTAGAGAGGCTCAACAAACAGCTGCGCACTGAAATGGAGGATTTGGTTAGCTCCAAGGATGAAGTTGAGAAAAACCTGGAATCTGTGCAGATATTGTATGAGAACAAAGCTAATGCTTATGACAAGCTGGAAAAGGCCAAGAGAGAATTGGACCTCCAGATAGAAGACATGAGGATTCAGTTTGAGGAAAACCTGTCTAATTTATCTGCTGAAATTGTAGATCTAAAAATGCTTGCTGCTCAACTAAAGCTGGAAGTGGACAAACAGGAAAAAGTTGTACGCATCAAGGAACAGCTGGAGTTTCAGATGGATCAAGTGAAGCGCGAGTCAGAAATAAAGTTGGAAGAGCACACTTTTCAGATAGAACAGTTAAAAACCGAAGTTGAATCTAAAAGAGAAGAATTGGATCGATTGCAGCAGTCTTTATCCAATACTGAACAGTCGGCATCTACACTATCTTCAAAGCTGGCAGCACTAGAAGCTGAGAAGGACTGGCTGCAGAGCCTGTTAACCTCTAAAGAATCAGAGCTGTTATCCATGAAAAAGGTGACTCAAGAGAGAGAGTCTTTATTCAACCAAGAGCAAGATAAGAGAGCTACTGAGATACGGGACTTGAATGAAAGACTTGACAAAAAGTCTGCAGATGAGCAGAAGCTTTATCAGAAGATGTTGGAGGATCAGTTCAATATAATTCAGGGAACAGTGGGGGAAGCAGAAAATATCATCCAGGATGCAGTTGCTAAACTGGATGATCCTCTACACATCCGCTGCACTAGTTCACCAGATTACCTGGTAAACCGAGCAAAAGTTGCTATAGACTCATTAACCTCCCTCTCGAATGGGCACTCCAAATACTTACAGAATATGACAGATGCCTCTGACTTAGTTGGAGCACTGGCACAGTTTGCACACTTAACAGCAGATACAATTGTAGATGGCAGTGCAACGTCTCACTTGGCACCACCAGGCCATGGAGATCGTCTTGTAGACAACTGCAGGGAATGTGGAAGCCAGAGTTTACAGTATCTGAATGAGATGAAGGATAAGCAGTCTTTGATGGATGCTGACCTGACAAATGTTAGAAGAACACTGCAGAATATCCTAGAATTAGGGGGACATAGTGGATAAAAAGATGGCATCTACATCTGCTGCCACAGAAGATGCAGTGCGAAAGATTGCGGAAGATCTGCAAGTTGCAATAGTAAAAACTGAGATGGATGCTGTGCAGAAAAATATGGCGTTGAAGAAAGTTTTGGAGCTGGAATCAGAGATTTGTGCACTACAGAAGGCGTTAGAATTGGAGAAAGCTGCCAGCATAGAGGCAGAGAAAGCAGAGCCATTAAGGCAGCCAGAACATGTAACCAAAAAGCATCTGGGTACTGACAGTAAAAACTGTTATGTTGGAAACTTGGTATCCCAGTCCTCCGGTGTTAGCACAGAGAATGAAAATAACTTGTAGAATATTGAGATGACGATATCACCAGCTCCTGTACTGTCAGAAAGGGGTTTTCACGAAAATTCTTGCAATCTATCACAGTACCGCAACTTGCCTCCAGGAAGTTATGCGTATGAGAAAGAGGAGGTAAGACTAGAGTATGGAAGTGGTTCTCCGGCTGCCGTACAGATGTGGAAGCATTATAAAGAAACCATTCCAATATGTGATGTGGCAGTTGTTAAGGACATACCAGACAATGTAGTTCAGCGGGATCTGTTTTGTGAGGGTGTACTGTGTGGTCCTCGTGCAGAAGGAGAGGATATTGCGGTACAGAGCTTGTGTATCTCAAACAAAGAGGAGAGCATGCAGCCTATGTCTCCTAAACTTCTAAGCCTTGATGGTGATGGCAAAGTTTGCTTTCAGATGAAGGTTACGGAAAAGGTACCCATGAAACAGTTATACTGTAAAGACATTGATGTGCATGAAGTACGTGTTAGTTGGTCTCTGATATCCTGTGGATTCATGATAGGTGAAGATGAAGATTCTTACGGCTATTTACTAAAGGGATCAAAGTCATGCAAGGGGATGGCTGAAGACTATGGCGAGAAATATGATGAAAATGATGTGATCCCCTATATGGCGAATTTTGAAGGTGATGAAGTAGAACTTGCCTTTGCACAGAATGGCCAGGATCTTGGAGTAGCATTTGAAGTGCTGAAAAAACGGAAATCTCGACTGACCGGAATTTGGAAAAAGAGACCGCCAGATTGGGACATCTGGAGAGACACTGGACAGGTGTACAGGATTGAAGAGGGACGTCGACATAATATGTCTTGTCCCATTGTAGCTCACCCCATAGGTAGTGAGCTGAGGGGGAGGGTATGTGAGTGTGTGAATTCAAAGGGCGCTATTGAGCGACCCAGGGCCAGGCCTGAAAAGGCCCTCGGCCACACCTATGGGTGGGGCGTAACTCCAGAGGGGAGTGGATACAGCGGCAGAGCTGCTGTCGAGTCCTGCAGGAAGCAGGGACTGTGGAATCAGCCAAGGACAGAGAGGCGGTCTGTCCCAGGAGGGCTGGGGTCCACAGGGGACTTTTGCTCGAGCGGAGCATGAGTCAGGCTGCTTGTTGCCCCAAAGGCTAGATAGTGGTCAAGGAGTGAGATAGTGCCCTAAATGTGGCCCAGGCTGTCTATTGTTTTTGTTTATGTTCCACTCTCAAAGCTGAAATAAAAGCCATTTACTTTAGACTAGCACCGTCCGAATGCTGCTTCTCCGGTGCCCAGTACCACCAACACCGCTGTCGGGTCCAGGAGTCTGCCGCCATTGAGGCTAATCCCCCCAAATTGCCACACCAGATATAAAACCACTGTGAGTATTCAAATAAGTGAATTGCTTAATACAAGTAATGGTAGTAAAGACTCAAATATGTCACAAACTAGGCCAATAACACCTCTTAATTCTAGTCAAAATGAAGAAAATAAGGAACTTGAAGAATTTCTCGATTCCTTTGCACAAATAAAATAAAATAGTATGGGAGATTGAAACCCAATTTTATAGGAAATATTTAAGGCGGTAAATAAATCTACTGAAGCACTGCTAGACATGAAGATACAAATTGGCAGTTTAAAAAAACTGTTATTTCTATTTTGAGAGATGACGTTAACAAAATCAAGGTAAGGACGGGCGAAGTGAAAAGCAGAGTCAAGGTACTGGAGGATAAGCATAATATGGAGGATATAAAAAACATCTCAAAATTGATCTCCTCCAAGAAGTTAACAGCAAACTAGCTGAAATAAAAGACAAACCAGAAATGCAATTTAAAGTTTATTGGTTTCCCTGAAAAAGTGGAAGGGGATAATTGTTAAAAAATTTGAAAGAGAACTTTTTTCTACTTTATTTTTAAATTGAGCGAGCTCATCAAGTCCCAGCAACACCTAGACCATCAGACGCCCCACTAAGGCAAATAATAAGCAAGGTTTTTTCTTTTTTTTTTTAAATATCATGAAGTAATTTTAAGGCAGCTACAGGATCTTAATCTCAAATCCTGGATGGTAATACTGTAAAAATTTCCCCCAACTTTTCAATACATGTACCAGGCATGACAAATTTATGGAAATGTTAAAGGATAGCTTCGGCAAAAAAATATAAAATATACTTTGATCTACTCAGCAAAGTTAAAAATTTTTTTTCCAGAATACAGTTTTTATTTTCTCTTCTTCTAAGGAAGTGGAAATATGGAAGGAGAGTAAAGGCCTTGATAAGAGAAATTGGAAATTAAGAGAAACTGGAAATGAAGGGAAATCCGAAGAAGGAACTGTTTTAACACTGATCTCCTTTTTTTCCTTTTTTTTTTTATCCTGGAGGAATTATTTAAGGAATATTATTATTAGGTTAAAATATTTACAGAGTAATCTAAGGGGCTGTTGGGCAGAGTGCACCAAAGGAATCCAAGGGATACTATTTAATATGGTACCAAGGGTCATAAAGTGGGGGATTGTAGGAGCCAGGAATTTATTTAAAGGGGTTGTCCAGGATAAAATATAATTCCTACACTAATCTAAACACCCTCCCCCCGCCTACTTTCTAAATTACATAATTTATCAAAAATATATATTTACCCACATGACCACCCCAGGGACATTTTCTGGTTACCGGTGACATTCTGTTTCCCCGTTTCCTGAAACAGAACGTTACTACTTCTGCCCCCCCCCCCCCACACTTATCACTCTTCCTTTCAGGCTACTGGTCCCATGCTTGCGCATTAGAGGTGGATTGTAGGCTGCAGAGTGCAGCGCCGAGACTATTGCACGTGCCAACAGAATCAGAAAAGAGAGAGGAGTCATCTCGCAAGAGAAAGTCTGGACGGAAGAGAGGTAAGTATGAGGTGGGTGGGCTGAGTTAGTTGGGAAGGGCTAGTAGTGGGTGGGATAGCTAGAGAGACAGGGAGTGGGTGTGAGAGGGAGGGGGACGTAGTGAGAGGGAGATTAAGCCTACAAGTACCATGATGCATTAGCTAAGACAGCAGGAAGCTACACCATGTAAATAAATGCAGAAGATGCCAGGAGCTCTCAGAGAAACACAGAAATCACTCAAAACACTGCTAAAGATATTTGGGTTCATTTATTAACCCATTAATAACACAAAAAGACCTTTTTTTAAAAAAATATTTTTTGCCCGGAAAACCCCTTAAACCATTAATGACACAGGGTAGTTTGTACGTTAATGCTCAGTGACTTTTTTCAAATTTTCCCTCCCAGTCTTCCAAAATTCATAACTTTTTTATTTTTCTGTCCACATAGATATCTGAGGGCTTATTGTTTGCGTGATGTGTAGTAATTTAATTTGCCACCATTCTTCGATACATACACTACCGTTCAAAAGTTTGGGGTCACCAAGACAATTTTGTGTTTTCCATGAAAACTCACACTTTTATTTATCAAATGAGTTGCAAAATGAATAGAAAATATAGTCAAGACATTGACAAGGTTAGAAATAATGATTTCTATTTGAAATAATAATTTTCTCCTTCAAACTTTGTTTTCGTCAAAGAATGCTCCATTTGCAGCAATTACAGCATTGCAGACCTTTAGCATTCTAGCTGTTAATTTGCTGAGGTATTCTGGAGAAATTTCACCCCGTGGTTCCAGAAGCCCCTCCCACAAGTTGGATTGGCTTGATGGGCACTTTTTTCGTACCATACGGTCAAGCTGCTCCCACAACAGCTCAATGGGGTTGAGATCTGGTCACTGCGCTGGCCACTCCATTACAGATAGAATACCAGCTGACTGCTTCTTCCCTAAATAGTTCTTGCATAATTTGGAGGTGTGCTTTGGGTCATTGACCTGTTGTAGGATGAAATTGGCTCCAATCAAGCACTGTCCACAGAGTATGGCATGGCATTGCAAAATGGAGTGATAGCCTTCCTTATTCAAAATCCCTTTTACCTTGTACAAATATCCCACTTTACCAGCACCAAAGCAACCCCAGACCATCACATTACCTCCACCATGCTTGACAGATGGCGTCAGGCACTCCTCCAGCATCTTTTCAGATGTTCTGCGTCTCACAAATGTTCTTCGGTGTGATCCAAACACCTCAAACTTCGATTCGTCTGTCCATAACACTTTTTTCCAATCTTCCTCTGTCCAATGTCTGTGTTCTTTTGCCCATATTAATCTTTTCCTTTTATTAGCCAATCTCAGATATGGCTTTTTCTTGTCCACTCTGCACTGAAGGCCAGCATCCCTGAGTCGCCTCTTCACTGTAGATGTTGACATTGGCGTTTTGCGGGTACTATTTAATTAAGCCGCCAGTTGAGGACTTGTGAGGCGTCGATTTCTCAAACTAGAGACTCTAATGTACTTGTGCTCATTTGTGCAGCGGGGCCTCCCACTTCTCTTTCTACTTTGGTTAGAGCCTGTTTGTGCTGTCCTCTGAAGGGAGTAGTACACACCGTTATAGGAAATCTTCAGTTTCTTGGCAATTTCTCGCATGGAATAGCCTTCATTTCTAAGAACAAGAATAGACTGTCGAGTTTCACATGAAAGTTCTCTTTTTCTGGCCATTTTGAGAGTTTAATCGAACCAATAAATGTAATGCTCCAGATTCTCAACTAGCTCAAAGGAAGGTCAATTTTATAGCTTCTCTAACCAGCAAAACTGTTTGCAGCTGTGCTAACATACTTGCACAAGGGTTTTCTAAACATCCATTAGCCTTCTTACACAGTTAGTAAACACAATGTACCATTAGAACACTGGAGTGATGGTTGCTGGAAATGGGCCTATGTAGATATTGCATTAAAAACCAGACGTTTGCAGCTAGAATAGTCATTTACCACATTAACAATGTATAGAGTGTATTTCTGATTCATTTAATGTTATCTTCATTGAAAAAAACTGTGCTTTTCTTTCAAAAATAAGGAAATTTCTAAGTGGCCCTAAACGGTAGTGTATGTTTTCATTAACATTTATTTATGTTTTTGGGGGTCCATGTGAAATAACACACAATTCTGTCATAATTTTTTGCATTTTGTTTTTACGGTGTTCACTCTGCATTATAAATGACATGACAGCTTTGTCCGGTGGGTCATTGCGATTACAGTGATACCATATTTATATTGGTTTTATTAAGTTTTACCGCTTTTACAAATTAAATGTTGTTTTTTGGAAATGAACGATTTTGCTGGGGTCACCATATTCTGCCCCCTATCACTTCTTTACTGTACTGTTGATGGAGATATATCAGGGCTCTTTATTTACGGGACAAGTTGTACTTTTTATTGGTACCATTGTTTGGTATGTATGACTTTTTGATCACTTTTTATTGTTATTTTTTGGGAAAGCAAAGTGACTAAAATACATTAATTTGCGCATTGCAGTATTTTTTTTTTACAGCGTTCACTGTATGGGATAAATAACGCTATTTTTGGATAGTGGGGGCTCATACTCACATGGGGATACTTAACTTGTTTGTTTATTTTGTTTACATTATATATTTTTTTAATATAAAGGTGGTTTTTTTTTTTACTTTTTATTATTTGTTTGTTTATTTTTGTGTGTTTTTACTATGTATTTTTGTGCTTTTTCACTTTTTACATGTCCCACAAGGGGACTTGAAGCTGGGATCTCAGATCCCCAGTGCAATGTCCTGCAATACATAGTATTGCAAAACATCACACAGTAGTTCCTATGGGAACTGTGCATAGGAAGTCAGGTGGCTATGGCCCGGCCTCCTGGCTGCCATGGTAACCCCTCGGAACCCGCGATCTTATTGCGGGGGGACGAGGGGTGACAGGGGGGTGATCTTGCTCCCGGACCTCCTGGATGCCATAATCGCTATTGATCATGGCATCCAGGGGGTTAATCCGCCAGAGTCGGAGTATCTTCCTACTCCAGCGGCTGGTCCCACCCCTCGGCTGTGTAATACAGCCAAGAGCAGGATGTAATGCCGCAGGTACAGCTTCTGTGGCCGCAGCATTACAGCGCCGTAATAGTACTGAGCTGTGCGTGAACTATATACATGCCGCGACGTACTATTACGGCGCGGGAGCGGGAAGGGGTTAATTTTATTTTCTTTCCCACTCTACGATAAAATGCAAGTTGAGAGAAATGGTTTAACCCCTTCACGCAAAATCACGTACATGTAGCTGAGCTCTCTCCATACACAGCGGATGCCAGCTGTATAATACAGCCAGCACTCGCCAATAACAGCTACGATTGGTGCCAACACCGATCGCAGCTGTTAACTCAAACACGAACGCGGCGTCTAAAGTGCGCAGGCGCCATGGGCGCTGCCATCTTTACTTGATCGCTGCCCTCCAGAACGTCATCAGAGGGCAGCGATCAGTTGTCATGACAGCCGAGAGCCTATTGAAGGCTCCCAGGCTTGTCATTACATTAGATCTATTACACAATGTCGTCGGCAGCGTGTAATAGAAGTGAACGCATTTTACTAATAGTAAGAGCGATCAGACCCCCTACGTTTCAGGGGCCCTAGGGGGTTTGATCATAAAAGTAAAAAGAAAGAAAAAAGTTTTTTAACCCCTTCCCGCCGGTGACATTTTTCGATTTTCGCTTTTGACTCCTTCCCCCCCTTCCAAACCCAATAACTTTTCTATTTTACAGTTCTCAGAGCCATATGAGGTCTGAATGTTTGCGGGACAATTTTTTTTTTTTCATGATGCTACCATTTATTACTCTGTACAATGTACTGGGAAGCTTCGTTTTTACGGCGTTCACTCTACAGCCAAAATGACATGTCATCTGTATTCTATGTTTTGGTACGATTCTGGGAATGCCAAATTTATATGTTTTTATTTACATTTTAACCCCTTAACAAAAATCCAAAACTGCGCAAAAATATATATTTTTTTAAAAGTCGCCATATTCTTACACCCGTAACTTTTTTATACTTCCGTGTATGGGGATGCATAGGGCGTCTTTTTTGCGGGACCAGGAGTACTTTTTATTTATACCATTTTGGGGAATTACTATTGCTTTGATCACTTTTTATTCAAATTTTTATCAGAGGAAAAACAGTGTAAAAACGGCGGTTTTGATTTTTTTTTTTCTCGCTACGGCGTTAACCGTATGGGAAAAATATTTTTATAGATTTGCAGACCGGGCGTTTTTGGACACAGGGATACCTAATGTGTATGTGTTTCACAGTATTTAACTACTTTTATATGTGTTCTAGGGAAAGGGTGGTGATTTGAACTTGGTAACCGATAAAATGGCGCCTCGGTCAGCTTTGACCAAGGCGCCAGAGGAGTTAATGCCCGCGATCATTGCGGGCACTGATCGTGGGCAATAGCGCCAGGTGTCTACTGTATAATACAGCAGAAACCCGGCGGCTGAGCAGCCGCCATATTTAAGCACCCGGCATCTGCCGTACTATTACAGCGGATGTGGGGAAAGGGTTAAAGTATAAAAAAAAAAACATAAAGAATATAAAAGTTCAAATCACCCCCCCTTTCCCTAGATCACATATAAAAATAAACAAAAGTAAACATAAACACTTCAGAGATCCCTGCGCTAAAAAATGCCAGAACTAGTAAAATATTTATCCCTTACAGCCAAATGGCTGTTTTTACAACTTTTTGACTCCTATAAAAAATGGAATAAAAAGTGATCAAACCATCAGAACTTCCCCAAAATGGTATCAATAAAAACGCCTTCTTGTCCTGCATAAAAATACGCCATACCTAGCTCCATACACATAAAAACATTTTTTCTATTTTGCAAAGTTTTTAATTTTTTAAAAGGTAACAAAACATTAATAATAATAATAATAATAATAGTCCTTTAATAGTCCCACAATGGGGAAATTCAGTATTACAATAATATTACAAATATTATTTGTATTATACAGTATTACAAATAATATTACAAATATTATTTAAATTTGGTATTGTTGTGATCGTACTGACCTGCAGAATACAGGTAATATGTCATTTATACCACATAGTGTAATCCGTAAAAATTAAACCCATAAGAAATTGTTGAAAATGCATTTTTTTTCCAACACCATCTCTGAATTTTTTTCCAGCTTCCAAGTACATTGTACAGGAAATTGAATGGTGCCATTACAAAGTACAATTTCGCAAACAATAAGTCATCATGTGACTCTGTGAACTGAAAAATGAAAAAAATATGGCTCTTGGAATGGGAGGAGGGAAAAACGGAAATTCAAAAACAAAAATTGGCTGTAGTAGGAACTGTTCTTCGTAATGGTACCATTTATTATTCTGTACAATTGTACTGGGAAGCTGGAAAAAATATGAATGGGGCGGAATTGGAGAAAAAGTACATTTGTGCAACTTTCTTACAGGCTTTATTATGCAGCCAAAATGACAGGTCACCTGTATTCTATGTTTTGGTACAATTCTGGGGATACCAAATTTATAGTTTTATTTACTTTTTAACCACTTAACAAAAATCCAAAACTTTACAAAAAAATTTTTTTTTCTTAAAATCGCCATATTCTGACACCCCTTACTTTTTTATTTTTCCATGTATAGGGTGTCTTTTTTTTGTGGGGCCAGGTGTACTTTTTAGCCTGTCATATAAATGCTGATGTTTTGAATGCATTAGCATTGTAATGCAATGCATTAGTGATCAGTCCCCCTGGAGTTCAAAAAGAGAATCCAGGCACTCAAAAGGGATTATCATGTGCAATTCTTTTATTAAATAGAAAGTGCAATCCAAAACAGTGTGAAAAGTTTTTCGGTCCTATATTGGACCTTCATCAGACCCTAATTCAAAATATAATACAAATATAGATATATAAACAAATAGCAAGTGATCTATGTACATTATTATACAAGGAATGCTAATATAGTAGAAATACTCATATTGCGAACTAGAGAGTAAAATAATAGTACCAAGAGAACATCATATATGAGTATTAAGTTCAAGTGAACAGATCAACAGTAATAAAGCATAGATGAGATTATCCTAAAAATGACCATATTATGAATTAGCGTCTGAATAAATGTTATATTTGCATAAATTGTTCTATGGTCATCTGAGGTCTAATCCCATTGGGCCTAGGGAGAACATGTCCATGGAAATAATGATAATCCAGTCAGAACATTATATATAACATTATAATTGCCATAATTACAACAGAAGAGAAAAAAAAAAGGAATATATATATATATATATGGAAATAGGAGAAGAACGATCCCAGATTTCTAATACAGGTAATGAACATCTGCTGACTGCACTATAGTATATTGTATATTGATGCTATACTCACCGGATTGCCTAGGAATACTGCAGAGAAATATGAAGCAGAACTTGAGACAAAAAAACATGTTTTTTCTCTTTTCTTTCGATTAAGGTCTCAAAATGGCCAGAAAAAGAGAACTTTCATGTCAAATTCGACAGTCTATTCTTGTTCTTAGAAATGAAGGCTATTCAATGCGAGAAGTTGCCAAGAAACTGAAGATTTCCTACAACGGTGTGTACTACTCCATTCAGAGGACAGCACAAACAGGCTCTAACCAGAGTAGAAAGAGAAGTGGGAGGCCCCGCTGCACAACTGAGCAACAAGACAAGTACATTAGAGTCTCTAGTTTGAGAAATCGACGCCTCACAGGTCCTCAACTGGCAGCTTCATTAAATAGTACCCGCAAAACGCCAGTGTCAACGTCTACAGTGAAGAGGCGACTCAGGGATGCTGGCCTTCAGGCCAGAGTGGACAAGAAAAAGCCATATGTGAGACTGGCTAATAAAAGGAAAAGATTAATATGGGCAAAAGAACACAGACATTGGACAGAGAAAGATTGGAAAAAAGTGTTATGGGCAGACGAATCGAAGTTTGAGGTGTTTGGATCACACAGAAGATTTGTGAGACGCAGAACAACTGAAAAGATGCTGGAAGAGTGCCTGACGCCATCTGTCAAGCATGGTAGAGGGAATGTGATGGTCTGGGGTTGCTTTGGTGCTGGTAAAGTGGGAGATTTGTACAAGGTAAAAGAGATTTTGAATAAGGAAGGCTATCACTCCATTTTGCAACGCCATGCCATACCCTGTGGACAGCGCTTGAATCGAGCCAATTTCATCCTACAATGGGACAATGACCCAAAGCACACCTCCAAATTATGCAAGAACTATTTAGGGAAGAAGCAGGCATTCTATCTGTAAAGGAGTGGCCAGCGCAGTGACCAGATCTCAACCCCATTGAGCTGTTGTGGGAGCAGCTTGACCGTATGGTACGCAAAAAGTGCCCATCAAGCCAATCCAACTTGTGGCAAGGGCTTCTGGAAGCATGGGGTAAAATTTCTCCAGAATACCTCAGCAAATTAACAGCTAGAATGCCAAAGGTCTGCAATGCTGTAATTGCTGCAAATGGAGCATTCTTTGACGAAAGCAAAGTTAGGAGAAAATTATTATTTCAAATAAAAATCATTATTTCTAACCTTGTCAATGTCTTGACTATATTTTCTATTCATTTTGCAACTCATTTGATAAATAAGTGTGAGTTTTCATGGAAAACATAAAATTGTCTGGGTGACCCCAAACTTTTGAACGGTAGTGTAGATCACTTGCTATTTGTTTATATATCTATATTTGTATTATATCTTGAATTAGGGTCTGATGAAAGTCCAATATTGGACCGAAAAACATTTCACGCTGTTTTGGATTGCACTTTCTATTTAATAAAATAATTACAGATGATAATCCCTTTTGAGTGCCTGGATTCTCTTTTTGGATAATTGTGGGGTGAAACACTTCCAAGAGCACCTGAATTTTCTTGGAGTGCCGTGAATATCCTTACCCCTGGAGTTCAAGACCTCTAGGTGGTCTAATAAATAGAATATATAATAAAAATATAAAAAGAATTAAAAATTCGAATCACCCCCCCCTTTCTCTAGAATACATATAAAAGTTAAAAAAATACAGTGAAAACACATTAGGTATCCCTGTGCCCGAAAACGTACGGTCTACAAAATTATGAAAATATTTTTCCCATAGGGTGAACACCGTAGCAGGCAAAAAAAAAAAGAGCCAAACCACCATTTTTTTCCACTGTTTCGCTTTAACCGCATCTAGAGCAAACAGGGAGCCATCTGAGTCAGAACCCATCTCCAATTCTAATATCAAAAACAATCTAAAGAAATTGTGAGAGATTTATTTGCCATAAAGTCAGTCTGATAATGTATTATTGATAATGTCATTTTCTGCAACCTATTGGCCAACACTTTAGCCACCAACTTCACATCACAGTTTATCAACGAAATTGGCCTATAGGATTCTGGAAGCAGAGAATTCTCCTCTGGCTTTAATATTAACCCCTTCCCGCTGGTGCTATTTGTCAATTTTCGTTTTTGACTCCCTGCCTTCCATTACATATAACCTATGTTCTATATTTTGGTATGATTCTGGGGATACCAGATTTATATAGTTTTATTTACATTTTAGCCCCTTGACAAAAATCCAAAACGTTGCAAAAAAAAAAATGTTCATTTTTTAAAGTCACCATATTCTGACACCCGTATCTTTTTTTATATTTCTGTGTATGGTTATGCATAGGGCTTTTTTTTTTTTGTGGGCCAGGTGTACCTT
The DNA here is from genome assembly GCA_947044405.1 of Leptodactylus fallax. Taxonomy (NCBI): domain Eukaryota; kingdom Metazoa; phylum Chordata; class Amphibia; order Anura; family Leptodactylidae; genus Leptodactylus; species Leptodactylus fallax. The sequence continues at coordinate 1,646,554 of CAMRHE010000148.1, read as the reverse complement.
TTAGTTATACCATTTTGGCGAATATCTATTGCTTTGATCACTTTTTATTCAAATCAAAGGTGAAACAGCGAAAAAAACGGTGGTCCAGCACTTTTGATTTTTTTTTCCCCGCTATGACGTTCACCCTACAGGAAAAATATTTTTATAAGTTTGTAGAACGTGCATTTTCAGACACAGGGATACCTAATGTGTATGTGTTTCACAGTAATTTTCTACTTTTATATGTATTCTAGGGATAGGGGGTGATTTAGAACTAATTTTATTTATTTATTTTAACTTTTTTTTTTTTTACTTTTTTTTTTACTATTTTATTATCCCCCCCCCAGGGGACTTGAACCTGCAATCATTTGATTGCAAGTCCCATAGACTGCAATACAAGTATATTGCAGTCTATGGGAGATTCTGTACATTACTACTGAGGCTGGTCATAGACCAGCCGCAATAGTAATAATACTATGATGAGCCTGGGAGCCTTCATAAGTCTCCCGGCTGTCACAGGAACAGGTCGGCTCCTGCTATCTCGCCGCGCGGGAGCCGACCAGGAACTTCAAAGGTACGGGGCCAGTGGGCATCGGCCCCGGAGGCTACTTTGTCAATTTAGGGGGTACTTTAAAGTAGTAATGCCCATGATCAGCGTGGACTCTGATCGCTGGTATTAGCTCCAGGTCTCTGCATTACAGCGGAGACCCGGTAGCTATGGCAACCACTCTACAGCACAGCGGCCGCCTTCATCTTCACAGACGGGATGCTGGGAGGTTCACACCGCCGGGACACCCTCTCAGCCCAGGGCCCACAGCATCGCCCCACTCCTTCCACTGCAGGAAGCCAGCGGCGGCAGGAGTGGTGCGATGCTGCTGACGCTCCTCGGCCCCCCCCCGCCAAAACACCCTCACATTCGGACTATAAGACGCACCCCATGAACATTTACTTGAGTGGGAAGATCACCCTTATATTTTTCATTTAGTTTAATTTAGTGTATGTAAATAAGAATTTTTGTCATAAATCCACTTTTCATCTTTAGGAAGCTAATGTTAGTAAGCAATCAGCGTATAGAAAGAGTATTTTGCTGGATTTTCTTTCTAAGGTGTGAGACGATATTAAACGGTTATAGACGATCAATTATATAATAGAGGTAACTCTTTTATGGAACAACATTTTGCTCCCAGAGTTTTAGAAGGCAGGGTATAAATTCTGGGTGAAAAAGGGGGTTACGATGTTCCATCTAATTAACTCAGTCCTCCCCCCACCCCATCATACTTACCTGTCTTCCTGTCCGAATCTTCTGGGCACAGGAGATCACTTCCTTCTGTGGGGCCGGCTCCTCCTCTTCTTGACCTCTGCCAACAACTGCGCAATAGAATGAAGTGCCGGCATGAACTATAGCCGGAACTCTGGCTCTATTGCGCAGGTGTGGGAGGCGGGCAGACATCAAGAAGAGGAGGAGGAGGCCCCAGAAGGAAGTGATCTCCTGTACCCAGAAGATGCGGACAGGAAGACAGGTAAGTATGATGGGGTGGTGGCGGTCGGGGGTTAGTATAGGTGATCCAGGTAAATATAGATTTTTTGTAAAGTAAGTAATTTAGAAGGTAAGCGGAGGGAGGGCGTTTAGCTTAGTGTAGAAATATCATTTTATACCGGACAACCCCTTTAATGATTTTGCTCTAGGGCCAAAAGATAAATTTCAATATTTACAACTAAAACATACATATAAATATACTCAAGAAAATTATGGAGTAAATAAAGAAACTTCCTCTAGCATAGAATTGACGGCTTTGTTAAATATTAATTTGAAAAAGGGTGTTATCTCAATGTTTCACTTGAAGTTTTTGAGACAGGAATTAGGTCAATTAGGTACATAGATTATATTATACTCCAAAATTTAAAAAAATTGGGAAAAGATTAGACGATTGTCCAAAATATAAAAGTCTGTCAGCAGACTGGTATTATCTAACATGGAATTGTACCAAATTACATAGATATTGAGAGAGGGTTTATAATATTATACAGGTTATTTTTAATACTGGAAATGTGTGTTATCCCAGGTTGGGTTTTTTTAGGGACATTAAGGATTTGAAAAGTCAATATATCAATCTGACACTTCAAGCTCTTTTTTGGTCCAAAAACTGTTGGTGAGATATTGCTTATCTAATTTAATTCCAACAGTACAAGAGTGGAAAATTGTAGTGAATCAATGGCTTCATTATGAAGAGAATAGAGCCTGATCGAGGGGAAGAAATAAGGATTTGCAAAGTTGGAATAAGTGGCTATAATTTCATAATTAAAATGCAGAAACTGTTTTTTTTTTTTTTCCCTGGGAAGGAGGGTTTATAAGATTATTATTGATATTTGGGGTATGTTTTTTCTTTTCTATGTATGTTTTATTTTTTAAATAAAATAATCTCACTCACATTTACAAGCAGAGTGTGGTGCAAATATATGGCAATATAAGCACCCAAATACTGTATGTTAAATTACATGTCCACTCATTGCTTTTCAGTGGAAGATGTTGGGACACTCATGCTGCCAGCATCTACCAAACTGTATTTAATATGTATTGCTAGCCAATGATACAGGAGCTGTTACTGTTGGCGGAAGATGTGGCTGGCCTTGTGTTCTTGCTGCAGAGAAATATATCATTTCAGACTTTTAAAAAAAGTGGCTGTCCAGGTCATAAAAGGGTTGGATTGGTCCACCATAAAACAGACTGCAACTCTCATTATCGGTCACAGAGAAGGGTTTAGAGTGGGAGACTCTTTTCTTTTGACTGAGCATATGAAAATGGGTTATATTCAGTCCTTTTAATAAAAGACATTTGGGTCTATACCTGAAACTCTCCCTCCTACTCCACCAATACGTGTTGAGGATATCTCTGGAGCAAGTGCTTTGTTGATCATATAAAATTTTTCCATTTACTTTCTTACCAGCTTCAAGACAGGGCTCCAACTTGTTAAAATATTCAGGCGCTATGAGTTGCAGTAGTGTGTGAAACAAGTTGGTGTAAGGTAAACTGGACAGAAGAACTAGAGACTGAAAAGAAAGCAGACATGTATGTATTCAGTAAATCAGGCAGACACACATAGGGGCTGTTCATAACAAGGAGATTGTACAAAATACACATATTATATAGCCCTATGGAATGGTTGAAAAAAAGAAAAAAAGATAAAACATACTGTAAATTTGGCCATGGACTTGCACAGCTAAACTATGGCATATGAACATTGGAGACTGAGATTAGGGACTTTCATCTATGGGCCAAAACAAATGGTCACTCTGTAGGAGCTCATGTTCTGGCAGAATTAAGCTTATTTAAATAACTGAATGCTCTGTAATACTACACTCTTTGACAAAAAATATAACAAACCCCAGGCAGATATGTTAATGTTTACAGGTGTGGTCTGATTAATGAAGTGCTTTCTCCACTACACTATAAAAAAAAAAAATATGAGGCTACTTTTGGGTAGTGCACCTCTTGGAGAGTGATTGCTGACTGAAAGACATGCCTTTACAATGCACTCAAAGACATTTTGCCTAGTTAACAGAATCTGAGAGGAGGCACATCACTGGACTGAGAGAAGCAGGGTGGTTGTTTCGACCAAATTCCCAACATCTGGGCCTGACTTAATTGTAAGGAGGTGGCCCAGACAGGCAAACAGGATTGTTTGATCAGCCAACATACACGAGCAGCTCCCATAGTTTTATTTTCTACCACTCAGAGACAAGTGGCTCCTTCATTACACACCCATCTCGGCCTGGACCATTTCTAGACGCTTAGCAGGAGGAAATTTGGTGTCCCATTATGTGTCCTGCCATGGACAGCCAACCACCGTCACCTTTGTTAGCAGTGGTGATATGAACGAGAAATCTGGACTGCTACAGACTGGAATCATATCATCTTTAATGATGAATCCTGGTTCTGTTTGAGACTAGGATCTAACAATGATCGGGTTTGAGCATATAGGCCTTGTGGTGAGTGTTTCAATCTTACCTTTGCTGTGGAGCAACACTCTGGCCCAACTGCTGCTGTGAATATCTGGGGACCCATCACATATGGCAGTCACCCTTAGTAGTGATACAAGGAACATTAACAGCTCAGTGATATGTGGAGGTCATCCTGTGTGGTCATGTGTTGCTTCTCATGGCACAGCTGGCATTTTTCAGAATGATAACACAGCAAGGGTTTCCCAGGAATGTCTCTGCTGGACTGCAACACTTCCTTGGTCTGCCCAGTCACCAGATTTGTCACTAAATGACCAATAATGTGACCAGCTGGGACACTAGCTTTGTCATCCTACGAGTGTGCAAGATCTACAGGGCAGCTGTAACATCTGTGGTCAAATGTGCTCCAGGATAGATACTATACAGAACCTGTATTCCTTCATGCCCAACGGTACCTTATCTTGTATCCAGGCTAGAAGCAGCTCAACAAGGCATTAGAATCTCCTTTGTATTGTGTAATTTCCCCAATAAACTTATCCTTTCACTCTAATATTGAAATTGCTTACATAGATCATCATTGCATTCAAACTTATAAAGTTTCATTGGATTCCAACAATTCCTTTTTGGTTTTTATTTTTTTTGTCAATGAGTGTATAACTCAGTTATTTACCAGGAGTGCTCAGGGCAGCACCTGGAGTAACCTGGTCACACTTTATTGAGACAACCCCTTTAAGCAAAAGATTGGAATTATATACATATTTGAGCAAATGATTTCCATTTATTCATGCATTTAAAGATGGCTAGCACCGAGAGATATCATGGCTGCACTCAAAGCACTTTGGCAATAAGGTGAATTGACTGTTGTCATATTTTTCTTCCTTTAAAGAGACCTTTCACCACCTCCAAAAAGTCCAACTCTTTACATCAATTAATAGGCTGTGCTCCACTGACTAGCACAGCTGGAATTTTTTCTCTAGCCCCCACCGTTCCTGAGCAATCAATGTTAGTTTTAGTGCCTGATATGATATTTAGGCTCTGTACTGTCAGGAATTCAATGTCAGACAAGAGCAGGCAAGGGGTGTGATTCTGAGTTCTGACACTGGCTGCCTCTGATTGGAGCTTGAATCACACCCCCTGCCTGACACTGCCCTTCTGACATTACAGAGTTTAAATAGCTCAACAGGCACCAAAAGTGGTGGAGGTGGTGAAAGGTCCTCTTTAAGCCAATAAACCAAAGGAAGATTCTGAATAAACAATTCAAGTCATTGAATATAAATAATTTTTCATGTTGACATTATTTAAGGAAGTACTCTGGTTTTCATTACTTAATTTATTTATGAAGAACAGGATATTGTATGTTTATCTAATATACCTGTATTTAACACTTTGCTCACACATCTTTGTTTTATGAATGCAGTGGTCTGTCTCTAAAGACAAAAAATGGTATGGTCCATTCTTAGTCCTTTATTCATAGGAGACCTGAAATGGCACCATGTGACCCTCCCACAGGTCATGTGACCCCTTACATTTAGTTAATTGCCCAGTAGACAGGTTAATACCGTAGTAGTATAGATAGTATTACTACAGCATCATGTCATCATCTCTGTGAAAAAGAAAATCTTATAATCTTCTCACTCTGCCTCCTCTGTATGTTTTTTTCATTCAGTAAACTTTATTAACAACATGACATCATCACTTAGAGACATACAGCCAAGTAAATACTCACATAGTGAGGTTGTTATAATAAACATCTGTTTCCACCATTAGTCCTAATTAGTTATTTCATGAATGTGTCCTGTGTGCCAACCACATGTATGCTGTATCACATCATTTATCACATCATGACCAACACTATATATATATATAGTCCTAGTCTGTTAGCTCAAGTATGTATTACGCAGGAATGATTCATGAGGTATGCCATTCTGCTGTGCAGAAAGAGGTCTGCACTGATATTATAAATGTATGTGAGCAGAACTTTCAATATAGGTGTATTAGAAAATTGTATGATATCTCAAAAACACATTACCAAAATAAAAACTGGAAAGTTAAATTGGTTGTTCATGATTGGTGAGGGGTCAACAGCTGCCCTCAACATGGATCAGCTGTTCAGAGGTGTTCCCGGTCTTTGTACTATACAGTGCACAGAGTTGAAAGCATATAGCTCCATGCACTGTATAGTGGCCGGGTACCAGTACTGTAGCTCTGGTCCCATTGACGTCTTAAATTCTTTAATGTCAATATGCCAGTTGATTTAATAGAAAAGATAACCCCTTACCTTCTGAAAGTATCCTCTCTTCACAGAACTGTCTCTCACCTGTCGGAAGTATACATACCCAAAGTAGTGGGCAGTATCCCTCTGTAAGGACATAAATATCTGTAATAGGATATGTTTTTCCACAAAATCATAGTGTCTTATTGATCAATCTATATGTATTTCTTGTATTTCACTCTGTAGTTTTGTCTGTATTTCTGTATTCTAAGACTGGTCACTCTATATTGCTCAGTAGATAAGAATTTCTTCAAATTCCTGTACCATAAATGGTCATGTTATAAGCTGACCTCTCAGGCCATAAGTTCAGCCCTTCACACTCTCCAAAGGTACTATATAAACCATATGCCTATTGTTTTAAGTTAGCTTCAGCATCGAACAATGTGTATACAGTGGGGAAAAAAAAGTATTTATTCAGCCACCAATTGTGCAAGTTCTCCCACTTAAAAAGATGAGAGAGGCCTGTAATTGACATCATAGGTAGACCTCAACTATGAGAGACAAAATGAGAAAACAAATCCAGAAAATCACATTGTCTGATTTTTAAAGAATTTATTTGCAAATTATGGTGGAAAATAAGTATTTGGTCAATAACAAAAGTTCATCTCAATAATTTGTTATATATCCTTTGTTGGCAATGACAGAGGTCAAACGTTTTCTGTAAGTCTTCACAAGGTTGGCACACACTGTTGCTGGTATGTTGGCCCATTCCTCCATGCAGATCTCCTCTAGAGCAGTGATGTTTTGGGGCTGTCGCTGGGCAACATGGACTTTCAACTCCCTCCAAAGGTTTTCTATGGGGTTGAGCGCTGGTGACTGGCTAGGCCACTCCAGGACCTTGAAATGCTTCTTACAAAGCCACTCCTTCGTTGCCCTGGCGGTGTGCTTGGGATCATTGTCATGCTGAAAGAAATAGCCACATTTTATCTTCAATGCCCTTGCTGATGGAAGGAGGTTTGCACTCAAAATCTCACGATACATGGCCCCATTCATTCTTTCATGTACACGGATCAGTCGTCCTGGTCCCTTTGCAGAGAAACAGCCCCAAAGCATGATGTTGCCACCCCCATGCTTCACAGTAGGCATGGTGTTCTTTGGATGCAACTCAGCATTCACTCTCCTCCAAACACGACGAGTTGTGTTTCTACCAAACAGTTCTACTTTGGTTTCATCTGACCATAGGACATTCTCCCAATACTCTTCTGGAACATCCAAATGCTCTCTAGCAAACTTCAGATGGGCCCGGATATGTACTGGCTTAAGCAGGGGGACACGTCTGGCACTGCAGGATCTGAGTCCCTGGCGGCGTAGTGTGTTACTGACGGTAGCCTTTGTTACATTAGTCCCAGCTTTCTGCAGGTCATTCATTAGGTCCCCCTGTGTGGTTCTGGGATTTTTGCTCACCGTTCTTGTGATCATTTTGACCCCACGGGGTGAGATCTTGCGTGGAGCCCCTGATCGAGGGAGATTATCAGTGGTCTTGTATGTCTTCCATTTTCTAATTATTGCTTCCACATTTGATTTCTTCACACCAAGCTGCTTACCTATTTCAGATTCAGTCTTCCCAGCCTGGTGCAGGTCTACAATTTTGTTTCTGGTGTCCTTCCACAGCTCTTTGGTCTTCACCATAGTGGAGTTTGTTGTGTGACTGTTTGAGGTTGTGGACAGGTGTCTTTTATACTGATAACAATGTCAAACAGGTGCCATTACTGTAATGGCACCTGTAATGAGTAATGAGTGGAGGACAGAGGAGCCTCTTAAAGAAGAAGTTACAGGTCTGTGAGAGCCAGAAATCTTGCTTGTTTGTAGGTGACCAAATGCTTATTTTCCACCATAATTTTCAAATAAATTCTTAAAAAATCAGACAATGTGATTTTCTGGATTTGTTTTCTCATTTTGTCTCTCATAGTTGAGGTCTACCTATGATGTCAATTACAGGCCTCTCTCATCTTTTTAGGTGGGAGAACATGCACAATTGGTGGCTGACTAAATACCTTTTCTCCCCACTGTATATCAGTGCATGATATATAATGGGGCTCCCCATCCAGTGAACTATTACATCATTGTATCCAGGGCTAAGTATTAACACTTTTCCTTTATTAAACACATAGTATTTTATTATATTCTGGTGTGATTTTAGTCATTCTTTGACCATCTTTGAGTTAACTTGTTAAAAGAAAAACCCATTTTCTTACAATATCAGGCAAAGTAAAAATCATGCTACTATCCTCTGTTAAATGTATAAATGGTATATATTCATTGTAATAATTATAATAATAATAATCTCTATTTATATAGCACCAATGTATACCACAGCATATTACAATTCATGACATTTAACATATAAAAAAACATAGTATTTAGTGAAGTTTAAGAACAGCAGTAAATAATGATGTGTTCCCTTTGACATCATGTGATTCCTTTTTTTTCAGGATCAGTGCAGATATGATGCATCTGAATTCTGGATCTCATTGGCTTACAAGAGTTTTATAAGCTTTCTGGGGTTGTTTAAACTATACAAGACTAAGGCCCCACATTGCAGAAACGCAGCTTTTTTTGCTGCAGATTTTGCTGCTTTTTTTGAGCCAAAGTCAGGAATGGATTGAGCAGAAGGGAGAAGTATAAGAACTTCCTATATATTTCCCATTCCTTTTGTAGCCATTCTTGGCTTTGGCTCAAAAAAAAGCAGCAAAATCTGCAACAAAAAAAACTGTGTTTCCGCAATGTGGGGCCTCAGCCCAAAACAGCTATTTTGTTCAACAAAATACTACAGAAACCTGATGATAAAAAACACCATCAGTGTGACCAACTGTTATGCCTTACCAACATTACTGTAATCTAATTTAAACGCAACCGAAATAATAATCTTGGCTGGGTACATTCAATTGAGCTCACCTGAAGAGTAACAGGAGCTTCCCGATTATATTTCTCATCATCATAAAGGGAATTTCTATGTCCTGCTGAGCGGCGCATACGAAATGTAAATTGTGTGTCACCCAGACAACCTGCAGCAGGAATATCATGAAAAATAAGTGCAGCATATATCATTAGTATCTTAGATAGAGTCACAAGGCGTAATTTGCAGCTGATTCTGAGGCAAATCCCACCTCTAAATAAGCTCCAAATTGCATCCAGATTCTGCCTCCCATTGTTTTCAATGGACACTTCTTTTTCAGGATGTTGAAAACAGAAGTGTCCTGCTCTATTTTCCCACAGATTCTGCAGCTGATTCAGCCATAGAATCCATAGAGCAAAGCTTAGGCAGATTAGCCTCACAGTGTCTGGGGGTAATCAGCAAGAGCCACAGTAGAAAGTTAAAGCTATGCTTCTACTTTCCCTCGCGGGACCCGCAGGTCCAGGATTTGGATAGGAATCTGACACCCACGTCCTCAGCAGATTTAATATCCTAAGGGTAGGCCATCAAAGTTAAAAACCTGAAAACCCCTTTAACAGATCCCTTTTAGGCCATGGCCCTACATAGCGTCCCGCAGCAAAAAAGCGCTGAGGAAAAAACCGTGGCGGCAACGCATCGCAGTTTCTCCTGCAGCATTCTTCACAGAATTCACTAGAATCACATCCACTTTGCTGTGACTGTAAAACATCACAATTTTTCCACATTGTTTCTGCTGCGGTCAAACCACAGCGTTTACACCAAGTGGGGCCCCGGCCTTAATGAGGTGTAAAACAAGTTGCATCTTGCCCTTTAATGACGACTGATAAACTTTTTCATGACAATTTGAAAGGGGCATTTCACTTCTGATTTACTGTATTCTATTTCAGTCTGCAGTTAAAGCGGTCTTTCAGACTTAAAGGGGATCTCTCTGATTGCTGGAGGCCATATCGTCGGGTCCCCTGGTGATCACGAAAATGGGGGGACTGAAAGTCCCCCTAAGGCCTCCTTGTGAATGGAGCACCAGTACGCTTGCGTGACCGGTGCTACACTCACTTCTGAGTGGCAGCGGGCACTGCTGGAGATTACAGGTCCCATAGAAGTGCATGGAGCGCCAGTCACGCAAGGGCACTGGCACTCCATTCACAAGTAGGCCTTAGGGGAACTTTTGGTTCCCTGACCTCCTGATCATTGGGGGACCCTGTGGATAGGGGATTAGTGTCCATAATGGGACAATCCCTTTAATAATTGAGAACATAGCTTTAGAATAGGTCATCAACTGAAGATGTGGCAATCAGCTGTTTGAAAAGTCTGCAGCTTTCAGTAATTTACAAGTCCTGAAAGATCCCTTTAGGAATTAAATATTTGAACACATTTCAATACTACAGTTTACATCAGTGTTTTTTTTTAGACAAAGTAACTCTGTTGATTGTTCCTATATAAATAGGCCTGGATACCTGAATATGAGTCTGGAAAGGACAGATAGCAGATGCTGGTTTTCTGAAATACACAAGAAAAGATACATGTATTTATTGTCACTGCGCTAGGAGACGGTATGGGTACACACGCAGTTATTGCTACTGCGCTAGGAGACAGTATGAGTATACAAACGCAGTTATTGTAACTGCGCTAGGAGACGGTATGGGTACACACACAGTTATTGTTACTGCGCTAGGAGGCGGTACACGCAGTTATTTTCACTACGCTAGGAGACAGTATGGTTACACATGAAGTTAATGTTACTGCGCTAGGAGACGGTATGGGTACACATGCAAATTATTTTCACTGTGCTAGGAGACAGTATGGGTACACACACAGTTAATTTTACTGCGCTAGGAGACGGTATGGGTACACACACAGTTATTGTCACTGTGCTAGGAGACGGTATGGGTACACACGCAGTTATTGTTACTGCGCAAGGAGAAAGTATGAGTATACACTAAAGTTATTGTTACTGCGCTAGGAGACAGTATGCGAATACACACAGTTATTGTTACTGCGGTAGGAGACGGTATGGGTACACAAGCAGTTATTGTTACTGCCCTAGGTGGCAGTAAGGATACACACGCAGTTATTTTTAATTTGCTAGGAGATAGTTTGGGTACACATGCAGTTATTGTTACTGTGCTAGGAGACGGTAGGGTACACACGCAGTTTACTGTCACTGCCCTTATTATTTCTAGGATAACTGTCCCTCACAGTATCAGGCTCCTCTCCCTACCTAGCTGCACTGCCCTGAAATACAGAGGGGTCACATGTCCCGCCTGGCCAATCTGTGATGTCTGTGGGCTTAAATCTGGTTTATTCGCTGCTCAGCAGTCAATCAGCTTTAGGAATGAACCGAACTTCAGCGTTGAAGTTTGGGTTCGGGTACCCGAACCCACAAAGTTCGGCACGGACCCGAAATTTGCGGTTCGGGTTCGCTCATCACTACACTCTGCTTCCCATATCCTCTTTGCTCTGGGGCATGCTGTGACATCAGCACTTTGCGCTCAGCGCAGAGAGGAAGAAAGCAGCAGAGTGGTAAATGCAGATGACCAATAACTCCTGGGGAGCCAGTAACTGCAATGAGCACCTCCATCAGTACTGATGTAAGAACTCATTGCACTTCTAAAGTAAGGATGGTGTCCCCCAGCCATGTGCTGGCGTCCATCCTTGGGGGGAGGAACCTGCATTCAGTGCCGCATGTAATATAGACATCACTGGGTGTGGAGGCACTGTGGGGGTCATGGGAGAGCAATGTGAAAGCGCACTAAGTAAATAAGTAATATGATACAACAAAATTATATTGTCTGGTTGTGACCAAGTATAACTATATAAAAGGTACCACGACCGTGCTGATCAACTGTTGTCATTAGAAGAAAAAAGTGTTAGAAGAAGGTGGAAAAGTGGAAATATGATACAACAAAATTATATTGTCTGGTTTTGACCAAGTATAACTATATAAAAGGTCCCACGACCGTGCTGATCAACTGTTGTCATTAGAAGAAAAAAGTGTTAGAAGAAGGTGGAATGAATGGCAATGGCAATGAAGCATTACATTTCTTTCATTAAAATCCCAACAGCACATCTGACAAAGATATTGACAGTCATCTTGCACTAATGTATATGTATCACATGTAAATAGCAAATGTCTGTTGACATATCTGTGAATGATATTTGTATAAACATTCCTTTCTGATATCAGATCATGATGACTATATATGAGTGGTACCACATTTTTATATTCTGAAAAAGTAGACAAATGCCGATTGCTATTGCAGGTGTTTGTGCTCTCTTACAAAAGAGGTTCTTCATCAGCTGCAGTGTATCTTGTGCTGTGCTGTGATCAATACACACATTAGATGCTGAAGACATTACTGAATAGGATGAGGATGTTTTTTCAACATTTTAAAGAACTCTAGAAGTAGCTACAAAGTTCTGTGGCTAATAAATGTATCAGGCCTGTGGTTTCATTTTGTTGTATGGTCATAGAACTTTTAGACAGTAGGCATCACATCATCCTACACTAAAAATCTGTTCCCTGTTATCAGCCAATTCAGGGTGAGGACCTGGACAGTAGTGTGATTCAATGGAATTACTATCAAAAGTCTAGAAAACATCTTCCCCAGTGATGGCTATTTTCTTTCAGATATGCCGCTTTCTGATAGCCTCTAGACATATGTCATGCATATATGATAAACTTTTGACTATGAAGAGGTTGTATCTGACAGTGATAAGGCATGCTACACAGATTACCTCTTTTTCTGTTATCTGGATGTTGTGGGGATATACCAGCTGGAAAGAAGAGAGAAATAGTGTTACAAGTTGAGTGTAGCAGGATTCCCCAGTTGTTGCTGGGCAGGCTTGCTTGCACGTGTAGTTCCACAGCAGCAGTGTTACATGATACATTACTTATTATAAAGATGCCTGTCTGGATCTTCAGCCAGAGTCTTCTTCCATCTTCTCATCAGCCTCTCTCTATAGCAGGCCCCCGGCCTCTCGTGCCTGCTCTGTCTCGTGTGCTACTTTCCCCGGTCATCCTGCTATGTATTCCTACTGCCCATGTAATATGAAGCATACAATGCCCCAGAACAAACGACGTTACCTCCATGGCCTGGCCAAGCTCCAGATCGAAGGTGACTACGCACACACCGTCCAGCCATGCCGAGAAGCATTCCCAGGGCAGACGGCTTCCTCTCGGGCTCTCAGGTTCCTCCATGATTTCTGCCTGCTATCCTTCTCCAGCCCACTCACCGCCGAACATCCTGCTGTGTTACCATAGTGAAAGACCCACCCTGGTCCTGCCAGCTCCAGCTTTGTGTGTGCTGCAAAACTCTCACGGCTAGGGGGCGCTTTCACATCCTCATACAGTAAAGATACGGAGGAATTATCTAGTGCTTGAACCTGCATGAAAAGGGCACACCAAGGAAGATGGAGGTGCTAGTTGAGGACTTGTAAAAGAAGCTTCCCAGCACTCTCTTTTATGCTCACCCAGTAGCTCTAATGTTTATACATCATATCTTCAAAACGGAATGGGCAAAAAATGTCATCACAATGGTTAGTGGCATAGGAGCTGTGTGACAGAAATGGCAGATATCCTACATCCTTTAAATGACTGTAATCAGAGGGGTGTCCTGAAGCTCCTGCGCCCAAATGTACGATCTGTAATAGAGCTCCCTCTCACCACCATGTTATATTAAAGGGAGTCTATCATTAGAAAAACACATTTTTAACTAATGGCATGTTGGAATAGCCTTAAAAAAGGCCATTCTACTCCTACCTTCCATTCTAAGCTTCTCCCTCACGTTTCTGATAAAATCGGTTTCTTCTGTTATGCAAATTAAGATCACGGAGCATCGGGGGTGTTCCCCCTGCGCTCCGAGCACCCTCCGCATCATAACTCTCTACCGCCCCTTAGCTGCTTATGTTCACTCCCCTCCTCCTCTTCGCCGGAACTTCTGCCTTTCGCAGGCATCAGACTGCACTTGTCTGGACGGCCATTTTCCGGTGGTCTCCTACATGATCGTACTGTGTAGCAGACCACCTGAAAATGGCCGCCTGGACATGCTGTCTTTGGATGTTTGCATCTTGTTTTTTTAAACTGTGCATAGCAGATAGATGGTGTAGATGGTGCATTTTTCTAGTGTTGGTTTATGGTGCATTTTATATGGACATCACGCTTGCATTTCTTTATATGTCTCCTGGTGCTCCGTGATCCTAATTTTCATAACAGAAGAATCCGATTTTTATCAGAAACGTCGGGGAGAAGCTTAGAATGGAAGGTAGGAGTAGAATGGCCTTTTTAAAGGCTATTCCAACATGCCATTAGTTAAAAATGTGTTTATCTAATGATAGACTCCCTTTAATACCTCTGCACCCCCCTATAGCTACACCTCCACTGTAAAATCCTTTCCACATATATAAACACATAAATAAAACAACGCAACCATTACAGTACTCTATATCTGCATTCCCTAATAATAATTTTATTTATATAGTGCCAACATATTCCGCAGAAACTTTACTAAAATCCATGAATACCTGATGACTAGGTCAGATAGTGTGGTATATTTATTAATACAATTTATATATGCCAGTGATGCTAGAAAGTATGACGCATAACTACTTAAGCCACTGAATGACTGTAGTGGAGACATGCCACTCCAGCATGTCATGGCTACGGGTCTAACACCTGGATCCCCCCCACAGATCCCCCCCCCCCGCAGCCCTTGGGTAAGCCCCACCCCTTCTTCACAGGCCATGTTCATTCGTGACATGGCCTTTTCATGTGACTGGGACTGAGCTGCAATACCAAGCAGACTTAGGCCTGTGTTCTATAAGTTGTGAATAGCAAGAGGTACGTTCCAGTGCAGTTCTTAAAGAGGATGTCCAGGCATTTTTTTTTTAATGCCTGTACAACCAGGGAAGGTGAAAAAAAATAAAAAAAAAAATCATACTCACCTGTCCCCGATGCTCCAGTGACCTCCTGGCGCGTTTCAGTCCTTCTGCTCCAGCGTCTTCTCAAAATGAAACTGCTCACTGGCTGTGTCGTCACAGATTCGTTCCGCTGAAGCCGCTGATTTTCTTAGTGGTCATGTGACCGCTGAGGCCAATCAGCAGCCTCAGGAAAAGAGCCATGATGTCACAGGTAGTGACATCGCATGCCCTTCGCTGAGGCCACTGGTTGGCCTCAGCGGTCATGTGTGGCTGGGACTTCCACCAAACGTCAGCACTGGACCGAGAAGACCGGACCACGCAGGGAGGCACTGGAGCACTGTGGAAAAGGTGAATATGAATTTATTTTTTTTTTTTTTTCACTGTCCCCAGCCTATTTAATACTTAAACTGGTTGTCCATTTTTGCTTGGACAAACCCTTTAACTCTCTGCTTCACAGCCCTTCCCGTTCCTTCTTGCTGCAGTGCATATCATACATCAGAGCAATGTGCCTGGAGCAAGGAAAGAGTGGGGTTGGGAAGCAGAGAGGAAAGTACTGCACTAATCTAATAGTCTCCTCTGTGTGGAGCCACTGTTTGAGGGGACAGTTATGGGGACCACTGTATGGAGGACATAATATTGTGTGGGGGCAATAATGAGGACCATTATGCTGCATGGGGGACATTATATTGTGTGTGGACAGTGATGGGGCCATTATACTGTATGTGGGCAGTTATAGGGACCAATAAACTGTATGGGAACATTGGTGGAGTCATTATGTTAAATAGGGCAGTGATAGGTACCATTATACTGTATGGGGGCCAATATTCCGATGGAATATTGGGGAGGGAGAATTAAAGGGGTTATTCACCTTTCTAATATCGACGGCCAGGAGCCGTACTGCTCACTCTCCAAAATTGTAGTGTTGGATTTAGTTACTGCAGTGGTGCACATCGTATGGAAGGTGAGCAGCGCAGCTCCCAGCATGTTAACATCACCGGTAGTCACACTGTCTCGGAACAGCTGATGTGTAACGTGCTACGAAATATGTTGGCACTATATAAATAAAGTTATTATTATTATTAGGTGTAGGGATGCTGGCTGTTATACCCCGCAAATGAAGTATTGATGGCCTATCCTAAAGTGACCTCCTCTACTTTTACTGGGCAGCCCGCCTGTGATCTATCCCATTTTGGGTGGCATCTCAGGCCTACACTAAGTGGATCGAAATTGAAAAGCTTTGGTTGGACCCGGTCCACCCTAATACTTTCTTATGGTCCCGCTCATCCCCTCTGCCTGCAACTCCCCTTCTAGAACCCATACGATTTACTAGAGACGTCCTGCTTACGTACCATAAGCTTTTCCTCTATGGTTTCCTTCCTCTTCAACCCTCTCCTCCCGGGAAAATTGACGTCTGCCATGGTGCGCCCCTGGAGTAGGCTTGGTCTTTTTCATGTCGCTGATTTGGTTGACCCGCTGACCTTGGAGCTCACGCCCTTTGACTATTTTACCTCTACCTTGCACTTGCTACCTACAGAATGGTTCCACTACCAGCAGATAGCCCGCTTTATGATCACTCTGTTTGGGGCCTCACAGGTTTCTGTCTTTAAGAGAATATGCCAATCTGATACCTCCACAAAGGGCCTGATCTCAGATATTTATCACTTACTTTCTTCTCCGGAGGGGCGAACACCCTTGATTCACAGTTATATGGTCAGCTGGAACGAGACTCTGGACAGATCTCATCTGCTCAATGGTCCCGTCCAGCTACAAGTGGGGAAAAAAAAGTATTTAGTCAGCCACCAATTGTGCAAGTTCTCCCATTTAAAAAGATGAGAGAGGCCTGTAATTGACATCATAGGTAGACCTCAACTATGAGAGACAAAATATGAGAACATATCTAGAAAATCACATTGTTTGATTTTTTAAGAATTTATTTGTAAATTATGGTGGAAAATAAGTATTTGGTCAATAACAAAAGTTCATCTCAATACTTTGTTATATATCCTTTGTTGGCAATGACAGAGCTCAAACGTTTTCTGTAAGTCTTCACAAGGTTGGCACACACTGTTGCTGGTATGTTGGCCCATTCCTCCATGCAGATCTCCTCTAGAGCAGTGATGTTTTGGGGCTGTCGCTGGGCAACACGGACTTTCAACTCCCTCCAAAGGTTTTCTATGGGGTTGAGATCTGGAGACTGGCTAGGCCACTCCAGGACCTTAAAATGCTTCTTACGAAGCTACTCCTTCGTTGCCCTGGCGGTGTGCTTGGGATCATTGTCATGCTGAAAGACCCAGCCATGTTTCAGCTTCAATGCCCTTGCTGATGGAAGGAGGTTTTCACTCAAAATCTCACGATACATGGCCCCATTCATTCTTTCATGTACACGGATCAGTCGTACTAGTCCCTTTGCAGAGAAACAGCCCCAAAGCATGATGTTGCCACCCCCATGCTTCACAGTAGATATGGTGTTCTTTGGATGCAACTCAGAATTCACTCTCCTCCAAGCACGACGAGTTGTGTTTCTAGCAAACAGTTCTACTTTGGCTTCATCTGACCATATGACATTCTCCCAATACTCTTCTGGAACATCCAAATGCTCTCTAGCAAACTTCAGACGGGCCCGGATATGTACTGGCTTAAGCAGGGGGACATGTCTGGCACTGCAGGATCTCCCTGGCGGCATAGTGTTTTACTGACGTTAGCCTTTGTTACGTTAGTCCCAGCTTTCTGCAGGTCATTCACTTGATCCCCTCATGTGGTTCTGGCATTTTTGCTCACCGTTCTTGTGATCATTTTGACCCCACGGGGTGAGATCTTGCATGGAGCCCCTGATCGAGGGAGATTATCAGTGGTCTTGTATGTCTTCCATTTTCTAATTATTGCTCCCACAGTTGATTTCTTCACACCAAGCTGCTTGCCTATTGCAGATTCAGTCTTCCCAGCCTGGTGCAGGTCTACAATTTTGTTTCTGGTGTCCTTCCACAGCTCTTTGGTCTTCACCATAGTTGAGTTTGGAGTGTGACTTGAGGTTGTGGACAGGTGTCTTTTTATACTGATAACAATTTCAAACAGATGCCATTACTACAGGTAATGAGTGGAGGACAGAGGAGCCTCTTAAAGAAGAAGTTACAGGTTTGTGAAAGCCAGAAATCTTGCTTGTTTGTAGGTGACCAAATACTTATTTTCCACCATAATTTTCAAATAAATTCTTAAAAAATCAGACAGTGTGATTTTCTGGATTTGTTTTCTCATTTTGTCTCTCATAGTTGAGGTCTACCTATGATGTCAATTACAGGCCTCTCTCATCTTTTTAAGTGGGAGAACTTGCACAATTGGTGGTTGACTAAATACTTTTTTTCTCCACTGTAAGTCATCCGCCTGTATAACATTCCGTGAGACCCAGTATACAATTTTGATGCACTGGTATCATACCCCGGTGCTTTTGCACAATCTCATCCCTAACATCTCCCCCACCTGCTGGAGATGCTTCTCGGCTGTGGGTATGCTATACCATATTTTCTGGGACTGTCCTTTACTTCTCCCTTTTTGGACAGATGTTAAGGTCCTCACTGATGCGCTCTTCCTCCGGGGTGTCCAGCTAGATTCTCTAATTTACCTGCTTAACTTACTGCCCCGACACCTTGATAAGAAGGCATCTAAGCTATTTTTATTTCTCTGCACGGCCGCTAAAACACTTGTGGCTCTCCACTGGAAGAGTGTACACCCTCCAACAGAACCTGCCCTTATTGCCCGAATTAAAGATGTTGGTAGTCTAGAATACCTCACTACCGCTCTCAATAATACTGTTGAGACCTTCCAGTTCGTATGGTCCCCTTGGGATACTTAATGCATCCTCCGTGGTCTCTGATCCCTCCCCCCACTCCTTATTGTCCCTTCTTGTTGTCTCCCTGTTGACTGTGTTCTTTGTTACCTACATTTGTTTACAGTTTTTGTTTGACAATTGTTATGTTAAATTACACTGCTTCCCATGCTTTTCTTTGCTCATTTACCCTTATTTTCTGTTACTTTGTAAATTTTGTCAAATTCAAAAATTCAATAAAAACTACAGTTTAAAAAAAAAAAAAAAAAAAAAGGTAAAAGTGAGCCGAATAAAATTATCAGCACTATGCTGCAGGTCTGAGGATAAAAGTATTTAGTTTGTGCTAATAAGTAGCTGCCATAAGATCTTATATGAGATACATGTCATACAAAGCAAAAAATGCCACTATAGCATCTACACACGTGGACAAAATTGTTGGTACCCCTCGTTTAATGAAAGAAAAACCCACAATGGTCACAGAAATAACTTGAATCTGACAAAAGTAATAATATATAAAAATTCTATGACAATGAACAAATGAAAGTCAGTCATTGCTTTTCAACCATGCTTCAACAGAATTTTTAAAAAAAGAAAACTCATGAAACAGGCCTGGACAGAAATGATGGTTCTCTTAACTTAATATTTTGTTAACAACCTTTTGAGGCAATCACTGCAATCAAATGATTCCTGTAACTGTCAATGAGACTTCTGCACCTCAAAACAGGTATTTTGGCCCACTCCTCATGAGCAAACTGCTCCAGTTGTCTCGGGTTTGAAGGGTGCCTTTTTCAGATGGCATGTTTCAGCTCTTTCCAAAGATGCTGAATAGGATTTAGGTCAGGGCTCATAGAAGGCCACTTCAGAATAGTCCAATGTTTTCCTCTTAGCCATTCTTGGGTGTTTTTAGCTGTGTGTTTTGGGTCATTATCCTGTTGCAAGACCCATGACCTGCGACTAAGACCAAGTTTTCTGACACTGGGCAGCACATTTCTCTCTAGAATCCCTTGATAGTCTTGAGATTTCATTGTACCCTGCACAGATTCAAGACACCCTGTGCCAGATGCAGCAAAGCAGCCCCAGAACATAACAGATCCTCCTCCATGTTTCACAGTAGGGACAGTGTTCTTTTCAAGATATGCTTCATTTTTCTGTCTGTGAACATAGAGCTGATGTGCCTTGCCAAAAATTTCGATTTTTGTCTCATCTGTCCATTGGACATTCTCCCAGAAGCTTTGTGGCTTGTCAACATGTAGTTTGGCAAATTACTTTTATCAGATTCAAGTTATTTCTGTGACCATTGTGGGTTTTTCTTTCATTAAACGAAGTGTACCAACAATTTTGTCCACGTGTGTATAGAGACCTCATGGAGTATGTCGGCTCTATGTTCCTTTCAAATGGTCTATAGTAACAACACTGTCTAGTTACTAGAACAGTCACCATCATATACTTCCTGATAGTATCTGGGGTGTCTGCAGTACAACCCCAAATACAATTAAGAGATTCCACAGACTCAATACCGAACCTAAAAATTAGACCCCCATCCCCACTGAACATGTTTGGTCAACTCATGGGCGTCCTAAGGGGTAATAGGGTAAGAAGCTAGAGCTTACAATAGAGATTCCTATATAGAGTCAGCATAAGCGTCACAGAAAGTATTTCCTCTTTGTCCACCAATAAAAGATGCTCTCCACTGAGTGACAAGATGATAGAACCAATCTGCATTAAAAGCCTCTGCAAAGACCCATCTTTACCGCCAATAGGAGAGTCTCAGATGATAACCCATAGGATCCAAATGCTTATGCATGCACAGTAAATGTCTTAAATAAGGATAGCATAAGAGGGAAATGTGCATATGAGCATGCACAAGGAATCCCGAACGGGACACATAATTCAATATATATTTATACCTCTATTGGGATAAATTCCACAGCAGCAATATAGCCAAATCTGCACAACCCATGTCTTTGGCAAAGGCTCTTCTGATAATAGGGTTGGTGGATTTGTGGCGAGTTCACCATCCTAATGAGAGGAGCTTTTCAACATCCCACCAATCCCTCTCCAGAATAAATCTAAGAAGTAATGAAACTATTCAGGGGCATGTTATAGATAGATGTTGTATACCAAGCTAGAAGCATGTCCAATCACTCCCCTCTACAGGTTAAGATGGGTTTGGACCTGCAAGGGTTGGGAGGGGAACAATTGTGACGACTCAGTCTGTTCTGGTTAAGACTGGGTGACAATATTGATGAAGTGACCTAAAATAATACTTTAAATATAATGTGGCCTCTGTCTCATTGGCGTCCGTTTGGGATGTCATGAAAGTATTTGAAGAGTGAAGAAATCAGGCGATACCTTTTAGAGGCTGAGTATATTTATAGTATAAATATACTCAGTTAGCCTCTAAAAGGTATCGCCTGATTTCTTCACTCTTCCACTACTTTCAATGGCTAACACGGTACAACATTATACTACTATGAAAGTATTTGTTCGGCGTAACCTGATCAGAGACATCTCCAGACATAAATCTAAGACTAGGGAATCCACTGTGTTGTTGCAGCACAAAGTGTTGGACACAGAACAAATACAGTATATGTGACAGACCTGTCCAAGGGGAATAGGCAGACATTAGAAGAGGCACAAAAGATGTTGTGCGCATGCTTTCTGTGGCAAAACATAAGTGTTATTTCTTTAAACAACACTACTTTGAGGATACAGAATCAGCGTGCCACCTACTTGCATATATTTTTTTTTTATTTATTGAAAATTTTTCAGAATAGCAAAAAAAGGTAAAAGGTAAAATGAGCAAGGCATTACACAGTAAATCCAATGCACAAAGCAATCATCAGTAACATAAAGACAATAGGAAAACAGGACTCAAATAGCACCACAATTAGTTCCCATGCATTTATAATTGATAATTGTGATGTCTACAATTAAATCTACATCCTATATGTAAATATAAGCAATCATTGAGATGTTATAATTAAATTCACATAGTGTATCGCTTTCCAATGCGCAATGCTGTATTAATGTTCTGTATAGGCTATTGAATGGGGTCTGTTCCAAGGTGAAACCTCATGTATGCGCATTAGCATGTGCAGGTAGAAGCACTCAATGTGTGGTACCTAGTCTATATTGAGAGAACGCACATGCGTGATAGCATGTGTGATGATGCCTCCCCCAGTTATGTATCGTTCTCTGAAATGTATTATTCCTTATTCATATTAGTCTTACATACCTTTAGGAATGTGGTGTTTAAGTAGTGTTTACATTGGTGGTCAATTCACTTCAGTGGTTTTATGTGTATACTATGGGAGAGGGCCTTTCTGGCCAGCCAGTTTATGACCCCTGGACAAGAGATGTCAGGGGGAGGGGAGGAGAGGGCTAATGACCCTCAGCTCAACCCCAGACACACATCTTTCCCCAGCTAGGAAAACATCCCACTCTCCTCAGCTCTTGCAGTGGGTGGAGAGGATGGGGGCTACCTGGGGGGAGGTTTGGCTGGACACTAGGCTTATACTGCGAGGAAGGGTGAGGTTCTTTGTCACTCAGGAAGGAGGCAGCTAGGGGTTAGCTGCTGTAACGTCTCTGCCGTTTTGGGTCTCAGCGCCGCCCTCCGCTCGCACGCTGTGGCGAAGGAGGCGTCTTCAATTTGGTTCTTTGTGTAAGCTTCTTGATGCTCAGTCTGAACATGGTCCTAGTTCTCTTGCTGTGTAAAGCCAACACCGTGTAATTAGGAACATTTCTCTCTGGACTGCATAGAGTTAATCTCTTCCTGGCCTGAGTGATTGACAGCCGGTGTACCTATCAGCTCTGGGGCTGGTCCCAGACTTTCTATAAACAGGTTGTCAGCCCTCACATGGCTGCCGGTTATTACACTTGTGTTTTGCCTGCTTTCTTTCTATACTTCTTGGTACTTTGTTACTTGATTCTCTGACCCTTTGGCTTGCCCCTGACTATTCTCTTGGATTTTGACTTTGTACTGCTTTGCTCGTTTGTTACTGACCCCTTGGCTTGCTCACTCTGCTTCTGTGTTGTTTTGTCTTGTCCTGTTCTCTGTGTCACTTACCCAGTATAGGGCTTGTCTTCAGGTTGTCCTTTTACCATTTAGGGTAACTGTGGCAATAGGAAGGGACAGTGGCTGGGGTGAGATTAGGGCTCACTTGTCTCTGTCCTTCCTCCCAGACCCCTACAGTAGTGTCAGGGTTGCTATGGTTGGCAAGACCCTTACAGAATAACCGGCCATACTTTCTGCCATTGCTTCCCATAAGGTCAGCATGGATCCTATTCAGGGCCTTGCAGCCAAGTTTGAAGGTTTGGCAGTCCTGGTAAATGAGCTTGCTAAACAGGTGCAGAACCTTACTGATGCCGCTGCAGCATCTCCAGTGGTTTCTGCCCCTTTTAGAGTTAAGATGCTACTCCCCGACCGTTTTTCAGGGGATCGTGAAAGGTTTGAGACTTTCCGGGAATCCTGTCGCCTGTATTTTCGGATTAATCCACATGCATCCCAGGCCCAAATGGTGGGAGTAGTTATATCCCTCCTACAGGGGGATCCACAAGCTTGGGCCCTTAAACTCCCTCCAGGGGCTGAGGAGTGGACTGACTTTGAAAAAATTTTTTTGTCTTTGGGGTCTATATATGCCGAGCCAGACCACATTGGTCTTGCGGAATCGCAACTCCTCACCATGCGGCAGGGCAAACGCTCTGCTGAGGAATATTGCGCAGAATTCCGCAAGTGCAGCGTGACTGCAGGTTGGTGTGAGTCAGCTCTAAAGGCCTACTTTAAACAAGGCATGTGTGACCGTGTTAAGGAGCTCTGGGTTGGTCACCCAGATCCTCCCACTCTTGAGCAGGCCATGACTTTGGCTGTCCGTATTGACCGTAGGATCCGGGAAAATGTTAAAGAGAGAATAGGGTCTGCTTCTTCCAAGTTTTCTGTCTCTCCCTCTCTCTCCCTGAGAAACCTGTTATTTCTCCCATGACTCCTGGTGAGGAACCTATGCAACTGGGAATTATGGATGCCAAGACGCGACGAGAGCATCGTCTCAGGAACAACCTCTGCCTGTACTGTGGTGCTTCCGGTCATTTTATCAGTGACTGCTCGATCAGACCCCGCAGACCATCAGAAAAACTTCAGTGCCTGAGTGGTAATCAGAAGAACCACTCAGGCAACCAGGTATTTGCCAGTAGTAACAATAAGATGTTGTTATCTGTGTCTCTGTCCTCTGGGGACAGATCTGTTTCTGGCCAGGCCTTAGTTGACTCTGGGTCTGCGGCAAACTTTGTCACATTCTCGTTGGTCTCAGCTTTAGGCATTGAGCTTTTGCCACTTGACACTCCTCTGGCGGTTACTGGAGCGGATTTTGCCCCACTGGCCAGGGGTAAGGTCCGATTCAAGACCCCCTTAATAACGTTGCAAGTTGGTTCTGCTCATTCAGAGCTCATGAGCTTTTTTGTTATGGAGCATCTGTCTTCCGATATGATTTTGGGGCTCCCCTGGTTGAACCTCCATAACCCTATTTTTGATTGGGGTAAAAGGGAGTTGGTAAAATGGGGAGATCAGTGCTCATCCCACTGTATTGTTTTGCACACCTTAAATTGTGTTACTGAGGAGACTGTCTCGGCTGCAAAAGGTGGGAAATGCCAGGTGAATAAAAAATGTTTGCCTGGCCCACCAGTGTCTGTGGTTGTGCACAAAGACCCTGAATTGAAGGCAGAGAAAATACTGGGTCCTACTAAAACTGGTTTATCTGGTGAGGGTCCGGTGGCCC
Organism: Leptodactylus fallax; assembly: GCA_947044405.1. Lineage (NCBI taxonomy): Eukaryota > Metazoa > Chordata > Amphibia > Anura > Leptodactylidae > Leptodactylus > Leptodactylus fallax. The sequence goes on along the minus strand of CAMRHE010000148.1, from coordinate 1,621,946 downwards.
CTCATAAAGGGGGGGGGGTACTGTAACGTCTCTGCCGTTTCGGGTCTCGGCGCCGCCCTCCGCTCGCACGCTGTGGCGAAGGAGGCGTCTTCAATTTGGTTCTTTGTGTAAGCTTCTTGATGCTCAGTCTGAACATGGTCCTAGTTCTCTTGCTGTGTAAAGCCACACCCGTGTAATTAGGAACATTTCTCTCTGGACTGCATAGAGTTAATCTCTTCCTGGCCTGAGTGATTGACAGTCTGTGTACCTATCAGCTCTGGGGCTGGTCCCAGACTTTCTATAAACAGGTTGTCAGCCCTCACATGGCTGCCGGTTATTACACTTGTGTTTTGCCTGCTTTCTTTCTATACTCCTTGATACTTTGTTACTTGATTCTCTGACCCTTTGGCTTGCCCCTGACTATTCTCTTGGATTTTGACTTTGTACTGCTTTGCTCATTTGTTACTGACCCCTTGGCTTGCTCACTCTGCTTCTGTGTTGTTTTTGTCTTGTCCTGTTCTCTGTGTCACTTTCCCAGTATAGGGCTTGTCTTCAGGTTGTCCTTTTACCATTTAGGGTAACTGTGGCAATAGGAAGGGACAGTGGCTGGGATGAGATTAGGGCTCACTTGTCTCTGTCCTTCCTCCCAGACCCCTGCAGTAGTGTCAGGGTTGCTACGGTTGGCAAGACCCTTACAGCTGCTCTGTAACTTACTTAAAGGGGTATTCCCATGAATATAATCATATTTATATTTGTAGATAATTAAAAGTTAAACATTTTTGCAAATATAAGTAGTTAAAAATTCTGCAGAGTTTTAGAGAAAATCTTTAACCGTTTTAGTGATAACAGTCTGTTGTCTTGATCGGTTGCCAATGGATACGACCACAAATGCAGAAATTTTATATGGTCTGGGACTTGTCAAAAACCCAGCCATGATGTTCATATTGTAGCTGGGTTATCATACAGGGATACTACATGTATCAGAAGATATCCCGGCCTCAATAAGGAAATCATGGCTGATGTTCTGACCTTAGAAAGGACCTACATTCATGGTCGTATGCATTGGCAACCAATCAAGGCAACAAGACTGTGACCACAAGTTATTTAGAGAAAATCTGTAAAACTCTGCAAAATGTTTAATTACTTATACTTGCAAAAATGTTTACCTTTTAATTATCTACAAATTTAAAAATGGTTATGTTCACGGGAATACCCCTTTAAGGATGTGCCCTGAGGCCCAACACATGGAGAACCAGAGAATCAGACTACAAACTCGGTCTGGGTGATACTTTTCTGTCTTTTATTCCCATTTTATTTTCTGTACTGTATTTTGCTTTTACCTGTATTTGCTTGATATTTCATTGATGTGTATTTCCGTATATATTAGTGGCTATACCGACCCACTCACGTTAATAAATATATAAAATTTATAAAGCTCGTTTCATATTGTCCTATGAACCCAGTCCACTCATGGCGTGTGAGTGGGAGGTAAGAAGGTTGATCGCAGGTGTGTCAAGCGGCTTGGCAAGGCGATATTCTTCACAGTGGTGGCGGCATTGTGGGATCTAGGATAACAGTGTGTTGGTGTGGTATTACTCAGATGCTGAGGATTGTGGCAATCCTATGAATCGAGCTCAGTACTAGATCAAGCTTAAAAAAATACGGTGAAAGTTTGGTATGGTGCTGTTCCCTTCCTTTTTCTTTGTTTTTCTGTCCTATCTTTTATTTGGCAACGTCTTCCAGCAGATGGCTGGGGGTCTAAGGAACAGAACCAGAGATCTCCAGCAGATGGCTGATATGCAGGATGTGGAGCAAAGTCCTGAGGTGCTGGAACAATAAATCATTGCCATTTCAGAAGGTCCAGCAGTTGCCCCTCTCCCAGAGATCACTTCGCCTGGAGGGACCAGTAGCTCCAGGCCTGTGGGGGTAATGGACTTTTCTTTGCAACTGGCCTTACAGCAGCTCTGTAGAGGACTAGCAGCTCTTCCCAGTCCAGGATGTTCGTGCACAGAGGCCTCGCCAGGAGAGCTTCCCTGTCCTGGAGAAGGATGGCGACTTGGACGATTTTCTGCGGGGGTTTGAAAAAACCTGCCGGCAACACCATATGCCCCGTGCACAGTGGACACAGTATTTGACTCCAGGGTTAAAGGGCAAAGCCCTGAAAGTTTTTGTTGACCTACCACCGGAATTGAATGGGGACTATGATGTTATTAAGGAGGCCCTCATCAAAAAGTACAACCTCACTCCTGAGGTGTACTGCAAAAAGTTCCGGAGTATAAATTGGGTCCCCACAGGCAGCTATGCGGATGTTGTGGGCAACTTACGTGCTACATTCCAGCAATGGATCAGAGGACTTACTGTTACCAAGTTTGAGGACCTGGAGGACCTTATGATCAAGGACCAGTTCCTCCAGGTGTGTCCTCTGGATGTCCGGCAGTTTGTGTGTGACCGGGAGCCCAAAACAGCAGACCAAGCGGCGCAGAACGCAGACTCCTATGTGGCCAACAGGACACCTGAGACCAAGGGAGGTCCCCAAGCTGGAAGGAGAGGCAAGGCCGGAGTTCCCCACAGCCTTCTGTCTTCAAGTCGGGTGAGACAAACTATGTCCCGGGTGGTCCTTCTACTTCCCCTGTCACAAGAACTCTGGGCGCCCTGGCGATTACCTCCAAGCCTCAAGGAGAGGTCCGCCGGTGTCACGCCTGTAACCAGCCAGGACATTTCAAGGCGGAGTGCCCCAACCGCCCTGAGAACCCCCCTGCTTCCCAGGTCACAGCAGCTGTCTCATCTGTGTATTTGGTTGGGGGGGGGGGTGTCGAAACCCAATGCCATCCATCAACCGGTCACTGTGGGGGATAAAGTGATCATGGGATTTCGGGGCACTGGGGCTGATGTTACTCTTGTGCAACCTGATTTGGTCCCTCCAGACAGTATTATCCCTGGGAAAACTCTGACCCTGAGGGGTATTGGACAAGAACCCTTAACAGTACCCATGGTTTGTGTCCATCTGGACTGGGGTGCGGGAAAAGGAATGCGAGAGGTGGGGCTTATGTCTGATCTGCCTGCTAATGTTCTGTTGGCGACGGATTTGGGGCCCCTGATGTCCCAATATGGGGTTGGAGAAGCCCCACCTCGCCGTGATAAATTGTCTGTGATTCAGGATGAACCCCACCTCGCTGTGATAAATTGTCTGTGAATGAGGATGATTTTCAGTTGGTGCTGAAACCTGTCACAGGGGCAGAGGGGAGGTCATCTGCCTGCTCTCCTCTGACGTATGCACAACAGGAGAATACAGTGAAAATGCAAATGATGCTTTGTTTACTCCTGTGCCAGATGCTAGTGCGGTCTTGGCTGTAGCCACGCCCACATCTGCGGGGGCCTCTTGCTGGGCCATTCACTACTGTAGCTCGCTGTGAAACAACAATTGCTAATGAATGTACTATCAATGTAATTGCCAATGCTTACTATGAGAATGTACCGACTAGCTCCTCTGAGACACTGGGGGGCAACCCCAACCACTTCACCCAGTGCCTCAGCACAGTGCCCAATTGCTGACTATGTACCAGGTGGTCGAGTAGTTCACAGGGATCTCAGGGCCCATCCGGGTGAGGGATGGACTGCTGGTGTTGTGGTGGTCACACGCAGCCAGATTGCTAAAAGGGTGGAAGGCGTTCCGACCCTGGAGCTGTTCCCTTTATCACCCGGAGATGGTGCTGAGACCGCCGTGACTAGCCTCACCGCAATGGAGCCGGAGGAGTCCGGCGGGTATGAGACATGCACGTCTCTTCTGTCTAGTTCCAGTCCAGGAGTACCCTTGGCCAAGGTTCATATGGCCTGGAGGTGGAATTCAAGAAGAAGGTATGTCAAATGCATTACCTGTCAATGTATTGTTGGGGGATGGTTTGGGGGAATATGATCTCTGTCAGTTGCCCGAGGTATCACCATTACCCTCCCAAGTACTTGAGGTAATGGGCATGGGCCCGAGGGGACAGTGTGTCTGGGAGGGAGGACAGGTGGTAGTTAAACATGTGCCAGAACCAGAGGTGTCCCCATGTAAGGAAGCTAAGGGGAAGGTAAGGAATCCCCTAGAACTCTCGCGGCTAGTGGCTAGTACGGTAGAGACCCTGAGAGACTGCCAGGATGGGGTCATGCTTGCAGGACTTCTCTCTCCACATGTTTCGTGCGGAAACCGAGTGAAAACCACACGGACCCCATTATAGTATATGGGGTCCTTGGGTTTCCCAGGTTAACCACTTTTTTATGTGTATAGGTTTCCGTTCGGGGCCTTATGTATTTTTGTTTGGCGGATAGGGATAGGGAATTTGCATATACAGTGCCCTGAAGGCTCATTGAGGGGCCCTATTTTTATTATTTTTGAGGGTTTATTTGGGTACCTATTGTTTTATCATAATATATAGGATTAAAATTTATGTTTTAATAATCTGTCCACTTTGCTGTCAATATATATTACTCTTTGGGTGGCATTGCTACTGATTTTGGTTGTATAACCAAGTCTGTATTTGTGCCGAAAAATCTGTTATTTCATGAAACAACTTTTTTCATATTTTCCATCTCCGCCTTCCAAAATTCATAACCAAGTCTGTAGTTGTGCTGAAAAATCTATTATTTCATGAAATAACTTTTTTCATATTTTCCATCTCCGCCTTCCAAAATTCATAACTTTTTTTAAATTTTTCTGTTAACATAGCTATTTGAGGGCTTAGTCTTTGCGTGACAAGTTTTTCTTTCAGTTGGCACGATTTTGGGGTATATATAATGTTTTCATTAGCTTTTACTAATGTTTTTGGGCGTTTGTGTGAAAAAAACTACAATTCTATCATTACTTTTTGCATTTTGTTTTTATGGCATTCACTCTACATTAAATATAAAAAAGTAACCTTGTCCAGCAGGTCTTTACAATTATGGTGATACCATATTTTTTATTAGTTTTAGAATGTTTTATCACTTTTACTAAATAAAATGTCATTTTTCAAAAATAAATGATTTCCTGATATCTATAACTTTTTTACTGTTTTGTTGATGTCAGGAAAATGCCCTGGTCATGCAATGGTTTAAGGAAGTCTGTCAGCAGTTAACTCTTTATCAGACTAATGACAGTACCTTTTAGTCTGAATTCTACACTTTCCAAAGGCGCCATATTGTCTTATTCTGCATTGCAGCTCCATTTTTATTAAAATCTGTTTTTTATTATTATGCAAATTAATTGTAAAAGGCTTTAGGGACATTTCTTCTCCTGTCTGGGCTTCGTTCTCTGCTCCTAATAACAATGTACAAATACATGAAGGGATAGCACAAAGAACTTTCTAATGATCTTTTTATTCCTAGGCCAGTGGCAAGAGGACATCCTCTACTTCTGGAGAGGAGAAACTTTCACCAGTAACATAGAAGGGGATTCTTTACTATAAGAACAATGAGGCTATGGGACTCACTTCCCCAGGAAGTGGTGATGGTGGATTCATTGTGCAAGTTCAAAGAAGGCCTGGATGTCTTTCTCAAACAGAAAAATATTATGGGTTATGGGTTCTAGATTTTGTTAAGGACAAGTTGATCCAGGGTTTTATACTGATTGCCAGACTGGAGACGGAAAGGAATTTTTTTCCCCTGAAATGGGGCAATTGGCATAAGCCTCATGGTTTTTTTTTGCCTTCCTCAGGATCAACACTGTAGGTTTATACAGTGGGTACGGAAAGTATTCAGACCCCTTTAAATTTTTCACTCATTGTTTCATTGCGGCCATTTGCTAAAAGCAAAAAAGTTCATTTTATTTCTCATCTTCACAGAAAAAAAACAGAAATATAGATATTTTTGCAAATTTATTAAAAAAGAAAAACTGAAATATCACATGCTCATAAGTATTCAGACCCTTTGCTCAGTATTGAGTAGAAGCACCCTTTTGAGCTAGTACAGCCATGAGTCTTCTTGGGAATGATGCAACAAGTTTTTCACATCTGAATTTGGGATCCTCTGCCATTCTTCCTTGCAGATCCTCTCCAGTTCCGTTAGGTTGGATGGTGAACATTGGTGGACAGCCATTTTCAGGTCTCTCCAGAGATGCTCAATTGGGTTGAGGTCAGGGCTCTGGCTGGGCCAGTCAAGAATGGTCACAGAGTTGTTCCAAAGCCACTCCTTTGTTATTTTACCTGTGTGCTTAGGGTCATTGTCTTGTTGGAAGGTGAACCTTCGGCCCAGTCTGAGGTCCAGAGCACTCTGGAAGAGGTTTTCTTCCAGGATATCTCTTTACTTGGCCGCATTCATCTTTCCTTCAATTGCAACCAGTTGTCCTGTCCCTGCAGCTGAAAAACACCCCCATAGCATGATGCTGCCACCACCATGTTTCACTGTTGGGATTGTATTGGGCAGGTGATGAGCAGTGCCTGGTTTTCTCCACACATACCGCTTAGAATTAACGCCAAAAAGTTCAATCTTTGTCTCATCAGACCAGAGAATCTTATTTCTCATGGTCTGGGAGTCCTTCATGTGTTTTTTGGCAAACTCTATGCGGGCTTTCATATGTCTTACACTGAGGAGAGCTTCCTTCAGGCCACTCTGCCATAAAGCCCCAACTGGTGGAGGGCTGCAGTGATAGTTGACTTTGTGGAACTTTCTCCCATCTCCCTACTGCATCTCTGGAGCTCAGCCACAGTGATCTTTGGGTTCTTCTTTACCTCTCTCACCAAGGCTCTTCTCCCATGATTGCTCAGTTTGGCTGGACGGCCAGGTCTAGGAAGAGTTCTGGTTGTCCCAAACTTCTTCCATTTAAGGATTATGGAGGCCACTGTGCTCTTAGTAACCTTGAGTGCTGCAGAAATTCTTTTGTAATCTTGGCCAGATCTGTGCCTTGCCACAATTCTGTCTCTGAGCTCCTTGGGCAGTTCCTTTGACCTCATGATTCTCATTTGCTCTGACATGCACTGTGAGCTGTGAGGTCTTATATAGACAGGTGTGTGCCTTTCCTAATCAAGTCCAATCAGTTTAATTAAACACAGCTGGACTCCAATGAAGAAGTAGAACCATCTCAAGGAGCATCAGAAGGAAATGGACAGCATGTGAGTTAAATATGAGTGTCACAGCAAAGGGTCTGAATACTTATGACCATGTGATATTTCAGTTTTTCTTTCTTAATAAATTTGCAAAAATATCTACATTTCTGGGGGGGGTTTCTGTTAAGATGGGGTGCTGAGTGTACATTAATGAGAAATAAAATGAACTTTTTTGCTTTTAGCAAATGGCTGTAATGAAACAAAGAGTGAAAAATGTAAAGGGGCCTGAATACTTTCCGTACCCTCTGTAGGTTGGACTTGATGGACTGGTGTCTTCATTCAACCTCATCTACTATGTAAGTATGTAACTATGTAAGCAAATGGGGAAGGAGCTGGGTGTCAGTTAGGGGTGCTTATCTAGAGCAGAGAGTGAAGCCCCAGCAGGAGACAGAACACTCCTAAAATGCTTTTCAGCCAATTTGCATAAGAATAAATGGCTGTCATGAAAATGGAGCTGCAATGTAGAATAACAAAGGCATCTTTGGAAAGTGTAGAAACAATCCTACAAGGTACTGTCATTAGTCTGATACTGATTTTCCTACTGACAGACTCCCTTTAAAGTTAACGCTTAATTTTTTTTTTTGTAAGTTATCAAAAATTTTGTTTCAATTTCTCAATATATATGTATAGCTATATATCAGCTATAACTGCTGGATAGGTGAAAAGACACTGTTTTGTGCATTGTGCAGCATCTTTAGTTCAATATGGAGCATCTTTGGCACATCTAGTTTGGAGTGTTTTTTTTTGTTTTTTTTTTAACTGTAATTTTTATTAACTTTTCAGAAAAGATATACACATACAAATAAAAAACTAACCATGTCATGTACAAAAAAGAAAAACTGGAGGGGAGGAGGGAGAGGGTACTAAAAACCCAAAGAAAAAGGATCCAACAGTACCCAACTAGGCAAGGAAAATATCGAAAAAACAACAAACAATAATTAGAACCTAGGCAAATAAAAACACAAAAAACATAGAACCTAACACATAACCCACACAGAAGGAAGACAGCAGGAGGAGAGGAAGGAGGAAAGAAAAAGGGGGGGTTAGATACCACGGAGAGTGCAGTACGTATTCCACGGGTTCCAAAAGGAATGGAAGGAGACTGTTGTGTAATTAAGCATGGCAGTGAGGAATTCTAGGCTGCGAATATCTTTGACGCGAGCCACAAGGGCAGGGCCATTAGGGGGATGCACACTTTTCCAATGTAGAGCTATAAGTGACTTTGCAGTAGTACAGGGCTACAGGAACAGTTTAGAGGATTTCTGCTAAGGTGTCGAGGAGGTAAGTTGAGCAAATAGATGAAAGGATCCAGTGGGACACCCTGGAGAAAGAGCTCACTAGTCAACGCCCTGACCTCTGACCAATAGGGTCAAATCAGGGGGAAACTCCAAAATATGTGAAGCAATGTACCATCCTCATTGAGGCATCTCCAACAGGTCCTGGGAATACTAGGATTGAGGGTGTGGAGTAAGACCGGGATATGATACCAGAACAGAAATTGCTTATACTGGGTCTCCCGAAATGTTATGCATGTTGAAGACTTAGCCGCATGAGACAATATGATCTGCCATTGCGCTCGGGAGATCTGCCTACCCAAGGCCTCAGACCACCTAACCGTGTACTTGTGGACAAGGGGTGCACGTCCCTCCGGAGAGGAAAGAATACAGTAGATGTCTGAGATGAGACCTCTGGTGGAGGTATCAGCACAGCAAATCATCTCAAACAGGGTAGGGACGGACACCCTTGTGGCCCCAAATAGAGTAATCATAAAGTGGGATATCTGTCTATTGTGGAACCACTCAGAGGATGGCAAGTGCAGACTAGATGTGAAGTAGTCAAACGACCTGAGCTCCAGGGTCGACAGGTCAGTCAGGTCAGCAATATGGAACATACCTAAACTGCTCCAAGGGTGTACTATAGGAGGACCCACTCCCCGGGGAGGAGAGGGTTATAGAGAAAGGAGACCATTGGAGTGTATTTTAATGTAATACCATGGCAGCTGGCATGGCCACCCAGTTTTCATCTGTATCACAATCTCCCCTCTAATCATATCTGACGTGTAGATGTTTAGATATAATGATAATATTTATTAATGGTGGTTATGTATCTAGTTCATGTTAAGCTGTTACAGAAATGCTACCACGCAGAGGACACTGGGAAGGACGCCCTCACCCCAGTCAAACAGCCGTCTCGTAGACGCAGAGTGTGGCTGTGTACCCCAATGTGACCTGTCCCTTGTCTTGATGTAGCAGTGCACAGTGTTGGCGCCTACAGTCGCAGCCCCCGCTCACTACACAGCTGTGTGTGGTGACTGTAGCAGTGTATGGTCGGTCTACAGCTCTCCCAGGGTTATTTGCTCGCACCCCGTCATTTCTTGGTCCTCACTATTCAGCGACTTGTCGTCCTCGCAGCTCTCCCTCCCCCGTGATGTGGCGCCTCCCCCGTGTCCGCCATCTTGCGGCCGGTGACTGAGAGAATCTCGGCCCGTGAGACTAATACGGAGCTCATACTGAGTGACCCGGGGATTTCACCGTTCACTTATTTTATCATAACCGGGAAAGCACACCCAGTTGCGTTGAACGTACTTGGACTATCACTTACACAAAAGCAGCCGGCGGAGAAGGACTGTGGCACACAGAACCTCCAGACCGGGAAATAAAGTTCCGGCGAGGCCGAGCACAGCCCCCGTTCCCCCGTACGTGTCTCCTGTACTACACCGGTATACGGTATTTATGACAGGCGGTAACGCACAGAACAAGCGGCTGCTCTTATCTTTGTGACTTGCAGAAACGGCAGAGTTGTGTAGTTCTGTAATATACAAAATGTGAATGTGTTCTGAGGAGAATGTTGCCTGCCCTATTTAGTATTAGTTATTACATGTCTGTGCCCTCATGTGTATCCTGCCTCTTGTGTCATAAGTGTTGCCTTCTCTTTGCTCTTTAAGTAAATATTTAGCAATGTGGTTGGGGCTGTTGTGACATGTATGTGCTAACTACTAGTACAGATGCTGCTCACTACAACCTCATGACTTGTTCACTTAGGTGTTAGCCTACTGTGAGAGTGACCTACTGCTGCTATACAGTCATGGCCAAAAGTTTTGAGAATGACACAAATATTCTATTTTCACATGATCTGCTGCCCTCTGGTTTTTATGTGTGTTTGTCAGATGTTTTTATCACATACAGAAATAGAATTACATTCATATTATGAGTAACAGAAGCTTATATTGACAGTTAGAATGAGTTAATGCAGCAAGTCAATATTTGCAGTGTTGACCCTTCTTCTTCAGGACCTCTGCAATTCTCCCTGGCATGCTCTCAATCAACTTCTGGACCAAATCCTGATTGATAGCAGTCCATTCTTGCAGAATCAATGCTTTAATTTTGTCTGAATTTGTTGGTTTTTGTTTGTCCACCCGTCTCTTGATGATTGACCACAAGTTCTCAATGGGATTAAGATCTGGGGAGTTTCCAGGCCATGGACCCAAAATCTCTATGTTTTGTTCCCTGAGCCATTTAGTTATCACCTTTGCTTTATGGCAAGGTGCTCCATCATGCTGGAAAAGGCATTGTTGAGCGCCAAACTGCTCTTGGACGGTTGGGAGAAGTTGCTCTTGGAGGACATTCTGGTACCATTCTTTATTCATGGCTGTGTTTTTAGGCAAGACTGTGAGAGAGCCGATTCGCTTGGCTGAGAAGCAACCCCACACATGAATGGTTTCAGGATGCTTTACAGTTGGCATGAGACAAGACTGGTGGTAGCGCTCACCTCTTCTTCTCCGAATAAGCTGTTTTCCAGATGTTCCAAACAATCGAAAAGGGGATTCATCAGAGAAAATGACTTTCCCCCAGTCCTCAGCAGTCCACTCCCTGTACCTTTTGCAGAATATCAGTCTGTCCCTGATGTTTTTTCTGGAGAGAAGTGGCTTCTTTGCTGCCCTCCTTGAGACCAGGCCTTGCTCCAAGAGTCTCCGCCTCACAGTGCGTGCAGATGCACTCACACCTGCCTGCTGCCATTCCTCAGCAAGCTCTGCACTGCTGGTAGCCCGATCCCGCAGCTGAAACACTTTTAAGAGACGGTCCTGCCGCTTGCTGGTCTTTCTTGGGCGCCCTGGAGCCTTTTTGGCACCAATGGAACCTCTCTCCTTGAAGTTCTTGATGATGCGATAGATTGTTGACTGAGGTGCAATCTTTCTAGCTGCAATACTCTTCCCAGTTAGGCCATTTTTGTGCAGTGCAATGATGACTGCACGTGTTTCTTTAGAGATAACCATGGTTAACAGAAGAGAAACAATGATGGCAAGCACCAGCCTCCTTTTAAAGTGTCCAGTGGTGTCATTCTTACTTAATCATGACAGATTGATCTCCAGCCCTGTCCTCATCAACACCCACACCTGTGTTAATGGAGCAATCACTGAAACGATGTTAGGTGGTCCTTTTAAGGCAGGGCTGCAATGATGTTGAAATGTGTTTTGGGGGATAAAGTTCATTTTCTAGGGAAATATTGACTTTGCAAGTAATTGCTGTTAAGCTGATCACTCTTTATAACATTCTGGAGTATATGCAAATTGCCATTAGAAAAACTGAAGCAGTAGACTTTGTAAAAATTAATATTTGTATCATTCTCAAAACTTTTGGCCATGACTGTACACCTTGCACCACTGTCTGACCACAAATGACAGATCAATATGACTGTCCACACAGTGATGATATTCTTCACAGATGGAAATTTATTCCACACGGATGTTTTTCTCCCACCATGAGCGATTTCTGTGCTTTGGAGTAATAGGTTTAGGCTACTTTCACACAGTTTGTTCATATTCCTGATCAATTAGAAGGCTGTCCGACATCATTGACATAAGTGTTAAAGTTAGAATGGAACAACTCAATCATCCACTTCCATTTTTACAGGATAGGTTAAATGTTTGATCTGATCCTCTCCGATTGCTAGAAGGGGTGTCCCAAGCCACCCATTCTTCCACAGGTCAAGCATGCTGCTCCATTCAGTGTTTGTGGGGCTGTTTCTGTCAACCCTGTAGACATTGGAGCAGCATCGTGAATCTGGTTTGCTACTCCATTCAAACTTCTCTTCGGTGGGGTCATGTGGGGTCTGGACCTTCATTTTAGTGATCAGTGGGGTTACCAATTTGCTGGGGACACACATGACGGTTCTGATTGAGAGCACGTGACAGCCAGTGTTTTCACTAGAGGGAAACATTTTGATTTTATGGTTGTTTTGTGTCAGACTCCGTTCACTTTTCTTGGAGTCAACATGAAGAGACTCTGTTGCAGTGTCCACCTGAGATCAGCGGATAAAATAGTCCACACATTGTTTTTTTGTCCACCCCTTTCAGTTTAAAAACAATGGACACCTGACAGACCCCATTATAGTCAAAGGGGCCCATCGGGCTCTGTATGTGACCATTATTTTAGCTGTCCGTTGTTCTGGTCCTCCGATGGACCAGAACAACGGACAGCTGATGCTAGTGTGACTCTAGCTTCAGTGGTTTGTCCGATTTATAAGTCAGTGGAAAAAGGATTAACCAGTATTAGACAAATTATGCTATACGTTGTAAGCAGTGGACCAGAATTATTAAATTGTCTAAAAGCAAAACTGTCTTAGGTGCCCATAGTAACCAATCACACTGCAGCTTTCATTTTTCAGGAGCAGAATACAGAATGAAAGCTGCTCTGTGATTGGTTGCTATAGGCAACTAAGACAGTTTTACTTTTTGACAATTTTAATAAATCTGCCCCAATGTGTCTGTGTTCCATCCGTACAAGCTATAGACTGAATATGAATGAAAAAAAATGGACTTCTGAATAAGGCCTGAGGTTAAGGCTCCACGTTGTGGAAACATAACGGAAAAAAATGCTGCATTTTACAGGATCAGCAAAGTGAATTAGGTTTTTGTTAATTTCATCCACACATAGCAGAGAAGCGGCATTTTCAAAAATGCAGCATGTTAATTCCAGCAGCAGAACTGCAAGCGTTTTCCATATATATTTAATTGGAGACAAAAAATTGCAGAGAAAAATGAGGCAAATAATGAAAAATATTGCCAAAGAAAGCAACGTGTTTTCGCTGCATTTCGCTATATGGGGCCTTAGCCTTAGGCAGGTTTTACATGTACGAGTTTGTGTCAGGAAACTCAAGTCCATGTATTCGCCAAATTTACTAACCTGAACCCAGCTAAGCTAAGCTGAACTCGTCAGTTACTTTTACCTGATCTGGTAAATCCGCCCAACACACAGACCAAGTTTCACGGCCTAAAATGATATAATCTGTACAGAATCCTCATCTCTTGGTCAGAGTAGAGAGCAAAAAGCATCTCTTGCTCTGGAGGACCATTAACCCTTTAAGGACGCAGGGTAATTTGTACGTTAATGCTCTATGACTTTTTTCATATTTTCCTTCCTTCCTTCCATATTTTTCTGTCGACATAGCTATGTGAGGGCATTTTCTTTGTGTGACGAGTTCTACTTTCATTTGGAGCCTTGATGATTTCATTTGCAGAACTCATGAGGGTGCTGGATGTTTTTGCGTACTGCCTTCCCTGCTGCTTCATTGTCTTTCTTCGACATCACTAACTGCGCTCTACTCTGGCTACATGTCCATTGAGTTGAGTGGGCTTAGTCATGTGAGCAAGCGTTGGAGTGTCATCAGGGGAGGCAGAGGAATGAGAATTTTGGCCTCCCCAGCAATGTATATAGATATATATTAGTTAGAAAACTTATCCAGTGAGGGAATCAACGGGTAAACTTTTATTTTTCCCTTTAATATAAAAAGGCAAAGAAGAATAACTCCATACAGTACCATACAGTGACACAGGGACGTTGTGTGCCTCAGTCAAGTCCATGCCTGAGGCCTTAGAGAACTCTTCTGACTTTCCATGCTATGGACGGTTATGATGCATTGATCTACTAAGTAAACCATGCTTAGTAGAGAAAGGACTTTGAAGATGTATTTTTAAAAGGGTCTGTTAGTGGATACGAGTCTATAAGCATCAGCCGAAGTAGTGAATTATGAATTAATGAAGATCTGATTGGGTTTACAGAGCATACTTGATGTTCCTGCAATATGAAAACAGTTGGAAAAACGGTTACCTACTTTGTGGTGTTTTTCTCAATTTTTTTTTTGCTGCTATTTTTGTATCAACAGCAAAACCCTGTTTTTTACAAAATGACACCGTTATGCTACATGTTCTAAAAACACTGACAAAAAAACTCAGCTTGTCAAATCTACTATAACTCATGCCAGTATGCTGACGTGAGTTATGTAGGAAATATTTACCAGTTCCTGACTGGTGTAGGTTTCCATTCTGGCACATGGGAGCTCACCTACATTATTAAGAACTTGGAACTATTATTGGAACTCTTGATAATTCAGGAGCAGTTAGCACCAATTGGGGACTTAGGGGGCGTTCACACTGCCATTGGCGGCCGTCAGTAGTGTCCGATGCTAGTGTCTGTTACAAGATTTTAACAACGGATACTATTAGAACTGTCATAAATCCGTTAAAAATCCCATTGATTTCAATGGGATTTTATCTGTTGTCCGTTAGTGACCGTTTACACCAAATCCATCTCATGTCCGTTATTTTTCGTGGACAAAAAAATCTGGGGTGCAGGACTTTTGTGCCTGCGAAAAATAACAGTTTTATGATGGACGTCAAGTGTCGGCAACCCCGGCACGCATGCCAAGAGTGGCACGCGAGGCTTATTTCCATGGCACGGCAGCCCGAGTCCTCACCCAGCAGCTTCGATCGGACCAAACATGGCCGAAACAAAACTGCTATTATTATACTGTGGGGTCTCTTCAGACCCCCTAGTATAATAAGCGGAGACTTAGAAGAAGTGATGAAACATAAAAAAACGATACTCACTTTGTTCCCTGCGCTACGCGGCGGCTGTGCGATCTGCAGGCGCTTCTGACAGCTGACAGGGCCTCAGGGGTCACGTCCGGCATTATTACGCATAATGATGCGACGTGACCCCAGAGACCCAATCAGCGGTTGCTGACTACAGGCAGAAGCGCCGAAGAGAACAGAGCGGCTGCGGAGTGCAGAAAAAGGTGAGTACATTGTTTTTTTATGTTTGTCACCTCTCATGGTCCTGCATTTATTATACTCGGGGGGTCTGAAGAGAACTATGGAACATAATACCGTGTGCAGGGACCGCTATGGGACCTAATACCGTGTGCGGGGACCGCTATGGAACCTAATACCGTGTGCGGGGAGCGCTATGGGACCTAGTACCGTGTGCGGGGACCGCTATGGGACCTAATACCGTGTGCGGGGACCACTATGGGACCTAATACCGTGTGCGGGGACCGCTATGGGACCTAATACCGTGTGCGGGGACCGCTATGGGACCTAATACCGTGTGCGGGGACCGCTATGGGACCTAATACCGTGTGCTGGGGCCACTATATGACATAATACCGTGTGCTGGGGCCACTATGTGACATAATACCATGTGCTGGGGCCACTATGTGACATAATACCGTGTGCTGGGGTCACTATGTGATATAATACCGTGTAGGGGCCACTATGTGACATCATACGGTGTTCAGAGGCTGTTATGGGATATAATACCTTGTGCAGGGGCTGCTATGGGACATTATTCTGTATAACGGTGTGTTTTCTGCATTAAGGATGTGTTTTTGCACAGAAAACACAGGCATTTTTTTTTTTTGTGCAAAAATGCACCATGTGAACGCAGTTTTACATTGAAGTAAAAGTTCCAGTGGCCTAAGACTATATCTGCATCCAGATACATAGTGTGTTTTCACCATAAAGATGCCGCCATACGGTGCTTCTGAACACTTACATTTACCACTAATTGGGGGCTGCACATGGACTTTCATTGCTTCTAATCGGAAAGTACAGGAGCGTCCCAGGAAATAGCAGTAAACGCATGCGTCCTAAAGCATCTTGTGGCAGCACTTCTGTGTTATGGTTTGTGGTATATGACTTTAGTTTAGGGGTCGTCAGACTTACAATTATTGACCGGCACTCCGAGTACCTCATCTTTGATTTTTTTTAATTAAAATCGGCACGCCGAACAAAAAAGGTTGCCTACCCCTGGTCTATATACTGTCTGTTATTACTGTCTGTTTTATTCTGTGCATGCTCAGAAAGCAGAAACAAAAAAAAAATCTAAATAGAGGAAAGTATAAAAATGGACACTATCTAATGCTAATGTGTTTTTTTTTTGTTTAGTTTTTTTTTTAGATTCATTAAATGGATTCGTTAATGTCTGTTATGATAGGCCTTTGTTTTTTTAATGGACACCATCAGAACGGACGTCCAACAGTAGTGTGAACCCACTCTTAAAAAGTTTTCACCAACTCCCCCAATTTAAGTTCTTAGCATCTGTTAATAGTCACTGCTTCACTGATTCCATCACAGGTGGAATTTTTTTCTTTAGCCTCTAACGTTCCCATGCAACAAGTGCAGATAGTTTTGCTGCCTGGTGCGCTATTTAATCTCAGTAATGTCAGAAGGCCAGTGTCAGCCAGTGGGCTTGATTCAGAGATACAATCAGAGGCAGCCAGTGTCAGAGCTCTGAATCATACCCCTTGTCCCCTCCTACCTGACACTGCCCTCCTGACAATATAGAGACTAAATAGCATATCAGGCACCAAAACTAACAGCATTGATTGCTTGGGAACGGTGGGGACTAGAAAAAAAAATTCAAATTGTGCCGGAAGCTGTGGCGCAGCACCTATTGATTGATGTAAAGAGCTTGACTTGTTGGAGGTGGTGAAAGGACCTCTTTAAGAAGACTGGTGTACAGAACAACTTTTTTTGGTGCAGAGTTTGCTACGATTTTTTTTTTTTAGCCAAAGCCAGGAGTGCATTTGGCAAAGTATAAGTGCTTTCTTTATATCTCCCATTTCTTTTTTAATCCATTTCTGGCTTTGGCTCAAAACAACCACAATAAAATTTACACCAATAAACGCAACAAAAACTAAATGAGGAACACATTAGGAATGGCATTTCATATGCCAGTTTTAATCCATTCTCTCATTGGTGTTCGGCATCTTAATAATAATGGCGTCTCTTGGGAGGTCCCGTATGCCAGAATTTAATTTTTTATTTTTTTATTTTTTTATTTTTTTTGTAATAACTCATGCCAGTTTTCTGGTGTGAGTTATAGTGACATTGATTGGTTCATATCTCCCTGGACATCCTTGTCCCTGCCCTGCTCTGCCGACTTTAATAAAAACAAATTGTGGTTGGGCTCCTAAGATGCATCACTTCACAAGCTGCAGAATGGGATTATTTCTGCAAGCTCAGTTCAGATGAAAGGAGCAGTTTCTGAAGTTTCTTCAACAAATCTTCCTCACACAAACATACCTAAATGATAGATCATAAGTAAGTGGTCTGTGGGGGCAGATTAGCTGTTCTGGAAGACGACGGAATATAGTATAGTGTACATGGTGAGTGTACAGGTTGCTCCTATTCAAGTACTGCTATTGAATAGGAGCAGCCTGCACATAAGGAATGAAAAAAAAGAAAAAAAATCACCTAAGTGCGTCTTTATATGACATACAGTGCCAGCTGTCTTCCATAGACTATTATCCTCTGTTAAAAATATCCATATTTTACACAACACTGCAGGATAGAAAGCATAAGGCTAGGTTCACACTTGCGTGTGGATTCCGTTTGGGGATTTCTGTTTCCGAATCCTCTAAAAAAAATGCGGAGAGAAAAGTCCTCCAAGCAGGACTTTTTTCTGCGTATTTTATCCGGAGTAAACTGGGCGCACACCCGGCGGACCCCATTATAGTCTATGGCAGGGGTCGGCAACCCCCGGAATGCGTGCCAATCTTGGCTTATTTGCTTGGCATGGCAGCTTGAGTCCTCTACAGCTGTTTCGATCAGACCAAACACAGCCGAAACGAAACTGCTATTATTTTACTTCTGGGGTCTCTTCAGACCCCAGAGTATAATAAGCGGAGCCCCAGGAGAGGTGATGAAACATAAAAAAATAATAATAATGTTACTCGCCTTCCTTGTGCTCCGGAGCAGCTCTGTTCTCTTCGGCACTTCTGCCTGAAGTCAGCAACTGTTGATAGGGCCTCAGGGGTTACGTTGGCGTCATTACGCATAATGATGCCGACGTGAACCCTGAGACCCTATCAGCAGTTGCTGACTTCAGGCAGAAGCGCCGAAGAGAACAGAGCCGGTCAGGAGCACAGGGAAGGTGAGTAACATTGTTTTCTATGTTTGTCATCTCTCTTGGCCCTCCACTTATTTTACTCTGGGGTCTGAAGAGACCCCACAGTATAATAATAGCTAGTGAGTGGCAAAAATTGAAGTATTATAAAAGTTGGAATATTATACTCTGTGGAGGGGCCGCTATGGGACATAATACTGTGTGGAGGGGCCGCTATGGGACATAATACTGTGTGGAGGGGCTCCTATGGAACATTATACCGTGTGCAGGGGCCACTATGGGACATAATACCATCTGCAGGGGCCACTATGGGACATAATACCGTCTGCAGGGGCCCCTATGTGACATTATTCTCTATACAGGTGTGTTTTTGGTGGCAGCACTTCTGTGTTATGGTTTGTGGTATGTGACTTTAGTATAGGGGTCATCAGCCTTACAATTATTGACCGGCAGTCCGAGTACCTCATCTTTGAATTTTTTTTATTTAAATCGGCTCACGGAACAAAATAGGTTGCCTACCCCTGGTCTATGGGGTCCGCGGGTAACCACTTTGTAAGCTGATTAGGTTTCCATTCTTCGAGTCCCCAATCGGCCCTGAAGAACGGAAACCCAGGTGCAGGTGTGAACCTAGTGTAATTTGCCTTTTTTTTTTTTTTTATTTAATTTTTAATTTTTTTTTCTGTATTCCAACCAGGCAGAGGCCCAAAGTACACTCTTTTGGCTTCTATGCCTGGAGCTTTCCCGCAGTACTTGATAAACATAAAAAAAATATATATACAGTGTATATATATATACAGTACAGACCAAAAGTTTGGACACACCTTCTCATTCCAAGAGTTTTCTGTATTTTCATGACTATAAAAATTGTAGATTCACACTGAAGGCATCAAAACTATGAATTAACACATGTGGAATTATATACTTAACAAAAAAGTGTGAAACAACTGAAAATATGTCTTATATTCTAGGTTCTTCAAAGTAGCCACCTTTTACTTTGATTACTGCTTTGCACACTCTTGGCATTCTCTTGATGAGCTTCAAGAGGTAGTCACCTGAAATGGTTTTCACTTCACAGGTGTGGCCTGTGAGGTTTAATAAGTGGGATTTCTTGCCTTATAAATGGGGTTGGGACCATCAGTTGTGGTGTTTAGAAGTCAGGTGAATACACAGCTGATAGTCCTACTGCATGGAGTGTTAGAATTTGTATTATGGCAAGAAAAAAGCAGCTAAGTAAAGAAAAACGAGTGGCCATCATTACTTTAAGAAATGAGGGTCAGTCAGTCCGAAAAATTGGGAAAACTTTGAAAGAGTCCCCAAGTGCAGTGGCCAAAACCATCAAGCGCTACAAAGAAATTGACTCACATGAGGACCGCCCCAGGAAAGGAAGACCAAGAGTCACCTCTGCTGCGGAGGATAAGTTCATCCGAGTCACCAGCCTCAGAAATCGCAGGTTAACAGCAGCTCAGATTAGAGACCAGGTCAATGCCACACAGAGTTCTAGCAGCAGACACATCTCTACAACAACTGTTAAGAGGAGACTGTGTGCAGCAGGCCTTCATGGTAAAATAGCTGCTAGGAAACCACTGCTAAGGACAGGCAACAAGCAGAAGGGACTTGTTTGGGCTAAAGAACACAAGGAATGGACATTAGACCTGTGGAAATCTGTGCTTTGGTCTGATGTGTCCAAATTTGAGATCTTTGGTTCCAACCACCGTGTCTTTGTGCGACGCAGAAAAGGTGAACGAATGGACTCTACATGCCTGGTTCCCACTGTGAAGCATGGAGGAGGAGGTGTGATGTTGTGGGGGTGCTTTACTGGTGACACTGTTGGGGATTTATTCAAAATTGAAGGAATACTGAACCAGCATGGTTACCACAGCATCTTGCAGCGGCATGCTATTCCATCCGGTTTGCGTTTAGTTGGACCATCATTTATTTTTCAACAGGACAATGACCCCAAACACACCTCCAGACTGTGTAAGGGCTATTTGACCAAGAAGGAGAGTGATGGGGTGCTACGCCAGATGACCTGGCCTCCACAGTCACCAGACCTGAACCCAATCGAGATGGTTTGGGGTGAGCTGGACCGCAGAGGGAAGGCAAAAGGGCCAACAAGTGCTAAGCATCTGTGGGAACTCCTTCAAGACTGTTGGAAGACCATTTCAGGTGACTACCTCTTGAAGCTCATCAAGAGAATGCCAAGAGTGTGCAAAGCAGTAATCAAAGCAAAAGGTGGCTACTTTGAAGAACCTAGAATATAAGACATATTTTCAGTTGTTTCACACTTTTTTGTTAAGTATA
Organism: Leptodactylus fallax; assembly: GCA_947044405.1. Lineage (NCBI taxonomy): Eukaryota > Metazoa > Chordata > Amphibia > Anura > Leptodactylidae > Leptodactylus > Leptodactylus fallax. The sequence goes on along the minus strand of CAMRHE010000148.1, from coordinate 1,601,422 downwards.
TAATTCCACATGTGTTAATTCATAGTTTTGATGCCTTCAGTGTGAATCTACAATTTTTATAGTCATGAAAATACAGTAAACTCTTGGAATGAGAAGGTGTGTCCAAACTTTTGGTCTGTACTGTCAATATATATATATATATATATATATATATATATATATATATATATATAATGGGACCTTATATAAGAGCAGTCTTTGCTACAATACTGGGGTTATACTGTATAATACATTTTTACAGCAGCTATGGGTGGTAATGTACAAATTTATTTACGCCTGTATTTTGTACAAATGTTGCAAATTTTACATACTTTTTACTTTTATTGGCATTTATCAAAAGTGGTGATAAAAGTAGGCAAGGCTAGGCTGGAGGGAGAATGGAGATTGTTGGACTGACAGGTCTACTATAATTCACATCATACATTATGTTCAGTGGATAGGCCATCATATTCATGTCATACATTATGTTCGGTGAATAGGCCAGCAGCACTGTCTTTAGATCTGGCTCTTAGACCTGTTTTAGATTTTCCATCAAATTTCATGTTTAGAATATGGTATGTAATACAGTAAATTTCCCTTTCATATAATCAAAGATTAATAACTGTTGCAAGGAAATAGAATTGCAATAAATGGCTTTATATATTATATATTTTTTTTAAACATATTAAACTGTTTTTGGCAACGAAACGTTTCAAGCAATAAAAACTGAATGCATACCTTCATTTGAATCTGATAAACCAGTTTGCACAGAATAGTGACACCTTCCATTCTGTGCTCTGCAGTATTTTTATTCATAGCCACGTGATGTGTGATATTTTTCCATCTCACTTCCCGTAACCTGATAGGATCATATGATTAGAAGGCAGCAAGGCAAAGATTTGGTAAGATCAGAAAATAGACATGTAAGCATGTACTATATACACTTGTACTCTAGGCTTGCTTGAGAATCGGTATGGAATCACAAATATGAGGGGAACATTTTCTGGATAATACTGTAGTATTTCATTGTTATGTTTTTTATTGTAACAGGTGGAGTCTCTGTAATCTTTGAAGATAATTTTTCTGTTGAAAGTTGACAAACAAATTAAAGGGGATTTCCGGCACCAAATGGATTTCTCGCTTATTTCATTGGGGGAAACAGCACCTTAGGTATTGACCTGGCCACTAGGAGGCGGACACTAGGAATAGCAAAAGATGTCAGCTCCACCTCTGGGCTATACCCTCTCCACAGACACTATGCTAACCAGTTTTAGCCTAGTGTTCGTAGGAGGCAGACACAACCTGACTCAGGTCTTTCAGTCTTGCATCGTTTTTTTTTTTTTTCTATCTTTTCTAACTTCTCCGTTGGTCTGGTAGGCTATCCTCCCTTAGGACCCCTTCCGTTGTGTTTTCCCGCGATGAGCCAGTCCGTCCCTTAGCCCCACCAGGTGCCACTACACTACATACAGTACAGACCAAAAGTTTGGACACACCTTCTCATTCCAAGAGTTTTCTGTATTTTCATGACTATAAAAATTGTAGATTCACACTGAAGGCATCAAAACTATGAATTAACACATGTGGAATTATATACTTAACAAAAAAGTGTGAAACAACTGAAAATATGTCTTATATTCTAGGTTCTTCAAAGTAGCCACCTTTTGCTTTGATTACTGCTTTGCACACTCTTGGCATTCTCTTGATGATGAGCTTCAAGAGCTAGTCACCTGAAATGGTCTTCCAACAGTCTTGAAGGAGTTCCCAGAGATGCTTAGCACTTGTTGGCCCTTTTGCCTTCACTCTGCGGTCCAGCTCACCCAAAACCATCTCGATTGGGTTCAGGTCTGGTGACTGTGGAGGCCAGGTCATCTGGCGTAGCACCCCATCACTCTCCTTCTTGGTCAAATAGCCCTTACACAGTCTGGAGGTGTGTTTGGGGTCATTGTCCTGTTGAAAAATAAATGATGGTCCAACTAAACGCAAACCGGATGGAATAGCATGCCGCTGCAAGATGCTGTGGTAACCATGCTGGTTCAGTATTCCTTCAATTTTGAATAAATCCCCAACAGTGTCACCAACAAAGCACCCCTACACCATCACACCTCCTCCTCCATGCTTCACAGTGGGAACCAGGCATGTAGAGTCCATTCGTTCACCTTTTCTGCGTCGCACAAAGACACGGTTGTTGGAACCAAAGATCTCAAATTTGGACTCATCAGACCAAAGCACATATTTCCACAGGTCTATTGTCCATTCCTTGTGTTCTTTAGCCCAAACAAGTCCCTTCTGCTTGTTGCCTGTCCTTAGCAGTGGTTTCCTAGCAGCTATTTTACCATGAAGGCCTGCTGCACACAGTCTCCTCTTAACAGTTGTTGTAGAGATGTGTCTGCTGCTCAAACTCTGTGTGGCATTGACCTGGTCTCTAATCTGAGCTGCTGTTAACCTGCGATTTCTGAGGCTGGTGACTCGGATGAACTTATCCTCCGCAGCAGAGGTGACTCTTGGTCTTCCTTTCCTGGGGCGGTCCTCATGTGAGCCAGTTTCTTTGTAGAGCTTGATGGTTTTGGCCACTGCACTTGGGGACACTTTCAAAGTTTTCCCAATTTTTCGGACTGACTGACCTTCATTTCTTAAAGTAATGATGGCCACTCGTTTTTCTTTACTTAAATGCTTTTTTCCCATCACCCATGACAGCACCCAGAGAGGATCCGCCCCCAGGGACAGGAAGCCTACGGTATAAAAAGGTGGAGCCTCTCCTACCCCTCAGTTGTTTCCTGTCCCTGGAGGGAGACCTACGTGCCTGCTTGAGGCAGGCTTACCTGATGGCATAGGAAAGAGTTGGTCCTGGTAGGGGTTGCCTCTCTTCTTCCATGGGTGGCTGTTAGCTGTGTCCCAGTCTGGAGTCAGGTGCCATCCCCCCAGCTATGCGCTGCTGGTGTTCCGGGCGCGGGGGTTCCGATATCCAGGCAGAAGGAGTGTGTTTCCTCTGCTTTAGGCCGCAGGAGTTCCGGGCCTGCAGGGAGACACATGGTGGTGCCAGCCCGGAAGGAAGTGGGCGTGGCTTCCGGCGGAAGGGGTGTGGCCTAGCGGCTGAATGGCCATATAATGCAGATTGAAGGATGGTGGAGCTGCTAAGCAGTTCCTGGCCCTCCATGCACCGAGTCTCTACAGTATGGAAGAGCAGCAACAGCAGCTGCTACCACAGCAGCTGCCGCCAAAGCAGCCGCCGCCGGCAAGAGGAAGACCCCAAGATGGAGGGCAAGATGAAGGTCCACCTCCACCTTCCTCGGTATTCTAGGGGGATGTAAGTGGCTGCGTGCCAACCCTTTATTTTTTTATTGATTAATGGTTTGCCCTGTCTTTTGTAGGATAGACCTAGGAAAGGCTTGGCGAAATCTAAGAATAAGGAATGTGCCTTATGTAGAACTAGACTTTCTTCTTCTTATGAGAAAAAGCTCTGCCCATCATGCATTAATAGAACTATTGCTGAGGAGTCCCCGTCATTCTTACAGGGTATCAGATCTATGATACAGGAGGAGGTCAGGAGTTCCCTTAAGGGTAAAAGTGGCCAGAAAAAGAAGTCCAGTTCCTCTACCCGGGGTCATGACTCCTCTTCTGGGGAGGAGTCTGTTCAAGGTGAAAGTGGAGAATTATCCGATGACGCCTCTTCTTCCTCCATATCTGATGTAGAGGGAGGACAGTCGTGTTTTCCAGTTGAGGACACTGACAAGTTGCTCAAAGCCATTCGAGCGACTATGGGGATTGAGGACTCTAGACCCTCCCGTTCTATGCAGGACATTATGTTTGGGGGTTTGGAGGTTCGTCAAAGGAGACACTTTCCAGTCCATAAAAATATTACATCGCTTATCAAGAGGGAATGGAAAAAGCCGGACAAGAAGGGTTTTATCCCTAGAGGAGTTAAGCGTAAATCCCCTTTTGAAGAGGGAGCTTGCTCTTCTTGGGATAATGTACCAAAAATTGACGTTGCCATAGCCAGAGCCTCCAGGAAGTCAGCACTGCCTTTCGAGGACATGGGTACCCTGAAGGATCCCTTAGACAAGAAAGCAGAAAGCTTCCTAAGGCGTTCTTGGGAGTCAGTAGGAGCGTCCCTCAAGCCCAATATAGCGGCTACCTGTACTGCTAGATCCCTTATGATCTGGCTAGGGGAGCTGGAAGATCAATTAAGGGATAAGGCCCCAAGAGAGCAGATTCTGTCAGCCCTGCCGACTATTAGAAAAGCTGCAGATTTTTTGGCAGATGCTTCAGCAGACGCTGTAAGATTATCAGCTCGCTCCCTTGCCCTGACCAACTCTGCCAGAGGGCCATATGGCTGAAGAGTTGGACAGGTGATGTAGGTTCTAAGACCCGGCTGTGCAATCTGCCCTGTGACGGTGAATATCTCTTTGGACCAGCTTTGGATGACATCTTAGCTAAGGCAGCAGATAAAAAGAGCGTTTTTCCTTTGCCTTCCTCTGGTCGGACACGGAGGTCCTTTCGTCCCTTTGGAGCATACAGAGGGCAAAAAATTGTCAAGTCCAGAGATAATAGCTGGGCAGAATCCAATAAGAAACACAAGGGGTTCTTATTTAACAACTCACCCCGTAATAAAGATCCAAGACCCAATAGGCAATGACGCCAGGCCCCGGGTAGGGGGGAGACTGAGGAAATTCCTTCCTGCCTGGAGGAAAATTTCATCAAGCCCTTGGATCCTGGATACAGTGGGAGTAGGCCTGAAGTTGAAGTCAAGTTTTCAGATTACCAGAACTCAGACTTCCCTAACCTCTCAATCGGCTCTGGAATTGGAAGTGAAGAGCCTAATCTTGAAAAGGGTGCTGATTTCAGTTCCCCAGGAAGAGGAGAGGCAGGCGTTTTATTCCCATCTGTTCTTGGTAAGGAAACCCGATGGCTCCTACAGAACCATAATAAATCTAAGGAGGTTAAATCAGTTTCTGTCTTACAAGAAATTCCGGATGGAGACAGTGCAGTCAGCAGTGAGATTAACTCCCAATTGCTGGATGGCGGTGATAGACCTGAAAGATGCTTATTACCATATTCCAATTTTTCCAGGTCACCAGAGGTTCTTGCGAGTAGCAGTAGAGATGGGAGGGGTGGTTCAGCATTACCAATATCAGGCTCTTCCCTTTGGAATCTCCATGGCCCCAAGAGTCTTTACCAAAATAGTGGCAGAAATGGGGGCACATGTAAGAGAGAAAGACATTCTGTTTATGCCATATCTAGACGACTTTCTCATTGTGGCAAGATCCAGAATAGAATATTTAGAAAGTGTCAGAGTAGTACTGAACATTCTGGAGGAATTAGGTTGGATGGTGAATCTAGAGAAGTCAAGTTTAGTTCCTTCTCAACAGAAAAAATTTCTAGGGATCATTTTAGATTCCACGGCTCAGAGATCTTTTCTCCCTCCAGAGAAAATAGAGAGGGTTCTGTCCCTAGTAAAAACCCTGATCCAGTCCCCCAGGGTCACTATAAGAAAGGCTATGTCCATCCTGGGGACTCTCACGGCCTGTATTCCAGCTGTACCTTGGGCTCAGAGCCACTCCCGAGACCTGCAGTGGGAAATCCTGGCAGCCTGGCGTCAGGAAGAGAAAATTCTCGACAAATTTATGTGGGTGTCTCAGCCAACAAGAGAAACCCTGGGTTGGTGGTTAGTCAGGGGTCACCTAGAAATTGGAGTTCCATGGAAGATCTCAGACCCCCTAATTATTACCACGGATGCCAGCCCTCGGGGGTGGGGTGCCCACATCGGGGATCAGGTGTTCCAGGGCTCCTGGTCAAGGAGTCTTTCTCAGGCATCCTCAAATCAGAGGGAACTAATGGCGATTTTGGAGACCTTGAAAGTCGTAGGTCAGGGTATTCGGAATCGCCATGTAAGGATCATGTCCGACAATATGACAGCAGTTTCATATATAAACAAACAAGGGGGTACGAGGTCCCTTCCCCTTATGAAAATAATGGCCCAGATTCTACATCTGTCAGAGCCCCTGGTTCTTTCCTTGTCTGCTCTGCATATCAGGGGGTCAGACAACTTCAGGGCAGATTTCTTGAGCTGTCACAGTCTGAATCAGAGCGAGTGGGAATTGAACCCATCCATCTTTTTAGAGATCACCAGGGTTTGGGGAGTCCCGGAAATAGATCTCTTTGCCAGTCGGTCAAACAAGAAGGTGGAGAGATTTTTTTCCCTAAACCCAGAGGAATCCCCCTTTGGGGTGGATGCTCTGTCCCACAGGTGGGATTTCAGTCTAGCTTACGCTTTTCCTCCCTTCTTTCTCATTCCAGCAGTTCTGAGGAAGATCAGGGAGGATCGAGCGGGGGTTATTCTGATTGCCCCCTTTTGGCCGAGGAGAGCCTGGTTTACCTGGCTAAGGATCCTGTCTGTTTCGGACCCTTGGATTCTCCCAGTCAGCCAGGACCTTCTATGTCAGGGCCCCATTCTCCATCCGGAGTCCAGCCACTTACATTTGATGGCCTGGAATTTGAGTGGAGATTACTAGCTTTTAAAGGTTTTTCTCAGAATCTCATTTCCACTCTTCTAAAAAGCAGAAAACCGGTCATTACTAAAATATACGCTAGGACTTGGTTCCGGTTTTTTGAGACTAGCAATCTCCCTGGCCAACAGTTCTTTGGGCCTTCTCCCCCCCCCCCCAGTGGGGCTCAAGGCACATTCTACTAGGGCGACTGCCACCTCCTGGGCCGAGAGAGCTGATGCTTCCATAGAATCTATCTGCAAAGCGGCAACCTGGTCTTCACCTTCTACCTTTTTTCGCTTTATAGGCTGGACATTGGGGCTTCTGCTGATCTTTCTTTTGGAAGGAAAGTTTTACAAGCGGTGGTCCCTCCCTAGTGTTTTCCTATTTTATTCTCTCTGGGTGCTGTCGTGGGTGATGGGAAAAATGGTAATTACTTACCGGTAATTGGATTTTCCAGAACCCACGACAGCACCATCCTTTATCCCTCCCTTTTTTCTTGGTGATGGACTTTTGTTTGGCACTGGGTGTTGCAAGCAAAAAAAAAAAAAAAAAAAGTTTTGACCTCAGTGTCATGAGTTACAAGTTAACTGGAGTCTCTCTCTCGCTTCTATAAAACAACTGAGGGGTAGGAGAGGCTCCACCTTTTTATACCGTAGGCTTCCTGTCCCTGGTGGCGGATCCTCTCTGGGTGCTGTCGTGGGTTCTGGAAAATCCAATTACCGGTAAGTAATTACCATTTTTCTTGCCATAATACAAATTCTAACACCCCATTCAGTAGGACTATCAGCTGTGTATCCACCTGACTTCTGAACAACACATCTAATGGTCCCAACCCCATTTATAAGGCAAGAAATCCCACTTATTAAACCTCACAGGCCACACCTGTGAAGTGAAAACCATTTCAGGTGACTACCTCTTGAAGCTCATCAAGAGAATGCCAAGAGTGTGCAAAGCAGTACTCAAAGTAAAAGGTGGCTACTTTGAAGAACCTAGAATATAAGACATATTTTCAGTTGTTTCACACTTTTTTGTTAAGTATATAATTCCACATGTGTTAATTCATAGTTTTGATGCCTTCAGTGTGAATCTACAATTTTTATAGTCATGAAAATACAGAAAACTCTTGGAATGAGAAGGTGTGTCCAAACTTTTGGTCTGTACTGTACGTGTTCCCGCTGTTATGAAAAGTTGCCATGTGGTCAGCCTTAGCCCATCTGCTCTCTCTGCCTTCCACCTAAGCCAGCTCAGGATCCTCCCAGCCCCTCTCCAGCAGACTCTCCCCCAGACTGGACGGCTTCCCTTACTCAGGCCAAAGGCAAGACTTGCCAGATTTAACTCAACCAGTCTGTGGTGGAAACTTTGTAACCGCTGCCTTCTCAGATCGCCGCTCAGTTGGCGAGACTTCTAGGCCCCTCTGTGATCGTTCTCCTCGCTCCCGTTCCAGATCCAGGATCAGCATCAGCTAGGCACATCTATATCCGATGATATGCAGCACCTCATCTGTGCGGTCAGAGATACTTTACATATCTCAGAGGACCCGCATCCTACTTCTCAAGAGGACATCTCCTTTCGCCACAGTTGCCACCAACCTCTGGTCTTCTCCAACCATGGGGTGCTTGACCATATCTTGAAGGAACAATGGCTTCACCCGGACCGTCCCCTGCTTTCCACTAGGAAGTCTGACATCCTCTTTCCTTTTCAAGGAATTAGTGTGTCAAGGAAACGTGGCGGCATAGTTTTGCCCTGTAATAAGTGGTTGTATTATCTGAGAATATGGGGAGAAAGAATAGGTAAATATTTCCTGTAATAATGAGCCAACAGGCCATTCGGGCCTGGCGCTTTACCCAATATAAAGCATTTAACAGCATATTCAACCTCCTTATCAGTTATTGGGGCCTTAATGTGTTCTCTCAGTTACAGAAATGGATGGGAGAGGGATCTCCCTAAAAAGGATTTTATGGAGGCTGGAGAGGACTCAAGGTCTGAGAATATAGTTTGGAGTAAAACAAATAAAATTCCCTATAAATTTGATTAGGATGTGAGGTAGTGTGGCCAGGTTTAAGCTGGATAGAATGAACCTGAGCTCTTTGTTTGTCTCTAAGCATTTTAGCTAGGAGACGGCCCTGTTTACTCGCCATTTGTAATAAGTCACTTGAGTTCACCTCAGTGCTATGTCAGTGCAATCAAGTAGGTCTGTGTCTAATTGCAATTTGGTATCACAGATAGTCTTATGTAGGTAAAGGTTCGGTGACTGTTGATGAGCAATCGTCAGTCTAGCCAGCTTATTCTCCAGAGTCAGTTGGGCTTGACCTTTCTGCTTTTTAACATGTGAGGCAATAGAGATAAATTTGCTCTGCACAGATGCCTTATGGGTCAGCCAAACCCATGCCGGGTCAGAGTCAGGGGTCACATTTTCTTTAAAGTGGGATTGTGAGATGGTCATTAATTTGCTGGGACAGGACGGTCTAAGTAAGAAGTGATTCATTAGGGCACCACTTAAAGGGAAATAAATGCTTCTGGGTAAAAATTAACTGTGGTTCGTAGTATGTCGTGGTCAGACCATGCACGATGAATGTGGCGCGCATACAACGTATGAGGGAGGGAGGGAGCTAGTGTTGGTAAGAACCCAATCTATACGGGTATAGTCATGATGGGTAGGCGAGAAATAGGTAGGGTGCCGTTATGTACCCTCCTTGTATCCACTAATTAGTACTGTTGGAAAAGGGTCTGGATAGTGCATTGTTGAGTACCTGAGCGCCTGATAGGCGCAGTATTGGAGCAATCTAACTTCCCATTAAACACACAATTAAAATCACTGCCCCAAATAAGTGCCTTGTATTGTTTAATTTCCAAAAGGGAAAGCACAGTTGCAAAGAACTGAATAGGGTTTTAAGTCGGGGCATAAGTATTAACCAGACAAATGCAGTTTTCATACAATAACCCTTATAAAATAAGGTACCTCCCATCCACATCTGTATCTTGATTCAATAAAACAATGGGGCAGGAATTTCGAATTAAGGTTGCCAACCTTCTAGATTTAGATTGAAATGACACCCTATAGACTGTAGAATAGTGGCAGTGTAACATCTTAGGGTAAGTAGAGGGGGTAAAATGGGTCTCCTGCAAATAAGTGATGTCCAGGCAGTGTTTGAGGTAGTCTAGAAGGGTGTTTTTTTTCGCTTCATGAGGGAGTTGAATCACCAAACATTATGGGACAGTACTATACACTTGGTGGGAACAGGGGATAGCTGAGGGGCATCCCTGAATAAGCCCCGATTAGAGTACATTATGATCATTCATCTCTAATATAGGTGAGTGTCATCTATAAAGCAATAGCAATGAAAGTAAACCATAAAGCATAAATATAAACCAACAAATGCAAAGTACCAGGGGTACCGATATACTGGATGAGTTTCAAACGAGGGAGAACAGACCAACTATAGGCAGGGGAGTCATTCCCCGATAGTGCCACAAAGGACGCAGGGGGAGACATGGATCTCTAAGCCGCTGCTCAGCCGCTATTGAGACAGTTCATATAAGTAATACAATAGGAATTGACGACAGGTAGGCTGTATCGCCCTTATGAGATGTCCACTATGTGGTGAAAAAATGAAAAGGAAAAATAAAACTCCCATGTGGATGCATAAGTGGAAACCAGGAAGGGCAAAGTGCACAGTTCCATTGAATTACAAAATGGTGAGAAGATGTCAGGTTCAATCATGGTGGAGGTCCAGGTAGAGTGCTCTAAAAAGTTGAGTGACCGATGCACGTCGTGACCAGTTTTCAGGGTCCTCTATTTTTAGCTCAAGCAGATCTAGATGGCTAATATGGTCATGGTGCCCTTCATGCATATTTTGTTGGATCGTTGAATGGTCCTGCCAAAATCTGTGCGTTCATCGAACAATCAACTAATGAGTATGGTTATCTTAAAACTATTTGTTCTTGCCATTATAGCAAAGTCATATGTTAGATAGCATACACCTACTGCTTTTGGGGTTTGCCATTTGATTCAGTGCTCTGAAAACTTCTAATATTTTCAAACAATGAATGTGAATTACATTTTTAGAGTTCTATCTGGACTTTGTGGTTTTCAAACTGTGCAAACTGCAAGTCTGAGCTCAGCCTGATTGAAACAGTTGGTTTACATGTTAGACTTTCTGTGTATGATTATGTTCTCTGGTTTTATAAATGATTATATTTTATTTCTAATTGAACAATATTATTTTGTTTTATAGGATATCTGTGCTCATATTCAGTATTGTCCTGGTTGTGACAACTCTAGTCTAAGCACAAATGTGTGTGCATGGTCACATAATACAACGCCTTTGAGACTGTATCATTCCTGTTTTTAAAAGGTATGTATCACTGTGTTACACTTTTCATAGTAGTTGTTAACACATTGAGGATATAAATTCAAAACATTATAAGCAACTCTAAATGGTATGACTTTGCATAAGTTAACATTGCAAGTGATTATAAGAAAGTTTGCAATATATATTACATAGTTACATAGTAAGGGTGCGTTCAAATATGTCCGACGCAGCTATCAGTTTCCCTCCGCCATGGTCCCACAAGCCGGAGGGGAAACTGATGCCAGGACACATCCCATAGTTTTCTATGGGATCAGTTCTGGCACAAGAGGCATCAGTTCTGGCGCTGTATGGCGCCGGATCTGTGCCTCAGCCAAATGGAAAAACGCTACCTGCAGTGTTTTTTCCATCCGGCTTCCTTAAAATTTCATTAGCGCCAGATGCTGCCGGGTGCTGCCTGCAGATGGATGCAGCAGCACCCGGCTTCTGCACAGTCTCTGTACAGTAGTGAAGCCGGCAATTGACGGCTTCACTACTGTACCTGAGCGAATTGTTCAGGATCGCAAAGCTGACACCCGCGGGCAGAGTTGGGCTCCAATCACGGGTGTTGACCCCTTAGATCCCGCGGTCAAACATGACCGCGGCATCTAAGGGGGTTGCACCATAATAATGACCCCCGAGGCACTCCCCACAGCGAGATCGGGGGGTGCTGTTTTGTCGTTTCAGCAGCCTGGGATTTGGCCAGTCACCCCAGGCTGCTAGGACCCCCAAGTACCTGGTTGATCCTGCCTACGAAGGAGAAAGTCAGTCTATGCGTCTGCATAGGCTGACTTTCTCTATAGACTTAAATACACATATATGCTCGTGTATTGCAGTCTTTAGTACTGAACCAGCGATCAGTGTATCGCTGGTTCAAATGTCCTTATAGGACATTTATAGTACAAAATGTAAAAAAAAGTTAAAAAAAATAAAAAATTAAGTTATTAAGCACCAAAAATTCCATTTTCCTATATAAAATTAATTATATATAAAAAAAAAACCCTAAAAATTAATAAAAACAATACATATTTAGTATCACCGCGTCTGTTACAACCCGTACAATAAAACAGAAACAATATTTAACCTACACGGTGAACGTCGGAAAAAAAAAAAAAAAAAAAACAGAAAAAAACGCCGGAATTAATATTTTTCGCCATCATACCTTACAAAATATGCTATAAAAAGTTATCAAAAAGTCATATGTACCCCAAAACAGTACCTATAAAACCACAGGTTGTCCCGCAAAAAATAAGCCCTCAACTAACTCTGTAAACTGATAAATAAAAATGTTACGCCTCTCAGAAGATGGCGATGCAAAGAAAATTGATTTCTTTCCCAAAATGTGTTTTTGTTCTGCAAAATTAGTAACGCATAAAAAAACAATATAAATGAGGTATCGCCATAATCGTACCGACCCGCAGTATAAAGGTAACATGTTCCTTATGCTGTACGCTTTGTGGAAACAAATTTAAAAGGTAAAACGCAATACCAGAATTGATGTTTTTTTGTTTTTTTTATAATCCACTAAAAAATGAGCTGATAAAATTTATTCAATAAGTTATAGGCACCCAAAACTGGTGTCATTACAAAATGCATCTCGTCCCGCAAACATCAAGCCCTCATATGGCAACATCACCAGAAAAATAAAGAAAATATAGCTTGTACAATGTGAATACAAAAACCCCAAAAATCGGCAAATCATTAGAACAAAACTGTCTGTGGCAGGAGGGGAATGTATAAGCTGTGCAAGCGTATATCAGGGGACACCGCAGATTTAGCGCTTACAAGGGAAAAGACACCAGAAGTAACCCCCAGAGTGCCCCCCCCCCCAATCATAGGAGCTACTGGGAAAATAGGAGGGAATTTGGTGTTCCCAATGTACTCCGCACAGCTTACGTATTCTCTCTTCACCATCCGCTGTGTATTCACGTCTGGGATACTAATGCTCACTACACCCCTTAATTAATTCTTTGAGGGGTGCAGTTTTCACAATGGGGTCACTTCTTAGAGGTTCTGCAAACATGACATGGCGTCCAGATCCCAAACATCTAAATCTGCACTTCAAAAGCCACATAGCGCTCCTTCTCTTCTATGCCCTGCTGTGTACCCAAACTGCAGTTTATGCCCACATGTATGACACTGGTGTACCCAGGATATCGTACTTAATGTCATATCTGGGTATAAACTGATATTTGGGGACACAACCAGGCAGAAGGGAGAGAGCGTTATTTGGTTTTGGACGTCATGACACTTTCGCAGAACTCTTGAAATGCCAGTAAATGCCAGCTCCCGAGTCTCCAGCACACTGCATCAGGGGTTCATTTCTCAGGTAAGGGCCAAGAGGGTTATACTATACAGCTATAACTCACCCTAAAAGTAAAAAGTGATAGTAAAAACTGATGGTAAACACTGATGACAACTTATAACAACTGATGGTTTTGGAGTAGAAATTTGTGAAAATCCTGATGACAACTGATGCATTTTCGCATCAGTTTTGGCATCAGTTGTAATGACTAAAGGACAAAAAAACTGATACTGATGCAACTGACATATGTGAATATACCCTTAATGAGGTTGGATGAAGACATCAGTCCATCAAGTCCAACCTATAACCCTACAGTACCCTACAGTGTTGATCCAGAGGAATGCAAAAACCCCATGAGGCTTATGCCAATTGTCCCATTTCAGGGGAAAAAAATTCCTTCCCGACTCCAATCCAGCAATCAGTATAAAACCCTGAATCAACTTGTCCTTAAAAAAATCTAGAACCCGTAATATTGCTCAGTTCAAGAAAGACATCCAGGTCCTCTTTGAACTTGTTCAATGACTCCACCATCACCACTTCCTGGGGCAGTGAATTCCATATCCTCGCTGTTCTTACTGTAAAGAATCCCCTTCTATGTTACTGGTGAAACTTTCTCTCCTCCAGTCATAGAGGATGTCCCCTTGTCACTTGTCACTGACCTAGGAGTAAAAAGATCATTAGAAAGTTCTTTGTGCTGTCCCTTCATGTATTTGTATATTGTGTGGCTGTACCAGCGATTTGTATAGAGGCATAACTATGTTCTTGTCATGCGATTCTATACCTCTTTTGATGCATCTCATAATTTTATTTGCCTTGGCAGCAGCTGCCTGGCACTGGTCACTTAAGTTAAGCTTACTGTCCACCAAAATCCCCAAGTCTTTTTCAGTGGCAGTCTTACCCAGTAATTTTTTATTAAGTACATAATCATACATTTTATTTTGTTGATCAAAATGCATAACCTTACATTTGTCAACATTAAACTTAATTTGCCATGTCCCCGCTCATGCTTCCAGCTTCCTGTAGATCCCCCTTTAAGTTTGACCACAGAAGTCAAACTTGCTGGCCTGTAGTTTCCAGGCTCACTTTTAGACCTCTTTTTGAAAATTGGCACCACATTTGCTATGTGCCAATCATGTGGAACAGACCCTTAAGTTTCCAAGATGGCGCCGCTGGAGTGGCTGCCTGTCACAGCAGCTCTGAGACTCTCTCTCTTATTTTTCTTTCTTTGTCTTGTTTTTTACCTCTCTACTTAAGGACTTTACACTATGAAGAAACACACAAAGACTTGGACCCTTGTGATACTTTTTTGTTTTTATCTGTCTTTTTGTTCTGCTTGAAATGGGAACTTTTGTGTCTGCAGACAATTCCTTTGTCTATACAAGAGAGAAAAATTTGCAGCTTAGAGACACAGCAGGGCTGCATACCATCTGTCCACACATCCCCCCGCGAGCTTTGGAGAAAGAAAAAGCGGGTGAGGGGCTGCAGAGCTGGTACTCTTCAGAGGATTAAAAAGAGGCGTTACCGACCAGCTCTTCCCTCCATCATTATGGGCAATGTGAGATCTCTTGCAAACAAGATGGATGAACTAACAGCGCTCACCAGGCATCATCAGGAGTTTCGGGTGTGTAGCATGATGCTACTTACAGAGACTTGGCTCACTGAAGTTACTCCTGACCCTCTGGTCTCCTTGGATGGTTTTAAACTCCTTCGGGCAGACAGGACAAGGGAGAGCGGTAAAAGGAAAGGAGGAGGGCTGGCAATGTTTGTGAATAATAGATGGTGTAATCCTAGGCACATTGTGATTAAGGAGCAAACTTGCTGTAAGGACATTGAACTATTAGCTGTGAGCATGAGACCTTTCTACCTACCAAGGGAACTATCGCATGTCATCGTGATAGCTGCATATGTCCCCCCCCCTCTGCAAAAGCTGACGCTGCCTGCGAGGTCCTACAAGCCACGCTGAGCCTTTTACAGTTAAAACATCCCCAGGCCCTCTTTCTTCTGTCGGGTGATTTCAACCATGCCTCTCCATCATCCACACTACCCAGTTTCACACAGTATGTAACCTGCCACACAAGAGACAACAAAACACTGGACTTGTTCTTTGCCAACGCGAGGGAGGCATATAACTCTTCAGCCCTACCGCCCCTGGGGAGATCGGATCACAACCTAGTACATCTCCGACCTGTGTACAAGCCACTTGTACGTAGAGAACCAGCTGTCACCCGCACAGTGAGGATATGGTCCGTGGAGAGTGATGAGGCTCTGAGGGATTGTTTTGACACAACCGCGTGGGAAGTTCTGCAGGATTCTTATGGAGAAGATATAGAAGGACTCACACACTGCATAATGGACTACATTAATTTTTGTGTGGACAACACAGTACCCACAAAAGTGGTGAGGTGCTTCTCCAATAACAAACCATGGATTAACTCTAATATAAAAACACTACTTAAGGAGAAAAAGATGGCATTTAGGACAAGAGATAAGGAGGGGTTGAGGGAAGTACAAAAGGAGCTGAGGCATCAAATCAGGCAGGGAAAAGCCAGTTATAAAGAAAAAATGGAAAAGCAAATGGAAAGAAAAGACAAAAGGGGGGTCTGGGAGGGGCTTAAGTCAATTTCGGGTCATAAACAGTCTGTCTGCCAGATTGAGGCAGATGTTAATTGGCTTAATGAAGTAAACCTATTCTTCAACAGATTTGATCACACACCAGCTCCTCCCACCCCAGTATGTCCTTCAGCTCCCCCCACCACAATGACTTCACCCCATGCGGCTACTTCCCAACAGACCAGTAAATCCAGAAGTCCGTCTTTATCTGACCACAGTCTGACCCTCACATGGGCCCAGGTGAGGAAGGAGATGAAAAAGATCAAGGCGAGGAAAGCCGCAGGGCCAGATGACATCAGTGCAAGGCTAATTAAGACTTGTGGGGACCAGCTGTGTGGTATAATTACATATATGTATAATATGAGCCTGAGGCAGGAAATAGTCCCTAAATTATGGAAATCTTCTTGTGTGGTACCAGTTCCAAAGAAACCTCACCCTATGGACCTCAACGACTACAGACCTGTAGCACTGACATCCCACCTGATGAAGATCTTAGAGAGATTGGTTCTCACACATCTCCGCCCTCTAGTGAGCCCCGCTATGGACCCCCTCCAGTTTGCTTATCGGCCGGGCATTGGGGTAGATGATGCCATCATCCATCTTCTGCACAGGGCTCTGTCTCACCTGGAGAAACCAGGGAACACAGTGAGAATAGTGTTCTTTGATTTCTCCAGTGCTTTTAACACCATACAGCCCAGGTTATTGAGGGACAAGCTGGGCCTTGCTGGAGTGGACCACCACCTCTCCAACTGGATCCTAGACTACCTCACAAATCGACCTCAATACGTGAGAGCCCAAGACTGTGTGTCAGGTACCGTGATCTGTAATACGGGGGCACCTCAGGGTACGGTTCTCGCCCCTTTCCTCTTCACACTGTACACTGCAGATTTTAGGTGCAACTCATCCAGCTGCTACCTACAGAAGTATTCTGACGACTCTGCAATAGTAGGCCTCATCACAGACGATGATGACAGGGAGTACAGAGAACTGAACCAGGATTTTGTGGACTGGTGCCACCGGAACCACCTGAAGATTAACGCGGGGAAGACTAAGGAGATGGTGGTGGACTTCCGTAAAGGCAGAAGCCCTCCTAAACCTCCTGGGGACGGGCATCGAGATTGTGAACCCCTATAAGTACCTGGGTTTGCTCCTTAATAATAAGCTGGACTGGGCAGATCATATGGAGGCCCTGTACAGGAAGGACCACAGCAGGCTCTACCTGCTTAGGAAGCTGAGAGCCTTTGGAATCCGGGGGGCACATCTTAGAACTTTCTTCAACTCGGTAGTGGCATCAGCCATCTTCTTTGGAGTGGCCTGCTGGGGGAGCTGTATATCAACCAGGGACAGAAATAAACTTGACAAGCTGATTAGAAAGGCCAGCTCTGTCCTGGGGAGCCCACTGGACCCAGTGCAGGTGGTGGGTGACAAAAGGATACTGTCCGTGGTGAGCTCCATGCAGAAGAAGAAGTCCCATCCCATGCATGAGACTGTGATCGCGCTGAGCAGTACTGTCAGTGACCGACTGCTCCACCCTAGGTGTGAGAAGGAGCGCTATCGGAAGTCTTTCCTCCCCGCTGCGGTCAGGCTGTACAACCAACACTGACCTAAGCGGAGATCATTACACACAGAGAACTGAAATATCTCTCTGCCTTTTAAATCCCCCCCCCCCCCCCACTACTTCCTATCTGTCTGTCGGCTATCAAAGTAATGCCTCTTACCTTGAAACATTCCTGTACATGTTGTATTTGTATTTGTATCTGCTTATCTTTGCTGCTGTAACACACTGAATTTCCCCATTGTGGGACTATGAAAGGACTATTGTTATTATTATTATTATTATTATTATTAGGTATAAGGGTCTATCTATCACCATGCTTAATTCCCTCAGAACTCGGGAGTGTATGCCATCTGGACCCGGCGATTTCTCTATTTTAGTGTTTTGAAGGCGGCGCCGCACTTCCTCCTGGGTTAAACAGTTGACATTTAATGGAGAGTTAACATTACCCTTAATCATGTTGCTGGCCATTGGATTTTCTTGTGTAAACACCATAGAGAAGTCATTTAATAGTTGTGCTTTTTCTTCATCCTCCTCCACCATTACACCCAAATTATTTTTGAGAGGGCCCACATTGTTAGTTTATATTTTCTTATTATTTATGTAATTGAAGAATAATTTTGGATTATTTTTATTTTCCTTGGCAATTATTCTCTCAGCCTTGATCTTCGCCTCCTTTATTTGTCTTTTACGCAATTTATTTTTCTCTTTTATAGTTTTTTAATGCTGCGTAACTACTTTCTTGTTTTAGTACTTTAAAAACTTCCTTTTTATACCTCATTGCGCTTCTTACCGTTTTAGTTAGCCATATTGGTTTTCTATGATTTCTGGCCTGCTTATTCCCATAAGATATATGTTTTTTAGTGGTCCTATTTAGAAGGCTTTTGAAAATGTCCCATTTTATTTGTGTTCCTGTCACTTTTGAGGACATTGTCCCAGTTTATATTGCTAAGTTCCACTCTCAGCTAGTTAAAATTGGCCTTCCTGAAGTTTAGTGTTTTTGTACTCCATCTACTGAACATCTTGTGTACAAGAAAACTTATCTTGTGATCACTATTACCTGGATGACCCCCAACCTCCATTTTTGACAGTTTTTCAGGTTGATTTGCTAAAATTAGGTCTAAAAGTGCCTCGCCTCTTGTTGGGTCCTGCACTAGTTTGTGATAGGTAATTGTCTTTTATTACTGACAACAAACAGTTCCCTTTGTTTGACCTGTAGGTTTCTGCCTCCCAGTTGATAACTGGGTAGTTAAAATAATAACTTTATTATGCTTTGTGGCCTCATCTATTTGTTTTATTAGTATTCAGCGCACTTCCGGCTTTCCCGGTATGTGCCCCGGTGTAAGTTTCACGGTTTACTGTCAGAAAAGCGTTCCTGACAGTCTAGCTGCGCTGTGAGGAACGCCCTCCCTGACAGTTCTCGTTCATAGACTTGTACTGGGGGGGGGCGTTCCTCACAGCTCAGCGTCATCGCCGGGCAGTATGGAACGCCCCCTCTGACAGTACAGCGCTATAGACAAGTACAGAGCACGGTGGCTCAGTGGTTAGCACTGCAGCCTTGCAGCGCTAAAGTCCTGGGTTCGAATCCTGCCATCGACAACATCTGCAAGGAGTTTGTATGTTCTCCCCGTGTTTGCGTCGGTTTCCTCTGGGTACTCCGGATTCCTCCCAAACTCCAAAGACATACTGATAGGGAATGTAGATTGTGAGCCCTATATGGGACAGTGACGGTCAATGTCTGTAAAGCGCTGCGGAATATGATGGCGCTATATAAGTAAGCATAATAAATAATTCAGCGCGCTGTCGGCTTTCTAGCGGTATGTGAAACTACATGTTCCTGAGGACATGAAAGGTCCTATCAGTAGTTTATTATTCTTTGTTCCTCTCTTTACCCCTTCGCGACTGCCCACTGTATATCAACGTTGGCTCTTGTTGAGCTTTGTGCAGAGCCGACGTTTATAAACAGACCCTGCTAAATTGGGGATTGGGTCTCCCCAAGGGTCAGGAACTCCGTGAACACAGCACTAATAGCTGCAGGTCCCGATCATATAGCCGCCATATCAGGGAAAGTTTGTTGCGGTGACAAACTTTCCCTGATATTAGCTGCCAGCCCACCTGCAGGTGGCATCGGGAGCGGGTGTTAGCTGTAAAGTCTGGAAATTTTCAAACGTCCAGTGTCACTCCTTCCCTTCTGTGCGCTGCCATGTGCCCAAACATCAGTTTACACCCACATGTGGGGTATTTCTGTGCTCAGGAGAAATTGTATAACAAACTGTGAGATACATTTTCTCCTTTAACCCTTTGTGTGTGTTAATTTTAGGGCTAAATGAATGTATTATTGAAAAAAAATAAAATGTCTAAATTTCACCTCCATATTGTTTTAATTTCCGTGAAATGCTTAAAGGGTTAACAAACTTCCCAAATGCTGTCTTGAATTATATGAGGGGTGCAGTTTTGAAAATTGGGTGATTCATGGGTTTTATAATATATAGGCCTTTATAATCCCCTTCAGAACTGAAGTAGTCCCTGAGAAATTAGTTTGGGAAATTTTCTTGTAAATCTGGAATATCACTGTTATACTTGGAAGCCTTTTAATGTCCAAAATAAATTAAATGAAAGGACGATTAAAAGATTATGTCAACATAAAGCAGAGATATGGTAGATAATATTTATTAATGTATTTGGGTGGTATGACTATCTGTTTGAAAAGCAGAGCATTTCACATTTTGAAAATTGCGATTTTTTTTTTTTTTTTTTTTTCCAAATGTCCATCAAATTTCCTACTTTTTTTATAAATAAATACAAAAATATTGATTAATGTTTACCACTAACATGAAGTACAATGTGTCACGAAAAAACAATCTCAAAATCACTTGTGTAAGTTAAAGCTTCTTAAAGTTATTACCATATAAAGTGACACATGTCAGTTTTGAAAAATGAGGCCTGGTCACAAAGGTACTTTTAGGTTGTCTTGAAGGGGTTAATTTCCATCCATAAGGACTCCACATATTCATTTTCCTCCCAAGTGTCCTCACGCAGGACTGGCTTAAGGCAGGATTTTACGTATAAGCAAACCCCTCCCCCTTTCGTATTGGTACCTTCCTTTCCAAACATACTGTACCCCTGTATATTTACAGGCCAGTCATACCTAGAGTCCAGCCATGTCTCACTTATCCCCACTATGTCATATTTTCCTTCCAACATTATCACTTCTAGTTCCTCCATCTTGTTAGTGAGACTTCTGGCATTAGTATACATACATTTCATGGATTTATCTTTATCCCTACTCTTCCATTGCCTACTGACTGTTCTAACCCCACTCCACTCCCAGTTAAATTATTTAGCCCTCTTTCCAATTCTACACTATCTTGCCCTCTACATCTGTTACCCTCCCCCCCAGTCCCTAGTTTAAACACTCCTCCAACCGTCTAGCCATTTTCTCCCCCAGCACAGCTGCACCCTCCACATTGAGATGCAGCCCATCCCTACCATAGAACCTGCAGCCCACAGCAAAGTCGGCCCAGTTCTCGAGGAACCCAAACCCCTCCTTCCTACACCAGCTCTTAAGCTACTTGTTTGCCTCCCTAATCTCCCGCTGCCTTTCCTGTGTGGCTTGCGGTACAGGTAGTATTTGTGAAAATACTACCTTGGAGGTCCTTGTCTTCAGCTTGCTCCCTAGATCCCTGAAATCATTTTTAAGGACCTTCCACCTACCGCTAGCTTAGTCATTTGTGCCAACGTGCACCATGACCACTGGATCCATACCAGCAACACCCAGTAATCTATTAACTCGATCCACGATGTGTCAAACTCGAGCGCCGGGAAGGCAACACACCGTTCGATGATCCCGGTCTTTGTGACAGATTGCCCTGTCTGTTTCCCTAATAATTAAATCCCCCACTACCAGCAGCTGTCTAGTCTGCTCTGCACTCCTATCCCCATTCTTACTGGAGCAGACATTACCCTGGCTGTCAGAGGAAGAGTCTTGCTGCAGCAGTGTTACCCCTGTACTAAAATCCCCCCTCATCTGCCAATTTGGTAAACTTGTTGGGGTGTGCCAGTTCAGGACTAACCTCCCTGGCACTCTACCCCGCTGCTTTCTAACTGTCACCCAGCTAGCTGCCTAATGTTCCTGCACCTCCTTGCTACCATCCCCCTCTTCACTTACTCCAGTGAGTTCCTGCTCTGTGAGCAACAAACTCCTTTCCAAGTTATCAATGGATCTTAGTCTTGCAATTTGCTCATTTAGATCCATGATCTGGGCTTCCAAATGTGCAATGTTCTTACATCTTGCACAGCAGTATGCCCCCTCAAGCGGCTGCTCAAGCAGAGAATACATATCGCAAGTTGTACACTGGATCGCATTGCTAAGCATGGAGCACATCTTACCTAATGGGGATTATCACGGCAAAACAAAAAATGCAAGTAAATAAGCACAATTTAAAAAAAAAAAATGAATAAGCTTTTTTTTGTTTTTTTAAAGTCCCTGAATCTAAAGTCACTTAATCTTAAGTCACACTTAAACCAAAAGCACACTTAAAATCAAAACACACTCGCAAGCTCACACACTCGCTTTATAACTTAGCTTTTAAAGCTGCTCAAAGTTTCACAGAAGGCTGCAACTGATTCTTCTGGTTACTAGAGAAAAATGCCAATTTCTACAATTATCAGGTTCTCTTCCTCATCCCCCCACCCTCCTAAATGTTGAAATCTCTGCTGAATTCCATCTTGGTGTTCCAGAACAGACTGCACTTCAGTGAAATGTTACATTATAGCTCACAATAGTTTTTAGAAGAGGAAGGAGGGGCTGAGTGGGAGGGGGAGATACAGAGAGGTTTCTAGAGCTGAATTATTATTATTATTATTATTATTATTGTTTATATAGCACCATTAATTCCATGGTTCTTTACATTTGAGGGTTAAATACGGTTCACAAAATATAAAAAAAAATATAATACTAACAGTGACCAACTGGTACAGTGGGCTAGGGGGCCCTGCCCGCAAGGGCTTACAATCTATGAAGGAAGAGGGATAGAGACAGAAGGTGAGGGAGATAGACAGTACAGATGGTGGTGTGGTGGCAATAGCATTATTGGAGGTTGTAGGCCTTCCTGAATAGTCTTCAGGGCCTTTTTGAAGCTTGTGATTGTGGGGGTCAGTCTTATGTGTCTTGGCAATGAGTTCCAGAGTATTGAGGATGCACGGGAGAAGTCTTGGAGATGGTTGTGTGAAGAGCGGATAAGCGCAGAGCCGAGTAGGAGGTCTTTGAAGGATCGGAGGTTACATGCGGGCAGGTAGCTGGAGATTAGGTCGGATATATATGGAGGGGACAGGTTGTGGATGGCTTTGTATGTTAGCGTTAGTAATTTGAACTCTATTTGCTGGGCAACGGGTAGCCAGTGAAGGGATTGGCAGAGGGGAGCGGCCGATGAAGTATGGGGGGGAGAGGTGCATTAAGCGAGAGGCGCAATTTAAGGTGGACTGGAGGGGGGGCGAGCGTATTTTCTGGGAGGCCATGAGAAGGGTGTTACAGTAGTCTAAGCGGGAGATTATGAGGGCATGGACTAGCATCTTTGTAGTTTAAGGGGTGAGGAAGGTGCGGATTCAATGGATGTTCTTGAGTTGGAGGCGGCAGGAGGTGTTGAGGGTTTGGATGTGCAGCTTGAAGGATAGGTCAAAGTCTAAGGTTATCCCAAGGCAGCGGACCTAAGTTTTCTATATAAACCCAAGTGGAATATTCACATCAGTACTGTTCAGTACCTCCCTATATTGTTCTCATAGGTGCTTCTGAGTGAGTGAAATAGAGTTAGGGAGCAGGATCTCCTGTTTTCTCCATTTGTTGTATATGGGAGACATTATAGCAACTAATCTTCATCCATTAGCTCATGGGAAACTGAGAACAAGTCATTAAATGGTCAAAAACAATGTTATTCCTCATATACAAACATATGGAAGGTTATCCTGACAGGTTGTGCCTTAACATAAAGTGCTATGTATTTTGTCTGTCTTTTACCAATGTAGAAGATTAAAGACTTGATTACTCCCCTATATTGTAATATAATATAAGATAATTCCTTCTCACAAAGTGCGGTTGCAATGCTACTAGCTGTAGATGAAGACTTTCCTATTCCAGAAGGAACATTGGGGGAACAACTTCCTATCAGGAGCCCCAAACGATATGCAAATTAGTACCAACAGAAGTACCTAGTATTTATTTTTCTAGCTTCTTGGGGGAGAGAGAAAAATTCTCCAGTTTTCCTTACAAAATATCAAACTGACTATTTGAGAAAAATATAGAGTTTTTCTTCTGTTCAATTTTTTCATTTATTTCTATAATTATTGCGGTTTTAAATCAAAGTGGGTATTTTACCAGTTTTCAAATGTTGAAAATACATACTTATAAATATATTCTTATGATCAATTATAAATTTACAGCTTGCCTGCAAGAACAGCTTCTCTGACAAGTTTATACAACAGTTTTGCATTCCAATATTGAGGCCCCAGGTACTAAGGCTCTTAGTAACAAATTCTTAGCAGCAGAATTCAGTTTTTTAAAGGTTCACATTGCAAGGATCAAAACAATGGACATTAACATTTCCCTTGTTAATAGGAACAAAAGTAAGACTTTCCATTTGTTTCTTTCTGTTAAAGGGGTTATCTGAGGACTAATGAAACTTACCAGTGTATTTCCTTGTCTAGTTAAACTTTATTACTAATATAGACCTTGGACCCCCAAAGCCCGAAATTATCTTTGCAGAGGGCAGCTGGGGAGGCTGGAACCCGTTTTTCTGTCTCTCTTGCTCACACTTTGAGTCACACTGACTTCACCTAATCCTCTCTACTAAAGCCTCATGCCTGTTGAGTATAGTGGAGTTGGTCACGTGACTGAGAGTTGGTGCATCACCAGGGGAGACCTGCTGTACTTGTGTTAAATTTGTGTCTGCATTCAGTGGCGTAACTACTGCTGTAGCGACTGTCACAGGGCCCACAACCTTAGTGGCCCGATGAGCCCATGCTGCTTTTTATTAATTGGCCTTTACCCATTGGAGTAACCCCAGCAGGTAATGGCCCCTATTTACTTACCGATCCCCGTTCCTACTTACTGCTGCCTCTACTTCCCTTCTGCCCTCCAGGGGGCCCTGGGCTTCCCATATCACGTTGCTGGGGCCCCCTGGAGGGAAGACCGTGAAGCAGAGGAGGCCGTGAGCAGGAGCGGGGATTGGTAAGTAAGGCCACGGGCCCGCGACAAGAGTATTTGTAGGCCAAACCCAACAAATACTGCTATTATTATACTCTGCAGTCTCTTCAGACCCCCAGGTATAGTGATCGGAGGCCCAGGGGAGGTGAGTGAACATAAAAACCAGTGTTACTCACCTCTCCGGTGATCCGGTGCGACTCTCCCCTATCTTCGGGCCTGTGTAGTAACATCACAGACGTCACATGGTCAGGCCGATGTCGTGATGTCTTTGATATCATTGAAGAGGTACAAAAACAGCAGGAAGTCGCTGTAGAGCGCAGGAGAGGTGAGTACCACTGTTTTTTATGTTTGTCACCTTTCCTGGGCCTCCGATCATTATACTTTGGGGTCCACTATGGGACATTATACTGTATTGAGGTCGCTATGGAACATTATACTGTGTACAGGGGTCACTATGAGACATTATACTGTGTGCAACATCCACTATGGGACATTATTCTGTGTGCAAGGGCTGCTATGGGACATTGTACTATGTGCGGGGGCCACTATGGGACGTTATACTGTGTACAAAGACCGCTATGGGACATTATACTGTGTGGCAAGGCCACTATGGAATATTAATACTGTCTGGAGGCCACTTTGGGACATTATAGTGTGTGCAAATGGGGCGTTATAGTGTCTGGGGGCCAGGAAATGAGGCACTATGCTGTGGCTGGGGGGGGGGGGGCCCAAGTCAAAAGTTTAGTTTACTTAGGGTAGGTTCACATATATCAGTTTCATCAGCATCAGTTTTTTTTGTCCCTTAATCATTTCAACTCATGCCAAAACTGATGCATCAGGTTTTTTTTGTTCTTTTTGTTTTTTACAAATTTCTACTCGAAAACCATAAGTTGTCATTAGTTTTTACCATCATGGTCCACAAGGCATGATGGGCTGCTGAGGCCAATAGAGTGGGGCATAAAGGAGCATTATACTGTGGGGGACACTAATGGGATATTAGTGCTCCCACACAGTATAATACCCCATTATTGTTTCTACTCAGTATGCTCCTTAGCAGGGCCGTTTTAACACATTGGTGGGCCCAGTGCAAAGGTTTCATAAGTGGGCCCCCCATCACCACCACTTAGGAATACCCGACTTGCACAAATTATAATGCCCCCTTAGAGGCCCTAACACAATATAATGCCTCCCTAGTGGCCCCTTACAATATAATGAATGTCCCCTTCCAGCTACCCCCACAGTTTAATGTGCCAGTCCATATGCCTCCAGTTTAACCCTTTCACTGCCAGGGGTTTTCAGATTTGATTTTTTCTCCTCTGGCTGCCAGGGAACTTTTCACAGTTTTGAAATGGACAAATAAAACCTAAGTTGCAACATTCAAAATGTATACTAACCCCCCAATTCCTATATATTTTCTGAAAGTAGACACCTGCAGCATTATCAAAACACCACTTGGTACTGTATACGGACAGGCACCTTCACATGCAATTTTGATTTAAAGTGTATGTTTTGTAAAAAAAAAAAATGCAAATAAATTTTTATTAGTTGCTAAAAGTGGAAACTAAACAAAAAGTTATACGCACCACAGCTCCTAAACATAAGAGTTCAACATGTGCAGACTTCATTCATATCACTAAGGCCTACACCTGCATGCACATATCTTCATAAAATCAC
The DNA here is from genome assembly GCA_947044405.1 of Leptodactylus fallax. Classification (NCBI taxonomy): domain Eukaryota; kingdom Metazoa; phylum Chordata; class Amphibia; order Anura; family Leptodactylidae; genus Leptodactylus; species Leptodactylus fallax. Next base: position 1,575,267 of record CAMRHE010000148.1, on the reverse strand, counting down.
CAGATCTGGAAGCAAAAAAAATATGCTTTGAAGCTGGAAATGTTAAAAAGTATCATCCTATAAAATGTAGGGATTGCACCCCTAAACACTATATATTTCTTGAAAGTAGACAACCTGTAGATTACATGTGTCTCAATGGGTTATCAATAGCTATGTCCACCTTCATGTAACCTTGTGACAAAAACATTTTTTTTTAAAATGCACTAAAACATATATTGCACCTAAAACTCATATTCAATCGCATTCACATACAAAACACATATAAAATAATAGATCAAGATGTACACAATTTATATATATACAGCAAGCAAACCACCACAAAAGCTTGTACTCTCAAAAACACTGATACAGAAGTCAAGCAAGATTTTGCTGTCATTCACTATGTTAAAAATCTATACTGCACATAGCAAACTGTGACACCAAAATCTAAATGTATCTAACACAGCTTAATATTTCATATATACAACCACCTTCATGCAACTTTGCAGCAAACAGAGATTACAGTCATGGCCAAAAGTTTTGAGAATGACACAAATATTATATTTTCACATGATCTGCTGCCCTCTGGTTTTTATGTGTGTTTGTCAGATGTTTTTATCACATACAGAAATATAATTGCATTCATATTATGAGTAACAGAAGCTTATATTGACAGTTAGAATGAGTTAATGCAGCAAGTCAATATTTGCAGTGTTGACCCTTCTTCTTCAGGACCTCTGCAATTCTCCCTGGCATGCTCTCAATCAACTTCTGGACCAAATCCTGACTGATAGCAGTCTATTCTTGCAGAATCAATGCTTTAATTTTGTCTGAATTTGTTGGTTTTTGTTTGTCCACCCGTCTCTTGATGATTGACCACAAGTTCTCAATGGGATTAAGATCTGGGGAGTTTCCAGGCCATGGACCCAAAATCTCTATGTTTTGTTCCCTGAGCCATTTAGTTATCACCTTTGCTTTATGGCAAGGTGCTCCATCATGCTGGAAAAGGCATTGTTGAGCGCCAAACTGCTCTTGGACGGTTGGGAGAAGTTGCTCTTGGAGGACATTCTGGTACCATTCTTTATTCATGGCTGTGTTTTTAGGCAAGACTGTGAGAGAGCCGATTCCCTTGGCTGAGAAGCAACCCCACACATGAATGGTTTCAGGATGCTTTACAGTTGGCATGAGACAAGACTGGTGGTAGCGCTCACCTCTTCTTCTCCGAATAAGCTGTTTTCCAGATGTTCCAAACAATCGAAAAGGGGATTCATCAGAGAAAATGACTTTCCCCCAGTCCTCAGCAGTCCACTCCCTGTACCTTTTGCAGAATATCAGTCTGTCCCTGATGTTTTTTCTGGAGAGAAGTGGCTTCTTTGCTGCCCTCCTTGAGACCAGGCCTTGCTCCAAGAGTCTCCGCCTCACAGTGCGTGCAGATGCACTCACACCTGCCTGCTGCCATTCCTCAGCAAGCTCTGCACTGCTGGTAGCCCGATCCCGCAGCTGAAACACTTTTAAGAGACGGTCCTGCCGCTTGCTGGTCTTTCTTGGGCGCCCTGGAGCCTTTTTGGCACCAATGGAACCTCTCTCCTTGAAGTTCTTGATGATGCGATAGATTGTTGACTGAGGTGCAAGCTTTCTAGCTGCAATACTCTTCCCAGTTAGGCCATTTTTGTGCAGTGCAATGATGACTGCACGTGTTTCTTTAGAGATAACCATGGTTAACAGAAGAGAAACAATGATGGCAAGCACCAGCCTCCTTTTAAAGTGTCCAGTGGTGTCATTCTTACTTAATCATGACAGATTGATCTCCAGCCCTGTCCTCATCAACACCCACACCTGTGTTAATGGAGCAATCACTGAAACGCTGTTAGGTGGTCCTTTTAAGGCAGGGCTGCAATGATGTTGAAATGTGTTTTGGGGGATAAAGTTCATTTTCTAGGCAAATATTGACTTTGCAAGTAATTGCTGTTAAGCTGATCACTCTTTATAACATTCTGGAGTATATGCAAATTGCCATTAGAAAAACTGAAGCAGTAGACTTTGTAAAAATTAATATTTGTATCATTCTCAAAACTTTTGGCCATGACTGTACAATCAAAAATTGCATAGAAATTCTAATTTGCCACTAAAGTGCATACTCAAGCAACCCCTTTCTGCAAACAAAATGTACTTTCCAAAAAACTGCAAGATGTGAGGAATTGTTACATACCACATATACACACACACACACACACACACACATATATATATACAGAGTACAGACCAAAAGTTTGGACACACCTTCTCATTCCAAGAGTTTTCTGTATTTTCATGACTATAAAAATTGTAGATTCACACTGAAGGCATCAAAACTATGAATTAACACATGTGGAATTATATACTTAACAAAAAAGTGTGAAACAACTGAAAATATGTCTTATATTCTCGGTTCTTCAAAGTAGCCACCTTTTGCTTTGATTACTGCTTTGCACACTCTTGGCATTCTCTTGATAAGCTTCAAGAGGTAGTCACCTGAAATGGTTTTCACTTCACAGGTGTGCCCTGTCAGGTTTAATAAGTGGGATTTCTTGCCTTATAAATGGTGTTGGGACCATCAGTTGTGTTGTTCAGAAGTCAGGTGGATACACAGCTGATAGTCCTACTGAATGGAGTGTTAGAATTTGTATTATGGCAAGAAAAAAGCAGCTATGTAAAGAAAAACGAGTGGCCATCATTACTTTAAGAAATGAAGGTCAGTCAGTCCGAAAAATTGGGAAAACTTTGAAAGTGTCCCCAAGTGCAGTGGCCAAAACCATCAAGTGCTACAAAGAAACTGGCTCACATGATGACCGCCCCAGGAAAGGAAGACCAAGAGTCACCTCTGCTGTGGAAGATAAGTTCATCCGAGTCAGCAGCCTCAGAAATCGCAGGTTAACAGCAGCTCAGATTAGAGACCAGGTCAATGCCACACAGAGTTCTAGCAGCAGACACATCTCTACAACAACTGTGAAGAGGAGACTGTGTGCAGCAGGCCTTCATGGTAAAATAGCTGCTAGGAAACCACTGCTAAGGACAGGCAACAAGCAGAAGAGACTTGTTTGGGCTAAAGAACACAAGGAATGGACATTAGACCTGTGGAAAACTGTGCTTTGGTCTGATGAGTCCAAATTTGAGATCTTTGGTTCCAACCACCGTGTCTTTGTGCGACGCAGAAAAGGTGAGCGAATGGACGCTACATGCCTGGTTCCCACCGTGAAGCATGGAGGAGGTGGTGTGATGGTGTGTGGGTGCTTTGCTGGTGACACTGTTGGGGATTTATTCAAAATTGAAGGAATACTGAACCAGCATGGTTACCACAGAATCGGTTTAGCACTTTTTTTTTCCCGCTACGGTGTTTACTGTATGGGAAAAATATTTTTATAGATTTGTAGACCGGGCGTTTTCGGACACAGGGATACCTACTGTAATGTGTATGCGTTTCACAGTATTTAAGTACTTTTATATGTGTTCTAGGGAAAGGGGAGGTGATTTGAACTTTTAATATTTTTTTATTTATTTTTTATTTTTTTTCCTTTTTTTTTTTTTTTTTTATTTTATTTTTTCATTTATTAGACCCCCTAGGGGTCTTGAACCCCATGGGGTCTGATCACTAATGCAATGCATTACAATGTTAATGCATTGCAAAAAAACATCATTTCTATTGCAGGTTACATAGAGTAGCCTACAATAGAAACTAATGAAAGACAGGCCTGGGAGCCTTCAGAAGGCTCCCTGCTGTCATAGCAATGGGATGCCGACCCCGAAGCTTGCTCCAGGTGTCGGCGATCACCGACAAAATGGCGGTGCCTGCGCGCCGCCTATGAAATGGCGCCTCGTTCAGCTTTGACTGAGGCACCAGAGGGGTTAATGCCCGCGATCGCGGGCACCAATCACGGGCATTAGCGCCAGGTCTTTGCTGTATAAAACAGCAGAGACCCGGCGGCTATGGCAGCCACACGACTCCCGAGCGGCCGCCATCTTTAAACACCCGACATCTGCTGTACTATTACGGCGGATGTCGGGAAAAGGTTAAAGAAACGCCAAAATTGCAGAAATGCGGCAACCAATTTTGTCCATGCAAATTAAGTAGGGGCTTACATAAGAATAGAATTTTCTATCCCCGTATAAAAATTGTAACTTTAATAAATAATTATAATCTCTATACCTAAATAATTCGATAACTAGGGCCTGTTACAGATTGGTGTAACACGACCACTTTATTGCTCACATATTATGAACCTCTGAAGTTCCTGCGGTTCATCATTACTGGTTTAAGGGAGTCTGGAAGTCCAAGTGTTTCGTTTGTACTGTCGGTGCAAAAAACAAAAACACAAAAACGCACATTTGAAAGCTGCCAAAAACTGGGATTTTGTATGGTTACATTCCATGGGTGAAAATGTATTATCTGACTGACGGAACTTTTCCGCCTGTCAGAAATGGTTTTATACGTTTATCTCTAGTAATAATCGTCATAGCTATTATTTTAGCGTGTAACGGATATCGCTAGAGAGGCGGTCAATGTATTTTACTCTATAAAAATCAGGCATGGACAGGACAAGGGCAGTGAAAAAATGTAAACTTTTTTGATAACTTTGTGTATGTGTTGCGTGTTTGGTGCAACTCTTTTGGCTCTGCGACCTGGACAATGGTAAAAGTCTGGGTCACAGTGCTAATAAACTTCCTGGTTATGTTCAGAGGGGTATTACAGAAGAATACCCCTGTGATTAGGCTCAGAGGGGTATTACATTATCCCATTATCCCTCTGTGACAATCAGAGAGCAAAACTATAGTATGCTCTTTGATTGATAGGTGAGGGGATAACATGAATAGAAGTCCATGCTCCCCCCCCTCCCCCCGGGTCACATACAGGTTATGCACAGACAATGATGAGTTATCATTGTCTCTGCAGTCTGCATCTCTGCTCTTTCCTCCTTCGGGAGCTCTAAGATGCTGCCTGAGGCTGGAAGGCACTTTACAGCCCCATATCTTAGGATTCGTTAGGGCTATGAAGATGAGTTTGGATTCATTTTAAAGATGAGAATCTCATACCAAGATCATCATGATAGATTCATGCTAGATCATACAGATTCAGAAGGATTTGCTGTTAAAATGCTGTCGGGAATTGAGATCTGCATTGGGATCTCAATGCCGACATCGTTTTCACCAGCGAATTGCTCTGGATCTATAAGGGCTATCATGATGATCTTAGTATCATTTTAAAGATTATCTTTGACTCATCTTTAAAATGAACCCAGGCTCATCTTCATAGCCTTACCGGATCCTGAGCAAATAAAAAAAAAAAAAAAAACTTATTTTTACCTCTCCTTGCTCCTCTACCGGCTTCACTACAAGATGAGTGGGGGTTCGGAGGAGCTGCAGAGCACAGGAGAGCAATCCCTGCTCAGGTACAGTAGTGAAGCTGTCAATTGTCGGCTTCACTACTGCACATAGACTGTGCAGAATGCTAGGTGCTGCCACATCCATCTTCAGGTATCATCCGGTCCTGAAGAAAATTTTAGAAAGTCAGATGGAAAAACACTGCAGTTAGCATTTTTCCATGTGGCTGAGGCACAGATCCAGCGCCATACAGTGCCAGAACAGATGCCCCTTGTGCCAGAATCGATCCCATAGAGATCTATGGGATCTGTCCTGGCATCAGTTTCCCTCTGGCTTGTGTGTACCACGTCGGAGGGAAACTGATATGTGTGCCGTATATATGTGAACGCACCCTTATACCCTTAGGTGTAATTGTTTGTACAATAGTATGGTTTAGCCTATGAATAATTCCTGTGTAATTGGTTCATGGATTCCATGTTTAGTCCTGTTGAGTTTTCCTGTAACTACATTACGCATGACTAACCTTGGTCATTTTTTCTTTAGGCAGGGGCTACTGCACTTTTTAAAGATGTGTAAGCAAAATATCCAATACATGTCTATTAGAAAAGTGTACGATTTCTTATTGAAACAATAGGAAACAATAAAATAAAATAAAATGGAAAGTTACATATACTTAGTGTTTTGATTCCTACATCTTTCAAAGATGCATGATACAAATGTGTTCTGCTCACAGAGCTGCTTGAATTGTTACAGGGTATCAAAGCTTTCAAGTAATAATAAGAACTCCAATGTTCCTGTATCATTTTCTGCCACTGCACAGGCTGTGCTCCGTTTGAAAGAGCACCTGTTATAAAGTGAAAAATGTTAAGTGACATACATTATTCATTTTTTTTGTTTGTTTGGGTTTTTTTTTCCTTTTAAATCCAATGATATGGACCATGGTAGGTTATGTGTAAATTAACTTTTTTGAATACATGGACAGATTAGAAAAAAAAATCCATAAAATTGATCAGTGGCACAGCGGCAGTTAAATGTGGTATGTCAATTTGCATTTTGTAAGTCGTTGAATACAAGACAAATGTGGTCTTGGTTGGTTAAACAGATTTCAGTCTTTATTCAGAACCTATAAAATTCACATGTGCAAGTTTAAAGGGTTTATATAGGGAGAAAAAGCTTTTCACAGTGCATTCACTGCACTGGATGACCATTTTTCTTATATAGATGAGGGTCCCCCAGCACCCAGATTATTAGCTTTGCAGAGCGCAGAGACAGGCAAGAAGTCTTGTTCCTGTGCCTCCCTGCTGACATGACCGAATCTGTTCTGATCTATGTGAATGATACTATAGAAGAGTATTGTAAACCTTCTACAAGTGGATTTTTACAAGCCTTGAGTAAAGCCTACATTTCTTCTATCAAAGCTTTCAGTCTGAACAGGAGAGAGTGCAGCTGTTTTGTTCAACTCACAAAGTAATAAATGTCCATGTAAACATAACATGTTTTTAACACGTGATTTTACAATCAATGATCCTTTTACAAGTATTAGGTGGATACTGAGACCATTATAATTTAGGTTCCACAAAAATTATAGTCAAATTTCCTATAGATACTGCTGTTATTAAAGGGAAGATGTGTATATATAGTGTGTAATTATATGAAGATATGTAATTATATTTCATTTTTTTTTCAGGAGTACTTTGCCACCATGTTCTGGAAGTTTGACCTCAACACAACATCACATGTGGACAAACTCCTTGAAAAGGAGGATGTGACCCTTCTAGAATTAATGGATGAAGATGACCTTCTCCAAGAGTGTAAAGCTCAAAACCAGCGTCTCCTCGACTTTCTGTGTCAGCCGCAATGCATGGAGAATCTTGTACAACTCATCACACAACAACCTCCTGAGGATATGGATGAGAAAGTCCGCTTTAAGTGAGTGAAACAATAAGACATTGAGTGTTTTTGTAGGAATTTTGTAGAATTGGCAGTAATCATACTCTTCATGCGTAGGCGACATGCACACGAGTGTGCGTATTGCCAGGCTGTGATTTGAACAGCACGGGTGGCACACACATATCATCCGTGTGCCACCTGTGCACCATCTGTGCTTCCACGGCCCCATTCATTGTGGTCAGTGAACATGGTCCACAAAATGGACAGGAATATGACCTGTCCTGAGTTTTGCTTACGGCCCATACACCGGACCTTGAAAATACATAGTCATGTGTATAGGGCCATAAAAATGAATGGGTCAGTGTGCATGAAGCCTTAGACAAAGAAATCTTCATTGAGATGGCACTAATTTACTTGACTTTTAACAGCATTATTATTAATCTGTGTCACATTTTCTGATCTACAACATACCAATCTTAAGTTGAAGTGTTTTTTTTTGTTTTTTTGTTAATGTCATTGTTTCCTCTAATAACCAATAAAAGACCTTTTTACACAACCCGATGCTGACATGTTTCTCAGCATTTGTTTGCAGAGCACAAAGAGGGGGGAAATGACTGCATTGATTACACTGGACAACGTGATTTTTTTCACAAAAACATTAAATAGCAATTATAGTAGTATTTCACATCTTGAATTCAAATATGTTGTCAGAATTGTTCCATCAGGCTCAGTTTTTTTGTGACATGAATTTTGTTATTGTGTAATTTTACTGGTTCCGATTTGTCAATAGATGATTCAACAAAATTAATTAGTGCTACCCATTGTTTTATAAGAGGAATGAGATCTTGTGTTATGTTACAACACAAACCAGCAACAATTTGCAGGTTCATTCATGTTCAGACATATTCAAACGTGCTTAGATATTGCACCTTTTGTAAGTGGAGAGCCAGTACTGAATTGTCAGTAAGTCTGTTAGGACAGGTGTTAATTCTTCTGGTCATCATCAGTGTTTTGCTTGTTTTGCAAGTTCTATTAGTTGCTATAAATATTCCAGTATGCCAAGAAAGTGTATAAATCATCCGGACAATTTTTGTTACGTGTGTGGTGAAGTGACGTTCAAGAGTCAGAGACGAGTTTTTTACACCACTTGTAAAAAAGTGTTATGAGTTTTATTTCGGGTGTAAAGTTGGTGATCTTGAAAGGAAATGGGCACCACATATATGCTGTTTGTCTTGCGTTAGGATTCTTACTGGTTGGAAAAATGGTACACATCATATGCCATTTGCTGTTCCGATGGTTTGTAGAGAACCAAAGGACCATATAACAGATTGCTATTTCTGCTTAACGAACATTAAAGGAATTACATCTATAACAAAATACACAGTTACATACCCGAATTTAAAATCTGCAATGAGGCCTGTCTTACATAGCAAAGAGCTTCCTGTACCGAAATGTCGAGCTTTAGTGAATGTAAGCGACAGCTCTGATTCTGACCTTACTCACACTGAAGAAGAAGCATACAGCAATGTGAGAAACGATCCTACTTTCCAACCAAGTTCATCACCACCTCACTTCTTATCGCAAGAGGATCTGAACAACCTCATTCGGGATTTTAACTTGTCTAAACAGCAATTGGAGGTTCTATCTTCGAGGCTTAAAGGTTGGAATCTACTCCAAGCAGACGTAAGAATATGTAGGTATCATAACCGAGAGGGTGATTTAAAAAACTACTTTTCTGAAGAAAATGGTGTAGTGTATTGCAATGATGTTTATTCACTTATGGAGGCCCTTGGTATTCAACACCATGCAGATGAGTGACGGTTGTTCATAGACTCATCAAAAGTTAGTTTAAAGGCCGTTCTTTTGCATAATGGCAATTCCTTACCATTAATACCTGTTGCACATGCTGCTGATATGAAAAAAGACATATGAAAGTATGAAACTTCTGTTAGATAAAATCCAGTATGAAAAATATAACTGGAATATCTGTAGAGATTTGAAGGTCATTGCTTTATTGCTTGGGTTGCAACTTGGATACACAAAATTCTGCTGTTTCTTATGTGAATGGGATAGCAAGGATAGGAAATCTCATTATATTAGGAAGGAATGGCCTAAACGTGAATCTCTTGTTCCTGGACAAAAAAGTGTGTCAAATGTACCTTTAGTGAATCCTACAAAAGTATTTCTACCTCCACTGCATATTAAGCTCGGATTGATGAAACAATTCGTAAAAGCAATTGATAAATCTTCTGCTGCATTTATGCATTTGAAATCAAAATTTCCAAAAGTTAGTGATGCGAAACTCAAAGAAGGCATTTTTATAGGGCCACAAATAAGATCGTCATGGGCGACAAACAATTTCAGGAACTGTTAAATCCATTGCAAAAAGCAGCCTGGCTGTCATTCAAAAATGTCTCCTCTTCTTTTCTTGGAAATCATAAAGCAGTAAACTACAGTGATATAGTATGTGAACTTGTGAAATCATACCAAGCTATGGGATGCAACATGTCCTTAAAACTTCATTTCTTGGACTCCCACCTGGACTTCTTCCCAGGAAATCTTGGTGCTGTCAGTGACCAGAATGGGGAGCATTTTCCTCAGCAGATTTCTACGATGGAACAAAGGTATCAAGGCAAGTGGAGCACCACCATGCTGGCTGACTATTGTTGGGACTACAAAGAGAGACATCCTGGACGCAAAATATTACCGTAAATCATGAAAGAAATTTTAGATAAGCTGTGTTTTAAATAATCATGATTGAGTATGTATTATGTTAATATTAACATTTCCATTAAAGTTTAAATGCCTGTCACAAAAAAACCCTGATTGATGGAAAAAATCTAAAAACATATTTGAAATCAGATCAGCACAAAAAATACATTGCAATCCGCATATTTTTGTTTCTGTGAAAGAAAAAACATTTTTTTTTGTAGACCAGTGTTATTGGCAGAACATCCATGTTTTCAAAGGGCTATGTGTTGCCGATAATCTTAATATAACAGCTGACATGCCAGCTGATTGGCTGGACTTTTAAACGTGCCTAGAAGTGCTTCTTCCTGATAGTTGACCCTAATTTGTTTATGGACACTTACATCTTGGTTGTCTGCTCCAGTCACTGACACCTCTGCTCCTCCTTTCTTCCCGGCGCAGCAGGGCATTAAGTGATTGTCATAGATAGTAAATGAAATACACAGTAAGCTCATATATGGCATATCTTTTTACACAGATACATGGCCAGTATGGGGTTGATCACATGGAGGAATTTGCAGCTCATTTTGAGGTAGATTCAAAATCAGTTCCAAATTTGGGCTGGAATCTGTCTCCCATTGTTTTTAGTGAGAGACAGTGGCAGACAGTTCTATTTTTCAGGATGCTGAAAAAAAGAAGTGTCCTGCTTAATCTTCTCATGGATTCCATGGTTGTGGTGCGATACTACTGCTACTAAGCCCCATTGTTTCTGAGGCTAATCAGCAAGTAAACCTGCAGCGAAAAGCCAGAGCTCTGCTTTTCCGGGCAAAAAACCTTTTTTTTTTTTTTTTTTTTTTTTTTTAAAGGTATTTTAGTGCTATTAATGGGTTACTAAGGGCACAGAAATACCTTTAGCAGTGTTTTGAGTTATTTCTGAGTTTCTCTGTGAGCTCCTGGCATCCTCTTGTATTTATTTACATGGGTAGCTTCCTGCTGTCTTAGCCTACAACTACCATTATGCTTTGCACTTCATTCAAATCTCCTCTCTCACTCCCTCCGCCTCCCTCTCTCACACCCCCCTCCCTGTTTCCCTAGCTAGCCCCTGGACTACTAGCCCTACCTAACTAACTTAGGCCCCCACTCCATCATACTTACCTGTCTTCTGAGTCCTGGAGATCAGTTCCTTCTGTCCCGCTGGCTCCTTCTTCTGTGAACTTGTTGCGCATGCGTGGGAGGCAGGAACGTCACCGGAATATCAGAAAGTGTGCCTGGGGTGGTCACATAACCGCCCTGGCGATCTGGGTAATTATACATTTTTTTTTTTAAGTAATTAAATTAGAAGTTAGGCGGGGGGAGGGGGTTTAGTTTAGGGTTACATTTTTATTTTATCCTGGACAACCCCTTTAAGGCTGTGTGTCCCGACACACCCCATATGGTAACACACAGTGGTCAATGTATTCAATTTGTATTTGTATTTAAAATGCTAGAGGGGATAACTACTTCTAGGAATATGACTGTGAAACATCTTTCAATTGTTTTCAGTGGTAGAGATGATATGCACAGTATGTAATAAAGGTAGTGTGAACATACCCTTAAAATGGTGAGCAGCAGACTCCCATCCCCCCCCGCCACAGTAATAAACTGTATCAGCGTATGCCGATACGGTTGATTTTGAGGTCGGATTATAATGGGGGCTTCTTTTGAAGCCTCAGGCTCAGGATTCCAACTTAATTTGTGCTTATTGTAAATCATTCCTGTATGCTCCTCACTCCATTCATTTTTATAGGACCATTGGAAATAGCTTAGCACTCTTCTCAGGAAGTCTCATTGAAGTAAACAGCAAGTTAACACCTGCTTGTGACCATACAACCATAAAAATTGTCGGTGGCTTGTAGCTAAATTTACAATAGCTTTTGCTACTAAGTTCATTACTATCATAATAGGACAATGATGCTTCCCGCCATGAGATTGTAATTATTGGGAAAGTCTGGCAGAATTTTGGCATTGATTTTCCAAACCACTGAAGTTTGGTTGTTTTAAAAGTTGCTGTGTTTAAAGGATCTTTTTGTTGTATATCTTTTTGTTGTATATAGGTGTTTTACGGTGGGTTCAATGGATAGTGAGAACAAAGATGCCACATGCAGTAGTTTTAAGTGATTTTAACCCTTTCAGGACCGAGCCCAAAAGTGCGTTAAGGACCAGGCCTCATTTTTCAAAACTGACATATGTCACTTTATATGGCAATAACTTTAAGACGCTTTAACTTACACAAGTGATTTTGAGATTGTTTTTTCGTGAGACATTGTACTTCATGTTAGTGGTAAACATTGATCAATATTTTTGTATTTATGTATTAAAAAAATAGAAAATTTGATGGAAATTTGGGGGAAAAAAATCACAATTTTCAAATTGTGAAATGCTCTGCTTTTCAAATAGATAGTCATACCACCCAAATAAGTTAATACATATTATCTACCATATCTCTGCTTTATATTGGCATCATCTTTTAATTGTCATTTAATTTATTTTGGACATTAAAAGGCTTACAAGTGTAACAGCTATTTTCCAGATTTACAAGAAAATTTTCCAAACTAATTTTTTAGGGACCACTTCAGCTCTGAAGGGGATTATAAAGGCCTATATATTAGAAACCCCCATGAATCACCCAATTTTCAAAACTGCACCCCTCATATAATTCAAAACAGTATTTGGGAAGCTTGTTAACCCTTTAAGCATTTCACGGAAATTAAAACAATATGGAGGTGAAATTTAGACATTTTATTTTTTTTCAATACATTCATTTAGCCATAAAATTAACACATTCACAAAGGGTTAAAGGAGAAAATGCATCTCACAGTTTGTTATGCAGTTTCTCCCAAACACAGAAATACCCCACATTTGGGTGTAAACCCCGTGTTTGGGCACACGGCAGAGCATGAAAGGGTAGGAGTGACACTGGGCGTTTGAAAAGCAGATTTTTCAAGAATAGTTTTCAGTGCCATGTCTCATTTGCAGAGTCCCTAGAGTACCAAAACAATGGAAACCCCCTAAAAGTGACCCCATTTTGGAAACTACACCCCTGTCAGAATTTATCAAGGGGTATAGTGAGCATTTTTACCCAACAGCCTTTTCACAGATTTTATTAACATGGGGATGTGTAAATAAAAAATTACTAAAATGTCTCCTAAATTTTCATGTTCACAAGGGCTTAAAAGAGAAAAAGCACCCTACGGTTTGTTAAACAATTGCTCCTGAACACGGCAATACCCCATATGTTGACATAATCTGCTGTGTGGGTACATCGTGGGGCTTGGAATGGAAAGAGCGCTATTTGGTTTTTGGAGGGCAGATTTTGCTGGAATAGTTTTCGGGTGCCATGTTGCATTTACAGAGCCCCTAAAGTACCAATACAATGGAAACCCCAAAAAGTGACCCCATTTTGGAAACTATACCCCTCAGAGAACACATCAAGGGATATAATGAGCAGTTTGACCCTACAGCTGTTTCACAGATTTTATTAACAGTGGGACGTGAAAATGAAAAAATTACTTTTTTTCTAATAAACCGTCAATTTAGTCCCAAATTTTTTATTTTCACAAGAGGATGAAGGAGAAAAAAAAATCCCCAAAGTTTGTTATACAATTTCTCCTGAACACGGCAGTACCCCATATGTGGTTGTAAACTGTTGCATATGCCATTTCGGTGTCCAATACTTTGCGCCCATTTGTGTCATCAGAGACATACACTCCTAAAACTATTAAGTGGACTATCCCAGGTAGAAAGAAGTTGTATATGTCGGTGTAAACTGCTGCTTGGGCACACAGCAGAACTCAAAAGGGAAGGAGCAGTGTGCTTTTTAACCTTTGGAGTACAGATTTAAAGGGATTTTCTGGACGCCATTTTGTATTTGCAGAGCCCTGAAGGTGTTAGTAAATTGGAATTCCCCAAGAAGTGACATTTTGTAGGGGTATTTTTAGAGTCTCTACAAATGTGACATGGCGTCCAAAAACCAACATCTAAATCAGCGGTCCAAAACACATAGCGCTCCTTGACATCTGCACCCTGCTGTGTGCTCAAACAGCAGTTTATGCCCACATGTATGACACTGGTGTACCCAGGATAACTTTCTTAACAATGCCATATGTGGGTATAAACTGCTGTTTGGGCACAGCCGAGCACAGAAGGTAAGAAGCGCTATTTTGGTTTTTGGAGCACAGTTTGGTTTTTGGACGTCATGCCACTTTTACCGACCCCTTGAATTGGCAGGAAAGTAGAACCTGCAGACACATAACCCCATTTTGGAAGCTGCACCACTCAAGGGATTTTTCAAGTGGGGTAGTGAGAATTCTTAACCCTTGAATGTTGCATTAATTTAATTTCCAGAAATGAATGCGCAGCTCATAATTACAATTTTTCCATAGATACGCCATTTCAGTGCCTGATATGTTGTTCCCAACTTGTGTCAGCTGAGACCCACACTACAAAAACTGTTAAGCAGGTATCTCGGGTACAACAGATTTTGGAGCATTCGTCTCTGATACAAGCCAGGAACAACATATTACGCACTGAAATGACATATTGCTGGAAAAATTGTCATTTTCTCCTATCACCATCATCTGCGTATTCATTTCTGGAAAATTAATTAATGCAACACTTGGGGGTTAAACATGCTCACTGTACCCCTGGATAAATTCCTTCAGGGGTGTAGTTTCCAAAATGGGGTCACATGTCAGGGGATTCCACATTACTGGTGTTTCAGGAAGTCTGCAAAACCGTCTAAATCTGTGCTCCCTTCTGTGCCCAGCTGTGTCCAAACAGCAGTTTATACCCACATATGACATTAAGTACATTATCCTGGGTACACCATGGGTCATTCATGTGGGCATAAACTGCAGTTTGGGCACAGAGCAGGGCGCAGATGTGAAGGGGTGCTGTGTGGCTTTTGAAGTGTATATTTAGATGTTTGGTGTCTGGATGCCATGTCATGTTTGCAGAGCTTCTAAAGTACCAGTAAAGTGGAGTCCCTTATGGAATGACCCTATTTTGAAAACTACACCACTCAAAGAATTTATCATGGGTTGTAGTGAGCATTAGTATCCCAGACGTGAATGCACAGTGGATGGTGAAGAGTGAATATGTAAGCTGTGCAGAGTACATGGGAACACTAAATTCCCTACTATATCCCCAGTAGCTCCTATGATTGGGGGGGGGGGTCACTCTGGGGGTCACTTCTGGTTTCTTTTCCCTCGTAAGCTTTAAATCTGGGGTGTCCCCTGATATACGCTCGCACAGCTTATACATTCCCTTCCTGCCGCAGCCAGTTTTGTTTTAATGATTTGGCGATTTTTGGGGGGTTTTGTCTCCACATTGTACAAGCTTAATTTTTTTATTTTTCTGGTGATGTAGCCATATGAGGGCTTGTTGTTTGCGGTTGAGATGCATTTTGTAATTACTTCATTTTTGGGTGCCTATAACTTATTGAATAAATTTTATTAACTCTTTCTTGGTGGATTAAAAAAAACCCCATCAATTCTGGTAATGCTTTTTACCTTTTAATTTTTTTTTCCACGCAGCGTACAACATAAGTAACATGTTACCTTTATTCTGTGGGTCAGTACGATTATGGTGATACCTCATATATATTGTTTTTTTATGCGTTACTAGTTTTGCAGAACAAAAACCCATATGGGGAAAGAAATCAATTATTGGTTGAGGGCTTTTGCGGGACGATCTGTGCTTTTTATTGGTACTGTTTTGGGTACATATGACTTTTTGATCACTTTTTATAGCATTTTTTTAAGGCGAGATGGCGAAAAATAATTATTTCCTTGCTTAATTAATTTATTTTTTCATACACTTTGCTTTTTTTTTTTTTTTTTTTACTTTTTTATATGTCCCACTAGGAGACTTAAACCAGCAATGCGCTGATTGCTGGTTCAGTACTATAGACTGCAATACACGTATATTGCAGTCTATAGAGGAAGTCTGTCTATACAGACGCATAGGCTGACTTGCTCACTTCCCGGCAGGATCAGCCAGGTACTGGGGGCTCCAGGCAGCCTGGGGTCACTTGCCAGACCCCAGGCTGCAGAAGTTACATTTGGGCACCCCCCTCTCACCGCGGGGGGTGCTGAGGCGGACATCTGTTATGGCGGAACTCAGCTCCGATCAGGGGTTAAGGAGCAGGGTGTTAGCTGTCAGTTACAGCTAACACCCGATGTCGCCCGCGGCATTCACTGTCACTTATAAACACTTAAGATGCTGCGGTCACCATTGACTGCGGCATCTTAAGGGTTAAACAGCGGGGATCGGTGTTATCACCGTCCCTGCTGTTGTAGTGGGAGCCTGGCTGTCAGATACAGCTTGTCTCCCACAGTGATTGCACGGGCTCTGCTTCTGAGCCCGCTTGATCACCATCACGTTCGTGTACGTGGGGATGCAGTAACTACCCACATTCTCCCACATACATGTACGTGAGAATGTGTGAAGGGGTTAATGAAAGAAAGATAATAAACAGGTCAAACAAGTAAAATCAAAGCAAGCAAGTACAATAAAACCAAAAAAAGATCATACATATAGTACAGACCAAAAGTTTGGACACACCTTCTCATTCCAAGAGTTTTCTGTATTTTCATGACTATAAAAATTGTAGATTCACACTGAAGGCATCAAAACTATGAATTAACACATGTGGAATTATATACTTAACAAAAAAGTGTGAAACAACTGAAAATATGTAGAAAAAATTGTTGGTACTCTTCCGTTAAAGAACACAATGGTCACTGAAATAACTTGAAACTAATAAGTATTAATACATTTAAATATACTTTAAAAACAGACATTGTTTTTGAATTGTGGTTCAATAGAATCATTTTAAAATACAAACTAATGAAACTGGCCTGGACAAAAATGATGGTCCCATTAAAGGGGTTTCCAGGCAAATAATACATTTTCAAAAAAAAGTCTGTTAGTGCTATTAATAGGTTAATAAATGCAGTGATTTCTGGGTTCTCTTGGAGCGTCTGGCATCCTCTGCATTTGTTTACTGTACATCGGCGTCTTCCTGTTCCTACAACTCCCATTATTCCTTTTTCTGCACTCAGAACTCACACACTCTCCCCTCCCTCTCTCACACACTCCTCCTTCCTGTTCCTCTAGCTAGCCTGCCCACTACAGCCTCAGCAGCCATCTTTAGATTTCTAGTTCTCACTCACTCCATATCCTTCTCCTTTGCCTTTACTATTGTAATCACCTCCGTATATCATCATTACAGTCACACAGAGAAAGCTTCAGGACAACAATGAATTCTTGATGCTTTTTTTGGAATTTGGTAAATATATATTCAATGAAGGAAATAAGTTTTTGATCCCTTGCTGATTTTGTAAGTTTTCCCACTGACAAAGCCATGAACAGTCTATAATTTTAAGGATAAAGTTAATTTTAATTTTAACAGTGAGAGACAGAATATCAAAAATAAAATCCAGAACATCACATTGTATAAATTTTATAAATTTATTTGCATTTTGCAGAGAGAATAAGTATTGGATCCCCTACCAACCATTAAGAGTTCTGGCTCCTACAGACCAGTTAGATGCTCCTAATCAATTCGTTACCTGCATTAAAGACAGCTCTTAAATTGTCACCTGTATAAAAGACTCCTGTCCACAGACTCAATTAATCAATCAGACTCTAACCTCTACCAAAGATCTTTCTAAGGATGTCAGGGACAAGATCATAAACCTGCACAAGGCTACAAAACCATAAGTAAGACGCTGGGTGAGAAGGAGACAATCGACATCGATCTGGGGCTTCATGCAAAATCTCACCTCGTGGGGTATCCTTGATCATGAGGAAGGTGAGGGATCAACCTAAAACTACACAGGGGAACTTGTTAATGATCTCAAGGCAGCTGGGACCACAGTCACCAAGAAAACCATTGGTAACGCATTACGCCGTAATGGATTAAAATCCTGCATTGCCCGCAAGGTCCCCCTGCTCAAGAAGGCCCATGTGCAGGCCCGTCTGAAGTTTGCCAATCAACACCTGGATGATTCTGCGAGTGAATGGGAGAAGGTGCTGTGGTCAGATGAGACAAAAATTGAGCTCTTTGGCATTAACTTAACTCGCCATGTTTGGAGGAAGAGAAATGTTGCCTATGACCCAAAGAACACCGTCTCCACTGTCAAGCATGGAGGTGGAAATATTATGTTTTGGAGGTGTTTCTCTGCTAAGGGCACAGGACTAATTCACTGCATCAATGGGAGAATGGATGGAGCCATGTACCATAAAATCCTGAGTGACAACCTCCTTCCTTCAGCCAGGACATTAAAAATGGATCAGGTCTGGGTCTTCCAGCAATACAATGACCCAAAACATACAGCCAAGGCAACAAAGGAGTGGCTCAAAAAGAAGCACATTAAGGTCATGAAGTGATCTAGCCTGTCTCCAGACCTTAATCCCATAGAAAACTTATGCAGGGCGCTGAAGCTCCGAGTTGCCAAGCGACAGTCTCAAAATCTTAATGATTTAGAGATGATCTGCAAAGAGGAGTGGACCAAAATTCCTCCTGATATGTGCGCAAACCTCATCATCAACTACAAAAAAACGTCTGACTGCTGTGCTTGCCAACAAGGGTTTTGCCACCAAGTATTAAGTCTTGTTTGCCAGAGGGATCAAACACTTATTTCTCTCTGCAAAATGCAAATACATTTATAAAATTTATACAATGTGATTTTCTGGATTTCTTTTTGATATTCTATCTCTCACTGTTAAAATTAAAATTAACTTTATCCTTAAAATTATAGACTGTTCATGTCTTTGTCAGTGGGCAAGCTTACAAAATCAGTAAGGGATCAAATATTTATTTCCTTCACTGTATATGCATGCATACATACATCATAATAATCCACAGTGGACCCCGCACAGTATAATATGCTCCACAGTGTCCCCCTCACGGTATAATATGCTCCACAGTGGCCCCTGCACAGTGTAATGCTCCATAGTGGCCCCCGCACAGTATAATATGCTCCATGGTGGCCCCCGCACAGTATAATATGTTCCACAGTGGCCTCTGCATGGGATAATGTGCTTCACCGTGGCCCCTGCATGGTATAATACTCCCAAGTGGACCTCGCACAGTATAATATACTCTACAGTGGCCCCCACACAATATAATATGCTCTACAGTGGCCCACGCACAGTATAATATGCTCTACAAGGGCCCCCGCACAGTATGATGCTCCAGAGTCGCCCCTGCACAGTGTAATTCTCCACAGTGGCCCTTGCACAGGATAATGCTCCACAGTGGCCCTCGCACAGTATAATATGCTCCACAGTGGCCCCCGCGCAGTATATATAATGCTCCACAGTGGCCCCCTGCACGGTATATGAAATGCTCCATAGTGGTTCTCGCACGGTATATATAATGCTCCACAGTGGCCCCTGTGCGATATATATAATGCTATAATGCTCCACAGTGTCCCCCACACAGTATAATGCTCCATAGTGTCCACTGCACAGTATAATATGCTCCATGGTAGCCCCCACACATTATGATATGGATTGTGCATTCACAGTCCATATTATATGGTGCCACATTACTCTCGCTACAGGATTCCATGTCACCCACTCTTTGGAGATGCCGTCCAGCACAAACTCTTTGTCCCGCCCCCCAATCCATTACACTTACCTTTTCTTCCTTTCAAGTCCGGGCCCGGAACATCATGGGCGACCAGCACCTCCTCTTTGTGACGTGTGCTGGCTGTCCACTGTATTGCGCATGCATGGGCGGACGGCACATGCAATGAAGAGGCGGCCTTCCAGCCATGACATCCCGGGATCCAGATGTCCACAGGAGGAACAGGTAAGTATAATGGGGCTGGGGGGGCAGGCTTCTTTCCACTGACGTTTTGGAGTGCGGATATCCATTACACAGAGACCCCGGACCGTCAGCGGAAAGGCAAAAAATGTTATATAAATAGGTTACATGACCTACATATATTATAGTAAAAATAAGATAAATTAATAATGGTTTTTAGAAAATTGTAGGGGGGAGCATGTGGGGCTTATGGTTAAAATATTAATTTATCCCGGACAACCCCTTTAACTCAACATTTTATTGTACAACTTTTTGAGGCAGTCACTGCAATTCAGTGATATCTGTAACTCTCAATGAGACTTCTGCATCTGTCCATAGGTATTTTGGCCCACTTCTAGTGAGCAACCTGGTCCGCCTTTCTCAGGTTTGAAGTTGTGATTTCTTCAGGCTGCAGGTTTCAGCTTCTACCACAGATGTTCAATAGGATTTAGATCAGGGCCCCTAGGAGGACACTTCAGAATAGTCCAATTCTTTGATTAGTCATTTTTGGATGTTTTAGCTGTGTGTTTTAGGTCATTATCCTGTTGAAGGACAGCACATTTTGCTCCAGAATGCCTTGATTTTCTTGTATTTGCCTTTGTATTTGTACAGTGGGGAAAAATTGGTGCAAGTTCTCCCACTTAAAAATCTGAGAGAGGCCTGTAATTGACATCATAGGTAGACCTCAACTATGAGAGACAAAATGAGAAAACAAATCCAGAAAATCACATTGTCTGATTTTTAAAGAATTTATTTGCAAATTATGGTGGAAAATAAGTATTTGGTCACCTACAAACAAGCAAGATTTCTGGCTCTCACAGACCTGTAACTTCTTCTTTAAGGGGCTCCTCTGTCCTCCACTCCACCTGTAGTAATGGCACCTGTTTGACATTGTTATCAGTATAAAAGACACCTGTCCACAACCTCAAACAGTCACACTCTAAAATCCACTATGGTGAAGACCAAAGAGCTGTGGAAGGACACCAGAAACAAAATTGTAGACCTGCACCAGGCTGGGAAGACTGAATCTGCAATAGGCAAGCAGCTTGGTGTGAAGAAATCAACTGTGGGAGCAATAATTAGAAAATGGAAGACATACAAGACCACTGATACTCTCCCTTGATCAGGCGCTCCACGCAAGATCTCACCCTGTGGGGTCAAAATGATCACAAGAACGGTGAGCAAAAATCCCAGAACCACACAGGGGGACCTAGTGAATGACCTGCAGAAAGCTGGGACTAAGGTAACAAAGGCTACCATCAGTAACACACTACACCGCCAGGGACTCAGATCCTACAGTGCCAGATCTGTCCCCCTGCTTAAGCCAGTTCATATCCGGGCCCGTTTGAAATTTGCTAGAGAGCATTTGGATGTTCCAGAAGGGTATTGGGAGAATGTCATATGGTCAGATGAAAGCAAAGTAGAACTGTTTGGTAGAAACACAACTCGTCGTGTTTGGAGGAGCGTGAATGCTGAGTTGCATCCAAAGAACACCATACCTACTGTGAAGCATGGGGGGTGGCAACATCATGCTTTGGGGCTGTTTCTCTGCAAAGGGACAAGGACGACTGATCCGTGTACATGAAAGAATGAATGGGGCCATGTATCGTGAGATTTTGAGTGCAAACCTCCTTCCATCAGCAAGGGCATTGAAGATGAAACGTGGCTGGGTCTTTCAGCATGACAATGATCCCAAGCACACCGCCAGGGCAACGAAGGAGTGGCTTCGTAAGAAGCATTTGGTGGCTAACTAAATACTTTTTTTTCCCCACTGTATATGCCTTGAGATTTCTTATATCAGTCACTAGAAAGTATATATACTATATCTAGAGTCACTAGAAAGTAGTTTTTAGGGTTTTGGAAACACCTTATATTGTAATCCTATAAGATTGTACTGCCATATCATGAAGTAGTATTTGGGTTTTTTTTTTTATGTTTTGCTTGTGTTATTTTCCTATAGGTACCCTAACATAGCCTGTGAGTTGCTTACCTGCGATGTGCCACAGATTAATGATAAACTAGGTGAAGATGAGCACCTGTTGAACACTCTATATGACTTTCTGCAACAAGAGCCACCACTCAATCCACTGCTTGCCAGCTTCTTCAGCAAGACCATCGGAAATCTGATTGCAAGGAAAACTGAGCAAGTGAGCAATAGTTTGTTTATCACTGGTTTTGAGTAACGGCCCTTCCATTTAGTGTACTTACAGCAATTCACTAGTAAAATATAGTTAAAGAGAAATCCTCAATTTAAATTATGAACAATAAAAAAAGCTGAGCACAAAAATTCCCATTTTGCCTCCTGCCCCACACCAGACTTTGTAATTTGCTTTGTACCACAGATATGTACACATTGGACCAGATTTAGTATTCTGATTATGACTAGATACTGCGGAACACGCAGCACATCTAGTTTGAGCTTAAATTCTCTCAACTTGCTAGACATGTGGGCCTTAGAAAAAGGGTGCGGGGCTTAAATGTGATGAAATGAACCAAAATTGTGTCTCAAAATTTTGTCTAAAAGCAAGCCAACTAAGGTGCTATAAACTGGAAAGTCCAAAGAAAGATATACCTGATTTATCATCCAGCTTCAGCCACTGTAGTAAATCTGGCGCATTTTCAGATTCCTTGTCTAAGTTTACACTGTCTAACTATAGAATAAAGCTCTTGCTTCAGAAAACAATGTCCATTGTCACTTTTTGGCAGTTACAGGTTTTTTTTCAGGACTATGATATTGATTCCCTATTCTTAGATAGGCCATCAGTATTCGATTGATAAAGTCCAGCACCCAGGCCAACACTGACCAATATTTTGGTGAGCTCCACTTCTTCTTTTTAAGGTCAGTGACATCATGTTTATTGGTCTCATGGCCATCTTGCAGCTTGGTCCCTTTCGACTCACAGTTGGCTCAAATAAATTTCTATTACTGAAAAAAGGGCTCACAGACAAAATAAATAAACAGTGCAATAGGCCATATGATATTCCAAGGAAATCAAGTTAAAAAAAATTTTTTTAATATTTAATAAATAAAACACAGCGTGTCCATTCGTAAAGAAAAAAAAAGGGAAGGCATGAGCACAAAATATCCCAACTAACAGCTGAATGATGTTTGTGTGTATATCATAGTCACATCTAATAAACACAGCACAGGGGACAGCTATGAATGTGCAAAAAAAAACCTCTCTACACAATAATCTTCCTCAGAGACAAATCTTTGAGAGTCACTCAACTCCTCCAAATGCATAGTGCATAATAGCTACCATGCTCTCCACAATGTCTGTAGAGTCCCAGGCACCAAGGTTACTGGCCTATTGCCACGCCAACAGCACCTGGAGCCTCAAGACAGCTTTGGGCTTATGCCTCTGGTGGAGGAGTGACACTCCTAAACTAACAAAGTAGACATTTCCTCTAGTAATTCATCAGAGGTCACAATGAAAACAGCAGCAAAAACTGCTCAAGATGTTATGAGTAACAAACAGAAAACACCATAGTACGCTGATGGTGTAACGTGACCATATCTGATGACAGCGGTAACACCAGCTGGAATGAACCACCTTTATGTATGATAAACACCTCCCACATCCAGGGACCGCAGTCCAATCAACAGGAGACACCTCAGAGGGAGGGGCATGAGCACACTGGGCAGTCAGCACAGCAGAGAAACAGACCCCGACTTATGGCGTGCGCAGGCTAATAACCAGCTCCCCCACCAGATGTTATACCCGCCCAGGGTAGGGATCTCCACTGACAGCCGCTGCCCACTTGCATCACATCACAGAGAAAGGTGGCGTGAAGCTCCAATAGAACTGCCAGCGGGAGGTCTGGTTACCAGGGGAACAGAGAATGCTGAACCATATAAACATATGAATCCGATGTCAATACAGGGCTAGTCAGCACATAACATACCAACGACTCTCTCCTCAGACATGAGCAGATTCATGTATAGGAACATGAGGCGCTAATCATCACCCTTATAGAGGCACCATAAGATAATCATGGCGGCCTCAATTACCAAAATATATGGATACTAAACCTCAAAAGAACCGGCTTCAATGAGCCACTATGATACCACTGTAATGCCTATAAATAATAACATTCCCAGGGATCCAGATATTAATAATAAATACTCTAATCCGATAATTATATAATAGTGCATCACCTCTTACTGTATTTTAAAGGCGATCAGAGAAATGTTACCAAGGAACATCATAAATTTCACCTTCCAAATATATACTCATCATATATGGGGATACAGACACTGAACGGACCCAGACACTGAACGGCATTAAACCACACATTATATCAGTAACAGGTCAGAGTAATATAGCCCACAATAAAGAGGATACAGTCTACATCAGGAACAGTATTCAGTGGTCCATAACAGTGAACCCACATCTAAACGGGGATAAAACACGATGCTGAAAATGTAATAGCACTCTAATTCATCAATACCTCAATGTAATGAACATATCCCAAAAGAGAAACTTCTAAATATGGCCTCTATGACATTTCTTCTGATAATCATAAGGAGAAAAAAATGAAGGAGACTTTACTGAACATCCACTAATCAAGCGGGGTAGCACAAAAATCACGGGATTTATTAATCCCATTCGGGTGGGCCGTTCGTAACTTTTTGAGGAGTAACTTTTTTGAGGAGTAGATTATCTCAATCTCAAATGAATGGGACTGAGCTGCATGCAGTTCCACGCACAGCAACTAGCATGGTACCACGAAGTGCGATTTGTCCTGCAAAAATTAACCCCTCATAGAGCTCTGTGAATGGAAAATAAAAAAAGTTATGGCTTTTGAAAGGCATGGAGTCAAAAACAAAAATTGAAAAATGCTGGTTTATCCCTGCCTGATAAATCACACCTATTGAGCCTGTTTTTAAATTACAATTTTTTTTTCTTCTGTTATGTAGGATTTTTTTTTTTTTTATTGTAATACAGCATTTAAAGGATTGTTCCACTTTTCTTAAAAATAAAAAGGATAACTTCTTGGGGTTAATATTTACTTGAAATTGCCATCTCTTAGGGTGGTGCCACACGATGTACTTCTGCATCCAGTCCCAAGGCCGCTGGTGCTTTCATGTCTCTGTAAGTGAAACGCAGATTAATTCAACTGGATATCATTACTGATAGTGCGACAACAGCAAAATTGTTGTTTCACAGACAAGTGAAGGCACCAGTGGCCCAGCTATAGCCTTAGCCAGTACATTTTGTGACACCACCATTGCTGTTCTCAATATTCTCGGTCTGTGTTCTCAGTAAAGTGCCAGAAGATCTTTTAATGCTGCTCCATGGGATTTTTATAAATTGATGACAGCTGCATATTGTTTGGCTAAGGTTAGGTTCACATCTGCATTGCGCTTTCTGTTGCAGAATCCAACGCAGAGTCCGCTGAAAATCGTCAGAGGAAAAAGTCCCGCACTGAGGACTTTTTCCTCCGCCGCTTTCAGTATAAAAATGATGGACACCTGGCGGACCCCATTATAGGCAATGGAGTCTGGCAGGCTCCGTGTGTAACCACTGTCTTAGTGGTCCGCCTCTCTGTTGTTTGGTGTGAACCTAACGTTAGATCCTGTTAAAACCTTTACTGGTTATATAATTTGTTAGTTAACCATTTATATGTTACGTATTAATTTTGTTTTGTTTAGGTAATTGGATTTTTGAGGAAAAAAGAAAAGTTCCTTACACTGGTGCTGGAACACATTGGTACTTCAGCTATGATGGACCTTTTACTTCGTCTCATCAGTTGTGTGGAGCCAGCTCCTCTTAGACAAGAAGTGCTAAATGTGAGATTTGTAAAAGCCTGTATAATATTTAGTTAACTGTAAAAGCACAGTGCTTATAGGTAGTCTGTCAGCAGTAAATTGATGATAAATCTAATACCAGTACCAGTTCAGCTTTGGAGCCCCATTTTCATGTAAATTACCATTTAAAAGTGTGTTTCCTGGGAATCTAGGGCTGATACCACAGACCAGACAAGGGAAGGCACACTCACAAAGCACTTTATCCCTCATTTCCATATGAATAAAACATTGCTTTTCATACAAAGCCAAGTAACAGAAACATATTTGAAAACTGTAGAATCATCTTTACAAAGGTACTGTGATGAAGTTTGTAACCAACTTACTACTGACAGACTCCCTTTAATCTTAGGATGTAAAGATTGTACAAGTTTAGTTAAACTGTGATGGTGTTATCATCACATCATCATACCAATATGCTGTCAGTGCTAGTCAATGAACTATCCTTGACTTTATGCAGTATATGTATATGCCATGTGGAATTAATATAAATATGAAACATAATTATTATATGTGTCTCAAGTAATACATTTTGTATAAGCAAAGCATTTCCTGTGTGAGAAATAAAACTTCACCCCCTCCACTTGAATTTCATGATTTATTGAGTAATTTCTGAATTTCAGTTTATTATATTAGGCTTTTTTGAAGCAGGTTAAAAGGCAAAATGAATCAAATTTTACAGTAGATCTAAATCTCTAGAAGAGAAGGGAGACAACCCCTTTCAAAAAATATGGCCACTCATGGCACCCCCTGCAATTAGCTGATTTTGTTGACAGAATCTGTGACCAGCCATGCATTTTGCTGTAGGATGAGGGGCCTTCCATGTAATACATGGACAGCGGGAGCTGCTCATATAGGAGGTCCTAAACATCGTTATGCCGTAGGTCATAAAGATGACCCCTTGAAACATGCTGCCCCTTTCATCAAGACAACTGTCCCATCTACTCTCTGTATTATGGCATATAGACATCAGGGGAGACAAAGAGCTGCTTTGGTGATCTTAGCCTATATATGCGAAATATAGTTAGCCACTCATTTGCATAGCTAGTATATGCTCATATGCTGCTACGGTCATTAGCCAGACAATATTACCAGGTTTGAATGGAAAAAAAAACAAAAAAAACTTTTTACTATTACGCAATTTTGAAATAAAACAACTGGTATATTTAACATACTAGCCTTATATAAAGGAGAATGCTGAATGACAACTTCATTGTCTTGCATACCATAGCTATTCCTGTGTTCAGAGTATTTGGCATAGCATAAACCTAAGTTGTATAAGTTTTCTGGCCGTTGTTTAGTCTTGGAAACTATATTCACATCACGTTTTTTACGTCTGTTTAGCACATCCGTTTAAATGATGCTAAAAACAGATGAAAACGGATGCAAACAGACGGTCATCCGTTTACATAAATACTATACCATACTTTTGTGTCTGTCCAAAAAATGGGAAGAAACAGATCCTTTTTTTTTTTTTTTTATAAATAAATATTGATCTATTTGTAAACAAATGAGCATCCGTTTGCGTCCGTTTTTTGCATCTTCTAAACAAATGTCAAAAACATGATCTGAATGTAGCCTAAACTTGTTTTTATGTCAGAAGAACCTTTCTCTTGGTTAAAGTCACTTTTGTAATACTACCCTGTAAAATTGTACTTCTTGTTTGCCATTTTAGTGGCTAAATGAAGAGAGGCTCATTCAGAGGCTGATAGACCTTATCAATTGCAGTCAGGATGAAGATGTGAGTATTGATGTCATGAAGCAGCTATTAATCTGTTAAGGTTAAGAGCTGTCACCTATGTGGAAAAATCCTGATTTGTACTTTTCGCACTATGTTTAACTGTACATCTTCCTGATTTGTGTCGCAGTTGTCCATTCTTGATGTTCGTAGCAATGAACCTTATTTAATTTGTTAACGTTGAATGTTCATTTTTTTTTTTAGTTCAACATTAATTTTTCTGTCTCTGTGCATATGTACGTTTTACTCCTCACTTAACTAACTGCTCTTTTTTTTTTGTTAGTTATCTTTTAAGCATACCATTATAACCTCAGTGAGGACTAAATTTATGTTTATCACTAAACTCCATGGATGCTTAACCCCTTAAGGACACAGCATTATTTTTCATGTATTCATTATCATATTGCAAGAGCCCTAACTTTTTTATTTTTATGTTGACATAGCCATATGTGGGCTTGTTTTTTTTGTGGGATTAGTTGACTTTGTTAACAGCATTATTTTTACAACACAAAACATTTAATAATTAACATTTTTTTAACTCTTTCTGGGAGAGATTGTGAAAAAACAGCAATTTTGCCATGGATTTTTGCACTATTAATTTTGCGCTGTTCATCCTATGATAAAAATAACATTCTTACTACTATGACACTAAAAAACTCTACAAAAGCATCAGTTTTGGAGTCGCTATAGTCTGAAACCCATAAGTTTTTTTTTATTTTTCCATTAATGGAGCTGTGTGATGGCTTTTTTTTTTTGCAGATTTTTTTTTTTTGTAAAGATTTCATTGGTATCATTTTAGGATTCAAGCGACTTATTGATCGCTTTCTATTCTGTTTTTTGTATAGCGGGATTAACAAAAATGGCGATTTTTGGCATTATTTTTTATTTTTATCTTTTATGCCATTCATCATGCGGGTGAAATATTGTAGTAATATTATTTGTCAGGTTGTTACCAAATATGTGTACTTTTTTTTATTTTTTAAAACATGCAAAACATTTTAATGGGGTGTATTTGTTTATTTTTTTATTTTTTTTACTGTTTAAAAAATATTTTATTCATTTTATTTTTACTTTTTTTTTCAAGTCCTCCTAGGATACTTTACCACTAGGGGGCTTGATCACCTGTTCAATACACTACAATATATGTTTATTGTAGTGTATTGTGCCTGTTACTTAATTGTAACAGGTATTCTATTAGGACATGCCTCTAGCAGGTCCTAATAGAAAGTCTATCATGGTAGTCACGGGGGCCTTTGTTAGGCCCCCGATTGCCATAGAAACCCATTGGCACCCCACGATTCAATTGCGGGGTGCCGATGGGAGTGTCAGTTTCACTGACAAACACCTTAGATGCTGCGGTCGCTTTTGGCCACAGCATCTTAAGGGTTAAACAGCGGGGATCGGTGTTATCACTGTCCCGGCTGTTGCAGCGGGAACCTGGCTGTCAGTTACAGCTGGGCTCCCGCAGTGAACACATAGGCTTTGCTTCTGAGTGCTTCTGAGCCTGTGCGATCACTGTCACGTACATGTATGTGGGGATGCGGTAACTACCCGCATTCCCTGACGTACATGTACGTGAAAATGCATGAAGGGGTTAAATGGGTTTTGTCAGCCCCTAATGCATGTTACATACTGATGACCAGTCCACAGGATAGGTCATCAGTATGTGATCTGTGGGAGTCTGACAGTGACTTGCTATAGATAGATAGATAGATATAAGATTATAAATATACCCCACTATTGGTGGTGCCAGGGTACTGCAATTTCACTTTGGGGTACCTCTGATTTGTGTGGCCTAAAGCTTCTTTTTGGGGTGGTCTATCATTCCCATTCTGTTGCTTGACTTTTGTTACTACTGCCTTACTTTCCTTTTGACTTCCTTTTTATTTTATTCCATTGAGCATCATCCCTGCATTCAATTGTCATTGAATTTCATACATGTGCATAAAAAAATACCCTCTAGATCACTGACTTGCTGCTATGTCTTGTCCTTAAAGGGGTTGTCTGAGATAAAAACAAAAATAAAAATGAACTCCTAAACTAAACCCCCTCTCCTCGCCTAACTTCTAATTTACTTAGCTTTAAAAAAAAATGTATAATTACCTCGGTCGCCAGGGCAGTCATATGACCGCCCCAAGTACACTTTCTGATAATCCGGTGATGTTTCTTTCCCGGAAATGGAACGTCACCAATATTCCCCCTCCCACCCATCATACTTACGTGTCTTCCTCTCTGGGACGGCTCCTCCTCTTCTTTGACTCTGCTTGCGCAGGCCAGAGGTGCCTCCGACCCATGTGCAGTAGCGATGGCACTCCATCTCTACTGCGCAGGCGTCAGAGGTGCCATCTCTACTGCACAGCCGTCTCCGGCTTGCACATGACCCAGGAGAGTCAAAGAAAAGGAGGAGCCATTCCAGAAGGGAAGTCTAGAGAGGAAGACACATAAGTATGATGGGGTGGAGGGGTGGGCTGAGTTAGTTAGTTGGGAAGGGCTAGTAGTGGGCTGGATAGCTAAGGAAAACAGGGAGGGGAGTGTAAGGGAGTGAGAGAGGAAGGGGGGAAAGAGAGGGAGGTAGTGTGAGTCAGCCTACAACTGACAGCAGGAAGCTACACAGTATGAAGCTACACCATGTAAACAAATGCAAAGGATGCCAGGAACTCCCAGAGAAACCCAGAAATCACTAAAAACCAGGGCTGTGGAGTCGGAGTCGGAGTCGTAGTCGTGGAGTCGGAGTCGGTGCCTGTTTTGGTGGAGTCGGTATAAAATGGACCGACTCCGACTCCCAAAATATATAATAAATTGGTACAGTTAGTAGTACAATGCAGTATGTGCTGAATATATTTTCATAAGAATTTGGGAAAATGATGAAATGTTGAAAATGATGAAATGTCCTGTAAAGGTCTGTTCTATTCCTCATATAATGATGGGACTGAGTTCTGAGTGAACCTATAAGGTTTAGCACCATTATCTGGAGTAAGCAAAAGATACAAGTGTTGTGATTGTGAGGACTGAAAAGCTTGACTTTATCTGTAATTGTGCTGGAGACCCACCCACAGCCCGAGGACACAGAGTGACTGCTTGTCAGCAAGTGAATCATTGTGCTGAGACTGAGAACTCCTTTAAGGCAAGTACTTCTTCTTAGTATATCTAAACTTTCAATAAACTGCATAAATCAATTGTCCAGTGTATGTTCTCTCTGTATGCTTTGTGTTAGTTTGCTTCTCTGAGCTCATGTTTGGAGAGGTTAGCTGCTCTGCTCAGATGGCTTATATATGCTATACATAGAATATAAGGGGGGAAACTGTTTTCTAACATCTCAAACTTAGAAATACAGAAACACACATGTGAGAAAGTACTATAGGTGTAGAAGCTGTTGCCACTTGCCAAGGCTTTGTTATCTAGCACTGCTAGTAGTTTCACTTTGTAGATTGTGAAGCAGTATGATGTAAAACACCCAGGGCCTGATGTATGAAACTGTCTAGGTGTAGAAGTTTCTTTGTTGCCCATAGCAACCAATCAGAGCTCCCCTTTCATGTAGTGCTCTGGAGAAATGAAAGCAGAGCTCTGATTGGTTGCTGTGAGCTCTGACTGGTTGCTATGGGTAACAAAGAAAGTCTTAGACCAAGACAGTTTTCACACATCAGGCCCTTAGTGAGCTGTATCCAGAGAAAAGTGTGATACTGAAAGTTCAGAGTAAAGAGACCTAATAAAACATATATTACAAACTTTTTATTTATCATGACATATCGATAGCTGTACTATTGATTTATGCATAGTTTGTTTTATTTCTATGCAAAGTTATACTCGCTATTCTTTCAGATATTACAATATACCTTTTTTTTTATAGGACAAAATTATTTTGAAAACAAATTTATATCATTATAAAATGTCTAAGAAGCTTCCTATGAAGTCAGCTGTATTTGAGCATTTCACACTAACTGAAGATAAAAAATATTTTGTGTGTCAGTGTAAGATAAGTGACCCAGATGAGAACAAATGCTGTGATGTCAAAATCAGTGCATACTCTGGAAGCGAGAAAACGCTCCTACGAGAGCTTCCAATCTAAAAAGACATTTAAGCCGCTTCCACCCAGAAGTTTTCAAATCTGTGACTGAGAAGGATCAGAGTGACACCAAGAAACCAGTGCCCAGCACTTCCCGCCAGGCAACGGAGGATGAAAGATTGTCTCAAACATCAGTAACAAGATATTTTCTAAGTGACAAAATTACTGTAACAATGACAGCAGATGTGTTTAAAAGACAGCTCATAGAGCTTGTTGTGAAGGACGGTGTACCATTATCATTATTTGCTCGACCAAGTTTTAAAGCTCTTAATGGAGAAATGGCCCGCAAACTTGGTGTTTCTCTGGAAAGACAAAGTATTAGAAAATTAGTGATTGAAGAAGCCCTTAACCAAAAAGAACATCTTAAAAAGATTCTCAAGAGACGCTTAATATATCTTAAAATGGATGCCTGCACGCGTCACAGAGTGAACTATTTTGCTATAAATGTAAGATTTGTTTGTGACAACAAAAAAATTTGTTACCAAGACACTGGCAGTAAAGGATACTAAAGCTCAACACACCAGTCAGTTTCTCCAGGCCTTAGTGGAAAATGTTCTGGAAGATTATGAACTCAAAAAAGAACAGGTTCTTGCTATTGTAACGGACAATGCTTCAAACATGATAAGTACAATTAAACTGATGAATGAGAATAAGGAAGGTGAAGAACAGTTAGAAGAAAACTTTGGATTCAGTATGTCTGAGATGGAAGCCCACAGTCCTGTTCCTGTAACTGAGGAACAAACAGATATTACTACAGAACAACAGCAAAATGATACTTTAGAATTAGATCTTGCTGAAGCTGCTTCAAAATTCTCTCATATTTATCACATGCGCTGTGCTGTGCACACACTGCAGCTGGCAATAAGAGACAGTCTGCAAGAGGGACATGCTGGAACTCTGATTGGCAAGGTGAGGAAATTGGCTATTGCTGCCCGAACCCCTAAAATTGATTCCATCTTGAAGAGACGTGCTGGGAAAGGAGCAATCGTAGATCAAGCCACTCGGTGGGGCAGCACCTATTTAATGATTGAGCGATTAGTTGAGCTGAAGCCCTTTCTTGTGGACATGGCCAACCCTCAGGTAACATTAACAGAAGGTCAATGGACACAGGTGGCTGAATTAATGGAACTGCTTCATCACCCATTCACAGTAACAAAAAAATTACAAGCTGAGGATTTAACTCCTGGAACTTTCTTAAAGGAGTGGAAGAACTTGCTGTTTTGCATGTCCCAAAGACAAGGCTTAATCGCAGAGGGCATTGCTGCTTCAATGAAAAGGAGAGAGACACTGTTATTAGATAACAAAATTCTTCTGGCAGCTGTTTATGTGGACCCAAGTCATCGTATATTGCTGAATGATCAACAGATTACTAAAGGAAAAGAAGCTCTGACTGAGGTAGCAATTAGGATGAGTGGGCTACAGGACTGCCAAGAGCAAGAGGAATTGGGTCTTGCCAGTGCTACTGCCACCATATCTTCAGCCTCATCAGATGAAGAGTTTAACTTTGAAAAGTATTTGGATGACATGGATCCATTCCCATAGCAAACAAACTGACTGTATTTCAGCAAAATTTTTCACTTGCACTCAAAGAAGTAGAAGAGTTCAACCGATCATCAAAACTGACTGTGCAGGAGGCAATTCCTTTATACCCCGAGATTGTTAGAGATCTTGCCCATGTGGTCACCGCTTTGCCACCAACCCAAGTTAGTGTAGAGAGGCTGTTCTCTAGCCTTAAAATAATTCGATCCGATTTGAGGTCATCTTTGAAGGAGGATCTGATGGAGGCGATACTTTTTCTCAGAACAAATTCATAGACTCCACAAATGTTATTCAGGACGTTTTTGTTGAAAACAGTTTTTTTACCACTTACTGCAGCATTTTGCATATTTGCAATTTATTAAAGTTTTTTGTGTTCTAAAGTTGTATCCAATAAATATATTTTATGTTCTACCTAAATAGCTTGATTATTGTATCATAAGGATGATAAAAAGCTTAAATTAAGTTATCTCTTAAACATGCACCATGTACGTCGGAGTCAGGGGAAATTGAGGAGTCGGGGCTTTGGCGTACCGACTCCACAGCCCTGCTAAAAACACTGCTAACCCATTAATAGCACTAACAGATCTTTTTTTAAAAAATATTTCTTGCCCAGAAAACCCCTTTAAAGGGAGTCTGTCAGCAGCAAAATCTCTATCAAACTAATGACAGTATTTTGCAGGGCTACTTCAACATTTTCCAAAGATGCCTTTCTTATTCTATATTGCAGCTCAATTTTTATGAAAAATCTGTATTTTATCCTTATGCAAATTAGCTGAATAGAGCTTAGGGGCGTTTCTTCTCCTGCTGGGCCTTGACTGTCTGCACTAGATAGTTGCCCCTAGCTGCCACACAGCTCGCCCTCTATTGCTGAGTGACATCTTCCACTTTGTCACACTTTGCCTGCAGTTAGAGGCAGTTATCTAGATCAGAGAGCAAAGCCCTTGCAGGAGAAGAAATGCTCCTAAAGACCTTTTCAGCTAATTTGCATATGAACAAAATCCTGATTTTCAAGAAAATTGAGATACAATGCAGGATAAGAAAGGTATATTTGGAAAGTGAAGAAGCCACTCTGCAAAGCACTTTCATTAATTTGATACAGATTTTCCTGCTGACAGACTCCCCATATGGCTACCATATGAGTAACTCTTATCCTCACGTACCTTTCCTTGTAGATTGTAAGCTCTTGCAGGAGGTGTCCTCTTCCCTTCTTGTACCAGATAAGTCGTCTAGTTAGTTTTATGTTTAATGTACTTGTTGTTGAACTTGTACAGTGTATGGAAACCCCTTTGCAAATGTTCAGGCACTGTAAATAATAATAAATAAGAGGAGTGGACCGCTTTTATCTTGTGTCAATTGACAGACATAAATGGCGCCAGATAGACCCCTTTGCCTATAATAGGATTCATTAGAATTACTACATGGAGATTGGCATTCACTGAACAAAATAAAGCTAAATAGTGCAGCAAGCTCTTCTTTGCATGTTGGATTGCATTTTGTGGTGTGCTCACTTTTATTTTTATTTTTCAGAGGCAGTCTAATGCGTCCCAAACATTATGTGATCTTATTCGCCTGAGTAGAGATCAGTGCAGTCAAATGCAGGAGATACTGGAGACTGATCCTCTGTTGGTAACTCTTGAATCGTGAGTGCCAGATATCTCTTTTGTTATTCAACAGAATTTAGGTTTGTTCAAAGCCTTTAAATAGGTAAACTCCACTGAAATGTGTTATCAGAATTACTATAACTCATGCCAGAAAACTGGTGTCATATCAGAAATCTATGCCAGTCGCTGACTAGCGTAAATTTCGGTTCAGGCACACTTGCATGCACAAGAATTATTAATAGTAGTATAATGTTGTACCGTGTTAGCCATTGAAAGTAGTGGAAGAGTGAAGAAATCAGGCGATACCTTTTAGAGGCTAACTGAGTATATTTATAAGTAAGCTTTCAGGAGTGCTCGCTCCCTTCATCAGACATGGTGTGATACAAGAACTGAAAATTAACAGATTTTTATACACATGGTTTTCAAAGCATTTTAGAGTCCTTAAAAAAAATTGCAATCTAAGTAGAGAAGTTATTTACAACAGGTCAAAAAAACAGTCTGGAAACTTGTGGTGCGTGACGGAGGGATCAGTAATTCTTGCTGTTATCTGTTTGCTATCAGGAGGTGATTTGTGTCCCTCACAGGTCATACATAGTGTGATTTGAAGCTGGCATGAATATTGAGTTCAGTTCATGGTTCAAACATAGTGTGACATGAAGCTGGCATGAATATTAAGTCCACCAGAGCCTACTGTTGTGGGGAATGATTTAAAACTGGCAAAGGAAAGTTCAGTCTTAATAAATCCCCTCACTGTGTGGTACTCCCTTCAGGACACACACCGAAGTCTATAGAGAGGGGGAAGCAAGAGGCTGTTAATTGATTTATTGCCTTATTCTGTTCAGCGGTCTTATCTTGAAGAAACAACAGGGTCACTCAGACTTCATTATAACAAGTAATTCAGCCTGATAAATGGAGGACTCATATTTCTTTAATGAGATTTATTACAAAGTTTCTTATATGAAAAGTTGTTTTATAATTGGAGGTGTGCTTTAAGTATGCTTTACCTATTATGTTTTTGTGCTTTGTTTAGTTAGGAAATATATTTATATCCAGATGTATTTTTCATGTGTAACAATTTATGTATTATGTATTTATTTTGTACCTATAGACAACATTGTGTAGAGCAACTTCTACACAACATGTTTAATGGAGAGCCAACTGAGAGCTGTGTTGTGTGTGGGACCCAAATTCTGCTAACATTACTGGAAACCAGAAGACCAAGGTTTGTCAATCTATACATAGACTGCAATAAAGCAAGCTTTGGTTGACTACAATGTAGTGTACATTCTGTCGAATTCAAAGACCCAGCGATATATTGAGCATCAGTCATCAAGCAAAATGTCACGTGGTGCTGTTTTTTCTATTTATATTTTATCTGCTTAGTCTGTATATGTTTATCTGAAGTTTTAATCTCCTTGTGGAGATCCAACTTAGTTTGGGGTCTACAGAGCAGTGCATACTGGGAAAACATGCAAGATTGCTCTCCTTCATTAGGGACAGCTGATTCACTAATGCCACCCTGTAAGTCAATGTATATAAAGCTAAAAAAAAATTGAAATATTAATTGGATTGTAATTCAAGCCAGAGTTATCTATCTGTAGACTGTTTCACAGTGGCATACAATTTGCATACCAGTTATATCTAAGAATATATTTTTATTGGCTATTTTATCAGCAGCAAATTATTATTGCAAATTATAGTCTAAAACATTGCTTTCCCTTTAGTTCTGTTCCTTGGTCAGTCAGTCCCTTGATTGTCTACTATTGCAGTGTATCTCAGTATTTTCTTTCTGTCTGTAGTGTGGATCCACTTTTGGATTCACTTCCTCAGGGATATGAGAGGCCAGGTTCTGTGGTCAGTAGCAGCGTCCTTCAAGGCATAGAATCACGTCTGAAGGATTTTCACCATCTGCTCCAGCACCCACCTAAGGTAAGCCTTATAAAATACTCAGATCTGATTAGTTTTGCTGTAACAGTAAGGGTATGTTCACACAGAATTGCTCTGATTTTGATGCTTATTCTATACCTGAAATCTGTGGCACAGGGATAAAAAGTAACAAGTTCTTTCTTGGCACTGAGTTTGCATCATAAACCATTGTGGGAGGATAGGCTCAGTGGTAG
This sequence comes from Leptodactylus fallax, assembly GCA_947044405.1. Taxonomy (NCBI): domain Eukaryota; kingdom Metazoa; phylum Chordata; class Amphibia; order Anura; family Leptodactylidae; genus Leptodactylus; species Leptodactylus fallax. The sequence goes on along the minus strand of CAMRHE010000148.1, from coordinate 1,538,629 downwards.
CAGCAGCGGACCCAGACAGTCAGAGACAGACACAAAAAAGTCAGGTACAAACAGGATTTACCCTGTATGTTTATTTTTCCAAAAACAGCAAAACAAAATAGCCCTTAACAGTCAGGCAAAGAGATAACTGAAATCCTGCTCATCTGAGCTATTAACTAAACAAAGAGGCCCTAACTATACAGTACAGACCAAAAGTTTGGACACACCTTCTCATTCCAAGAGTTTTCTGTATTTTCATGACTATAAAAATTGTAGATTCACACTGAAGGCATCAAAACTATGAATTAACACATGTGGAATTATATACTTAACAAAAAAGTGTGAAACAACTGAAAATATGTCTTATATTCTAGGTTCTTCAAAGTAGCCACCTTTTGCTTTGATTACTGCTTTGCCCACTCTTGGCATTCTCTTGATGAGCTTCAAGAGGTAGTCACCTGAAATGGTTTTCACTTCACAGGTGTGCCCTGTCAGGTTTAATAAGTGGGATTTCTTGCCTTATAAATGGGGTTGGGACCATCAGGTGTGTTGTTCAGAAGTCAGGAGGATACACAGCTGATAGTTCTACTGAATGGAGTGTTAGAATTTGTATTATGGCAAGAAAAAAGCAGCTATGTAAAGAAAAACGAGTGGCCATCATTACTTTAAGAAATGAAGGTCAGTCAGTCCGAAAAATTGGGAAAACTTTGAAAGTGTCCCCAAGTGCAGTGGCCAAAACCATCAAGCGCTACAAAGAAACTGGCTCACATGAGGACCGCCCCAGGAAAGGAAGACCAAGAGTCACCTCTGCTGCGGAGGATAAGTTCATCCGAGTCACCAGCCTCAGAAATCGCAGGTTAACAGCAGCTCAGATTAGAGACCAGGTCAATGCCACACAGAGTTCTAGCAGCAGACACATCTCTACAACAACTGTTAAGAGGAGACTGTGTGCAGCAGGCCTTCATGGTAAAATAGCTGCTAGGAAACCACTGCTAAGGACAGGCAACAAGCAGAAGAGACTTGTTTGGGCTAAAGAACACAAGGAATGGACATTAGACCTGTGGAAATCTGTGCTTTGGTCTGATGAGTCCAAATTTGAGATCTTTGGTTCCAACCACCGTGTCTTTGTGCGACACAGAAAAGGTGAACGAATGGACTCTACATGCCTGGTTCCCACCGTGAAGCATGGAGGAGGAGGTGTGATGGTGTGGGGGTGCTTTGCTGGTGACACTGTTGGGGATTTATTCAAAATTGACGGAATACTGAACCAGCATGGTTACCACAGCATCTTGCAGCGGCATGCTATTCCATCCGGTTTGCGTTTGGTTGGACCATCATTTATTTTTCAACAGGACAATGACCCCAAACACACCTCCAGACTGTGTAAGGGCTATTTGACTAAGAAGGAGAGTGATGGAGTGCTACGCCAGATGACCTGGCCTCCACAGTCACCAGACCTGAACCCAATCGAGATGGTTTGGGGTGAGCTGGACCGCAGAGTGAAGGCAAAAGGGCCAACAAGTGCTAAGCATCTCTGGGAACTCCTTCAAGACTGTTGGAAGACCATTTCAGGTGACTACCTCTTGAAGCTCATCAAGAGAATGCCAAGAGTGTGCAAAGCAGTAATCAAAGCAAAAGGTGGCTACTTTGAAGAACCTAGACTATAAGACATATTTTCAGTTTTTTCACACTTTTTGTTAAGTATATAATTCCACATGTGTTAATTCATAGTTTTGATGCCTTCAGTGTGAATCTACAATTTTTATAGTCATGAAAATACAGAAAACTCTTGGAATGAGAAGGTGTGTCCAAACTTTTGGTCTGTACTGTATGTGTGGCTTGCTTCAGCCACACGGTCAACACACAGGGCAAAAACAAAGGCAACAGTTCACACTGGTCTCCCACCAGTTGTCAGAGTGTTAGGACAGAACCTCCTCCTCTCTGCCCAGGATTGAGGTCTTGAAAACCTTTTATAGGCCTTTTAATGAGGCCCAGCTCCCACCTGTTCTTGAAGGCTCCTTTTCTACTGTAGGACAGGAAATGGTTAACAGAAAGGCCTTCTCACAGCTGAGGTTGTTACAGATATGTGTTGTAACCTCACTTACCATACATAAGTGAGGAATCTGGGGGAGATGTAGCGACTTTCCAGAACTTTACCTGTCACCTTCTAACACCATGAAAAACAAAAAAACGTTCAAAACCTGGATGTACTTTAAAATCTGCCTCCAAACTTAGCACTGATTATAAGAGCAGATTCACTGTCATAAAAATTTGAGTCCCCCATGGTTATGTGTGTGAGCTGGGATAACTTGTGTGTTTTACCATGGCTGTTATTTTAATCCCAGTCTAGGCCTGGTTCTGTGTATAATACTGATGTAATAGCAAGCCAAAAATACATGATGTTGGGCTTACCCTTCATTATCTGGTGTTTTAGAGAGCTGTACATACTTGCTGACTCCATTACACATTTTAACCTGTATTCTGTACAGTTTTTTGTTTGAGAGGACTGCCCCTATATAATACCACCTTTTTGTGCAAATTTGGGTGGTCAGCTATTAGAAGTTTCACTGTATGTATTGTTTGTAACTACTTGTATTCCCATTAAGAAAAGCAATACATAATCACTTTTTCTATAACTACATATAGTTGTATAGTTCATCTGTTATTCCACTAGGAATGTATGAATACATTGACAACTGTGTGTTACCATTCTCTTGGTCAAAAGGAGGTGCTCCTACACAGTCTGATGTCACCCCAACCCCCCCCCCCCAACAATGTCAGACTGTGCAAGGACATGTATCCAACTGTCCACAAGATGCTATGTTGTTCTGTTCCTCTGTAATATGCTCTAATATGTATGAATAACTTGTCAAATGGTGTTATCATTCCCCTTGTCAAAGTGGTGTGTCTCTATACAGTCTGCTGCTATCAGCACTGTTTCGACAGTGAGTTTGTTAGGGACTCAACCCCAAACAGTAACAGATTGTATTGCTTCCCACTGCAGGCATTTTTCGATTTTTGATTTTCATTTTTTGACTGCTCACCTTCCAAAAGCCATAACTTTATTATTTTTCCATTTAATTTTTGCAGGACAAATTGTACATCATAGTGGTACTGTTTAATATTCTGTACTATGTACTGGGAAGCTGTAAAAAATTCAGAATAGGATGGAATTGGAGAAAAATGTCATTTGTGTGACTGTCTTACTGGGCTGTGTTTTTTTACGGCATTCACCGTGCAGCCAAAATTATGTCACCTGTATTCTATGGGTTGGTACAATTCTTGCAATACCAAATTTTATATAGTTTTTTTTTTTTTTTAACATTTTAACCCCTTTAAAAATCCAAAACTTTGCAAGAAACAAATTTCTTGGAGTCGCTACGTTCTGACACACGTAATTTTTTTGCATGAGGTGTCTTTTTTGCGAGGCCAGATATACTTTTTAATTACTGTATTTTTCAGACTATAAGACGCACTTTTTCCCCCAAAATTTGGGAGGAAAATGGGGGGCGTCTTATAGTCCAAATGTGGGGGAGGCGGAGGAGCGGGGGTTGCAGCATCGCCCCACCCCTGCCGCTGCTGACTTCCTGCAGCGGTGGTTCCTTAAGCGGGGTTTCTTGCAGCGGCAGGAGTGGGGCGATGCTGCGGGCCTTGGGCTTGGAGGAGAGGGTGTCCTTGTGGTGCGAACCCATCCCGGCATCTGCCGTGCTATTACAATGGATGCCAGGTCTGTAAAGATGATGCCGGCCGCTCTGCTGCAGAGCGGTTTCCATAGCTACCGGTCTCCGATGTAATGTAAAGCTGAGACCTGGAGCTAATGCCCGCGATCAGAGTCCACTCAAACTGCGGGCATTACTACCTGTAAGCCCCCCAAAGATATTAAAAATGTTGTAGCGGGAAAAAAAAAATCAAAAGTGCCAAACTGCCGATTTTTTTCACTGTTTCGCCTCTGATTTGAATAAAAAGTGATCAAAGCAATAGACATTCCCCAAAATGGTATAACTAAAAAGTACACCTGTCCCTGCAAAAAAAGATGCCCTATGCATCCCCGTACAGCTGCAGGGCCACCTGTCAGTGTGACCTTGCAGCTGTTGCAAAATTACAACTCCCATATGTTATTAAATACTTTACCACATTTTTTGCTTTAAATTTTTTTCCCTATTTTCCTCCTCTAAAACCTATGTGCGTCTTATGATCCGGTGCGTCTTATTGTCCGAAAAGTATGGTACCAATTTGGGGAATGTCTGTTGCTTTGATCGCTTTTTATGCAAAAAAAAATGGAAGGCGAAACAACGAAAAAAATGGCGGTTTGGCTCTTTTGATTTTTTTTTTTCCCACTACAGCATTCACCATATGGGAAAAATATTTGTATAAGCTTGTAGACTGGGTGTTATCGGACATACATACAGTTTCACTTTTTTTATGTACGTTTATATGGAACTGTATCATTCTGCAGAAAGAGTCCCATGGGATATTCCGTATGGATTGTGTAAAATCTAAAAGGCTTACGCTAAGTTCACACCTGCGTTTGGGTTTCTGTTCTTGGGGTCTACTTGGGGATAAGCATCTGTGTGGTTAGCATAAGCATTTCTGTGGTAAGAGATTCTATCCTTATCTCCGAGGACCCTGAACAGGCATCCCAGGAAGGAATCTCCTTCCGCCACAATTGCCACCCTCCACTGGTCTTGCCCCCATTTGACCATATCTTGAAGAAACAATGCATCACCCAGACCGTCCCTTGCCTTCCACTAAGAAGTCTGATGTCCTGTTTTCCTTTTCCAGTCTAGTGGGTCCCCAATTGGTCAGAGCCTCCCGTGGTGAATCCCGTCATTGCTCAGCTTCCCGAGGCTATTACTCTGCCACTGGCAGCCTCCGCCTACTTTATCGATCCCTCGGATAAGAGGGTGGACTCCCTCTCTAAGGCGACCTTTATAGTGGCTGGCTCCTGCCTTCCCTTGCTGCATCTTGGGTCTTTTAGGCCTTCGGCCAAACAACTTCAAAAGGGCATCGCTACGGATCCCCCTCTCCAGTACAGCCAGACTCATGCATTCCTCCTAGTACCTGTGTGATGCTTCTCTTGAAGCATCTCTACCTGAGCAGCAGCCAAGGCAGTGGCCATCCGCCTTACATTTGGTTATTAAATTTGCTGGTTGTGTGAAGGCAGCACACAGGTGGTAGGACGTTTTCTTTATTTAGGGGGCCTGTTCTGAGTAGGGCTGGCCACCTCCCTACTGGACAACTATATATCGAGGAGAAATGTAGAACCGCACAACAATAGTAGTTATGCTTCAAAATTGTTTCTTTATTAATGTTATTGCAGCGTTTCGGGTGCATTCACCCTTCATCAGGCATTTAGAACTATGTAATGTGAACAAGATCATTTGTGGATGTCAGCATGGAATGCTGGAGTCCAGATGTGCAGATTCCCAAACGATAGGGCTGATGAGCCAAGTGAACTAGTACCGTTGGGTCGGCTAGGACGCTGATGCAGATCTATTGCAAGGATAGTAGAGGTCATGGAGTGCTAATCCGCCTCTGGTCAGCGGACATGGCCTTTCCCTTCTTCCCGGGACGAACAGGGCAGACCTTTTTTTTGCAAAGGTCTTGTGGTGCTCATCTCTGAAGCTACCGGGGAAGAGTGTACTCTTCTCCCTCAGCGGCGTTCTTCGTGCCCGGCACCCTCATCCATTTGCTCTCTGCTTTTCTCTCCTCTGTAGGGCTGCCTTCTAGAGACTCCATCTCCAGGTAGTCCTCCTTCAAGGTCAGGCCTGCCTGGCAGCCTGTCCCAAGTCCTCAAGACCTTCCTCTTAAAGATCTAGGATTTTCCTTGGTGCTCATATACATGAAGGTTTTCCCACACTCGGGGCTCTCGGGTGGGGGTCGGCTGCTCTCCTTCTGGAAGATCTGGCTTGCCTGGCTCAACCGCCTTTCTCAAGCAGTCTCCGCTCTACAGCTAAAGGGCGTCATTATCCCCTGTCCTGCTTCAGAGCATTAACCTAGTTTTTTACTTCACCTTTTCTTCATCCCATGGCTAGGTGGATGGCTCCTTTTGCCCCATCCTGGACCTGAAGGGTCTCAATCGGTTTGTCTGTGTCAGCAGGTTACATATGGACCCCCCTACACAGTCCAGCAGCCCCTTGTCATCTATTGACTACACAACACCTACCTTCATTTCCTCATCGTGCTGTGTCTTCAGCATTTTCTTCACCTCGTGGTGGGTTCGCATCATTTCCTTTTTGTGCTTCACTTCGGGCTGGTCTCTGCCCCTCGTGTCTTCTCGGAGGTGATGGCGTCCCTCATGGCGACCCTCCTCTCCAGAGGTGTTGCAGTGTCTTCATTCTGGATATTATCCCGGTCATCGCACTGTGTCTTTAGCGTTTTCTTCACCTCGCAGTGGGTTCACGTCATTTCCTTTTTGTGCTTCCCTTCGGGCTGGCCTCCGTGTTTTCTTGAGGTGATGGCGTCTCTCATGGCGCCCCTCTTCTCCAGCGGTGTCGGCGTGTCTTCATCCTCGACATTCTACCGGTCTAGACCTCCTCCTCGATGGCCTATCTGACAAGCTTACAGGTCTCGTTGGATCTCCTTTGCCAGTTCGTCTGGCTCATCTACGAGAAAAAGTCCAATCTTGTATCTTCTCAGGGACATTCTGTGCATGCTCCTCTATGCTCTCCAGAGCAGGGGTCTCCTCTCAGAATCCAAGATCCATGTTTCCAGTCCAGTTCTTCGTTTCTGCATGCAGGTTCTGGGCACAATGGTGTCAACCTTCCAGGCCGTCTCTTTTGCTGAATTTCACTTGTGTCCTCCGCCATTGGCAATTTTGGTGCCCTGGGACTGGTCTCCGTCCAGCCTCGACCACCTGATCCTTCTCCATCCCAGATTCGCCTAGAACTTCTTGGTGGCTCTCCTCATCTGGGGAATCTCTTTGGGGAATTCCCTTCCGTTGGTAGGTGATCTCCACCATCTCCAGTGTTCCGGTTGGGTGTGGTCTTCGGTGCTTTTACCGTTCAGGACCTGTGGTCCAAATGAGAGGCACTCCTCCAGACCAACTTGCTGGAACTGAGGCTCCTATTTTGCTTGCTCCGCCTCGTTGGACCATTCTCCTCCAGGGCCCGTCCGGTGAGTTCCTGTCGGTCAACTGCCCTGTCTGCAGTCCACTTTCCAGGAGTGGACAATTGGGCGGCAGACTATCTGAGCCGAGTAAAGCTTCCTCTGGGCGAGTGCTCACTTTTACTAGCTGATCTTTCTATGGTTCTAGGTCAACTCTCGGGATTTGTAGTTCTTAGTCTCCCTCTTGAACTTCAAGCTCCCTCTCTTCTCTTCCTGTTATCTCCTCTCTCCCTCTTCTCTCCCGGGTTCTCTGCACCTCATGATATTGGGGGTTCCAGCTATCCTGGTGGTTGGCCCCGCGGGACCTGGTATGCAGATCTCATGTTCCTGCTGGCGGACACTCCTTGGCCTCTTCTCCTGCAGGTCATTCTCTTGTCCCAAGGTCCGCTGTTCTGCCCTACCTTACCTTGGCGTGGCAGTTGAAGCCGAGGACCTAAGGCTTTGTGTTTGTTTTTTTCAGAGTCTGTTCTCCAGACCATGCTCTAGGCCCGTAAACCACAGTCTGCAAACATCTTTCATTGCTTGTGGATGGTCTACGTGTGGTGGTTTGTAAGTTGACTACCATTGACTTTCTCTGTCCCTTCCCAGGATCATGGTTTTCCTCCAATATGAGCTATACCAGGGTCTTGGTTTTGTTCTTCTCTTTAGGGCAGTTTTTTCTGTCTTTTCCAACCTTTTTCCGTAGACTCTGGCTTTTCCGTCTTCAGGTGAAGACTTTCCTGCAGGAACTGAATTTCTGTGTTCCTACCTACCATCATCCGTGGACCACATTCTTTCTCTTGAGGCACTCCAGACTCCCTGCTTCAAGCCTCTCTCTTCGCCTTCTGTCCTGAAAAATTTCCTTCGTGGTGGCTATAAATGCCTTCTGCATGATCTTCGGGCTGGCCACCCTGTCCGATGCCTCCCTTTCTGGTTCTCCTCAAGGACAAGTTCGTCCTCCGTTCACCACAGTCTTTTTTTTTTGTCTGTGTTTTTTTTTTCCTTCCACATCAATGAAGACGTTTTACTTTTTTTTTTTTGCTCGGACCCCAAGCATCCGCGTGCAAGATCATTTTCCTACCTTGATGTCGTCCGGGCCATCTGGGTCCTCATTCTGGGAGGCCTGCAGGCTCAGGAGTAAGCCCCCACCTCTCTGTGTGACGACTTATTCTACAAGAGCTGTCGGAGCCTCCTGGGCTGTTCGGCATCAGGCTTCCGTCACCCAGGTCTGCAGGGTTGCCTCGGATTTCTGTCCACGCTTTTTTTTTTTTTTTTTTTTTGTAAGTTCTACCAAATCCTTTCTGTGATCTCTATCTATGCCAGCTTGGGTCGTAAAAGTTCTGCAAGCAGTTGTGCGCTAAGTTGCTTGCATGGCTATATAATTCCCACCCTCTGGGACTGCTTTAGAGCATCCCATGGTGCTGTGTTCCCCAATGTAATAAGCAAGAAAAACAGATATTTGTACTCATCGTAAAATCCTTTTCTTGTTGTATTCATTCTAAATCATTTCTTGTTGTTCCTGCCCCAGGTTGTTTTTGGTTTGTTTTCGGGCTCTGGACATGTTGGTAGTTGTTGGTTCCGTTTTCTGTGCTCTTTTTATTTATTCGTGGCTCTCTCCTACTGCTGCAGTAAAAAACTGGCTAGCATAGTGTCAGTGGAGAGGGTATAGGTCAGAGGCAGAGCCGACTTCTTTTGTTATTTCTAGTGTTGGCCTGCTAGTGGCCAGGTCTATACCCATGGTGCTGTGTCCCCCAATGAATACAACGAGAAAAGGATTTTACAGTGAGTACAAAAATCAGTTGTTTTTTTTTTCTGTAGTTATTAGAAACCTTAGGGGTCTTGAAATTCAGGTAGTCTTATTACTAATACAAGGCATTGCAATGCATTTTAAAATCATGGCACTTCTATTACAGGCTACATAGAGCCTTCAATAGGCTTCTGGCTTTCATGACAATAGATCGCCACCCCCGGATCTTGTTCTGGGAGCCGTTGATCCACCCCAAAATCAAAGCTAACTGGGGTGCCAGTGGGGTTAATTCCCACAATCAGTGTAGTATAATAAAGAGGAGACCTAGTGACTGTGGAGGCCATTCAGGCTCCTGACGGTTAAATTTTTTAGGATTGCGCAAATGTTCACTGCATGTTGACTATATATACATCTGGGCAATGGCTAATTAACTCTTCAAGGACATTCCTGGTTATCCTGCAAAAACAAGATCGGTTAACTGGCTGTTAACATCCCAGAAATAAGAGCTTTGTACACAGCTATGGGAGCTGCCGTAATTGTATGAGAATACAATTACAATATTGTATTGTATTGAAAACAATTGTTCACTAAAACAGAGATGTCAGGAGAGTGGACAGGTCTGCTTTAACTCACAGTTGTCAATTATTCAGCAATTCCAGTAGAAATGACCACCTAACACAGAAATAAAAGAAAAGAGATAATAGAATTGTTATTTTACTGGGGATACAACTATTTATTAAAAAAACATTTTAGGAATAATGACAGGTGATCTTTAAGGTATCTCACCCTATCACTATGTTAAGCAAACTATCTGGCCCTAATTGCCAAGACATCTAAAAAGACATGTCTTAGGTGGGCCCTGACCTACAGTGTGGCTGGGGTTGTCAATAAAGGACAGTTTCTCTAGCTTCAGGCTGGCTACTGTGTATTTTAATACTGAATAAAATATTTTTTATTAGGCTGTATGACTTATTACTGTTTTAATTTCATATTACTGTTTTACTGTCATTTAGTATGAGTTTACAAAAACAAATTTTAGATTAAATATTTTTATTTTAATGCAGAAAGAATCCATCTTGACCACCATTGGTATTTTGGAAGAACCTTTAGGAAATGCTCGTCTTCACACTACTCGTCTCATTGCTGCCTTGCTTCAAGCCAATACGTGTAGTATTAACCAGGAGCTCTGCAAGCTTCGTACCATGGATCTGTTACTTGTAAGCTTTTCTGAGAATAATTGCTTGTAATGTTATGTACTGTCAAGGTGAAAATATATTTGCCTTTGAACAGAGCTATACAAAATGAACTTGTAATTTAGTTGTTTTTTAATAGGTTACACTTTGATATACAGTGTGTGACCTCTCCAGGGGGTTGTGTTTCTGCTATTCCTGTATATGTTCGTGATCATATCACGTTCTTAAAGAACGTAACATAACAAATTATCCAGGGTGCATGTGCTTATTCATGTAACTATATTCCATCCATGAAACACAGTCTGTATGGGGACAAAAGCTGAGTGAATGAAACTCAGTGAATCATAGTAAGTTATGGTGCAGTCTTAAACAGCCAGATTTTTACAGTACTGACTTCACAGCTTTATGTCAGCAGAAACGCTTCGCTGCGAGAGCCCTTCACAGGATGATGCTCAAGCAGTGGTTTAACGTCAAACTGGGAGTGGTCCTTTTGTGGGAGGTTGGTTTATATAAAAGGGTATGGTTACAGACAGAGGCATTAATCCCCAGATCAGACCGTAAACCAGAACAAATCAAAGCTACATCTTGCACTCTTCCTATACATTGTATTAAAGGGGTTGGTTGTGCAGGATTTGGGGAAAACCGTGGGGCAGAAGGGGGACCGGTGATGTCACTTTTGTACAGATGTAGCAGAGTTAGCCGGAACATTTTTCAAATACTTTTCATTGTTTTTTGTTGATTTTTTTTTGTGGTAAGATATCACACTGAAGCAGTTTAACCAGTTGCAGAAGTTTTGGTTAACTCTATACGTCACCAGTACCTTACCAGCGACTGCTAGGTCACTGATTGGTCTCAGCGGTCACATGAGCATCATGGCTTCTAGCCCTGCAAGCTGGTGCACATAACGGTAAAGTCAGAAACTGAAAGCAAGGGTAAGGTCTCATCGCCACACTAGGAAAGAAAAAAAATGAAACCTCTCTTGTGGCTTGACATTTCTGTAATACTAACCATAATATCACATACATGAAAGTACTTATACTAAAAAGTACTTTGAAGGATAGGGGACATCTAAAAGTGATAAAAGGCTTTTTTATATTAACATATATTATATATATGTTATGTGTGGAAAATCTGAATGTTCACAGAAAATATTTTTTTTACAACTTTTTTTTTTTATTTTTAAATTTTAGCATCACCATGCAATTGAAACTTAAATACAAAAATTGTCCTGTAGTTGTTATCCCAGAGCAAGAAAATTCCTGATTGGGACAGGAGAGTTCTCAGTTTACACCACTACTGCAAGTAATCTCATTAGAGTAGTAGATGAGGATGGAAGTGGAAGACAGAATGATAGCATGGTCACTGTTGGTGGCACTGCAGGCTCAACTAAAGTGATCCTTTGTTGCTATGGTAAAGAAACACTCCAATGGCAAGTATAAAGCACTGGACAGGAAGTAGAACACATGGCCAAATGTATCGATTTTTTACTTTAAAAAAAACGTTTTTTTTTAAACCATATAAGTGTCACATGCAACTTCTCAATATTTCATTAAGAAAACTTTTGGGAAGTTCTGTTTTGGGCCTTTTACATGAGCAGTTGACTGGGTGAACGAACACTGCACAGTGAGTCTTGCTGTAAAAATAGGGGAAGATTTATTAAGACGGGTGTTTCACACATCAGTTTTGATCACCTAGATGCCAGTCGGCACAGTCTCTTAATGAATCAGGCCTTTCTCCTGCATTTCTATGCGCCAGAAACTCAGTTGTGCGACAGGTAGTAACTTGCATAGATCTGTGCTATAATACACTCACTTCTGGCAAAAATTATAATAAATCAGCTGTACCATACCCCCTCCAATAAGTCCTGCCTTGACACTGCCACTTTGCTGGAAAGTGCCATATGGGGAGGAAATGCACCAAAAATTGCAAATTGTGGTGCAATAACATCTGTGTGCCAAAATGTGTGAATTTCAGCTTACATTTTACACCAGAAGCTGGCATCAAATGTATGATAAACTCCCCTCTATGTTTTTGTTTTGTTTTTGGTGTTTATTGGTTAAAAAGAAAGAAAAAAAATGGAGGAGGTCCCCCCGCACAGTATGCCTTGTGCAAACAGCAATTAGGGCACTCCATGAGGTTGTAGCATATAACTCAACCACATTAAATAAGGGACCCATGTCGAGGCCCCAACATTCATACTGTGAGAGTGGGAGATGGCAGTGAAAAGGGGGAGGGAAGGACAAACATGAAGACAAAACAAAGGGGAGGGTGGGAGACCAGAAACAAGTGAGAGGGGGAAGGAAGAAGGAGAGGGACAGGACTTCAGAGAGGGGTAGACTGAACAGTATGGGTTCGAGCAGAGCAGTGGAGTTAACTAAAAAAATTCGGAGAACTCTGTGGATTCTTGAAACACCACCCACAGCTGCCATCAGGGCATCAGCTTTAGAGGAATCAACGGAGTCCTCCGACACCAGGGCCTCCATTCTTCGTATGGAAATAAACTCCTGAAGCCATTCCAGTAGCTTGGGGGCTGCTGAACTATGACAAGTGCCTGAGGATTACTGCTCTGGCAGCCGTAAGAAAATGCAGCTGGAGAGCCCCCTTCACCTTAAATCTTGCCCGGTATAACAGAGGAGAGTGAGCTGGCGAGAGGGCACAAGGGATCGACCACTAACCTTAGAGTATAAGGCAAAAATAGAGGACCAAAAGGGCTATATCGCCCACATTTCCACCAACTGTGGAAAATAGTACCCCTCTTGGAATCACAGCGCCAGCAACGGTTGGATATACTTTGGATAGAATCTGTGGAGGAGGTCTGGACAACGATACCAATGAGTTAGAATCTTGAAGTTATTCTCTTGGGCGCTGCAGGGCACCGGCAGCTTATGGGTGAACAGGAAGGACCTGGACCAGTCAGCAGAAGAAAAGCTTAACAAAAGATCGGCCTTCCAGGACCTAGTATAGGAGGGGGCGCCTTTTGTCAGCAATGTCAGGAGCATACTATATAGAAGAGAGAGGGCCTGTATGGGAGTCTCCACCTGCAGGAAGACACATTCCAGCACAATGGGGCTAGAGGAAAGAAGTGGGAGGAGAAAGTATTTCCAGAGGAAGCCGAGGAGTTGGTTATACTCTAACCGGCATAGGGGGTAGCAGGGTTAGAGTCCTGCATTTGCACAAAGGAAGGGAAGGGTGCGGTCCTAGCGGCATATCATCTCGATTGACCCAGCGTAAAAACCGAGGGGTCTGAGACCTGCCAGACATCTACTAGGCAATGGCAATATAGTGTGGTATTAAGTTTGCATAATTGTGAGGGAGAGGAGGGTGGGGGGGTGTAGAGTCGACAACCGGGTCGAGTTCAAAGTTAAAGTCACTCCCCATAACCACGACAGACAATTTACTTAGTAGAATCTTACAGTAGGCCATCTTCTGCTGGTTGGGGAGGTAGGCGCCTGCAACCAATATGCAACTTCAGAAAAACAAATCTAACCTCAGTTTCAAGCATCGTGTCCAGTACCTCGTGCTGAAGAGATCTGTGCAGAGCAATAGAGACTCCTTTAGACTTCGCAGTTGGGTTGACGCTGTGGACCCAGAAGGGGTAGTGTCTTTTATGGAAGTCCAGAATGTAATTCTCCCTGAAGTGGGTCTCCTGCAAAATCAATATATGTGAGCGATTTTTATGCAATTGATAGAGGATCTGATTCCTCTTTTGAGGGACGTTAAGGCCCCTAGCGTTGAGTGAGCTAAAAGTTACCGAACCATATCCAGTGAGTGAAAAACAGGTGTGGAAGGGAAGAAACAAAGGAGATCAGAGACAGAGGAGAGACCCTAATAACACTTGACAAGAACAAGGATAAAGACGGGTATGAAGAGAGACGTGGTACAGGAAAACTCCTAAGTGGGGGAGAAAAAGATCCTCTCCAAGAAAAAGTGAGGATTGGCTAATAAGCCAAAAGTTCACACTACACAGTAGTGCAAAAGGCCTGGTGGGAAACGAGGTCCAGTATTTCCTCTGAGGGGATGCCAAGATCAGCAGAGAATGTAGAAACATTGCCAGAATGGGTGAGGGAAATGAGCCGCCCCTCTTTGCGAACCTGTAGCCGGAAAGGAAAACCCAAGGAGCACTGAGCACGATCAAGTTCTAGGGGGGTGTCCGGAGGGGTCCCTAGGAGGGAGTTGAAGACGGAACATAGCGTCACATCAAGCTGTTGAGGTTCAGTGGATTCGGGGAGGCCCCGGACACACATGTTGTTGTGTCTGTTGCGGTTCTTCAAGTCGTCTATTGTGTCAGCCAGATATTGAAGTTGGAAGGTGTGAGTTTGCAAAGCAACATTCTGAGCGGAGAGTGTTGAAAAGTAGTACGGTAGACTGTTCTGTTTTGTAAGACTGCTCCAAGCGAGCAACGTATGCCTCCATGTCTGCTTTTGTGGGAACTGCACTAAGGTGGGCGCTGAGGCAGCGGAGTTCGCCCAATGTGTCAGCAAGAGGAATGCCAGGAGGTCAGATAGGCAAGGTTCTTTGCATAGACCAGGTCTCAAATGCTCAGGGGGATCAGGATCACCATAGGGAGCGCACTGTCAGGAGGAGTTATCCCAGTTCCCTGAGGAAAGGCATTGCTAGTGCTGGAGCCGGTCCTCCTGGGCAGCCATGTTGGTGGAGGGCTGTTATGGAGGCCTTGGAGAAAGATGTTTAGGGGAAGGGGGAGGTATTATGTGGGCCAAAGGGGTGCTATGGCCAGGTCTTCTGGGAGCACTAGCAGCCGGGTCAACAGGAGAGGGTGGCAGGTACGTCCAATCAGTTTCAGATAGCGTCCTCTGAGGTGGGAGAGGACAGGACAGCACCAGAAGCCCAGTAGCAGTAGGCCCCCATGGCCACTTGGAACTCCTGACCTGGTATGGTCGGGGCAAGGTCCACCGGAAAGAGGAGGCTCCTGGACGAGGCAGCAGGAGATCTGGCAGCAGGTGATTCCTGCCGAGAGAGCGGCATCTGAGGCCGGGCTGCAGGAGGAAATGGAGCACGGGAGGTGGCATCCCGGGGCTCTGGGGATGCCAAATAGTCTGCTAATTGCTTCCCCTTGAGTGAGGAGAGGGAGAGTAGAGGATGACCAGGGAGGTTTCCAACATGTTCTCCCATCTGAAGTTGGTTAGAGCATCGGTTAGCTGTGGTAAGTAGCGGCACCGGGGTGAACCAGGCCAGGAGCTCGAAAATGTGCAGCTTAATCTGCCATTGACAGGCCACACCCCTTCCTGCAGTTTTTTAGACGCATTTTTCCCTATAATGAAAATCTATAGTGCATGAAAAAATTTTGTTCTGAAAAACACCAAAGAAGCAAGCAAAAAAAAAAGGGGAGCTAGGGAATGCGGGGGAAAAAACACCAAGAAAAAAATGCAATTTATGAAAGGTTATTCATAATTTCCAATTGAATAACCTGTAACATCTGGCCACTGCATTTTTTTGCCAAAAAAACCTAAAAATGCAGCTAAGTATGCAACCAACCTGAAAGTGAAAGTAATAACAGCAGATCAACTTTCACATTGTTAATTGGAACTCATTATGGGCACAGATTCTCTCAGTGCCTGCTCGTCAACACAGTTTTTTAGTAGATAGCACTGAATGAACAATCACGATTCTAATGCTTTTTGGTAGTATTCAGAGAGCCTCTTTTGGCTGGGTTCACATGGTGCTTTTCTTAATTGCAGTAATGACTAGCACTTTTATACTATACTTTAGCATGCTGGTAAACAGGTTTTCAATTTGATAGCCCTTAGTTTACAGGTGAAATGCATAGTAACATGTTCTAGATATTGCTGCAGTTAGAGCATGCAATAATTATTAAAAAATAGCATCATGTATGTTAAACCAGATAAAATGTTCTATACTGTTTGCAACCTCAATTTCCTTAAGAACTTCACAAAAAATGTATGTATAGTACGTGAATTCCTCTTCCATGTTTTTTGCAGGACTTATTTTTTAGGTACACTTGGAATAATTTTCTACACATCCAGGTGGAGATGTGCATAGCAGCAATCCTCACCCACTCTTTTAAAAATGGAAAAACCTATGGAGCTATGGAGGAGAAAAACTTGGAGACACCAAATGGGAACACTGAAAATTCTGAGAGTTGCAAACCTGAACAAGAGAATCTTATGATTACACATGTAAGTCAGAATACTGATCCTAAAACACTGCTTATCTGTATGGAAGTGATCATTACTGTTTACATGGTCTTAAAGGGAGTCTGTCAGCAGGAAAATCAGTATAATAAAAATAATAAAAACTTTATATAGCGCCAACATATTCCGCAGCACTTTACAAATCAGAGGACACATGAACAGATAATATGAGACATTACAATGTGACAAAGAAATAAACATATCAAACAGTAGGAGTGAGGGCCCTGCTCACAAGAGCATGCATTCTATGAGGAGATAGGGGGACACAAGAGGTCAAAGGGATTGTTTGCTACAATGGTCATCTTTTAATACAGAAGGTTATGTAACTGAAGCTGTATGAGCCCGTCACCAGCCAGTATCTGTGAATAAACAGATACTAAGTGCAAGGAGTGCAGTATAACTTCTAGATGGAGAGGACAGGATCTGAGGAACAGAGGAGGAAGGATAAAAATGTTATTGTTCTACACCTCCGCACAATACACTGTGATCAGGGCACGTGATAATCCTGACTATACAGATGTGATTTTAGGGCAGTTGTGAAGCTTCTGTAGTTTGGGATTAATCTGATTGTCTGGGGTAAAGCATTCCAGAGCACCAGTGCAGTTTGAGAAAAGTCTTAGAGACGGGAGTGAGATATTCGGATAAAAGAGGATGCAAGTCTAAGGTCATTGGCAGAACAGAGAGGACGTTTAGCATGGTTGACAGTGACGAGGGAGGAGTTATAGGGGGGAGCAGCGCTATGGATGGATTTGTGGATGAGTGTAATAATTTTATATTGTATTCTGTGATGAATGGGCAACCCAGTATAAAATTAATGACAGTACCTTGTAGAGCTTTTTCTACACTTTCCAAAGGCAACTTCCTAATTCTGTCATGCAGCTTCATTTTCATGAAAATTAGTTTTTTATTCTTATGCATATTAGCTGAAAAGGGCTTTAGGGGCGTGTTTTCTACTGCCAGGGCTGACTATCTAAAGCAGAACGTGAATCCACGCCCCTTAAGCCCTTTTCAGCTAATTTGCATAAGAATAAAACACTGATTTTCATGGAAATGAAGCTGCATGGCACAATTAGCAAGGCATCTTTGGAAAGTGTGCAATCAACTCTACAAGGTACTGTCCTTAGTCTGATACTGATTTTCTTGCTGACCTGTTAATAAATTACTTCAAGAGGACCTTTCACCTCCTCCACCAATTCAAGTTCTTACTATCTGTTAATAGGTGCTGCTCCACTGATTCCAGCATAGTTAGAATTTTTTTCTCTAGACCCCACCATTACCAAGCAGCAACCACAGTTAGTTTTGGTGACTGATGTGTTATTTAAGTTCTGTAATGTCAAATGGGCAGTGTCAGTCTGGGGGGCATGATTTAGAGCTCCAATCAGAGGCAGCCAGTGTTAAACCTCAGAATCACACTGTTTGCCTGCTTCTGCCTAACACCGCTTTTCTGACCGTACAGAGCCTAAATAGCAAATGAGGCACCAAAACTAACAGCATTGACTGCTCAGGAACAGTGGGAGTTACAGAAGATAAATCACATATTGATTGATGTAAAGAGTTGGACCTGTTGGAAGTGGTGAAAGGTGCTCTTTAACCCTTAGGTGCACCAGGATGTACAGTTACGTCCTGGTGCACATGACTAAACATGGTGGCCGCTCTGAAACAGAGTGGCCACACTAGCTGCCGGGTCTGAGCTGTTTCATACAGCAGGGACCTGGCAGAATTGCCCGTGATCAGAGTCATTTAACCACTCAAATGCCGTGGTCAAGTGCGACCACGGCATCTGAGTGGTTACTTTCACTTTCTTTTTGCTTCTTGGTAATGGTACAGCCCCCCGTGGAGTGATCGCGGGAGGCATCCCGTTACCATGGCAGCCTGGAGCCTTCTGAAGGCTTTCAGCCCTGCCATTGTATAGTAGTATTGTATACAGTAGTTTTGCAGTCTATGGCACAGGTTATCTAAAGATCACATGTTCAAGCCCCCTAAGGGGACTAAAAAAAAAAGTTAAAAATAAAAGAAAAAAAGTTTTTAAAAATCTTTAAAAAATGTAAAAAAAAAAGCCTAAAAGTTTAAATCACCCCCCCTTTCCCTAGATCACATATAAATATAATAAATAAGCATAAACACATTAGGTATCCCCAAGTCCGGAAATGCCCAAACTATTAAAATATAAAAACATTTGTCCCATACGGTAAACGCCGTAGCAGGAAAAAAAAATCAAAATTACATCCCTAATAAAATGGAATAAAAAGTGATCAAAACATCATACATCCCCCACCATGGTATCAATAAAAACTACATATCATCCCGCAAAAAAAGACACCTTACACAGCTCCGTGTGCTGAAATATAAAAAAGTTACAGGGGTCTTCATAATTTTGAATTTTTGTAAAGTTATTAAAACATTAAATAAATTTGGTATCACTGTGATTGTACTAACCTGCAGAATAAAGCTAACATAGCATTTTTACCGCAGAGTGGAAGCCGTAAAAAAAAAAAAAAGACATAAGAAAACGGCGGTACTGCGTTTTTTTTTCTCAATTTCTCATTCTGAATTTTTTTCACCGCTTCCCGATACATTGTACAAAATAATAAATGGTACCACTTTGAAGTACAACTTGTCATGCAAAAATCAAGCCCTCACATGGCTACGTAAACAGAAAAATGAGAAAGTTATGGCTTTTGGAATGTAAGGAGTAAAAAACGAAAACACAAAAATGAAAAATGTCTGCGTCTCCTAAGGGTTAAAGAGGACCTGTCAACAGGACTAAAAAAGCACAGTGATGTACATTCCCAATGATGTCTGATAGGCACTGTCACTATGATATAACAATTCCATACAGAAGTATTTTGTGGAATAAATATTTTATGAATTCCACAGGTTGTGACTGCTTTCAGATATATTATTTGAGATATTCATATTATTGCCTTGCAAGTTTGACAATTTTCTATCATTTGCTGTATATACAAATTCCTCTCTGACTTCAGCGATTGATTTTGAGTATCTGATTGTATACACATAGAATCAGAGCATTATGAGGTCTAATGTTTAAAACGAATAGGTAAAAATATATGTATGCACTTATCCAAAATTTAGTTTTGAGTGCCTTGTTTTTTTTTTTTTTTTTTTTTTTTATCTATTGACTGAAAACAATGGCCCAGATTTACAAATAATGTAAACTTACAGTCTGATGGATGATAAAACTGGTGTCTTTTTAGACTGTCCAGGCTAAGTTTATACCACCTTTTAGTTGGCTTGTATTTCAGCCAGAATTTTAAGTCACAATTTTGATGCATCGTGGTACAAGTAAACTACGCCCCCTTTTATGAGATTCCAAACCCAAATGTCTAGAAAGTCAAAAAATATTAGCCCAAATTAGAAGCCTCAAAGATGCACCATATTTACACCAGTGTCTAGTCATAAAAACAATAGAAAATCTGGACAAATCTGCTCATAAATGTAAAAATAACTGTTTACAGTAAATCAGTAGTCCAGGTTTGGCAGTTATGTTTCTTTTTACAAATATTTCAATTTATTCAACAGCCATATTGGTTGTTTTCTTTAAAATTAATTTCTCTGTAAATTGTCAAAGTTATTGCTTAAAGCAAGTGAGAACTTTACAGCCTGTTAGAATTTTTTAGAAAGTATATTACAAAAATGTTTACTAGACACAACAGCAAAAAAAATGTTATACTTTAAAACATTTTGACAAAATTAGAGTTGGCTGTAATTTTTAATAGTCTGATTTAAAGCTTACAACCAATATGGTTGTAATCACCACCAAAAAAACAAAATAGTAAAACAAGCGTGGTAACAAAGTTATTGGTCTAACTTTTGATTTACTTATATATGGATACATTTGCAAGAATAGTCTTAAAACCTTTTTCTCTACTGGTTCTTGGCACTGAAAAAATACTTTTGGAATGTTCTAGCCTGACCTACAAATGGATTGGCCATAAATACCTGATCACTTGGGCAGGGGGTAGACAGCAGTTCGCCCCTGCACTGATCAGCTGCACAGAGCCACTCCCAGAAGCAGAAAGCTCCGTCCCCTGTATAGCAGCAGGGTGCCCCCATTGTAGCTCAGTGCTCATTGATTGTGACCCTCTCTCACAGTCAGGTCACCATGTCCTAACTACCTTCCAGTTTGCACCTTTTAGGACATGTGGTGACATAAGCCTTACAGATGATGGTCCTGTAAGATATATTTAGTAGTAGTAGACATGGG
Organism: Leptodactylus fallax; assembly: GCA_947044405.1. Taxonomy (NCBI): domain Eukaryota; kingdom Metazoa; phylum Chordata; class Amphibia; order Anura; family Leptodactylidae; genus Leptodactylus; species Leptodactylus fallax. Next base: position 1,518,229 of record CAMRHE010000148.1, on the reverse strand, counting down.
TAACAGAATTGGCTACAGCAGATTTTGAGACTGCGTTGATGACTATTTTGTATAACTAAAAAATGCTGTTGTGTCGCATTAAGCTGCACCAAGCAAACCATTATGTGCTTCGTCATTGGCACTATTAAAATCTCTATAAAGTAAAAAATAACAACCAAAAACATTTATACCTGTTTCAGCTCTTTCACGAGTGTGGCTTGGTTCAAAGAATATTGGATGCATGGGACACAAATGACAAGATTCAGTGAGTACTAGAAATATTGTTACAACTTATATTTCCTTTTCAGTATTTCCGTTGGTCACCCAAAATATATTTGTTGTGCCATAAATACAGTTTGGCAATTTTCTTATATTACATAGTACATGTCTATTGTATTTTGCCCATTTCTTACAATTCAGTGTTGTATTATATTTGTGCATTTACTCTTCTTCAGAACTTTTTTTTGCTGCCTTGTGAGATGAGCGACAGAGTGCATTTTCTCTGCTTCTGTGCATGCCAGCTTACCTTGGAAAGTGATGTTATAACTGTATTTGTATGCAGGGCTGAGGGAGGAATGAGGAGGGGAAACATGGGTCACTTAACTCGTATTGCCAATGCAGTTGTACAGAATATGGAGAAAGGGCCTATTCAAGCACAGATCAGTGACTTTATTACAGGTAATGTTTTTTTAAGTAGCTATTCTTATTTATTATGACACATTATATAGCTGTGGCAGTCAGTCACATTGGTGAATTATTTTTTTGTAAACTGATATACAATATCTTTTTTTACCATTTGGTATAACAGCAATGGAGGTTTACAAAAAGTAGCATTTATTCACATAAAAAAAATAAGTCGAAGTCAACTCCGAGTTTACATAAAGGACCACAAGTCATAAATAGCATGTACACTATTGATGTGATCTAACCTAAGCATAGGCCATCAGTTTTATAAAAAAAACAACTTTCCCTTTAATTAGAAATCCAAACATACAGGCTGTCTCTTATTGCAGGAAGTAATGAGTGATTTTATATTTGTCCTTAACAAGTAATTGCTCTTGTGTACATAAAACCAGAGAAATTATTGCTGACTAAAATGTTTTGCTGAGCTTAATGGGGTTATCTGGGATTTTAAGAAACTTGCATAAATTAAAATTTACTTTCCCATTAACTACTGAGCTGCTCCAGCAGTCCTACTGGCCCCACAGCAAATCATCATGTACATCGTTCCTGTGACCAATGCAGCCAATCATAGGCTTTAGCAGTCACTTGAATAATGTATGTAATATAGTCACTGAAAGACTGACAGGAACCACCAAAGCAAGGGCGCCAGAGCGGCGAGCAATTTAACTGGCATGCAATTTCATATCATTTTCTACTTTTGGGCGTTTCTGGAAACCTCTGAAAAATATATAATGTAATAATTATGTGCTTTCTTATATGTTGGAAAGCCACCTAGCAAGTTTAAATAAATATATATATATATATATATATATATATATATATATATATATATTAAAGGGGTTGTACCAACTTTATAAGTTATACCCTATTGATGTAGTAGGGGATAATTCATGATTGGTGGAGGTCCGATTGCTTAGACCCCCACTGATCCTGAGAACTGGAGTCTGGTTTCACTGACTTGAAGAAGGGATAGGCCCTCCTTTAGCAAAGGGGAACTGAATCCCCATTTTCAGGATCAGTTGGGGTCCGTGCAGTCAGGCCCTCACCAATCATGAAGTTATTCCCTACCCTATAAGTAACATTGAAAGTAACATCTTCAAATGTTATGCTGCTTCTTATTTATCTCCCTAGAACTCTCTGAGGACTGCAGGGGCAAGTGGGAAATCTTTGTAGAGGAGACATTGACTGAAACAAACAGAAGGAACACTGTGGACTTGGTAAAATTACCATCTCATTACTCATAAATTCATTTTTTACCTGGGTAGCATACCTTATTCAGTAATGTTCAGATCATTATAGTATGTTTTGTATACTTGAAATTTGTCTTCTGTGTATTATTTGCATATGCTTATTTCTCTTTTTTTTTCTTTGCCTCAGATATGGCATTATGCATTTTCAGGTACTTTTATCATTTCTCAGTGTATCTAATTGCAATTTCCAGGTGAACACCCATCATCTACGCTCATCCAGTGAAGATGAAGATATTGACAGTGCTTTTCCGAATGAATTGTCTGTGCAGCAGGTGAGCTGTTCATCTGGTTCATATCATTGGGTTCACCAACAAAGTTGTTATCACACTTCTGGAGTGTATAGTTACATACAGAATATCTCACAATATATTTTTTGCCTTTTTTAGTTTAATATCTATTATTACAGCCTTGTGTGCTTAGAATTTTTCATTGCCCTTTTCATATTGTTCCCTTGTAAACCTTTTAAACTGCTGTTTGTTTGACCTTTGTTTCTGGATTTCAGGCTTTTTCAGACTACCAAGTTCAACAGATGACCTCTAATTTTGTTGACCAGTTTGGTTTTAATGATGAAGAATTTTCAGAGCAGGAAGACAACATTAAGTAAATCACTTCCGTATCTTCATATTGTGTAATTTCTCAAGTCACATGTCAGTTAAACTGAAGATTGCCACTTTCAGTTGTGTGTTACTCCCCCCTCCCTACTGTATAAAAGTTGGTATGGAGAGAAACCAGATTTAACAATATTGCATCAGCAGTGATCATGATTTGAACTCATAGAACATGGTGTGCACCTATGCCATACTCTTTAAGTGTGTGTGCATAGGGTTTCTGCATAGTGAACAAGGGTAGTTTAAGAGTAAAGTCCCACTTGCATGGAACAATTATTCAAACCACAGTAAAAAAAAAAAATGAACACCTGATGGATGTTTTTCACTTAATTTTGTCTGATGTGTTGTTCACAGAAAATGTAGTACACAGCTGAAAGATGTCAAGAAAATGCACAAATGCAAATTTGTCTATGGTGGAAGATAACTTCCAGGTGTTGGTGATGCAACAGCTTAGCTTTGCCTCTGTATTTCCTGGCGTGACTGCAGTTCACATTTATGACACTAGTTATAGCTGTTACTAAATGTTTATCTGTAGACACTCTGTACTTTGTTGCTTTGATGCTGTTGGTATACTTCCTGTTTTTAGTGTGTGTTGTAATATATCTGTTATTCATCATGTGAGGTGGACCTTCTCTTACAGCACTCATGTTCCAGTAAAGTCTGTTCCTGTTATATACTGTACATATGTCTATCTGGTTTTGACTCTGCCACATCCAGCATTCACACTCTGCAACACAAATCAGTACAATAACCATAGTGCCTAAGTTTCTTTTATGGTTTGCGCAGACACAATGCTGTACATACTGTTGTTGTGTCTGCTACTATAGCTCATTCTCTGTGAATACCTTTTTGTCACTGAAGCCTTGTTGACTTGATGAGGATTCTGTCTGGATTGAGTTTTGGATTCCACTTCTAAATTCAGATGGAATCCTAAATTCAGACAGAATCTGTGACACATTGTGCACTAAAATGCTATAGGTAAGCTCTCTGGAACGTCACTAAAATGAATCCATGTGTGAGTCCGCAGCAGAAAAACAAATTTCAGCTGTGAATTTCTGCCATGTATTTTCTTGAAAATCCATGATGGATTTGCCTATTGTAAAACTGGACCATGCCCTTATAAATAAAAGATTGTATAAGTGGTTTTCAACTTTTAGAATGGAATGTTTGTTTTCAGCAATTGGAATAACATACATTTTCTTAATTTTTATTTCAATATGCGCCTCAACATTCATTTTTTCCATTTTATTAATTAAAGTTGCAACTACCTTTTCTATGTCTTTTAGTGCTCCTTTCGATCGGATCACCGAAATTAATTTTAATATAGAAGCTGAAGATGAAAATGTAAGTACCATGGAATGTCTTCTCATCTTGTTCATCTACTATGCACAATAAATATTTCCACTGTGTTTTTGTTACTGAATACCTTTTAAGCATTTCTTCTATTTTCATTTAATTTGTCAAGGGTTAGTGCTACAACAGGATTCTTACCTACAGGCTACATCTTAAAATAATAGGCTGTGTAAAATGCAGACTCCTCTGACAAAATAATGTTTAGAGTCTTAAACTGACTGTACTACTAGCACAACACACATTTAACATAGATAACTTTTTTTGTTTTTTCTTTTGCTTAGTTATACTAAACATTACTTTTATGTAAGAGTTAGCATTTTAATAGAATATATACACTGCTCAAAAAAATAAAGGGAACACTTAAACAACACAATGTAACTCCAAATCAATGCCACTTCTGTGAAATCAACCTGTCCAGTTATGAAGCAACACTGATTGTGAATCAATTTCTCCTGCTGTTGTGCAAATGGAACAGACAACAGGTATAAATGATAGACAATGAGCAAGACCACCCCTATAAAGGAGTGGTTCTGCAGGTGGTGACCACAAACCATTTCTCCTTTCTCATCCTTTTTGGCTGTTGTTTTGGTCACTTTTCCATTTTGTTATTTCTCTCACCCCTAGAGGTAGCATGAGGTGGTGTCTACCACTCACAGAAGTTGCTCAGGTAGTGCAGCTCATCCAGGATGGCACATCAATGTGAGCTGTGGCAAGAAGGATAGCTGTGTCTGTCAGCACAGTGTCTAGAGCATGGAGCAGATACCAGGAGACATGGAGGGGGCCGTAGGAGGGCAACAACCCAGCATCAGGACCACTACCTCCTCCTCCTCTGTGCAAGGAAGAAAAGGAGGAGCAGTGCCAGAGCCCTGCAAAATGACCTCCAGCAGGCCACTAACATCCATGTGTCTGCTCAAACTGTCAGAAACAGACTCTATGACGGTGGTATGAGGGCCCGATGTCCACAAGTGGGTGTTGTGCTTAAAGCCCAACACCGTGAAAGGATGATTAGCATTTGCCAGAGAACACCAAGATTGGCAGATTCGGCTTTGGCACCCTGTGCTCTTCATGGATGAGAGCAGGTTTACAATGAGCACATTTGACAGATATGACAGACTCTGGAGACACCGAGGAGAACGTTGTGCTGCCCGCAACATCCTCTGGCATGACTGGTTAGGAAGTGGGTCAGTAATAGTGTTGGAAGGCATTTCTTTGGAGAGCTGCAAGCCCTCCATGTGCTAGCCAGAGGTACACTGATTGCCATTAGGTATCGGGATGAGATCCTCAGACCCATTGTGAGACCATATGCAGGAGCAGTGGGCCCTGGGTTCCTTTTGATGCATGACAATGCTAGGCTTCATGTGGCTGAAGTGTGTCAGCAGTTCCTGCATGATGATGGCATTGATGTTATGGACTGGCCTGCCCGCTCCCCAGACCTGAATCCAATAGAGCACATCTGGTACATCATGTCTCGTTCCATCCACCAGCGCCACATTGCACCACAGACTGTCCAGGAGTTGACTGATGCTTTAATCCAGGTCTGGTAGGAGATCCCTCAGGAGAAAATCTATCGCCTCATCAGGAGCATGCCCAGGTGTTGTAGGGAGGTCATACAGGCATGTGGAGGCCACACACACTACTGAGCCTCATTTCCTTGTCTTGTGTCATTTCTGCTGAAGTTAGATCTGCCTATAATTTGATTTTCCACTTTTCTAGTTTGAGTATCATTCCAAATCCAGACCTTCATGGGATATTAATTTAGATTTACACTGATCATTTTTATGTTTTATTGTTCTCACAGCATTGCACTATATAATGAATAAAGATTTGCAGCTGGAATATTTAAATGAATTGATATCTAGGGTGTCGTATTTTAGTGCTCCCTTTATTTTTTTGAGGCGTGTGTGTGTGTATATATATATATATATATATATATATATATATAATTAATTATATCGTGAAGCCTCCCAACACTACTCCTTTTGAGAAGTACAGTTTTTTTCAGTGAATAATTTTTCTCCCATTAAACTCTCTGGAAGCTACTTTTCTATAATCAGACCACCTTCTACAATCGAAGACCACTTTTCTTAGCAAATTTTTCACTGGGATCCCCTTTGAAAAGACCACCGATTAGGCTTACATACACTGTGAGGCCAGTATGGATGCTCTGTTCTACACTGCCTCACTAGACTTCAGCAAGCAAGAATAAGAGATTTGCAAGGGACATCAGGGTAAAAAAATCCACCAGCATTACACTGGAGTAGAGAGCCCATGTCATAGTCAAAGCAAACTACCACTGAGGTGCCAAGCTCAAATGCCAACAGTTCTAGTTTTGCCAGGACAAACTTGGGAACATGACCACGAAAGGGATCGGTTTTATGTATCCCCCACACCAAAATTGGCATTCTTTGGTGTTCCAAGATGAGCTCTAAAGTTGGATTTTGGCCTATGAAATGTCAGCAAGTATTGTTAAGGTTAGCAGTGAAGGGGAAAAATGCTAGGGTCTAGGAGGGATACCATGCTGAGAACCACAATTTAAAGAAATATCTTGCTGGGGACTAGGTATGAGAGGGCTACCATGGCGAAAACCATGGTTTAAAGGGGTTTTCCATCCCTAAATTGAATTTAAATACTGATGACTTATACACAGGCAGCTGCTGGCACCCAGAGGCTGCTAGAACAAATATGTGCGGGGTCTGGGTGTCAGACCCTGACAGATAACTTGCGGATAAGTCATCCGTATGAAAATCCAATTTCTTCTTAATATCTTTGGGGGACAAAGATAACTGGGTATAGGCTTGGCCACTAGGAGGCTGACACTAGGTATACAAAAGTGTTTGTTCTGTCCAGTTGAGATATACAGTGCCTTGCGAAAATATTCGGCCCCCTTGAACTTTTCAACCTTTTGCCACATTTCAGGCTTCAAACGTAAGGATATAAAATTTTAATTTTTTGGTGAAGAATCAACAACAAGTGGGACACAATTGTGAAGTGGAATGAAATTTATTGGTTATTTTAAACTTTTGTAAAAAATAAAAACTGAAAAGTGGGGCGTGCAATATTATTCGGCCCCTTTACTTTCAGTGCAGCAAACTCACTCCAGAAGTTCAGTGAGGATCTCTGAATGATCCAATGTTGTCCTAAATGACTGATGATGATAAATATAATCCACCTGTGTGTAATCAAGTCTCCGTATAAATGCACCTGCTCTGTGATAGTCTCAGGGTTCTGTTTAAAGCGCAGAGAGCATCATGAAGACCAAGGAACACACCAGGCAGGTCCGTGATATTGTTGTGGAGAAGTTTTAAGCCGGATTTGGATACAAAAAGATTTCCAAAAATTTAAACATCCCAAGGAGCACTATGCAAGCGATCATATTGAAATGGAAGGCGTATCAGACCACTGCAAATCTACCAAGACCTGGCCGTCCCTCTAAACTTTCATCTCAAATAAGGAGCAGACTGATCAGAGATGCAGCCAAGCGGCCCATGATCACTCTGGATGAACTGCAGAGATCTACAGCTGAGGTGGGAGAGTCTGTCCATAGGACAACAATCAGTCATACACTGCACAAATCTGGCCTTTATGGAAGAGTGGCAAGAAGAAAGCCATTTCTCAAAGATATCCATAAAAAGTCTCATTTAAAGTTTGCCACAAGCCACCTGGGAGACACACCAAACATGTGGAAGAAGGTGCTCTGGTCAGATGAAACCAAAATCGAACTTTTTTGGCCACAATGCAAAACAATATGTTTGGCATAAAAGCAACAAAGCTCATCACCCTGAACACACCATCCCCACTGTCAAACATGGTGGTGGCAGCATCATGATTTGGGCCTGCTTTTCTTCAGCAGGGACAGGGAAGATGGTTAAAATTGATGGGAAGATGGATGGAGCCAAATACAGGACCATTTTTGAAGAAAACCTGTTGGAGTCTGCAAAAGACCTGAGACTGGGACGGAGATTTATCTTCCAACAAGACAATGATCCCAAACATAAAGCAAAATCTACAATGGAGTGGTTCACAAATAAACGTATCCAGGTGTTAGAATGGCCAAGTCAAAGTCCAGACCTGAATCCAATCGAGAATCTGTGGAAAGAGCTGAAAACTGCTGTTCACAAACGCTCTCCATCCAACCTCACTGAGCTCGAGCTGTTTTCCAAGGAAGAATGGGCAAGAATTTCAGTCTCTCGATGTGCAAAACTGATAGAGACATACCCCAAGCGATTTGCAGCTGTAATCGCAGTAAAAGGTGGCGCTACAAAGTATTAACTTAAGGGGGCCAAATAATTTGTCCCACCCCACTTTTCAGTTTTTTCTTTTTTACAAAAGTTTAAAATATCCAATAAATTTCGTTCCACTTCACGATTGTTTCCCACTTGTTGTTGATTCTTCACCAAAAAAATTAAAATTTTATATCCTTATGTTTGAAGCCTGAAATGTGGCAAAAGGTTGAAAAGTTCAAGGGGGCCAAATACTTTCTCAAGGCACTGTACCCTCACCACAGGCAGAATACTAATCCGTTTTAGCTTAGTGTCTTTAGGACGCAGACACAACCTGTTAAAACCTGTTAGCAGGTCTTCTGTTTTTTATTATTTTAGTTTAGGTGGTCTTCAGTGTAAATGCCATTGTTGTTACTCCCCTACAGGTGCTAGAAAAACAGGTATGGCTACCTATGTTTTTTCCTGCATACTCTTTTTATGTTCTCGGTGCATGCTGCATCAAGGGCCTTCAGCTGCAGCATAGAGATCCTATTTGAGTCCCCAGCTTTTCACGGGCCTAGGCTGCAACATGGTGCCTCCCTTCTCCAGCCTTCCCGCCTTGCAACTAAGGGAGGGCTTTCTCCATATTGCAACGTGGACTCTTGGAGAGGCGGAGCTGCAGCTCTCTGAGCTCCTTTTTCTTCCGCCTCCTGTTACTGCTCATGTGGCCCCTCTTCCTCCCATATCCGGAGACATTCCTTACCATTCCTGACTGCTTTCTTAGTTTGGGCTGCTGCTCAGTTTTAGGCCACTGTAGTGAAGAGATCGGGCCCAGCTGCCGTGCCCGACTCCATGGAAGGTGCCACTGATCCAAGCAGGGCTGGGGCCCTCTTCTCAAGCACTCAGAAGCTCCACGTTTTGAGCTGGCTTAAAGTGAAGAAGTCTTTTCAGCTTTATGCTGTTTATCTAACATCCTGCTTGATGCAGGCTGTTCTGCTACTTTCCTGATTACCCATGGTTATAAGTTTTCTGGGTGCCTCCCCTCTTGGGCTAGACAGTCCTGCATGGTGGCTTAGTGGTTAGTACTGTTGCTGTGCATCACTGGAGCCCTGGTTTGAATCTCACCAAGGGCAACATCTACGTAATCCCACGGATGTTGTGGACATTCATGATTTAAGACCGGACGTCCTCCTTCAACTGGCCTTTCTCACCAGTTTGACCTCTCCGGGAACAGGCGAGTATGTTTGTTGTTTGTTTGTTTTTTTATTTTTCACCTCCCCTGGCCTAATTAGAAAATTAAGTAATTAAGTTTAGCTTGGACAACTCTTTAAAGGAATCGGTGGTTTGGTTTACCACCTCCATAGCCCTGCCTTCCACATGCCTCCTCACTGGCAGGGTCATCCAGGATATCTCTGTCCTTCTTTCCAAGCCTTCCACAACCTGATGGCGTCCCTTTCCTTTTTTGCCCTCTTGCTGTGGTTCGGATGCCTCCCCTTCCTTTTGAAAGGGTTTATTTCCTGCTCTCTCCTCGGGAGGGGAGGGATGACTCTCCTGTTACAGGGTCCCTCCTTGGAGTCCTCCAGCCTCCATCAGTTGTGCTTCATATTAGTCAGATTGATTGCTCCCTCCCACCTTTATTCTCCAGAACTCATGCAGTTGGTGGTTTTTGTTGTGGAAGCACACCAATACCACCCCTGGTGTGTTGTGCTCTCCATCATATCTGGTACCAACCTTGCTGTGCTTATCAGTGTACCTTCCTCATGGGCCAGCCGTTACGTACTTAGTTGCTCCCAGGTCTGCTGCCTCTCAAACTGTTAGGAGCAGGCTTGTTGTGGTCCTTCTACTGACTCCTTTCCTGAGAGATGCCTTGGGTATATCTTGCACACCTTGGTAAAGAGTCCTCTATTCCCTGTGCTTTTACTTATGTCTGGCATTCCAATCCCTTCCATAGGGGATCATTCTTCTGTTCCTCACAGTCCTGCACTGGTGATTTGTGATGGCTGCTCCACCTCAGATCAAGATGCCTTCATGGTGTGTCTCGATCCATATCTCTTCTTCGGTTTTCTTGTCAGAGTCCAACTGAAAACCCCACACAATCTCAACCACCTAGAAACACAGGTCTGTAGGACTTAGGGCTTCTGTCCACTTCTAAGGGCAGGATGACGCTTTCCAGCTTTTGAGTGGTCCCTTTTCAAATGTGGCCATTGGCAGGGAGAGATTGGATGGAAGGGTCACGCTCCTTCCTCCAGTGCCTTTTCTATGTGGATATTATTTGGTCCTGTAATGCCCTTCGGATGGTCCAACCTTCCTGATAGGCCACATCCTCTATATTAATGCCTGTTATTTGCTCAAACTAGTTGGAATATCTGAGCTCTTGTTGAGCCACTAACGGCCACACTGAGCTCTCACAGTGGGTGCTTCTTCTGCATTCCCATACACTGTTTTCTCTTTTCTCTTTCTCCCCTTCCTCTCCTGTCCTCTGCCTTCCTGACAGATCAAGATGGAACACCTTCAGCTGCCTGTGATCTGGTTCTGCCCTGCAGGTTTTGCCCTAGTCTGTACAGTAGCCCATGGTCCTGCCTATTTCCAGCTGCTGCTCTCAGGCCTTGTAGCTTCCCTGCCCCTGCCAGCTAGTCCTTGTTGTTTAGCTGTGCGGTGGTTCGTTGTCATGCCTATTTTCCTGGTTTGCCATGGGGGTGACTGCTATCCCTTGGGCACTTGTCTCCTTCACCATTTGGGGCTGTTCTGATTACTTTATGAGCCTATGGTGGGTCCTTCTGTATCTCTGGCCTCCAGCCCTGGAGCGTTGCTCCACGGATGGTAGTACTCTGTTGCTTCCCTCTGTGGAGCTAGATCTTCACTTAGCCCAAGGGCCTTGATGACTGCTTTAATCCTGTGGGTTCCCTTCCTGACATTCATTCTCTACTGCAGTAGTTCTCAATGTTTTCAAGCAAAGTACTCCTTAGTGAGAAAACATCCCCACCGAGTATTCCCAAAGTAGCGATCCCTTATAAATGTTAATAAAATAATAATAATAATAATAATAATAATAGTCCTTTAATAGTCCCACAATGGGGAAATTCAAAATATAGCTTTCTTTGGTTCTCCATACAGTATAATGTCTCACAGTGACCCCTCCATACAGTATACGGTAATGTCCCATAGTGGTCCCTATACATTATAATGGCTCCTCCATGCAGTGTAATGTCCCATACTGTCCCCCATGCAGTATAATGTCACTGAGTGGCCCCTGCATTAATAAAATTAAGAAATCTCACATACATAGGATTTTTATAACAATTTTGGGTTTGGCCAAACCTGTATTTTTCTGGGGTTCGTCCAAACTCAAAATTTTGGGGCATTTGTCACCAATGAACTAAAATTATACTCTGGGGTCTCTTCGGACCCTCAGAGTATAATTAGCGGAGGACCAGGAGAGGTGAATAAACATAACAAATGGTGTTAGGGTGCTATTTGTTATGTTTATTGACCTCTCCTGGTCTTCTGCTAATTATACTCTGGGCTTCGGCACTTCTTCCCGTGCTCTTCCGGTCTCCAGAGATGACGTCAGGGACCGCTGAGGCCTTTGATTGGGCCTCAGAGGCCACGTGGGTCACATAGCGTAACAACGTATAGTTGTTGTGTTTGCACACAATGTTTATGTTTGCTCACCATCGCAAATGATACTCTGAGGACCTGAAGAGACCCTAGAAGTATAATAGTAGTTCATGGGTGACGAACCACTCGAACTACCCATAGGGGTAGAGTGGGGCCTCTCATCATGGCATGTACCAATGTGGATAGTTGGATGTACCACGCCTTGAGATCCACTGCTCTACTGGATGTCTGAACTGACGTATTGGCCGGAGGCCTTGTTTCTTTTTAGCCCCAATCCTTAGATGAGGCGGAAACGTTTTTTCTTTCTTCCTGTGTGCCTCCATTATTCTAGGGAGTTTGTTTGCTCTGCCTTAGGTGGTTTCCATCATCTGGATGTGTCAGGATCCACTCTTTGTCCTGAATTTTGTTCCTCTAGCCTTGCATGTTTTGGCAGCCCCCAGAGCTACCACTTTCTCTGGTCAATGCTCAGGGACTTCTTTCAGTCCAGTTTTTGTTTTTTTTTTCTTCCTAGGCATCCTACGATGCTCAGTTGGTCTCCTGCCATCCGGGGTTGTGTATTCATGCTCGCCAGACACTTCCAGTCTTGGTTCTAATCTCTTGCAACCTGACGTGTTTTGGTTGCTTTTATGATGGTTTCTTTCCGACCCTCTGGAACTGCTTTAGGACATTCAATGGTGCTGTGTCCCTCTATAATATTAACAAAAATTTGATCTGTCTGCTTGTCTTTTGCTCCTGGGCTGTCGTCCTCTGGCTCTCCTTTTTCGAGAATCAGGACAGGACGAGAGTGGTTTCTTTTTCTGCCTTTTCGTCTTTCTCCTACTGCTGTTGATATAAAAATGATTAGCCTTCTGCCTGTGGTATAGCCCACCTGGGCGGAACCAACACTTTTTGTATACCTAGTGTTAGCCTCCTAGTGGCCAAGCCTACACCCATTTATACTGTGTACACCAATTCAGTGAGAAAGGGATTTTACGGTAAATATAAAATTCCAATTTTGGGGCTGGAAAACCCATTTTAAGGTATAACATGCCGGAGAATAGGAATGAGAAGGTAACTATGCTAAGGATCACAATTTAATTAATAACATGCTATAGAATAGGAACAAGAGAAGACCCATGCTGAGGGTATATATATATACAGTCATATGAAAAAGTTTGGGCACCCCTATTAATCTTAAACATTTTTAGTTCTAAATATTTGGGTGTTTGCAACAGCCATTTCAATTTGATATATCTAATAACTGATGGACACAGTAATATTTCAGGATTGAAATGAGGTTTATTGTACTAACAGAAAATGTGCAATATGCATTAAACCAAAATTTGACCGGTGCAAAAGTATGGGCACCTCAACAGAAAAGTGACATTAATATTTAGTAGATCCTCCTTTTGCAAAAATAACAGCCTCTAGTCGCTTCCTGTAGCTTTTAATCAGTTCCTGGATCCTGGATGAAGGTATTTTTGACCATTCCTCTTTACAAAACAATTCCAGTTCAGTTAAGTTTGATGGTCGCCGAGCATGGACAGCCCGCTTCAAATTATCCCACAGATGTTCAATGATATTCAGGTCTGGGGACTGGGATGGCCATTCCAGAACATTGTAATTGTTCCTCTGCATGAATGCCTGAGTAGATTTGGAGCTGTGTTTTGGATCATTGTCTTGCTGAAATATCCATCCCCGGCGTAACTTCAAATTCGTCACTGATTCTTGTACATTATTCTCAAGAATCTGCTGATACTGAGTTGAATCCATGCGACCCTCAACTTTAACAAGATTCCCGGTGCCGGCATTGGCCACACAGCCCCAAAGCATGATGGAACCTCCACCAGATTTTACAGTGGGTAGCAAGTGTTTTTCTTGGAATGCTGTGTTTTTTGGACGCCATGCATAACGCCTTTTTGTATGACCAAACAACTCAATCTTTGTTTCATCAGTCCACAGGACCTTCTTCCAAAATGAAGCTGGCTTGTCCAAATGTGCTTTTGCATACCTCAGGCGACTCTGTTTGTGGCGTGCTTTCAGAAACGGCTTCTTTGGCACCACTCTCCCATACAGCTTCTCCTTGTGCAAAGTGTGCTGTATTGTTGACCGATGCACAGTGACACCATCTGCAGCAAGATGATGCTGCAGCTCTTTGGAGGTGGTCTGTGGATTGTCCTTGACTGTTCTCACCATTCTTCTTCTCTGCCTTTCTGATATTTTTCTTGGCCTGCCACTTCTGGGCTTAACAAGAACTGTCCCTGTGGTCTTCCATTTCCTTACTATGTTCCTCACAGTGGAAACTGACAGGTTAAATCTCTGAGACAACTTTTTGTATCCTTCCCCTGAACAACTATGTTGAACAATCTTTGTTTTCAGATCATTTGAGAGTTGTTTTGAGGAGCCCATGATGCCACTCTTCAGAGGAGATTCAAATAGGAGAACAACTTGCAATTGGCCACCTTAAATACCTTTTCTCATGATTGGATACACCTGGCTATGAAGTTCAAAGCTCAGTGAGGTTACAAAACCAATTTTGTGCTTCAGTAAGTCAGTAAAAAGTAGTTAGGAGTATTCAAATCAATAAAATGATAAGGGTACCCAAATTTTTGCACCGGTCAAATTTTGGTTTAATGCATATTGCACATTTTCTGTTAGTACAATAAACCTCATTTCAATCCTGAAATATTACTGTGTCCATCAGTTATTAGATGTATCAAATTGAAATGGCTGTTGCAAACACCCAAATATTTAGAACTAAAAATGATTAAGATTAATAGGGGTGCCCAAACTTTTTCATATGACTGTATATATACAGTCATATGAAAAAGTTTGGGCACCCCTATTAATCTTAATCATTTTTAGTTCTGTTTGCAACAGCCATTTCAATTTGATATATCTAATAACTGATGGACACAGTAATATTTCAGGATTGAAGTGAGGTTTATTGTACTAACAGAAAATGTGCAATATGCATTAAACCAAAATTTGACCAGTGCAAAAGTATGGGCACCTCAACAGAAAAGTGACATTAATATTTAGTAGATCCTCCTTTTGCAAAAATAACAGCCTCTAGTCGCTTCCTGTAGCTTTTAATCAGTTCCTGGATCCTGGATGAAGGTATTTTTGACCATTCCTCTTTACAAAACAATTCCAGTTCAGTTAAGTTTGATGGTCGCCGAGCATGGACAGCCCGCTTCAAATTATCCCACAGATGTTCAATGATATTCAGGTCTGGGGACTGGGATGGCCATTCCAGAACATTGTAATTGTTCCTCTGCATGAATGCCTGAGTAGATTTGGAGCTGTGTTTTGGATCATTGTCTTGCTGAAATATCCATCCCCGGCGTAACTTCAAATTCGTCACTGATTCTTGTACATTATTCTCAAGAATCTGCTGATACTGAGTTGAATCCATGCGACCCTCAACTTTAACAAGATTCCCGGTGCCGGCATTGGCCACACAGCCCCAAAGCATGATGGAACCTCCACCAAATTTTACAGTGGGTAGCAAGTGTTTTTCTTGGAATGCTGTGTTTTTTTGACGCCATGCATAACGCCTTTTTGTATGACCAAACAACTCAATCTTTGTTTCATCAGTCCACAGGACCTTCTTCCAAAATGAAGCTGGCTTGTCCAAATGTGCTTTTGCATACCTCAGGCGACTCTGTTTGTGGCGTGCTTTCAGAAACGGCTTCTTTCGCATCACTCTCCCATACAGCTTCTCCTTGTGCAAAGTGTGCTGTATTGTTGACCGATGCACAGTGACACCATCTGCAGCAAGATGATGCTGCAGCTCTTTGGAGGTGGTCTGTGGATTGTCCTTGACTGTTCTCACCATTCTTCTTCTCTGCCTTTCTGATATTTTTCTTGGCCTGCCACTTCTGGGCTTAACAAGAACTGTCCCTGTGGTCTTCCATTTCCTTACTATGTTCCTCACAGTGGAAACTGACAGGTTAAATCTCTGAGACAACTTTTTGTATCCTTCCCCTGAACAACTATGTTGAACAATCTTTGTTTTCAGATCATTTGAGAGTTGTTTTGAGGAGCCCATGATGCCACTCTTCAGAGGAGATTCAAATAGGAGAACAACTTGCAATTGGCCACCTTAAATACCTTTTCTCATGATTGGATACACCTGGCTATGAAGTTCAAAGCTCAGTGAGGTTACAAAACCAATTTTGTGCTTCAGTAAGTCAGTAAAAAGTAGTTAGGAGTATGCAAATCAATAAAATGATAAGGGTACCCAAATTTTTGCACCGGTCAAATTTTGGTTTAATGCATATTGCACATTTTCTGTTAGTACAATAAACCTCATTTCAATCCTGAAATATTACTGTGTCCATCAGTTATTAGATATATTAAATTGAAATGGCTGTTGCAAACACCCAAATATTTAGAACTAAAAATTATTAAGATTAATAGGGGTGCCCAAACTTTTTCATATGACTGTATATATATATATATATATATATATATATACAGTGCTGGCCAAAAGTATTGGCACCCCTGCAATTCTGTCAGATAATACTCAATTTCTTCCAGAAAATGATTGCAATCACAAATGCTTTGGTAATAATATCTTCATTTAATTTGTCGGCAATGGAAAACCACAAAAAGAATTGTCAAAAAGCCAAATTGGATATAATTCCACACCAAACATAAAAAAGGGGGTGGACAAAAGTATTGGCACCCTTTGAAAAATTAGGTGATGCTTCTCTAATTTGTGTAATTAACAGCACCTGTTATTTACCTGTGGCACATAACAGATGGTGGCAATAACTAAATCACACTTGCAGCCAGTTGAAATGGATTAAAGTTGACTCAACCTCTGTCCTGTGTCCTTGTGTGTACCACATTGAGCATGGAGAAAAGAAAGAAGACCAAAGAACTGTCTGAGGACTTGAGAAGCAAAATTGTGAGGAAGCATGAGCAATCTCAAGGCTACAACTCCATCTCCAAAGACCTGAATGTTCCTGTGTCTACCGTGCGCAGTGTCATCAAGAAGTTTAAAGCCCATGGCACTGTGGCTATCCTCCCTAGATGTGGACAGAAAAGAAAAATTGACGAGAGATTTCAACGAAAGATTGTGCGGATGGTGGCTAAAGACCCTCGACTAACATCCAAACAAGTTCTAGCTGTGCTGCAGTCCGAGGATACAACAGTGTCAACCCGTACTATCCGTCGGCGTCTGAATGAAAAGGGACTCTATTGTAGGATACCCAGGAAGACCCCACTTCTGACCCAGAGACATAAAAAAGCCAGGCTGGAGTTTGCCAAAACTTACCTGAGAAAGCCAAAAACTTTTTGGAAGAATGTTCTCTGGTCAGATGAGACAAAAGTAGAGCTTTTTGGGAAAAGGCATCAACATAGAGTTTACAGGAAAAAAAAAAGAGGCCTTCAAAGAAAAGAACACGGTCCCTACAGTCAAACATGGCGGAGGTTCCCTGATGTTTTGGGGTTGCTTTGCTGCCTCTGGCACTGGACTGCTTGACCGTGTGCATGGCATTATGAAGTCTGAAGACTACCAACAAATTTTGCAGCATAATGTAGGGCCCAGTGTGAGAAAGCTGGGTCTCCCTCAGAGGTCATGGGTCTTCCAGCAGGACAGTGACCCAAAACACACTTCAAAAAGCACTAGAGAATGGTTTGAGAGAAAGCACTGGAGACTTCTAAAGTGGCCAGCAATGAGTCCAGACCTGAATCCCATAGATCACCTGTGGAGAGATCTCAAAATGGCAGTTTGGAGAAGGCACCCTTCAAATCTCATGGACCTGGAGAAAATTGCCAAAGAAGAATGGTCTAAAATTCCAGCAGAGCATTGTAAGAAACTCATTGATGGTTACCGGAAGCGGTTGTTCGCAGTAATTTTGTCTAAAGGTTGTGCTACCAAGTATTAGGCTGAGGGTGCCAATACTTTTGTCCGGCCCATTTTTGGAGTTTTGTGTAAAATGATCAATAATTTGACTTTTTTTTTTCATTCTCTTTTGTGTTTTTTCATTGCAAGCAAAATAAATGAAGATATTATTACCAAAGCATTTGTGATTGCAATCATTTTCTGGAAGAAACTGAGTATTATCTGACAGAATTGCAGGGGTGCCAATACTTTTGGCCAGCACTATATATATATATATATATATATATATATATATATTTTTTATATATATATATTTTTATATATATATTTTTGGGTACATAGGTTTATATTCCTATATGAGCACAAGACAGCATATTAAAGGGAGTCTATCTGGTCCAAAATACCTCTTAAACCATTAATAGTGCTATATAGGAGTCTTTAAGAGAAATTCCTGTTTAAAATTGAGGGTTATCCATAAATGTCTATAGTGAGACACCCCTTTTAAGGCAAAAACCTTGACTATAGGATGGGACAGGAAGCAAATTAAAATGTAAATAAATTTGAATGTGTGTTTTATGTGGTTATCTGTATTGAAATGTATGGTTAGTTAGCCACATATAATTATATAATCATATAATTGTTTTAAGCCTAATGCTGCCCTATTTGAAGCCTGCTGCAATGAACGTATTAAGCAATTTGATGATGAAGAGGAGGATATTTGGGAGGAAAAGGAGATTGGTTATGGAACACAGGTTAAGTCTAGAACTCGGTAAGTAGCAAACATATCAGTTGCTTTCTTCACTCCATAGAAACCATAGAACTGAGATATAATGTCTTTAGAATAGAATTTTAACAAATACTTTTGTTTAGCATGTCATGTAGCAAATGTTTGGTTTAAATTTACTTTAGGTGTTATTTGAATGGCATACTAATGAAAACTTGGGTAAAGGAGTTTTCCACAGTTTAGTCATAGGAGTACACTGCTGGCCTGACATGTACATCACACAGGCTAAGCCTGCACACAAACTTGACACCGAAACCAGGAAGTGGAGGGGAGTGTAGCCAGGAGTGCAAGTGAAAACCATTAGATGGGAGAACCTCTTTAAGAACCCCGATTCTCATGATTGCTTTGAGTCCTAATGGTCAAACCCCAGTAATCAGACACTTATCCTATATCCTATACAGTCATCTTATGGTATTCTGACTCCTGTGGTACAGAGAAATACAAAATATGTGTCCCCAAAAAATGAAATCTTGAGGGATTAAACGTGTTTTTGGCCCTCTCCATTCAATGATCTGTTATTTTAAGCTTCAGGTTTGGAGTATCACAGTCTTCCGAGGATTCATCACGCAGTGACTTGGAGAATGGAGAGCCTGAGGGCACCCCTGCAACTGATGAAGAAGGGCAGGAGGACTGTCATAATGCAGAAACGCCGCCAAATCTTAGCCCAATCAGTGGTAGTCCACCCACACATAGAGATGGTACAACTTCAGAAGGTAAAGAGTAAAACTTTTTGGAATTGGAAAAGGCTATTTTGCCAGTAAACATATACCTACACATTAATTAATGTAATTAATACATTTTGTAATATACTTTATTAACATATTTTACCTCCTTTCTGTGAAATCCTCCATTTCTTTATTGTTTCCCTTGCTTCTATATCCTGCCGCTCACTGAGATAGGGTGGGTTCACACTTGTGCTTGAGTCCGTCCACTGCTAATCTGAGTGAAAATCTCGGGAAACTGGATAGGCACCGGATAGCGACAGATTAGCGACGCATTGTTTAAAAACCCATTCATTTGAATGGGTTTTTAAAGCAATGCGCGGGTGTGTGCATAGCCGTTTTTTTTCGTCGGACACAAAGTACTGCATGTCCGACTTTGTTTCCGACGAAAAAACTGGATTCGCAGCGCAGAGGGTGCAATCAGACACCCACGCATTGCTTTAAAAACCCATTCAAATGAATGGGTTTTTAAGCAATGCGTCGCTAACCTGTCGCTATCCGGTGCCTATCCAGTTTCCCGAGATTTTCACTCGGATTGGCAGCAGACGGACTCAAGCGCAAGTGTGAACCCACCCTAACTGTGTGTTTAGTACGAGCTAGGAGCATGGGCTGTGTAAAATGTAGAGAAAATAAGGGTAGAGAAGGGTCACTTCAAACAGTTATACCTTGGGCATTATAAAACGTACAAACTTGCTTTTGGTCTCGTATGAAATAGGAGTTTGCACTGCTATCTATATTATATCCAGAGATATCACTGGTTGAAACCACAGTCGGGATTAGGATATTTACAGTGGGGAAAAAAAAGTATTTAGTCAGCCAATTGTGCAAGTTCTCCCACTTAAAAAGATGAAAGAGGCCTGTAATTGACATCATAGGTAGACCTCAACTATGAGAGACAAAATGAGAAAACAAATCCAGAAAATCACATTGTCTGATTTTTAAAGAATTTATTTGCAAATTATGGTGGAAAATAAGTATTTGGTCAATAACAAAAGTTCATCTCAATACTTTGTTATATATCCTTTGTTGGCAATGACAGAGGTCAAACGTTTTCTGTAAGTCTTCACAAGGTTGGCCCATTCCTCCATGCAGATCTCCTCTAGAGCAGTGATATTTTGGGGCTGTCGCTGGGCAACACGGACTTTCAACTCCCTCCAATGGTTTTCTATGGGGTTGAGATCTGGAGACTGGCTAGGCCACTCCAGGACCTTGAAATGCTTCTTACGAAGCCACTCCTTCGTTGCCCTGGCGGTGTGCTTGGAAACATTGTCATGCTGAAAGACCCAGCCTTGTTTCATCTTCAATGCCCTTGCTGATGGAAGGAGGTTTGCACTCAAAATCTCACGATACATGGCCCCATTCATTCTTTCATGTACACGGATCAGTCGTCCTGGTCCCTTTGCAGAGAAACAGCCCCAAAGCAAGATGTTGCCACCCCCATGCTTCACAGTAGGTATGGTGTTCTTTGGATACAACTCAGCATTCACTCTCCTCCAAACACGACGAGTTGTGTTTCTACCAAACAGTTCTACTTTGGTTTCATCTGACCATATGACATTCTCCCAATACTCTTCTGGAACATCCAAATGCTCGCTAGCGAACTTCAGACGGGCCCAGATATGTACTGGCTTAAGCAGGGGGACACGTCTGGCACTGCAGGACCTGAGTCCCTGGCGGCGTAGTGTGTTACTTACGGTAGCCTTTGTTACATTAGTCTCAGCTTTCTGCAGGTCATTCACTAGGTCCACCCTTGTGGTTCTGGGATTTTTGCTCACCGTTCTTGTGATCATTTTGACCCCACAGGGTGAGATCTTGCGTGGAGCCCCTGATCAAGGGAGATTATCAGTGGTCTTGTATGTCTTCCATTTTCTAATTATTGCTCCCACAGTTGATTTCTTCACACCAAGCTGCTTGCCTATTGCACATTCAGTCTTCCCAGCCTGATGCAGGCCTACAATTTTGTTTCTGGTGTCCTTCCACAGCTCTTTGGTCTTCACCATAGTGGAGTTTGGAGTGTGACTGAGGTTGTGGACAGGTGTCTTTTATACTGATAACAATGTCAAACAGGTGCCATTACTACAGGTAATGAGTGGAGGACAGAGGAGCCTGGTTACAAGAAGTTACATTTCTGTGAGAGCCAGAAATCTTGCTTGTTTGTAGGTGACCAAATACTTATTTTCCACCATAATTTGCAAATAAATTCTTAAAAAATCAGACAATGTCATTTTCTGGATTTGTTTTCTCATTTTGTCTCTCATAGTTGAGGTCTACCTATGATGTCAATTACAGGTCTCTCTCATCTTTTTAAGTGGGAGAACTTGCACAATTGGTGGCTGACTAAATACTTTTTTTCCCCACTGTATATGCAGCTGCATAATATATATGATATAAATATCCTTATCCCCCTGTGTTTTCAACCAGTGAGATCTCTGGAAATAACATAGGTAGAACTAGAACCTCCTCTTTCATATGACTCCAAAAGAAAGTTTGTACGTTTTATAGTGTCCGAGATGCAACTGTTTGAAGTGAACCAGTTTAATGTCTGGGATCCACATTATCTCTGATCTTACCCTTTAACCACTTCAGTACCGGGCCAATTTCTTGGTTCAGGATCAGACACATTTTCAGGTTTTATCGTATGTGCGGTTTTGAGGGCTATAGCAATTTTTATCATTTGGGTTATTCAACTAATTTCTGCGTCATTTTTCGGTGACACATAGGGCTTTATTTTTATGTTTTTATTTTTGTATGTTTTTAATTTTTTTTTTTTATATCTGGGAAAATATAAACAAAAGAGGAGGGAAAACGTGTCTGTTTTTCACTTTTCACCTTTTTTTTTTATTTAATAGTACAAAGTGCTACAAAAAAAACGTTTTAAAATAGTTTTTCCTCTCAATTACGGTAATTTTTATTTTGTATTGTGTCGTCGGGGGTGGGGCTAGAACCTGTGACGTGAGCATGGTATTGGCGTATTATTTATTTTTCTTTTTTTTTTCACTTTTGTATTTATTTTATTTTTTTACATTGTGTCCCCATAAGGTCATAATAGCCTGATACCTTAGCCCCAGTTGCCACAGTCTTCTAGAACCCAGCAGCTCTAATGGTCTCTGATACCCGGCGGATCATGTGACCACCGGGTCAGAGGGGAGCCATATTGTGGCGGCTCCCATAGCTGTGTATACAGCGCTCATTGAGCTGTAGTAACACCCGACTACCTGCTTCTGCAGCTGCATGAATTCGTGCAGCTGCTTAAAACTGCAAGGACGGTACCCGTACTTCCTTGCAGAACAAGAGAGGGACCGTCTGGACATACAGTACTGGCCAAAAGTATTGGCACCCCTGAAATATTACTGTGTCCATCAGTTATTAGATATATTAAATTGAAATGGCTGTTGCAAACACCCAAATATTTAGAACTAAAAATTATTAAGATTAATAGGGGTGCCCAAACTTTTTCATATGACTGTATATATATATATATATATATATATATATATATACAGTGCTGGCCAAAAGTATTGGCACCCCTGCAATTCTGTCAGATAATACTCAATTTCTTCCAGAAAATGATTGCAATCACAAATGCTTTGGTAATAATATCTTCATTTAATTTGTCGGCAATGGAAAACCACAAAAAGAATTGTCAAAAAGCCAAATTGGATATAATTCCACACCAAACATAAAAAAGGGGGTGGACAAAAGTATTGGAACCCTTTGAAAATTCATGTGATGCTTCTCTAATTTGTGTAATTAACAGCACCTGTTACTTACCTGTGGCACATAACAGGTGGTGGCAATAACTAAATCACACTTGCAGCCAGTTGAAATGGATTAAAGTTGACTCAACCTCTGTCCTGTGTCCTTGTGTGTACCACATTGAGCATGGAGAAAAGAAAGAAGACCAAAGAACTGTCTGAGGACTTGAGAAGCAAAATTGTGAGGAAGCATGAGCAATCTCAAGGCTACAAGTCCATCTCCAAAGACCTGAATGTTCTTGTGTCTACCGTGCGCAGTGTCATCAAGAAGTTTAAAGCCCATGGCACTGTGGCTAACCTCCCTAGATGTGGACGGAAAAGAAAAATTGACGAGAGATTTCAACGAAAGATTGTGCGGATGGTGGCTAAAGACCCTCGACTAACATCCAAACAAGTTCTAGCTGCCCTGCAGTCCGAGGCTACAACAGTGTCAACCCGTACTATCCGTCGGCGTCTGAATGAAAAGGGACTCTATGGTAGGATACCCAGGAAGACCCCACTTCTGACCCAGAGACATAAAAAAGCCAGGCTGGAGTTTGCCAAAACTTACCTGAGAAAGCCAAAAACTTTTTGGAAGAATGTTCTCTGGTCAGATGAGACAAAAGTAGAGCTTTTTGGGAAAAGGCATCAACATAGAGTTTACAGGAAAAAAAAAAAGAGGCCTTCAAAGAAAAGAACACGGTCCCTACAGTCAAACATGGCGGAGGTTCCCTGATGTTTTGGGGTTGCTTTGCTGCCTCTGGCACTGGACTGCTTGACCGTGTGCATGGCATTATGAAGTCTGAAGACTACCAACAAATTTTGCAGCATAATGTAGGGCCCAGTGTGAGAAAGCTGGGTCTCCCTCAGAGGTCATGGGTCTTCCAGCAGGACAGTGACCCAAAACACACTTCAAAAAGCACTAGAAAATGGTTTGAGAGAAAGCACTGGAGACTTCTAAAGTGGCCAGCAATGAGTCCAGACCTGAATCCCATAGATCACCTGTGGAGAGATCTCAAAATGGCAGTTTGGAGAAGGCACCCTTCAAATCTCATGGACCTGGAGAAAATTGCCAAAGAAGAATGGTCTAAAATTCCAGCAGAGCATTGTAAGAAACTCATTGATGGTTACCGGAAGCGGTTGTTCGCAGTTATTTTGTCTAAAGGTTGTGCTACCAAGTATTAGGCTGAGGGTGCCAATACTTTTGTCCGGCCCATTTTTGGAGTTTTGTGTAAAATGAGCAATGATTTGACTTTTTTTTTCATTCTCTTTTGTGTTTTTTCATTGCAAGCAAAATAAATGAAGTTATTATTACCAAAGCATTTGTGATTGCAATCATTTTCTGGAAGAAATTGAGTATTATCTGACAGAATTGCAGGGGTGCCAATACTTTTGGCCAGCACTGTATATAGTCTATGGGCGGTCTGGAAGTGGTTAAAAAAGGCTCTTGGCTGCATATTACAGACAGCAGCTAGTTCAAGTTTCAGCTGTACCACCACTGCTCCATAATAATATTGCCCGTGAATCTGGGCTTCACCAATTAAGACAGAACCATATTTTCATATAGCTGTTTAGGAGATTGTCATCAACTTTCATTGTCTGTTGTTACACTGGCATTTCCTCAGAGAATAGGGATGATACATGAAGTTTATATCTAAGCAAGATAAATGGAGATACCGTCCTTCATTCTTGCTTTTGGTGCATATCGAGGATCCAGGTCATCTCTTGCTCTTGTTGTAGGGAGGCGGGCCTTTCCACTTCAAGCACCATTCTTGATTCCCCGCTTCCTGGTGTAGTGTGGGTTTTTTTGTGGAGAGGCCTCCCCTTTTCCCTGTTCTCAGGGAGGCCTCCTCCTCCTTGCTACAGTGCCCCCTCCTCTACGTCTCAAATGGGACACAGCAGCCTGAGTTGGTAAGTAGCTCAGTGGGCTGTCACTCCCCTTTTATCTTGAAGCTTGTTACTACCCATTGTTTTCTCCTCTTACTTTCTCATGTGGACACCTCCATCAGAGGCATGCTAGGTTGGTGCATTATACTGGTGGCTAGTGCTGTGACAGGCTAAAACCAGGGAATTGGACCCTTACCTGCTCTCACAGCAGTTTACACACTAGAGGGGATAGACTGGAGTAAGGTCCTCCCATCCCCTATTTAGTCCCCTTTCACATATTTCTGCTAGTCTCCCTGTTTCTTCTCTCTCAGGAAAATGATGGTAGTTCAGTGGCTAGCACTGCTGCACAAAGTGCTGGGATCCTGGGACTAAACTTCAATGTCATCTTCGTGGGATTAGGTTCCTATTCTATTGCAGCATCCTTCAGCCCCTTTCACACCAGGGTAGAGTCCAAATTCATGCTCACACTGGTCCCTTCCCATTCTCCTCTATGTCGAGAAGCAGATTCTGTTGGAGGGGCTGGATAGGGCTCTCCACAAAGGTTCTGTTCATCCTCTGTAGCCACCTACCTAGCAAAACTACTTGTGGCCTAGTCTGCCTCCCTGGTGGACCCTTCCAACTCAGACAATGAGTCTGAACAACTATCTACCTGGCTTGGGCAATGCAGTACTTCATGCAAGTTGTAAGGGAGTACGCTACATGTATGGCTGAGTCTTATGTCCCTTTCTAGAGATAGCATTCTTCCATCTCAGCAGGTGCTAACTTTGTATGGGACCTTATTGAGCTCCTCTTCTGCGGTACCCAGATAATCGCCTGCTCTCCTCCTCAGAGACGGGGCTGAATTATAAAGGCAACATTATTTTATATAGTAAAAGCTTTTGTGCTTTTGCTTATCTCAAGACATATGTATGTCTTCCTTCTAGACATTATCTACTTCCTTCTATATTGAACTATGCCAGCATAACATTCTGGAGGATATATTGTTTATAGCAAGCCATGTCTGACCCAGCATACTCTACATGTAAAGTAGAGTGCCTGTTCCAGGATTCTGCAGAATTTTCCAACCTCTTTTTTTGGCTTCCCCTGTCCTAGATATGTCCCCACCCACCCCTTTAGTATTTTACTGCTACCGTGTCCTATTCTCATGTCTCCCTTGATTGTCACCTCCTCCTTTTTTTTTTTTATAGCTGGAAAACGGCCCCCCTTCCTTACCCATGCTCAGAAGGACTCTCTTTTGTCCCAGCCAACTTCTGCCTTGTGCATCTTCTTTTTCCAGCTGCATAGTAATCCTCTCTATGTCGAGTCCCAACATCATTTCCCACTTGCTGTAGATTTCAGCATGCCAGTCCATTGTTTTCCTCCAGGGTCAGGTTGCTTCCAGGATAACAGATAGCACTCAGACTGCTTCCTGCATCATGGGGCTTCCTTTGGTCCTTCTGGACAGTCCAATATGTCTCCTCTTTTTCAGGGATGAAAAATCTCTTACGTCTTGCCAGTTACCTGACAACCTGGGAACATCTTCCCCTTTTTTCCCAGCTCATCTAGGTTGTCCTACAGATTATTTCATCCTGTCAGGCAAGACCTTCCTAGTCCTTCCAGTTTGTCATCTCTTCTTTGTGAACTCATTTGCTCCCATCGCCAATGCTTGCACCAGCTTAACAGTAGATTTTGCTTTCACAGAAGTTCTTTTTGTCCACATCTACATGTCCCTTTTATGGAGGTGTTTCTGTCTTCCCTTTGTCGGACAAGTTCTAGTTCTACCTGGGCACACGATCCTCCATCCAGTGGTTAGAGATTCTCTCTACTATGGGGAAAGTTCCGACTGCCTCCCTGTTTGGCTACCCATCTTTCGGATGCCAGCCTCTTGGGTACTGAATCATTTTTTGTTCCCTGATTGTCCTCTGATGATAATTGGAGATGATAGCTGTGCACATTGTCCCAAACTAAGAATCTTCTTCCACATCACATCTTTGTCAAGGTTTAACTGAGAATTCCATGCTGTCTCAACCATTTAGTGGCACGGGTCCCTTACAGCAGGCCCTGGGGCTTTCTGTTCCTGCCTTGGGCAGCAAGACTTATCCCAGCTCATGTGCAGCTCTTTTCCAGTTGTGAACAATGGGGCTCTAATCTACACTGGTCTGGAGGGTTGGACGTCTGCTTCTGGTTCCATACTCTTTGCTGAGAACTTTGAATTGGTGGGGATGTTATGTGTTGAACCCCCAATGATAAGGCTAGACCATCAATGCCCAATCTTGGGCATCTGATGTTCTTTTGATTTCCTGTCAGAACAGTGAGATACTGATTCGTATTGGTTACCCAGCACAAATGGCGGAATCACTCCACCTCTGGGTGATGGAACCAAACTACTGAGCGTCAGACAGATTAAGTGAACATTCCAAGAGTGAACAGAGAACAGCAGTAATATGTAGACATAGGAGCACTTTTTTTTATATATATAAATATAGTAATTCCATCTATCCCCGGGACTCCGGTCTCTCTCCCAGCGCGGTTCAGTCCTGCTGCTCTGGTGTTTTCTTCAGGCGTATGTCCCTGCCGCACATGACTGCTGTGGCCTCAGCAAAGGACACAGGATGTCAATACCTGTGAAGTCCTGTGTACTTTCTTGAGGCTGCTAATTGGTCTCAGCAGTCACATGACCGCTGAGGCCAATCAGCAGTCTAAGGAAAGGGGCATGGGATGTCACTATGCGGTGAAGACTTGCACTGGAAGAAAACACTGGAGCAGCAGGACTAGTCCGTGCTGGGAGACACCTGAGCATCAGGAACAGGTGAGTATATTGTTGTTTTTTTTATTTTTTTTTCACCTTCCCTGGCCTAATACAAAAAAAAAAAGTTATCCTGGACAACCCCGTTAACATGAGGCTACACCACCTGTCAACCATCCGTAGTTTATGGGATCCCATAGCAGCATCAGTGGTCCTCTACGACCAACCACTGAGGCGACTAGGCTGTGCTGGGGCCTAAAAGGGAAGTCACAATTCACACGATACAGGTTCCAATTTAATTTTTTTTTTTTTTATTATTATTATAAGAAACTGGATGGACTGCCGTGTTTGATGAGCATGTGAACTCCAAACCTCCAACTCCCTGT
Organism: Leptodactylus fallax; assembly: GCA_947044405.1. Lineage (NCBI taxonomy): Eukaryota > Metazoa > Chordata > Amphibia > Anura > Leptodactylidae > Leptodactylus > Leptodactylus fallax. The sequence goes on along the minus strand of CAMRHE010000148.1, from coordinate 1,490,464 downwards.
GTAGCCTTGGATGTAGGTTCTAGTGTGTGGGATGCACCTGCTCCAGAGACTTCCACTCCTGAGGAAAAGGGATGGGCCAAGTTTACAGACTTTCAACCTTTTTGTTGGTAAGTTGTTAAGGAAACAAGCTTGATAAAAGTTGGCATTATTTTGCTTTTTGTATGCATGTCAAGTTTACTGAAGTCCAATGTTTTAGCCTCATTAGTTTGAGCAGTAATTAGCTTCAATAATTGCATGATTAATCTTTTATATGACTGTAACAGCTAGCTGGATGGGGGACGTGTTCGGACGCTTGTGATGTCGGGTCTTCAGCATCTTGTACAGCGTTCTTCACAGCCCTTCATAGCCCTGAAAATGGTCAGGAGACTGAAGGGAAAGCATGCTGCTGCTAGGAAGGGTTTAAATTCCCGCCCTCTGCAACCATTGAAGCTTACCTACATGAGAGATCAGATTTCTCCCGGCAGGTACACTGAGTCGATACTTATACTGACAGGGAGCCTACACAGCCTATGCTTATAATGGCGCCTGGCTCATCTTCTCCTGCGGCACCTATGTCACCTACCACTAGTGTTTCTAGCCCCCAACATCAGGCAGCCTACTTTTTAGTCATGGGCAGAATGGTGTCATCAGTAATTGAGGCTAACCCACCTCAATTAAAGGAGCTTGCACAGCACCCTCAGTTGCTCCTCCTGGCATAACCTTTTACTTCTCCTGGCTCCTCACATTTGCCACTGATTCTATGTCAGACTCCTGCCCTTTTGGACTCCCACTATGCCCTCCCTTTGCACCTTCCCTAACCCGATGACCTCTTTACCCCTTTGAGCTCTAGACATCTGTGCCTGCTGGAAGCTCCCAAACAGATTACTCTGTGGTCCCCTTTGGTTTTCACTCCAGAGACCCATCCCTGTACCGGTCTGCTTCATCTGTTTGCGACTTTACTGGCTCTAACGCCATATCTGGCAGTTGCCTACTAAACAGAACTTTAAAGCCCTAATGACTGAGGTACGAAATGTCTGAAAACAAGAGATCACTGTCGGCTTTCCCGGTATGTGCCCCGGTGGTGGAGATATCAGTGCCGTTAGTTTCGGCACCGATATCTCTTCACTGTCAGAAGGACATTCCTCATAGCTCAGCTCAGCGTCATCGCTGAACTGTGAGGAAGGCCCCCCCTTACTGTACTCTAACATAGCATTGTACTGTTAGAGGGGGCGTTCCTTACCGCCAAGCAATGACGCTGAGCTATGATGAACGCCCTTCTAACAGTAGGGAGATATCGGTGCCGAAACTAACTGCACCATATTTCCACCAGCGGGGCACATACCAAGAAAGGCGACAGTGCGCTGAATTCATCGGTATATAAAACCGCACTTTCATGAGGACATAAAAGGTCCTCTTTAATATACTTTCAGCCCCAGTAAATATGTAAGCTGAACATGGTGAGAGGAAGTCCAAAACGGCCTTCAGGCAAACGGGTGAAATTGATGATGTTCTTTAAAGCTTCTTGGATTTGAACAGTCCCCCTTTGTGTTAAGGAAACTCACAAGGAAGTGATGTTGGGAAGCTGGAGCCTGGCAAGCTTACTGTAGAAGCAATGGTGGGAAAAAGAAATGTTGCCAAAATTTGAAGTAAATGTATTTTGAAGACACCACGTGCGACGATATGCCAATCTTGACAAATATTCCCCATTGAGTATTGGTACTTAAAATAATTTATAGTAATACATAGGGCATGTTTACATGTTCAGGTTTTCAAATGCAGTTTTTGAAGCTGAAACCAGCATTAGATTGAAAAAATATACAGTAGCACACTTCCTCACTGATCCACACCTGGTTTTAGCTTCAAAATCGGCATCTGAAAACCTGAATGTGTAAACACACCTTTAGGGGTTCTTTCATTGTCTACTCATTAAACAGGATTGCATGTCATGACAGGAAAAAAAGACACTTGTAAAGATGTTCCTCATTTATCATTACATCTTTTCATAGTTCTGAATCTGGTCCCCGATGCAGTTCACCAGTAGATACTGAAAGCAGTGCCTCTGAGGGACATACCAAGCAGAGTCAGGACAAATTCTGTGAGTATACATTTGTGTGATGTCCAAAGCCATTAACAAATTGTTACTACATTATATTGTACAAGTAATCAAAACGTGAACAGTGATGTTGATTATATATGCACTGGCATGTTGAAATATAAACGACTATGGCCTACCACATAAACATCATTGTTGTCATTGTATGGCTAGCTTAGGAATGAGTGCAAATATTACACAATTCTGCCCACATATCAGCAGACTATAGTTGCACTCTGTCATATTCAGGTTCAGTGTAGTGAAGTTCAGTCAACCTACTAAATTAAAGGGGTTTTCTGGGCTAAAATTATTGACCTATACTAAGGATAGGTCATCAATATCAGATCAGTGAGGGTCTGACACCTGGCAACAACTACTGATTTGCTTTTCTCAGCAACTGATGCACAGATAATAGAGCAAGAAGCAGACAACTCTGTTCTCTGTGTAGTGACAACACTGAGCTACTGCAACTTAGCACCCATTCAAGTGAATGAAAGCTAAAAACCAGCAGAACGTAGCACAGCTGATGATATAGCTAACTACCTAGGGTAAAAACCCTCAAAGAATAATATAAGATACAGCAGAGAAAAGGGCCTAAAACATAACTGGGCTCCCCAGTTTAAGAAAGACATCGATTTATTGGAGCAGGTCCAGAGAAGAGCAACCAAAATGGTGGAAGGTCTACAAACCATGTCCTACGAGGAGAGGCTAAAAGAATTGGGACTGCTTAGTTTGCAGAAGAGAAGGCTAAGGGGAGACTTAATAGCTGGATAGGTATATAGCTGGGATGTTTTAGGAATTCCTGCTTTGCAGGGGGTTGGACTCGATGGCCCTTGAGGTCCCTTCCAACTCAAACAAACAAACAAACAAACTTTTATTCTAATACAATAATAAAATAGTGAAACACATTCATCCAACATAAGAAGAGTTTGTGGCAACCACAAGCCACTGCAGGACAACAGAATAAACTGGCAAGAAATTGCACACAGTAATAGACCAACCTGGAGGCCACATCAAGCAAGTCCCCTATTATATAGAACTGTCTTACCACATGTCTAGTTGCCCCCTGTAGGTCTTTCAGAGTGAATTTGCTGCCAGCATAAAGGACAGGAGGTAGGTGCTGCACCAACGGGGTACTCTACCACATAGGTAGGAGTCACTGGCCACTGAACTGACCCTGTAAAGTCTTTAGTCATCTGGCCCTTGAACACCCATAAATTGCTCCCTCCCTTACAAGGGCAGTACCCAAACTTGCCCTAAAACAAATTGACCCTAGTATGCCATAACCCTATATGTACTTCATCGCAGGGGTATTGTGACTATATATAAGGCCAAAGAACACCTGCTGTAACAGGTGCTGCAAGAAGTTCAGCAACCCTCACCCTGTACAATGGAAGGGAGTTGCTCTATATTGGGTCAAATAAAATGAGGCAAAGTGAATGCTATAAACAAACTAGGAGCCTGCAACTGTCTGCTGCTTGGGAAAATGATCTAGCCACTCCTAGTGTTGGAGCGCTGTTTTAATATGCAAGGTTTGTCCCCAATCAACAACAACAAGTGTACTCACGAAAACAGGAAGTGCCACAGTGGAGAAGCACACATAGCCGGCATCCAGCAAACACAGGAACATGTGCAGCATGTGAAGCCATCAGCCAGCGCGTCCGCCTGCCATAGCTAAGCCCGGCCACTATGCCAACCAAAACATGAATGGCACAGCATAGTTCAGCAGGTCCGCTATAGCATATGGAGCTTGTCAGCTGCCTAAAACGCTACCTAAGTGGTAACTGAACCACGGAAACTAAATATATCTGTACTAGATATGTAAAAATGCCAAGATAAGAAAAGAAATAATATATGCAGTATATTAGTGGCACAAGCGAGGGTGGTGGTCTGACACAAAAAGTGGTATATTAAGACCAGACACCAACAAGCACGAATACTAAGCCCCCTTGCACATGATCATATGAATGGTCAGTGTGCTATACGAATGACTCATTCATTTCTATGGACCCGTACACATGACCGTGAATTACGTGTTCACGTGTGCGGGCCGACAGTCAGGGCCGAAAAATATGGAATAGGTGCTATTCCTGTCCAATTTTGCGGCCCTGCTTCCGTGGCTCCTATTCATTGAATGAAAGGGGCCACGGAAGCACGGGCGGCACACGGATGACATCCATGTGTCCCCTGTGCACCGCCCGTACCGTTCATTAATGGCAGCCGGTTAGCACACGGTCGTGTACAACTAGCTTCACACACACTAAACAGTGGGGAGAAGAGAAGGAAGAAAGCGGCATATAAGGACATATACAGTCAGGGAGGCGCTTACACACGTGGACAAAATTGTTGGTGCACCTCATTTAATGAAAGAAAAACTCACAATGGTCACAGAAATAACTTGAATCTGACAAAAGTAATTTGCCAAACTACATGTTGACAAGACACAAAGCTTCTGGGAGAATGTCCTATGGACAGATGAGACAAAAATCGAAATTTTTGGCAAGGCACATCAGCTCTATGTTCACAGATGGAAAAATGAAGCATATCTTGAAAAGAACACTGTCCCTACTATGAAACATGGAGGAGGATCTGTTATGTTCTGGGGCTGCTTTGCTGCATCTGGCAAAGGGTGTCTTGAATCTTTGCAGGGTACAATGAAATCTCAAGACTATCAAGGGATTCTAGAGATAAATGTGGTGCCCAGTGTCAGAAAGCTTGGTCTCAGTCGCAGGTCATGGGTCTTGTAACAGGATAATGACCAAAACACACAGCTAAAAACACCCAAGAATGGCTAAGAGGAAAACATTGGACCATTCTGAAGTGGCCTTCTATGAGCCCTGACCTAAATCCTATTGAGCATCTTTGGAAGGAGCTGAAACATGACATCTGGAAAAGGCACCCTTCAAACCCGAGACAACTGGAGCAGTTTGCTCATGAGGAGTGGGCCAAAATACCTGGTGAGAGGTGCAGAAGTCTCATTGACATTTACAGGAATCGTTTGATTGCAGTGATTGCCTCAAAAGGTTGTGCAACAAAATATTAAGTTAAGGGTACCATCATTTCTGTCCAGGCCTGTTTCATGAGTTTTATTTTTTAAAAAAATTCTGTTGAAGCATGGTTGAAAAGCAATGACTGACTTTCATTTGTTCATTTTCATAGAATTTTTATATATTATTACTTTTGTCAGATTCAAGTTATTTCTGTGACCATTGTGCGTTTTTCTTTCATTAAATGAGGGGTACCAACAATTTTGTCCACGTGTATATATGTAAACAGGGTATGATTTAGATAAAACAACCAATGGCAATAGCAATTGTTCATTAAAGGGGTTGGTTACTTTCAGACCAATGTTATGGTTTGTGTAATGAAAAGTTGTACAATTTTTCAATATACTTTCTGTGTCAATTCGTCACAGTTTTCTAGATCTCTGCTTGCTGTCATTTATTCTTCCTACTCCCAGTAGATAAAAAAAATCGGTCCATGGTCATGTGATGGAAACACAGGTGCACATCTCGTCCCGGTCAGAGGTCTGATTACTGGATTGTGACTATAATAAATTGTGCACCTGTGTGTCCATCACATGACCATGGACTGATTTTTATCCACTGGCAGTAATAGAATGAATGACAGGAAGCAGAGATCTAGAAAACCATGAGGAATTGATACAGAAAATATATTGGAAAATTGTGCAACTTTTTATTGTACAAACAAATAACATTGGTCTCTTAACCCTTTCCCGACATCCGCCGTAATAGTACGGCGGGTGTCGGATATTTAAATATGGCAGCCACTGATGGCGAGCATTAACGGGCGCCGCCATTTTGCCGAAGATCGTCACACCCGAAGCGAGCTCTCATTACTTTCTATTGCAGGCTGCCAGTGTAGCAAGAATGAAAAATGTCCAGGAAGGGATAAAGGTTATTACAGACATGGGTATACTTGGCTTCTTCTGGCACAGCTCAGTTTTAGACTTTCCCTTTAGCCTTGGAAATAAATAACTAAATACATAATATAAATATGTGTATATAGTGTAGTATGCTTTCTATTCAGGCTCTAGTCACGGGGTAGGCATGGTTGGGTGTATGGTTGCTGGATGGTTTGTTGTGTTAATTGGAAATGCTAGATAATAGGGGTGGCTAGTTAAATGCCTTTTGGGGGACATAAAAAAAAAAGCACTGGAGCTGGACATGAGACTATCAGACTCAGAATGGACACCAAGAATGAGAAGGCTGCATTTAGTAGGTAAATGTATATGTCTGTGAATAAAAACCCTTTATTATCCCATTCAAACTTCCAAAATAAATCCTATTTATAACCTCAAGACAACCTGTGTCCTTTCCCTGAGCGTTCAGAGCTAATACAAATAATGCCCCTGTTTTAACTATTTGTGATCATGGCAGATTTTCCCTCTATTAGAACCACATAGATTTACAAAGTGGTGGTAAATGTTATCGCCTCTTGTAACGATCTGCAGTTAGGGTGGGTTCACAGTTGCGCCCAGAGTCCGTTCGCCGCAAATCTGACCTAAATGTCGGAAAAAAGGATAGGGAAAGGATTGGGAAAGGTTTGAGACACATTGCTTAAAAACCCATTCACTTCTATGGGTTTTTAAAGCAATGTGCGGGTGTCCGATTGCACCCTCTGCGCTGTCCTGTATGTCCAACTTTGTTTCAGACGAAAAAAAACAGCTTCGCGGAGCAGAGGGTGCAATTGGACACCCGTGCATTGCTTTAAAAACCCATAGAAGTGAATGGGTTTTTAAGCAATGCATCTCAAACCTTTCCCTATCCTTTTTTCCGACATTTATGTCAGATTCGCGACGAACAGACTCCGGGCACAAGTGTGAACCCACCCTTACTGAGCAAAAGACTAACAAGGACACAGGACTGTCTCAATAATCTAATATAATATAATCTGAAGTACCCTGGCACACCAACTACACTATGGATAGAGCAGTCTGCTCCCAGCTCTGTCTGTTGCTTAGTCCTGGCACCAATCGCTGCAGCACATCAGTGAGGTGTCCAGACCCATGATGATTTTGATTTTGATGATCTATCCTAAGAAAACTGTGTTAAGTAACCTCGTGCAACATGTGAAAAAGCCACAATCCTCATGTGGTTCACTGAGCACACTCTCTCTAGTTTTCCTACTCACAATTTATAATAAAACTAAATAAAATTACATTACAAAGTTTCATCTTTTACATTCATTTGCATTCATTTTTTTTGTTGTCTGGACAGTCACTGCCACATCCCCATGTGTGTGGAATGTTTGTGTAGCTAGAAAGGCACCGGTAATTGGTTCCGATAGCAGTTCCTCTGGTGGCTCTGACAGTGAGGAAGAAGACAAGAACAATATTATTACTGAAACCATAACCACTGGGGCTGGACATGAGACTATTCGACTCACCATGGACACCAAGAATGAGAAGGCTACATTTAGTAGGTAAATGTATATGTTTGGATGTGAATAAAAAGGTGTTTTCTATATATTCATAAAAAACAAATATAGTTCCGGAAACTAAAGGTAAGTCCACACATTAGATTTTTTTTTGTTACATGGTGATTTTGAGACACAGTTTGCTGTGGATGCCACCTCCTGCATCGCAAAGTGTAAACATACATGGAGCTGTAAATAGACACAGGTCTTTGGGTTGGAACTTGTGCTGAAATCCTGGGATGTATCCACAATGTGTATTTACCCTCAGCGTTTGACACATCCAAAACTAAATAGAATTTAATGACCATGCCATCCAATGATAATTGGCCCCACTGTGTCTGTACTGGTGGTTCAGTGGTTTGTTGAGTGGAAAACACAGTTTAGTTTGTCCTGCAGAAACTGGATACGGCATGTGATATCTGTTCTGGCCTGCCGATTTTTTAGTGGACCAGAGGTTAGGTCTCTCAGTGTAGATCTGACTTTCATAGGAATGCATTAAGAGTCCTGATTTCTGGTTCAGAGAAATACATTTTCTGAATCAGCTGCTGGAGAGAAAATCACGTGTAGCAGCACTGTGAGAATTTGGACTGTAAGTTTTTGCACACATCCCATCACTGAACCACCAATATAGGAACAGTGGGGCCAAAAAAAGTGGGGTGCTTCTTTAACAAAGTATAAAGTTAATTCCACAATATGTTTTGAAAGAGTAATTAAACTTTTGAATACCAATTTTCTGACAGCATTTTTGTCATTAATAAATGTTGCAATATACTTCATGAATTAATTTTGTCTCCTTTCTGTGAAATCCTATGCTACTTTATGGTTTCACTTTATTTCTCTTAAGAGAGCTGAAATCTGTACACTGCTATTCACTAGATATATCTTGGGCATTAATAATGTAGAACAGTGCTTCTGGTGTCATTTGACAGATGAGATTTTCAACTTTAATATGACACTAAGAACAAGCTGAGAATATCATCTTTCATATGCCACCAGAAGTACTGCCCCATCCAGCTTCCCTGCATTATGCAAGAGCTCTCCATATACTTGGTGAAAGCAGTGCACAGATTTAAGCTTTCAATATAGAAAACGGGAAAAGATAACGAATTGCAGGGTTTCATGGAAAGGAGTCAGAATTCATCAGGGGTGAGTACACATAACTTTTTTTGTAAAGTTTGAAAAAGCAGTCTCAAAAGCACCTCTGGTTTTTGTTTTTTTGTTTTTTTTTTTAATTTTTCTGAATTTGGCACATATTTTTGAAGCGTATTTTGGAGCATTTCTTATGCCTAAAGATAGGGCAGGGTGCTTCTTTTTTAGGTAGCCGAAGAAAATCAAAAGTTTAATTACAGTTCAAAACAACAGATGGCGTACATGTGCAGAGCCCAAGTCAGACACTTGTTTGTTTCTTTATCTTGCTCTTTGCTGGACAGCCATTGTGTTTTATCTCATGTAGCTTTAGAACTACATCTAAATATATCAAACTAATGAACGACCTGCAGGAAAACAGAGAACCAGTGATTGCAGAACACTGTTCTGAAACAGCAAAAGCTAATAGGGAAACTATTGATTATTAAAACAATTATGCTTTGCTAAAGGTAAATCCTACCTGTACTGTTAGTACTTCATGCTAGTGTGCCAAATAGTTAATTCATGTGTGATTGTTTATATATCATTTTAGTTACTAAACATAAATTCCATACATTTAACTCATTCTTTTGTGTATGAACACCAGAGCTTACTTCATATTCGATCTGTCCTCACTATTTATTTTGCTGTTTCCTCTATTTTTTCTCTTGTGTCATACTCTGTCTTTCTCCCTTGTCGTCTCTCCTGTTGTGGTTACTGCTCAGAATCTTTACACCTGCAGGGTATGTACAGCATGCCAGAGAAGGATTCAAGCACCTCAAACACCCAAAGGAGCAGGGAGAGTCTCATTTCTCTTTACCACTCTCATTAAATTGCATGGTTAACGCTCATTATACTACGTGTATCTGATTCACCACGTGTTCAACACATCTACTCATGACATTACTATTTATTTATTGTATAATTTTACTGGACATATACCGGCCTCAATAGGTATGTTACTATGACAAGCCTTCAGAAGGCTTCCAGCTGACATAGTAAAAGGACAGCTCCCGATAAAATGGGGCAATTTTATACTTTGGGGGAGAAGGGGGGCTCCTGGCTTAACATGCCTGTGATCAGAGTGAACTCTGATCGCGGGCATTAGATCCGGGTGTCCGCTGTACAATACAGATCGTCTGCCAAATCTGCTGCAGAGTGGCCGCCCTTTTTAAAGACCCGGTATCCACTATAATAGTACAGTGGTGTAATATATACGGTACTAAGTATAATGGAAGTGGCACATTCTTTGGCACACATCCGTTTTATGCCAAAAAATGGCTCATTTTTCTGACTTCCTCACTACTTTTGAGAAAAGTGGACCAAGCAGCGGATCAAGGCAGGCTGGGGTTGGGATGCCTTAGCTCGACAGCTGTACTTATGCCACTTTTGTGCCGCAAGTTATACATGAAATGTAGACGAGTTCCTGGCTGGCATAAATTTCAAATCTAAAGCACAGGACCTCCCAAGATGTGCTAAAATTATTAAAGGGGTTTTCCTATCTCCCTCAGCAGTGTGCCTGCTGTCTTTTCTGTTCACTTCCTTTATTCTTCAACAAGCTGATGAGAAGGCTTTGACTGTTTGATGAACAGGAAACTATGATGTACCTCAATAGATATAGACATTTCCTTTACCGTGAGATTATTTATTATCACTACTAGAACTCTAATATAAATGCAGATCAAATAATATGCACAATAAATGTGTATAACATTACACATGGCTGGAACTGAATAGAATTAATGGGCTTAATGAAGTTAAACAACAAGCTTAAAGTATATGTATCCTAACAGACTTATGGACTTTTTGCTGTATATCAATAATTATCAAACCTCAAGAATGGTATTATACCTTCATAACTATATGCAATGCATTCAGAAAGACTTCAGACCCATTCACTTTTTTCACACTTTGTTATATTGTAGCTTTATGTTAAAATAAAAAAAAAATCAAGTTTTCGTCCATCATTCTGTACTTAATATCCCATAATGACAAAGCGAAAACAGATTGGTAAAAATCTTTGCTAATTTATTGAAAAGAAACATTTGAAATATTGCATTGACATCAGTATTCAGAACCTTTATTCAGTACTTAGTTGAAGCACCTTTGGCAGTGATTACTGCCTTCAAACTCTTTGGGTATCATGCCATGATTTGCACCTGGATTTGGAGATTTTCTTTGTGCTTTGGTTCATTGTCTTAATGCAAGTTTAACTTTCAGTCCAGTCTGAGGTCCAGAGCAGACTGAATCAAGTTTTCATTAAGAATATATCTGTACTTTGTTACTCTCAGCTTCTGAAAAAAAAACCCACAGCATGATGCTGCCACCACCATGTCTCACTGAGGTTTCCTTCAGACATGATACTTAGAACTGAAGCCAAAAAGTTCAATCTTGGTTTCATTAGACTGTGAAAAACAAGATTCTCTGGTCTAAGAGTCTTTTAGGTGTTTTTATTTTTGCAAATTCGAGGCAGGCTTTCATGTGTCTTTTACTGAGGAGATGCTTCTCTCTGGCCTGTCTGCAATAAAGCCCAGATTGGTGGAGCACTGTAGTGATGGTTGACCTTTTGGAAGTTTCCCCCATCTGCACACAGGATCTTTGGAGCTCTGGAGTGACCCTTTTGTTCTTGGTCACCTCTCTTGCCAAGGCCCATCTCCCCCAGCTCTAGGAAAAGTCATGGTTATTCCACTTAAGAATTATGGAGGTCATTGTGCTCTTGAGAACTGTCAGTGCACCAGAAATTATTTTGTACCCTTCCCCATATCTGCGCCTCTACACAATTTTGTCTCTGAGCTCTACAGGCAGTTTTTTCCTCCTCCTGACTTGGATTTTGTTCTGATATGAATTGTCAGCTGTGAGACCTTATATAGACGGGGGTGTCTTTCCAAATCCTGTTCAATAAACTGAATGTAACACAGGTGACACCAAAGTGTACAAACTCCTCAAAATCAAGGGAAAAAGGAAGGCACCAGAGCTAAATTTCAAGTGCTACACTTAAGTCCATACAAAAAGTTTTTCGTTTTTAATAAATTAGCAAAAATTTCTAGAATTTTGTTTTTACATTCTCATTATGGGTATTGAGTACAGATTGAGGGGAGGAACGAGTTAAAGCATCTGAAGACTTTCCGAATTAATTGTATTTTTTATTTAGCAGTTAAGCTAATGGAAAACGTTCATACAACTTTACATCAAAGCCTAAAGTTCTGTAAAAAAATGCATTACAAAATCATGTTTATGGCTAAGAGTCTGATTCAAATACAGCCTTAGACCCACAACACCTGAAAAGAAAGGTTCATAATGTACACTGTTAGTACTTAAGAACTGAGGGAGTGCAGTTGCACTGAGGCTCAGGAGCCTTATAGGACCCATAAGGCTTCTCTTGCTAAAATGAGGAGACCAGTACAATAAGTGATACAATATAATTGGGGGCCTGGTACAGACTTTGCAATGGGGCCCAGTAGCTTCATGTTATGCAACAGTCTGAGAGACAATATCTTCCCTGATTGGTAAGAGAGGTGGTAACTTTAAATGAGCACATATGGGACATCTTAGTGTTTGATTTTGGTAAGTAAAGGTCCTTTTAAAATTGCTGATTTCAAGTGCATAAAGAGCGTCAATCGACAATATAACAACTTGATCAGCGCTAGTTTAACCACTTCCATACCAGATGCTTTAGCCCCCCTTCCAGACCAGACACATTTTCGGGTTTTTTTTGTATGTGCGGTTTTCATGGCTGTAACATTTTTATCATATGCGGTATTCAACTAATTTCTGCATCTTTTTTTGGTGACACAGGGCTTTTTTTTTTAATTTATAGTTTTTATTTTTGTATGTGTTTTAATTTTTCTTATATCCGGAAAAATCTAAACAAAAGAGGAGGGAAAATGTGTCCGTTTTTCACTTTTCATTTTTTTTATTTAATAACACAAAGTGCTACTAAAAAAACTTTTTAAAATAGTTTTTACTCTCCATTACGGTAATTTTTATTTTGTATGGTGTCATCGGAAGTGGGGCTATAACCTTTAATAAGGGCGTGTTATTGGCGTATTATTTTATTTATTTTTTAATTATTTACTTTTTTTTTACCTTTCTTTTCATTTTTTTTCATTGTGTCCCCATAAGGTCATAATAGACCTTTGGGGACATCTGATGACTTTTTTTATTTTTTGTTGGGGAGCCTGTTTTCTCCTTTTACTGGGCCTGGTTCTTTTAGCCCCAGTTGCAGAAGGAATACAGTCATGGCCCAAAATTTTGTGAATGATACAAATATTAATTTTTACAATGTCTCCTGTTTCAGTTTTTCTAATGGCAATTTGCATATACTCCAGAATGTTATAAAGAGTGATCAGCTTAACAGCATTACTTGCAAAGTCAATATTTGCCTAGAAAATGAACTTTATCCCCCAAAACACATTTCAACATCATTGCAGCCCTGCCTTAAAAGGATCACCTAACATCGTTTCAGTGATTGCTCCATTAACACAGGTGTGGGTGTTGATGGGACAGGGCTGGAGATCAATCTGTCATGATTAGTAGAATGACACCACTGGACACTTTAAAGGGGCTGGTGCTTGCCATCATTGTTTCTCTTCTGTTAACCATGGTTATCTCTAAAGAACACGTGCATTCATCATTGCACTGCACAAAAATGGCCTAACTGGGAAGAGTTGCAGCTAGAAGATTGCACCTCAGTCAACAATCTATCGCATCATTAAGAACTTCAAGGAGAGAGGTTCCATTGGTGCCAAAAGACTCCAGGGCGCCCAAGAAGACCAGCAAGCGGCGGCCGTCTCTTAAAGTGTTTCAGCTGCGGGATCGGGCTACCAGCAGTCGGGCTTGCCGGGATGGCAGCGGCGGTGTGGTGCATCTGCACGCACTGTGGCGGGACTCTTGGGCGGCCTGGTCTCAGGGGGCAGCAAGAGCCACTTCTCTCCAGAAAACATCAGGGACAGACTAATATTCTGCAAAGGTACAGGGAGTGGACTGCTGAGGCTGGGGTAAGTCATTTTCTCTGATGAATCCCCTTTTCGATTGTTTGGAACATCTGGAAACAGCTTATTCGGAGAGAGGTGAGCACTACCACCAGTCTTGTCTCATGCCAACTGTAAAGCATCCTGAAACCATTCATGTGTGGGGTTGCTTCTCAGCCAAGGGAATCGGCTCTCTCACAGTCTTGCCTAAAAACACAGCCATGAATAAAGAATGGTACCAGAATGTCCTCCAAGGGCAACTTCTCCCAACCGTCCAGAGCAGTTTGGCGCTCAACAATGCCTTTTCCAGCATGATGGAGCACCTTGCCATAAAGCAAAGGTGATAACTAAATGGCTCAGGAACAAAACATAGAGATTTTGGGTCCATGGCCTGGAAACTCCCCAGATCTTAATCCCATTGAGAACTTGTGGTCAATCATCAAGAGACGGGTGGACAAACAAAAACCAACAAATTCAGACAAAATTAAAGCATTGATTCTGCAAGAACTGGAGCTGCTATCAGTCAGGCATTTGGTCCAGAAGTTGATTGAGAGCATGCCAGGGAGAATTGCAGAGGTCCTGAAGAAGAAGGGTCAACACTGCAAATATTGACTTGCTGCATTAACTCATTCTAACTGTCAATATAAGCTTCTGTTACTCATAATATGAATGCAATTCTATTTCTGTATGTGATAAAACATCTGACAAACACACATAAAAACCAGAGGGCAGCAGATCATGTGAAAATATAATATTTGTGTCATTCTCAAAACTTTTGGCCATGACTGTACAGCCTCCTGCATGTTACTTTCACATTACAATAGAGCTGAACTGTAGGACCCAGCAGCTCTTACAGACGCTGATCCTGGCGGATCAAGTGACTGCCGGGTCAGAGGGCAGCCGCAAGATGGCGGCGCCCATAGCGGTGTATACAGCGCTCATTCAGTGCTGTATACACAGCGATCGGGATGGCAGGGAAGGTAATAAACCTTCCCTGCCTTCTCTCTGAGAGCTCCGACTCCCCATTTCAGCAGTTCAAGGATGTTGTGCAGCTGCTGAATTCTGCTTGGATGTACCGATACGTCCTTGCAGAAATAGACAACCACCTTCCGGACGTATATAGTCTATGGACGGTACAAAAGTGGTTAAAGGGAGTCTGTCAGCATAAATTTGAGATATAAACTAATCACAGTACCTCGTAGGGCTGTCGGCAGAGTTTACAATGTTGTATTTCTTTATTCTGGACTGCTTCTCCAGTCTTTTAAAAATGGACCTTTTATCCTTATGCAAATGAGCAGAAAAGAGCTTTAGGGGCGTTGCTTTCCATCAATGATCTTCGCTACCTGCTGCTGCTAACTGCTGCTCGGCCCTGCCCACTAACTATACTGTGCATGTCTGATGTTGACACGCTGCACTCAGAAGTGAAGGAAACTGGCTTCAGTTGGGGGCAGTGAAAGGGGGATGATTTGAACTTTTAATTCTTTTTATTTATATAAAAAATATATATATATATATATATATATATATATATATATATATATACACACATATACAGTACAGACCAAAAGTTTGGACACACCTTCTCATTCCAAGAGTTTTCTGTATTTTCATGACTATAAAAATTGTAGATTCACACTGAAGGCATCAAAACTATGAATTAACACATGTGGAATTATATACTTAACAAAAAAGTGTGAAACAACTGAAAATATGTCTTATATTCTAGGTTCTTCAAAGTAGCCACCTTTTGCTTTGATTACTGCTTTGCCCATTCTTGGCATTCTCTTGATAAGCTTCAAGAGGTAGTCACCTGAAATGGTTTTCACTTCACAGGTGTGCCCTGTCAGGTTTAATAAGTTGGATTTCTTGCCTTATAAATGGGGTTGGGACCATCAGTTGTGTTGTTCAGAAGTCAGGTGGATACACAGCTGATAGTCCTACTGAATGGAGTGTTAGAATTTGTATTATGGCAAGAAAAAAGCAGCTAAGTAAAGAAAAACGAGTGGCCATCATTACTTTAAGAAATGAGGGTCAGTCAGTCCGAAAAATTGGGAAAACTTTGAAAGAGTCCCCAAGTGCAGTGGCCAAAACCATCAAGCGCTACAAAGAAATTGACTCACATGAGGACCGCCCCAGGAAAGGAAGACCAAGAGTCACCTCTGCTGCGGAGGATAAGTTCATCCGAGTCACCAGCCTCAGAAATCGCAGGTTAACAGCAGCTCAGATTAGAGACCAGGTCAATGCCACACAGAGTTCTAGCAGCAGACACATCTCTACAACAACTGTTAAGAGGAGACTGTGTGCAGCAGGCCTTCATGGTAAAATAGCTGCTAGGAAACCACTGCTAAGGACAGGCAACAAGCAGAAGAGACTTGTTTGGGCTAAAGAACACAAGGAATGGACATTAGACCTGTGGAAATCTGTGCTTTGGTCTGATGAGTCCAGATTTGAGATCTTTGATTCCAACCACCGTGTCTTTGTGCGATGCAGAAAAGGTGAACGAATGGACTCTACATGCCTGGTTCCCACCGTGAAGCATGGAGGAGGAGGTGTGATGGTGTGGTGGTGCTTTGCTGGTGACACTGTTGGGGATTTATTCAAAATTGAAGGAATACTGAACCAGCATGGTTACCACAGAATCTTGCAGCGGCATGTTATTCCATGCGGTTTGCGTTTAGTTGGACCATCATTTATTTTTCAACAGGACAATGACCCCAAACACACCTCCAGACTGTGTAAGGGCTATTTGACCAAGAAGGAGAGTGATGGGGTGCTACGCCAGATGACCTGGCGTCCACAGTCACCAGACCTGAACCCAATCGAGATGGTTTGGGGTGAGCTGGACCGCAGAGTGAAGGCAAAAGGGCCAACAAGTGCTAAGCATCTCTGGGAACTCCTTCAAGACTGTTGGAAGACCATTTCAGGTGACTACCTCTTGAAGCTCATCAAGAGAATGCCAAGAGTGTGCAAAGCAGTAATCAAAGCAAAAGGTGGCTACTTTGAAGAACCTAGAATATAAGACATATTTTCAGTTGTTTCACACTTTTTTGTTAAGTATATAATTCCACATGTGTTAATTCATAGTTTTGATGCCTTCAGTGTGAATCTACAATTTTTATAGTCATGAAAATACAGAAAACTCTTGGAATGAGAAGGTGTGTCCAAACTTTTGGTCTGTACTGTGTATATATATATATATATATATATATATATATATATATATACACATAAAATGCGTATTTTGTAATTCCTGTTATATACAGTAGTGAGATGTAGGTTACAAAATAGTGAATCTTTCTCTGCAACTTACAGGACATTCAGGAAGTGTTTATTTTCACCACTTAAGACACAGTGATTTTCAGATTTTTGCATTTTGTATATTTCCTCTTCACTTTCCAAAAACGATAACTGCTTGTTTAATTTTTCTGTTTCAAGGGCTAATTTTTTGCATTTAAAATTGTATATCAAATTGTACTTCATATTGGTGTTATTTAATATTCCTTATGATGTACTGGAAAGCATGAGAAAATTCAGAATGGATTGGAATAGGAAAAAAATGCAGTTGTGCTATTTTCTTAAAGATTTTGTTTTTACAGCTTTCACCATGCAGACAAAAATACATCTATATGTTATCTATATTCTGAGGGTCTGTACAGTGATACCATATTTATATAGTTTGTTTTAATACCTTTACTAAAATTCTAAACTTTGAAAAATATAAAAATATCACTCCATCGCCATATTGTGACACCCATAACGTTTTATATATATATATATATATATATATATATATATATATATATATAATCATGTACGGTGCTGTGAAAGGGCTACTTTTTAGTGGGGAAAGTTGTAATTGACATTCTGGGGGGCTGTAGTCAGGACCAAATAGGCGGTGCCAATATGCTGCTGCCGTTTATGCACTGATCACAGCTGTTAGTGGTAAGTGTATGCTATATAATGCAGCCTGTACCTGCTCAGTCTGGAGAGGGCACAGATCCCGAGCCTTATTCATACCATCTTAGCATCACCGTGACATAATAGTATTGTTGCTAAAGGTATAGTTGTGTTAAAATGGACAACTTTATTTTTTTCTCATCTACACACAGTAACCAATAAAGACACTGCATAATCTGGTTTGCAAAAACCTGTGCAAATGTATTATAATAAAAAGCTTTAATATTACATTTATGGAATTTAGAGCATATCCTTAACATGATGTAGCTACCACCATGCTTCATCTTAAGGATGGGTATTGACCAAACATTAGAGGAGAGAATTCAATGTTGGTTTCATCAGACCAAAAGACCTTGTTTATTATGGTCTAAGAATTCCTCAAGCGTATTTCAGCAATATCCAAGTGCTTTGTCAAGTGCTTGTTAATGGCTCCTGAATGATAAAGGACTAATCGATGGAGTGCTGTAGAGATGGTTGTGCTTTATGAAGGTTTTCTATCCACACAACTGAATTCTGGAGCTCAGAGTGACAATTGGGCTACCAAGGCCTTTGTATTCTGATTGCTTAGTATGGCCAGGCATCCGACTCTAGCAAGATTCCTGGTGGTTCTAAATTTCTTCCTGTTGTAGGGGCTATTACCCACATACTTTTGTTGTGTCAAAGTACAGCCTAGGTGCCGAAAAATTAAACTTGTATTCTATATTCATATTAGCTTTTCAGTTCTTTTTCAGAGCATCCATCTTCTTTTTTGGTCCCAACCTATCAACTTCCTTTACCATTCCCTAAACAAAAGATTGATTCTGGTGCACCTAACAGCTCATTTGCATATAGGATAAAAGTTGAGTTTCTTCATATATGCAGTATGGAACTGTCCCTACAACATCACGCAAGTGGTTGAGTAGAGGATTTGGTGGTGGTGGTGGACTCCTTTTAAAGCGACACTTCAGTGTTTAGTGCAATGCTGTCTTCAAAGTTGATCCAAAGTGTTCTATTGATGATGCTGTCACAGTTGTTACTAGAAAGTATGGGCTCCTAAGAGGTTCCCGCTTTGTGTAGATAGAGTAGATGACACTGCCTCAGTTCCGGGTGTGTGAACTGCAATCACAGATAGCACACCCTCCGCCTCAGCATTTCTTATCACAGCTTGGTCCAAGTCTGAATAAGTAAATATGCCTCTCCTAAATACAACCCTAACCCACCTGCTTTGACAAGGACTTGGGGTGATGCCTAATGCAAGCAGTAAAAGGAGGTTCACGAGGCCACAGGAGGTTTATACACCTACAGTGGAGAAAAAAAGTATTTAGTCAGCCACCAATTGTGCAAGTTCTCCCACTTAAAAAGATGAGAGAGGCCTGTAATTGACATCATAGGTAGACCTCAAATATGAGAGACAAAATGAGAAAATAAATCCAGAAAATCACATTGTCTGATTTTTAAAGAATTTATTTGCAAATTATTGTGGAAAATAAGTATTTGGTCAAAAACAAACGTTCACCTCAATACTTTGTTATATATCCTTTGTTGGCAATGACAGAGGTCAAACGTTTTCTGTAAGTCTTCACAAGGTTGACACACACTGTTGCTGGTATGTTGGCCCATTCCTCCATGCAGATCTCCTCTAGAGCAGTGATCTTTTGGGGCTGTCGCTGGGCAACACGGACTTTCAACTCCCTCCAATGGTTTTCTATGAAGTTGTGATCTGGAGACTGGCTAGGACACTTCAGGACCTTGAAATGCTTCTTACGAAGCCACTCCTTCGTTGCCCTGGCAGTGTGCTTGGGATCATTGTCATGCTGAAAGACCCAGCCACGTTTCATCTTCAATGCTCTTGCTGATGGAAGGAGGTTTGCACTCAAAATCTCACAATACATGGCCCCATTCATTCTTTCATGTACACGGATCAGTCGTCTTGGTCCCTTTGCAGAGAAACAGCCCCAAAGCAAGATGTTTCCACCCCCATGCTTCACAGTAGATATGGTGTTCTTTGGATACAACTCAGCATTCACTCCTCCAAACACGACGAGTTGTGTTTCTACCAAACAGTTCTACTTTGGATTCATCTGACCATATGACATTCTCCCAATACTCTTTTGGAACATCGAAATGCTCGCTAGCGAACTTCAGACCGGCCCGGATATGTACTGGCTTAAGCAGGGGGACACGTCTGGCACTGCAAGATCTGAGTCCCTGGCGGTGTAGTGTGTTACTGACGGTAGCCTTTGTTACATTAGTCCCAGCTTTCTGCAGGTCATTCACTAGGTCCCCCTGTGTGGTTCTGGGATTTTTGCTCATCGTTCTTATGATCATTTTGACTCCACGGGGTGAGAACTTGTGTGAAGCCCCTGATCGAGGGAGATTTAGTGGTCTTGTATGTCTTCCATTTTCTAATTATTGATCCCACAGTTGATTTCTTCACACCAAGCTTCTGGCCTATTGCAGATTCAGTCTTCCCAGCCTGGTGCAGGTTTACAATTTTGTTTCTGGTGTCCTTCCACAGCTCTTTGGTCTTCACCATAGTGGAGTTTGGAGTGTGACTGTTTGAGGTTGTGGACAGGTGTCTTTTATACTGATAACAATGTCAAACAGGTGCCATTACTACAGGTGGAGTGGAGGACAGAGGAGCCTCTTAAAGAAGAAGTTACAGGTCTGTGAGAGCCAGAAATCTTGCTTGTTTGTAGGTGACCAAATACTTATTTTCCACCATAATTTGCAAATAAATTCTTAAAAAATCAGACAATGTGATTTTCTGGATTTGTTTTCTCATTTTGTCTCTCATAGTTGAGGTCTACCTATGATGTCAATTACAGGCCTCTCTCATCTTTTTAAGTGGGAGAACTTGCACAATTGGTGGTTGACTAAATACTTTTTTTCCCCACTGTAGAAACCTATAAATTTTAGGATCTACCATTTAGTCACTCATGTCTGGTCCTTGTACTGATTTCTGTTTACTTTTTCTGTGAAACACTGCAGAGATAATAATAAAATGGACCTTCCGGGACTTAAGACTCTTGGGATGATTACGTGAAAGGCAGAGGAGGAGCAGAGAGGCATTTTGGCAAAAGAGGACAGAAGAACAGCGGACTAGGGCAAAACTGAGCTCACATGGTAGTTCTCAATACTATCTGTAGGTAGCAATAGTACACAGCAATCCATGATTAAAAAAAAAAAAAAACAGGTCAAAGAGTATATTATTACTATAAAGTGAGTGGTTTTTCAGACAGTATAATGAGTAAAACAAAATAAAAGTCACTGGATTGTCCCTTTAAATGCTGCAGCAATTCTGCATCAGAGGTTCATGGTGTATTTTTAATATATTTGCACAAATATCTAAAAAACTGATTTTGCTGTCATTTTATTTGAAAATTGATCTTCATTTTAGAATAAGACTGTTACCTAACATTTTTTGGGAAAGTGTAGGTGTCTGAATATTTTCTGAATGCACTGTTTGCATTTTTGCTTTTATATTATTCATCCAGCTACTAACACGTGTTTATATGTACAATCAGTTTTCTGACTTGGGACAAATATGGGTTCTATATCTACACTTACTTTGGTAGCTCATAATAAAGTTACGAGATGATCCTCTGAGATTCTCCCTTCTCCTGTCAAGCGTTTGAAGTGCCCTGAAGGTTTTAAGGATATTAGTCTGCTTGAACTGCATGCTTTATATATTTCACATTGTATGTACTGCTTTGCATGGGGCGCATGAGTTAAACAAAGTGGAACAGCTAGCTTTTGTGAAGCTTACACATCAGTTTCTATAGAAATTATTTCAACAAATTCTTTTTGAAAATTGATTAGCCTTGTCATGCACTTTGTCACTGAAACTTGCAATTTGCATGCACCGTGTGTGAACACTATAGAAGTCTATATAAGTTTAACATTATGTACATGTGTTTGCATTACTTTTGTAGACAGTGCAGCTATATTAAGTAAAACTTAAAGAAATACTCCAGGAAATAAAATGTTTTATCTACCTATATAGTACAGCATAGATTATTATTAAAGAATAATAGAGATGCTGTTGTGTAAATAGACTCGGACTGGCCCACCGGAGAACTGGTGAATCCCATGATGGGCCCCGTGCCTTTACACAGGGCTGATGTTAGGTGGGAGGCAGACTGGGCAATTTTCCAGGGTCCCCTTTCCCAAAGGGGGCCTCCCGGATCGGCTCGGCCACATCGATAGCGGAAAGGGGCCCGGAGTCATGTGCCATAGGGCCCCTTTCTAATAGAAGTCTGCCCAGAGGGAGGTCTGTAAAGATAACAAACATTTTTACTAACCTCTCCTGGGCGTCCAGCTATCGCTTTTCTGTCCTGTAGCTGAAGTCACGTGTTCCGGAAGTCACTGCTGAGGCCTGTGATTGGGCCTCTGTGACCGCTGAGGCCTGAAGAAGAAGCCGATGGAAACAGAAGAGCAACGTGAGGATGCCCAGGAGAGGTAAGGCAAGTTGAGTGTAACTGTTAGTTATTTTCCCTCACCTGCCCTGGGCCTCTGATTATACTCTGGGGAGTGAAGAGACACCAGAGTATAATTGCATTGAAATGAATGGGCAATCCTCACGAATATTCATCAAAACGAATTTCAAGGGTTTTGCCTGAAGCAGCTCGAGGCTCTGGGGAGTATATTATACTCTTTGGGGCCACTGCGGAGCATTATACTGGGGGGTCCCTCTGGAGAACATATTATATTGTGTGGGGTCACTGTGTAGCATTATACTTTTGGGGCACTGTGGAGCATTATAGTAAGGGGGCCCTCTGAGGAGCATATTATACTGTGTGGGACCATTGTGGGGAGCATATTATACTGGGGAGCCTCTGAGGAGCATATTATATTGTGTGGGGTAACTGGAGCATATTATACTGTGTGGGGCCACTGTGGGGAGCATATTATACTGGGGATCATATTATATTGTATGGGGCCACTGTGGAGCATATTATACTGTGTGGGGCTACTTTGGAGCTTTACACTGGGGGGCAGTGTGGGGAGCTTATTATACTGTGAGATTTATTCTTCTGCACTGTGGGGAGCATATTATAATGTGTGGGGCCATTATGGAGCATTATATTGTGTGGGGCCATTGTGGAGCGTATTATATTGTGTGGGGCTTCTCGGGAGCATATTATACTCTGTGGGGCCACTGCGGAGCATTATACTGGGAGTTGTTGTGGGGAGCTTTTTATACTGTGTGGAGCATATCATATTGTGTGGGGCTGCTGGGGAGCATATTATACTGCATGGGACCACTAAGGGTATTATACTGTGTGGGGCTCTGGGGAGCATATTATGCTGTGTGGAGCATTATATACCATGTGGGGACACTATGGGGTGCTCAGGGGAGCATTTTATACTGTGTGGGGCCACTGTGGTGCATTATATACCAGGGGGGCCTCAGGAGAGCATTTTATGTTGGAGGGCACTGTGGATCATTATACTATGAAGGGAGGGGAGTCTCAAAATTCCTGCTGGCAGCCCTGTGTGCTATGTCTGCATCACAGTTCCCTCTCTATAATCTTGCACATACGTGTAGTGCTCTATGGCCGTGTCATTCCCCATACAGTACTGTGCTTGAACAGGCCATGGAGCTATTGGGACGTGCACAGTACTATAGGGGATAACAATACTGGGAACATACTACGTAACAACGGATAGTCAGCACATATGTAAGATTTCAGTGAAGGATCCATAGTGTAGGCCAGGGGTGGCAACCCCTGGCAAGAGTGGCACGCGTGGAATATTTTGCTGGCACGGCAGCCAGTACGGCACCTTCATGTATTAAATGAAGAGGGAGCGTCCCTTTAGTGCTCTGCTAGAGCTGAGGTATAGGATACTCCCCCTTCTCTTGCTGCCCACCAATGAGAGGGCGTGAGGAAAGTCCAGGAGGCGGAGCTCATCATTACAGCACAAGGAGCCTGCCTGGACCCTGCTGCTATCCGTCTGCATCCCTGCAAAGTCTCCCCGAGGAGGAGAAGAAGGAAGACACCGATCTAGTTAAAACGTATCCTGCAACTTAACAGTATTGTAAAACGCAAGCCAATACAGGCCTTACAAGACCCCAAGACCACAGACAGATGTCTGCTTCTCAGCACAGGTGGTGCGATGATGTCACAGACGGCGCTCAGACACAGACGTCCTGTGCGTGGACAGGGAGGAAGCGGCGGCTCCATTCATCAGGATCACAGGTAGGTGAGTAGAACTTTTTTGTTTGTTTTTTTAGCGCAGTTGTGTGTATATTAATAGTATAACGGGTGGTAAAGAGAGGATTAATTAGGGGGCATTATGACGATGGGGGGATCATTTATATAAGGGCTGTTACGGGGTATTATGAATACAAGGGGGGAGGTTATTTATATAAAGGGCCATTAGGGGGCATCATTTATATTATTAATAATAATAATAATAATAGTCCTTTAATAGTCCCACAATGGGGAAATTCAGTGTGTTACAGCAGCAAAGATAAGCAAATACAAATACAACATGTACAGGAATATTCCAAGGTGAGAGGCATTACATTGATAGCAGACAGACAGATAGGGCGTAGCAGGGGGGGGGGAATTAGGAGGCATTATGAACATAAGTGGGTGGTCATTGATATAAGGGGTCATTAGAGGTGCAGTATTTATGTCAGGGGGAATCAGGGGTATAATATGAGGGGTCAATTAATGTAATTAAGGTGGCACTTGGGCTTTATTAAGACTAAGGCCCCACATAGCGGGCCACATAGAAAAAAAGTGCCACAGGAAAAACCGCAGCGGTAACATTGTGGTATTTGCCGCAGCACTTTTCATAGAAGGTTCGCAGAGGGAAGTAGTGTGAAGCTGCATCTTAGAAATTCACTGGAGATTCTGCTGAAAGAGCTCACAGGTAGTACTGACAAGCAGTGTGAGTTAGAGGAATTTTATAAATCTGCAGCTAATCATTTTAGATACTAGCCTGTTATATTACTACACTCCTACTTCCTAAAATAAGGCAAAAATTATAGCAAAGTTATAATTGAATGGGGACATACAAAAGACCAAGGAGGAGGGGAAGGTAGCTGAGATCTTCCAGGAGTAATTCGATGGCAGTGCTGATGAAATCCTGTAGTTAACAGGCAGTCAGTCACACAGAAGAGAGTGACTACCTATCTGCATTGGGGAGCAAGGATCTGGGTTGGTATTCATACTACTGATCATATCCTCATAAAAAAGTGTTAGGGGATGCAAATTAAGTGGGGCAAAACAAATTACACTGCTGAAATATTGCAGGATAGTTGCCAATATATGCCAAAAATCAATTTCCCGGAGTGCATCTTTAATTTTTATGTGAATCATTATGTAATGATTTGCTATAGGGCAATACCTATGGCATACATTGTATGTACCGTGCCACGTTCAGATGTGGCACATTTTCAGTGCAGATTCTGTACCATAAATCAAAAACAAACAGTATTTGGGATTTGAGAGGATGCTGTGGATTCTATATCTGTTTATATTGCCTATTTGCTCTTATTTTGTTTTGTTTTTGTTATAAAATGGTATGTTGTATGTAGACTAATAGAGTTACAATATGTAAAGTGCAGTCTTAAACATATTTTTCTTTTTCATAGAACTTTATTTTATTTTTTTTTCATCACATTTCAAGAGCCATAGTCTTTTATTCATCAACTTAGCAATATGAAGACTTTTTTTTTTTTTGAGGTTGTTGCATTTTTCAGTAGCCCCCTTTTTGGCTTGCAAACATTTAGTTCATATACAACTTTTTGATTGCCTTTTAAAGGGGTTGTCCACAAATTTAAGGGCTCAGGCTGTCACTTTCCTGAGGCTGCTGATTGGCCTGAGTGGTAACAGGGATATCAGAGACCCTGTAGTGTACAGTAGGTATCCCTTGGGGACCAAATGGAAGGCTGCAACCGTATTGTTCAGGCTAGCTGTAAAATACTCCAAGTTATGTATGTCCTTATGCTGAGCGAGGAGATCAGTGCTGGATCGGGGAGTGGTAGATTTCCAACGAAGGGTAAATCCCCTATCCAAAAGCCTCTTCCCAACGGATCATATACTTATGCACTGGGGTTGTCCGAACCTCAGGAGTGGATAGGAGGTGATAGATCGTAGTGATCAGGCCTTTGGTGGAGGTACCTGCCCAACACAGCTTCTCGAAACTGTTGTCGATTATGAAACCAATCAGTTTCAGGGATGTGCAGTGTAGTGGAGCTACAGAGTTAAGGGGTTGACTATGTCAACACCTGGTCCTTGTGGACGAGAGAAGGCAGCCAAGAATTCAATCAATTGACCAAAAGTTTAGTAAACAGCTTGAATTCCGTATTTAGTAGGGCGGTGGGTCTATAGGTAGAGTACTTCGGCAGATCCTTATTATGCTTGGAGACAAGGAGACAACGGAGCATTGACACTGGGATAGGAGTGCGATCTAAGAAGAAATTAAACATTTCCCTCAAATTGGGGAGTAAGTCAGCTCGAAAGGTTTTATAGTATAAATAGGTGAACCCGTCAGTGCCTGGAGCTTTCCCATTCAGTAGGTCCTTCAGGACCCCCGCTATCTCCTCATTGCAAAAGGGGCATTGAAGGGCAGTCAAGGCTTCCGAAGGAAGGGAGAGTAGTCGACAGGATGCCAGGTGAGGTGTTTTTGGCCAATGAGTGTTAAGAGGGGAGATTATTCAGCGCAGCAATCACAGAAGGCCGTTGCCGTCAGGGTGATGCTGAGGGGAGCCAGCAGGGTCTCACACAACGTGGGGGGTGGAGAATGTGTAAGACTCTGTCAGGAACTTAGCTAGCAGGGTATGCGCTTTATTACCCCATCCGTAATAACATTGGTGAGTGTGCAAAAGAAGGCACTACGCCATATGATTCACTAAATCTCTCAGGTCAGCCCGAGCCGCCACTTACTGACGTAGAACCGGAAGGGAGGAACGAGTCTGCAAGCGGACAGTGAGTGTCTGGATTTTAACTACAAGGGCACACCCTCTAGCCACTCTGTCTTTCTTAAGTTGCGTCGCTAAAGCAATACCGTGCCCCCGCATGACCACCTCCCCATAAGACAGTGCTGGAAGAAACGGAACCTACATTTTCCCTGAATTAGTTGGTTAAAAGTGAAGATAGTTTGGGATGAGGGTGTTTTAAGGAGGGCCTTGTTAAGGTGCCAGTGACAGCGTCTAGAGGGAACAGGGACTGTGGTCAGACCAAGAAATTAGGCCAACCTCTGCCCCGGTGAGTAGACGGAGAGTCAAGGCATTACCAAAGAAATAGACAAGTTGGGTGTGGAGGTTATGGTGATGAGACAAAAAAGTATGAGTGTCCCCTGGGGTTATCAACGCACCACATATTGTAAAGAGCATGGGACCTGATCAAACGGTGGAAGTCTCTAGTGTGCCTTGATTGTGAACCCTGTGGAGGCCTATCATCCAAAGACAGCCTGTCCACTTGTTCAGAAAAAAATCATATTAAAATCTCCGCCAAGTATCCAAGCAACGTTAGAGTAATACCACAGGTGGCTCAGGATCCAGCACAGAAAATGGCATCTGGGATACATTTGGGGCATAAACATTTCAGAGACCCACAGGCTGACCATGGAGAAGGCCCTCTAATATAACATATCTATCCTGGGGGTCCAATTGTGAGGCAGTAATAGTAATCGGGCAGGAGCTAGACAGTAGTATGGACTCACTAGCTCTCTGGTGTTCATGAAAAGCAGAGTAAATGTTGGGAAAATAATACTGGGCAATGTGGAAAACGCCTGAGTGGTCATAGAGCGTCTCATGGAGAAAAGCCACGTCCGCCCAGAGGGATGGAAACTCAGTCGTCGCTTAGTGTTGGAGCCTAGGCCCTTGACATTGAGTGTTACACACCTAACCATTGTGAGTCAAGAGAGGCGAGATCTCACCTGGTCAGCATAGATGCAAGGAGGTCCGGGAAGAAACCTTTTAGGGCAGAAACCTGGCCGATCCCATTATAGTCTATGGGGTCCAGGAGTAACCACTTTTAAAGCAAATTGGACTTCTGTTTTTCGGGTCCCCAAGTGGACCCGAAAAACCGAAACCCAAGAGCAGATGTGAACCTTGCCTTAGGAGCAGCAACAGGCGGTCTCTGAACCTAAAAGGGGGAAAAGAAGGGGAGGGAGGAGAAGGGAAGGAAAGACAGGGAAGACAAAGACAACATGTAAAAAACTAATAAACAAAAACAAAACACAGTATAAGCAGGACAAGGGCTCCCGCAACAAAGTAGGTTATGAGCAGGACTAAGTCTTCTGTCATGGGGCAAACAATAGAGGACATGTATCAAGTGGGTCCCCAGAAGGGGAACAGAAGTTAGTAAGGGTTGGTGATGGCCATGGAGTCTGGGCCAGGATATGAGTAAGCCTTATGGGCTAGGTTAAAGGGTGATGAAAACCAAAACTGAACGCCGGGTAAGAACTGTTTTGCTCTGCACACCTAGTAGAACAATAAAAAGAAAGCAAGATTTGAGACCTGCAAAAATAGCAAATGTTAAAGAAAGGTCACAGCATTCTGTAGAATCTGGACCTCAAGGGAGAAAAAAAGATGATTAATGGAGAAGATTCAACCAGAGGCTTCCGGGCCGATGGCAATGGGAGCACCAATTGGCAGCGCCTCGGTTTCTGCTGATGCCAGTCTGTTAAGTCCAGAAGGGGGATTTCGATAGTCTCACAGAAGAGGTGTAGATGAGAAAAAGCGTAGCAGAGCGGCCATCTCTTCGAGCTGTCAGGGCGAAGGGGAACCCCCAGCTGTACGGGATTTGATGATCTCTCAGTAGTTGGAGGAAAGGGCAAAGATGTATCCTCTTCTGGACAGTGACTCAGGAATGGCCCTGAAAGAACTGGATCTGGGCCCCATCAAAGTCTCTGTGCTGCCTCATCTTGGCCATAATAGCCTCTTTAAGTGCAAAATCGTGGACACAACATATGGGCCCTTTGGGGCGCAGGGCCCTATACGCTCTATCCAATTTAATCTTGTGAGAGGGGGTTCATGCAGAAGGAGTATAAAGATGGTTTCGTGGGTAGCGTGAAGATCCTCCTTATGGGTGGCCTCAGGGAGGCCTTTAACTCTTATAACTGATGTTGTTACGCCTACCACAGTTATCAAGATTTTCCAGGTGGAGATGAATGTCTCATGGCATCGTGGTCCTCCTCTAAGATGTCAACCCTGGATGCAATATGTTAGAGATCACTCTGAACTGCTGAGATTCCAGCACGGCACATCTCTGCGACAAGCGACTGAAAATCCTTCTTTGTCAGGAATTGAGCCAAAATGTTTGGCACATGTCACAAAGAGGAGGTGCTGGCCGCCTACAAGAAGTGACGTCCCATATCCCGATGTTCCAGACCGAATGAAAGGGTAAGTATGATGCGGTGGGGGGTGGTGGTTATTGAAAATTTACAGTCCCTGCAACATAAAAGGTGCCTGGGGTGATGACATGACCGCTATGGAGTTACCCAGATAGAAAAATTCTCAGAAAAGTAAGTCAATTATAAAGTAGGAGGAGGGAGCATGGTGAACTACTACAGAAATTATTGATTTATCCCGGACAACCCCTTTAAACTGTGTGCTAGGTATAAATATAACACCCACTCCTTGTGATTGAAGCAAGTTTCCTCTTATACTGATGTTTCAAAATAGTTTTCTTACGATCTTGCGAATTGAGGAGGCCCTAGGACTTGTTTTGTTTTGTTTTTTTTCCTTTTTCAGGACATCACATACTATACTGTCATACCTACATATAAGGAATTAAAAGAATGAATACACACATTTAAGGTTGCAAATACATAATCTTTACTTAATTTGCATTTGCTTATTTTAATATACATAATTGTTTCATATTATTTTAATACAATATTTATTTACAATATTTATTTTAGTACTTTTCACTTCTACAGTAATCCTGACACTCTAGTCATTGATCAGTTGACTATTGCTGATAACAAATGTGCAAATGAAAAACACCCCTACCATGCCAGTGCTGAAGATGAATCAAAGGAACAGAAGATGATATCAACCTGCACAAATTCACAGGGTCCTTGTAGAGAGAAGAAGTAAGTGCAAAACCTGTAGATAAACAATACATGTATACTTTTAGGCCCATTGCATATGACCATGTGTATTTCACAGAGAGCACACTGACCCATTCTTTTCTATGGGCCCGTACACACGCCCGTGATTTTCACGGTACTGTGTGCGGGCCGACAGTCCGGTCCGCATCAGATAGGACATGTCCTGTTCGTGTCCTATTTTGCGGCCCGTACTCTGTGGCTCCTATTCATTTAATGAAAGGAGCTGTGGAAGCACGGCCCGTATACGGGCGTCACACGGTGACATCCACGTGTGCTGCCCGTGCTTTTAAATCACGGCAGGTCGGTTGCAACACGGTTATATGCAACCAGCCTAAGACCTACACTTACATAGTTTGTACAAAAACAGACATGTTTGTATTTGCCATCTTCCCACTGCAACCAATTTTCATTCTTGCTTTTTACACTTTTATGTTCACACTGAGTTTTTTGCAGGCTGAAAAAATCTGCTTTAGGAATTAGGAAACTTTTTCTTTTTTTTTTTCCCTGTTGTGGTTTTTGTCACTTTTTTTGTCGAGGTTTTTGTCACGGTTTTTTTGCTCAAGCACACTGTATGTACCTGGAAACTTCCCTTTAAAAAAACTCTCGCAGTTTTTGGTGCGGTTTTTGCAAAGAAAAAGTGTGGAAAAAAAAGCATCAAAAACCACGACAAAAAACATCTGGCATTTTTTCCGCCTCCCATTGATTTCAATGGGTTTTTTAAGGCGGAATCCGCCTGAAGATAGGTCATGTCACTTTTTTTTTCCTCTAGCTGAAAAAATAAGCTAGATTAAAAAAAACTGCTACTGACACCCATTAAAATGAATGGGAGGTGTTTTTTGAGGCGCATTCCTCCTCAAAATCAGCCTTCAAAAAACTCTGTGTGAACATAACCTAACTTCCTGCCTTGCAAAAGCTACAATTTTTTTTTATTTTTCAGTTCACAGAGCTGTATGAGAATTAAGAGTTTTCTTGTTTTTTTGTTTTTACGGAGTTCACTTTACAGTAAAAATGACATGCTTTATTCTGGGATCTCTGGGGATAAAAAAAAGACTCTCTCTGCATCGCCGTATTCTGACACCGATATATTTTTCATATTTTCATGTATGAAGCTGTGTAGTAGTTCCACAAGGCTGCCTTTGCCCTTGCTGCAGTGAAGCTGGGCAAAGGCATCTGACCACAGAATCTGAAGGGTTAATGGTAGGTGATCAGAGTTGTCTACAATCTTTGACATTGGTACTGGGTCTGTGCTGTGTAAAATTTGACATCTATTGTGCTCACTCAGTTCCTGAGCGCCCACCACCTTTAAAGACCTGACATGCGCTGTACATGTGTGTCGAATGTCACACAGGGGAAAAATAGATTTATGATGAGATCTCATTTATGCTCCTCATCATAAATCAGGTGAAACCCCCAGAAGCTCAGGGATTATCAAGACCAGCATACAGAACACCTGTCATAATAAATTCCACCCCACACATTTGCAGAGTGTCTCCAAAATTCTAGAAAAAATGGTAGTCCCCCTGCCTGAATGGCTTAGCAGTCAATTATGCACAATACAGCTCTATTCAGCTCTATGAAGCTGCAAAATGCAGCCAAGTACAGTCTTCAACTATTTTCGCTTCAATGCTTCACTGTTTCACTGTTCCATTCATATGGGAGGACATAGGACCACTGCAATCATGGGGATCCCAGCAGATGGAACCCCACAGATCAGACTCATATCACCAATCCTGTAAGTTTAAAATTTGGTACAACCCCTTTAAATTACTGAAAACAGTAATTGCTTTAAGGGTAACTCTTTAAGGTCTGAGTTGCTAATTTTTTTTTTATCTTGCAGTCATGAGGATCTTACCCTGAATGCTGAAGCCACATTAAATGGGCCTGCATGACAAAACCTCAGCTCCAAACTATATCTGGTGTGAGGCAGGACCTCTTATTCCCAGGGACCTTTGTGCAGATCCAGTGACATCTGGTTTGTTTGGAGAACCTTATGCCAATTAATTAAGCACTGCAGGAAAATAGTAAAACTGGTGGATGCAGCAAACTGACCTGAGAACGTGGAAATGCAATTCCGGGTGTTTTTCTTCAGACCCTTGTGATGCTTTGAAAGAAATACTGCCTCCTGCCTCCAGCTTCTTCCATATCCTTCTGTCATCATACCTGTTGAAAAATGTACAAGGCAGCTGGGAAATTAGCATGAATCAAGTAGTGTTTCTTTGTCTGCAGTCTTCTCAAAAACTTTTATTTTAGCAATAATTCTCCAATTTTTTCTTCAAATGCTTCTATCTACTCGTTTGCAGACATGACACTATTCAGCAGTTGACAGCAGTCCAAATCACAAGCAGGTCTAGTGTATGGCATAAACACTGGACATGAACTGGTACAGACGGGTTACAGTCTTCTGTTTCCGTGCACTTTACCTTCTGATCTTTTTTCAACCATCCTTGATTTTGAAAAAGGGCAGATTTTTAGTTTAAATGAATATAGTAAAAGTTTCACTCCTTTGTGTAGATATGACCTCTGAAAGGTAAATCTGCAGTTCTTACCAATCCAGATCCTACAGTTTCAACCATTGCAAACCAACCTTACCAGCTATTACAGTGTCAGTAAGAACCTGTTGCAGCAAAACATCTCTTTCCCTCTCTTTTCCAGTACAATTTACTAGTAGTATCCAAATATCTCTCCAGGTCATCTCTCCGCATCAAGCTGCTCTGAATACCCACCCATAAAAAAAATAAGGTAAAATGGGAATGGCAGTGTTGGTTCTAAATAGTAGGGTACTGTATATCCAAAGACTTGAACTTCGTTAAGTTCACTTCATCTTCTGCTTCACCCAGCACTGTTATGTCATTATAATACAGTGAAACCTCTTGAAGATGACCACCCTAACTACATTAATATTTGGTCTTGTAGAGGAGTGGTCTTCCTAAAGATGATGCCCAGTATGCGTAATATATGGTCAAACCAAATTCTGTCACAGAAAATCTGGTTTAGATGCTGGAGTGGTCTTCTGGAGAGTAATTGGTCTTCTGGAGA
Organism: Leptodactylus fallax; assembly: GCA_947044405.1. Taxonomy (NCBI): domain Eukaryota; kingdom Metazoa; phylum Chordata; class Amphibia; order Anura; family Leptodactylidae; genus Leptodactylus; species Leptodactylus fallax. The sequence goes on along the minus strand of CAMRHE010000148.1, from coordinate 1,457,809 downwards.
GATTTCACTGTACTTCACTTGAAATCATATTGTTCTTTTACAAACCCCTGACATCACAGTATCACAAGTACAAGCCAACTCCTTCTTCATCTCCATATTTCAGAAACATTCTTAAAAATATGTAGGAAAAGACAAACTGTGTACCATACTTAAAGTATTTTAAGCAGGATTTTTTGTGCGACATGCTAGACTTTTGTTTTTATTTTTATTGGTTTAAATTGTTTTTCACATTGTGATTATGATTATTGAAACACATTGGTTTCTTACAAAACTGCATTGTCCATAAAACTTTTAATTTCCACGCTGTTTAGAAATGTTATTATTTTTAAGAATGTGACTGAAAACTGTGTGCCATAGTATTGTCTAAAGGCTTTCGGTCATTGTTGTGACTTTTCTGATATGGATTAGGTTATATTTCAACACCTTTTTGGTTTTCTTTACTTTTATGTGTATGGTAAGTTGCATTAGATCTGTAAGAAATTTTATAATCGGCTAATCTAAATTAAAGGTGTTGTCCAGGATCATAAAATTGAATGCATACAGCAGGGAAGCTGAAAATAAAAAATACATTCATACTTACCTGCATCCTCCCCTCTGTTCCTGTGCTGGTTGTGCCGTCACTGCCGCCTTGTTTGTATGCAGAACAACTGTAGTCTTTGGCGTCACATCGACATGACATCTGCAGCTATTCACTGCTGTAAACAGTAAACAGCTGAGAGCTGTCATTGACGTTATCGCAGTAGCGGCGTTGACAGCAGGTCCAGCACAGGAACGGAGGGGAAGATGCGTGTAAGTATGAATGTATTTTTACTTTCTAGCCCTCCCCTACTGTATGCATTCAATTTCATGATCTTGGAAAACCCCTTTAGTGAGTGTGTGTTTTTTTTTTTTTTATTAATTTTTTTAAACACTTATGAAAGTATGAGTGGAAAATGGCAAACATGAATACAGTATTCACTATTAATGTGTAAAAAAATGAATCTGTCAGGTTTTTCATGCTACCCTGGCTAAAGGCAGAATAGTATAGAGGGAAGATGCTGATCTTGTAAGTAAAAAGCTCTGTGTAGGTGGGGGAAGAAGGATTACAGACTTTCTGATTCCCTATCATGTTTAAACCATTTTTACCTTAAAATGCTTTATCAAATTTTATAAAATAATATATCCCAGAACTCAGCATCTTATCCTCTACTACCTTAACACAGGAGACCTGACATTTTTCTTTGCTCTTATGTTCTTTCAAGGCTTAATAGTACATGCAACCCAGAGTCAGAGTGGCTGTAGGGCAGACAGAAACCAGCCTCTGCTGCAGCCCTCCGCAAAAGTAATGCGTGGGGATCCGAGGTGAACATTAATAATAAAGCTTAACCAGTGAAGGGAATGCACTAGTAAGCTTTATTACTCCCTGGATACCCATTTAACAGTATCCTGGAATCAGTAGTGAAATGCTGCCAAAATTCCTTCTAGTGTTCTAGTAGGTAAATTGTTGTTTTCATTGCTGCTTTTTGAAGGAGATTCTCAAATAGGATGAATGATTAGAGGCCAGCAAATTTATGATAGAGCTGGATTACAACCATCATGAAAGGCGAAGGTGAGTCAATGTTGCCATATCCTCAGGAATGTTCATGGCTGCTGTTCAGAACGTTTGACATTTTATTTTTTTAATCCATAATGTGTTGTACCTTTTTTTTTCAACTCAATTAATATCTGAAGACAGGACAATAAATAGAGCTATGTTTTTGGATTAAATGAATCCTTGTGTTATTTGTTTTTAAAGATACCTACCTGGTGTTTAAAGGGATTGTGGGAGATTTCAGAAGAATTTTTTTTTAATTCTTAAATAGCGCTATTCTTGTCTTTGGGCCATATCTGGTACTGCAGATCAGACTTTTTCACTTGAATTCACTGCAGTCTGCAGTATTAATTAACCTAGTCTGTATTTTAAAATCTCATATCGTCATGAGATAAACATACAAAGTGTACCCTATTGAATTCTATAGTTTTACTTATCAGGCTGTTATAAAAAAAAAAAAAATGGTCCTTTGAAGGTCTTAAAATTAGGTAAATACAACCTCAGATGAACAACAAAACAATTTAATTATTGTTTATTTTAGAAAAGCTAGGACAAAACGCAGAAACGTACATCCTTACTGCTCCTATAGGAATTAAGAGGGTAAGTAGCAGTCAGGTGCTGGTAATCATAATGTCTTGGATTAATTGATCATCAGAAAGTGTCACCATATTTGGAAAGGCATACGTTTTGGCAGTTAATGGTCTGGAGCATTCAGGCATGTGTTATAACACAATGCCAAAGAAGAAGGACATCAGTGATGATCTTTACACACATATTGAATGGCGTAAAAAAAATGCCAGGATTGACGTTTTTTGTCTGTTGGCCACCTAAAAAGTGATCAAAAAGCATTATGTTACCCAAAATGGCATCAATAAAAACGTCAGGCCTTCCTGCAAAAAAAACAAAAAAAAAACCCTAACACAATGCCAATAACAAAAAAAATATAATTAAGTTATGGGTCTTGGAAAGTGGCAATGGAAAAAAAAAATTACAAAAAAGATTTTTACTAAAGATTTTTACTAAGATTTTAGTAAAAATAAAAAAAAAACCTACAAATTTGCTATCAATTTAATTGTTTTGACCCCGTGAATATAAATATATTCATGGGGTCAATACAATTAAATTGATAGCAAATTTGTAGGTTTTTTTTTTTTTTTGTTATTTAATCTGCAGGATGAATGTCACAAAAATTATAGCATAAAACGGCAAAGGCAAAATTGAAGTTTTTGGGGGGGTTTTATATTCCAACCTAGAATAGGTTATAAAAGTTCATCAATGAGGTAGATCTCCCCCAAAATAATGGCATTAAACACTACATCTTGTCCTGCAAAAAACAACATGTCCCCATACAGTTACATTGACTAAAAGTAAAAAAAAGCTATAGTCCTTAATATTTGATAATGGAAAAATGCAAAAAAAAAACAATGTTTTGATCATCAAGGCCTAGAACAGACTGGTCGCTAAGGGGTTAAGAGTGCTGTGCATAATTAGACCTGCACAAACCTGAATGAACTGAAGCAACACTCTAGAGAAGAGTAGGCTACAATTCCTCCAGAATGATGTTAGAAACTGACAAGTCACAGAAAACCATTATTTCACGTTATTGCTGCTAAAGAGGTTGTTCAAGCTTTTAATCCTTGGGTTGGTTTTTTTCACACATGGCCTCATTTTTGTTAAATAAATAATGAAATGGTGGAATCTGCCGTCTGTTATACATCTGAGGATGTATTTACTTAATTTTAAAACCTTACAAGAACCGGATGTCTCCATAGGTAAAACATTATGATTCCACTGAGATTGTTTTCTCATGTCAGTACAAATTAGTATATGGCTACATTTATGCTATTTGGGGCAAAACCACCATACGTAGCACCAAAATTAATAAATGACCCAGTTTGAATAGCTGAGCTATATTTATCTCAGCAGTCATTGACTGCATATCATCACAATACATGTATCATTGCTACCATGACAGCATCCACAAATTTCTAATCCCCAATGCAGTTCCGATCGTCTCCCCTTTTCTCCTTCTGTTTGCAGTGTAGACTGTGTCTTTAAATATATTAGAAACAAAAATTTTCAGATATTGAAACGGGTAAGCTAAAACAGGCTGCTATAAGCATTTCTATTGTAGAAGACTTAGGCCAGGGCCCCACGTGGCGTAAACGCCACAATTTACAGTCACTATGTAGTGGGTGGGATTCTAGCAAATCCCATCCCCACTGTGCGGTAAAATACGTGCAGCGGAAACAGTGCAACTGGTGGTTTCCCTATAGGTATAATTGAAGCAGAAAGTCCGCAGGCGAAACCTCTGCGAACTTTCTGTGAAAAGCACTGTGGGAAAAACCGCCAAGCGTTGATGTTGCAGTTTTTCCCGCATCACTTTTTTGCTGCAAAACACTATGTGGGGCTTAGCCCTAAAGGGTTTTTAGGCCCCGAATAGGCACCTAGACACTGCACAGATCAGCTGTTGCCACAGACTCCAGGTGCCGCAATGTGCTAGTGGATAGACAAAGCTTAGGTGTTGTCTGATACTGCAGTCATGTGCTCCCAAGCCTCTTGCTAACCTACTACTTAGCACTGTGGTGGAGTCAACACGGGTCATTATTAAAGGAGTTGTTTGTTCCAATATAAAATTTTCATTCTGATGACCTATCTATCAGGATTATTTTATGAAGAATACAAGTATGACTGAGATGAAGTTATGGTGACAGATCCTCTTTAAGGCTTCCTTCACATATTTAGTATTTATGTGGCAGTTTTATGGTGCTTGTAAAAAAAAAAAAAATCAAATTTCCCCACACATAGATTAAACACACTAAACAAATGGCAAACTTCTGGCTGTGGTGAAAACTACAGCAAAATACAAAACATTTTTTCTAAATGCTGTTTGTAAAAACACTTTGAGAATGACCATGTTTCTTAAGGAAAGCACAGTAGGGGTGATTTTTTTTTTTAAGCAAAATGCACCTGGCATAATGTGCACCAAAAAACTGTCTAGCATGCTGTGTGCCACATTTACACATTTGCCACAAATGTTTTAGACACATTTCCAACTTGGCCAAAAAAGAGAGCATGGCCCATTAGGAAAAGGATATGGCCTAACTTGCACTTCTGTGTGACAAAAATGCGCCAAGAACTTTTAAGCCAACTAAAAGGAGGTGTAAACTTACATTTATCAAATGGCATCAGACACTTTGATAAATCTAGTGCAGTTTAACTCCCCCTTACAGTTTTGAACAAGCAGAACTCGGGGTTTGAGCATTAGTGCATTACAGTTCATCCCGAGCAAATCCCGACTTTGTAACTGTAACAACTCTAACTCCGAAGTGCGGGGGCTAGAGCCGCAATCTTGATCTTGTTTTAAAGCCAACAATCTTTGGTATGTCTGTAGTCACCGTAGATTTAGAGATATCACTGATTAAAGCAGAGGTGCATATACTCACAGTTTAATCAGTGTGCAGGAGAACACGTACAGCTGACAGTGCAGGGAGAGGAGAAAATTATTTTATTATTCTCCAATCCATGTCACTTCAGATTACCCCTGGGGAATGGGGTATGATATCAACCCCCCCCCCCCTCCCCATTGTCAGTCAGAAGCATACTTGCCATTTTTAAAGAGGACCTTTCATGTCCTCATCAATGTGCGGTATTATATATCGCTAGAAAGCTGACAGTGCACCGACTTTCCTGGTATATGCCCCACTGCCAGAAGGCCGGTCCTTACATCTTAGCGCCATTGCTGGGCGGTAAGGAACGCCCCCACTGACAGTACAAGGCTATGTTAGAGTACAGTCAGGGGAGGCGTTCCTTCTGACAGTGGGGAGATATCCGTGCCGAAATTAACGGCACGAAATCTCCAGCACCGGGGCACATATCGGTAAAGCCGACAGTGCGCTGAATTCAGTACACTGTCAGCTTTCCAACTGTATATAATACTGCACATTGATGAGGATATGAAAGGTCCTCTTTAACGCCTTCTATGTTGCTGTCAATGCTGACCGCAGCACCTAAGTCATTTTACAGAAAAAAAGTAAAAATAGACTTTTCCACTGGTTAATGAAAAAAAAAAATAAAAACCACACAATTGGTTTCCCCACATCAGTAACAACTCTTAAAATTAAAATTAGTATGTTATTTATTCTACAGGATAAACGCCATAAACCTTTAAAATTCAGATGCCAAAATTTTTGTTTCTGAGAGGTGAGATAAGTAATAAAAAACGATCAAAAAGTCTTATGTACCCACAAAATACAAGGTCTCATAAAGCTACATTGAAATAAAATGTAAAAAATTAGGAATGCAGAGAGGGATAAAATGTTACTGGTGTAAGGCTAAAATGTTAAATGACTAAAGGGTTAAAATACACATAAGGCACTGGAGTTGTGTGTCAGTAATATTTCTTTTAGTCATAAATTCAAACTCTGCAATAAAAAAAAGTGATTTTTGTTCATTTTAATGTGACTGCTAGGGTGTTAAAATTGTCCCTAACCCACTCATTGCCTCCCACAAAGACAGCCAGTTCACTTTGCTCTGTACTGATGAAGGACAACAATCCTGAAACAGCGCTGTATGCAGATAAGTGAAATTGGCTTGGCTAAAATCCCTTTTGCTGTCTCAAGACTTGGTGAGTCAAAAGCAAATTGAGGATCTGTTACATCCAACAGAGGGCGTATGAGCTCCCCAGCTCCTTTCCCATAATGCCTTGTGATATGAGGGTGTTAAAATTGTCTAGAATTTCAGGAGCAAGAGTATTTCACTTGCAGAGCTTTTTCATACATCTGCATATCAGATCTGTATTAAACGGTGTCAGTACATGTAATGTATGTTGTACACCAGATCCAAATTACTGTTTATAGACCATAAAATTTCATGGTTTTCATTATCTAATATAAAAATGTGTGGTTCCATATTTGCATAGTTCACGTGTGTATTTATTGTTTTTATAACCTGTATTTTAAAAACTACAAAAACAGCAAGAAAAAAGTTACTCTTTTAACAAAGAAACTGAACTAATATAGATGAAAACAGAAAACTTGTAACAAAGTACAATGAAAAAGAAGACAATATAGTAAAAAGAATAAATAGTAGAAACTGATTCCAATTGTGCAAATGTATATGATTAATATTTACAGGCGAAGTGTGAATGAGCCTATGTACTGTAATTACAGAAAGTCTTAACGGTACATATCATTTTCCTGTACGAAGTTTCAACAATTTGTAAAAAATTGATCTCCCTTTCTGGTCAATATGAACAGTGGAATAAAGGAGCCAAAAAGATTGGATGTCCTTTTTTAAGCATCACACAAATTCCATGTGATATATTTTTTGCTTAAGGGTCCAGTGTCCATTAAACAACTATAGAGTTTTTTTTTTTTCATTTTACCCAATTTATAAAAATTAAATGATAATATATGTGTGCCACAAAACAAAAAAGTGAACTAGCATATCCAAACAATAAATAAATCTGCAGCTGCATGCTGTTGTGACTTCTGGGCAAACAAACACAAAAGATACAGGTACATCAGCAAAGCTAAATGGCCTATTCACATGGGTCAGCGATTGTCTGCATAAATGTTATTCCTGATCATTGCCATTGTTAACTTATCTATAGATCAAATGACAGATGATAAACAGCCTGTTTGTTGTTGATCACATCTTTTATGCCAAAAGTTATAATGGAAGAGTGAAGAAAACAGGCGATACCTTTTAGAGGCTAACTGAGTATATTTGATAGTGAGCTTTCGAGAGTACTAGCTCCCTTCATCAGACATGGTGTTATACAAGAAACTGAAAATTCACAGACTTTATACACTAAAGACATGGACCTTCAAAGGATCTTAGAATCATTAAAAAAAAAAAAAAGCAATATAAGTAGAGAAGTTATTTACAACAGGTCAAAAATAAACAATTTGGAAACTTGTGGGGCGTGACGGAGGGATCATTAATTCTTGCTGTTATCTGTTTGCTATTAGGTGGTGATTTGTGACCCTCACAGTTCATACATAGTGTGACATGAAACTGACATGAATATTAAGTCCAAATTGCAGAGTTTGAAATTTTTGCATTAACTTATATTCCCATTCCTTTCTCTCCCTCTCCCTGTTTATTTTTGACCTGTTGTAAATAACGTCTCTACTTATATTGCATTTTGTTTTTTTAATGATTCTAAGATCCTTTGAAGGTCCATGTCTTTAGTGTATAAAGTCTGTGAATTTTCAGTTTCTTGTATAACACCATGTCTGATGAAGGGAGCTAGTACTCTCAAAGCTTACCATCCAATATACTCAGCCTCTAAAAGGTATTGCCTGATTTCTTCACTCTTACACTACTTTCTATGGCTAACACTGTACAACATTATACTAAAAGTTATAATAGTCAGAATGTGTATTTCAAGAAAATATGTTTATTTTGGGGTCCTGCAGGGTTTCATTGACCTTCATTGTTCCTGTAACACAGTTCTTATTGCTGCTCATAAGAAAATCTCGAAATGCACAAGGTCTTTTATATTCATTAACTTGTCCTGTGTAATTTAAATGGAATAGTTTTTTTGTGATTAAAGAAGCTGTCCAAGACTAAAAAGAGATGGTCTATCCCTAGGATAGTTCATCAATATAAGATTGGGAGGGTCCAACACCTCCACCGATTGGCTGCAATATGTACAGTCTACTGAGCCAAAAGCTCTGTACACTGTGTAGTGAATGGAAGTTGAGCTGCAGTTGCAAGGCATGGTCGCTGCATAGCATTTTGTGGTTCCTTGTCACTGCATTATCTAACAATTGTAATTTGGACACCTTTTATCCCAATTGATGCTGCAAAGTAGAGCCTGTGCCTGTGTACAGCCTATTTCATAGTTTTATTCTACATTCATATCTTCTGAACGTCACACAGTGTAAGTTGTCATTTCTGTCCATGTGGTTATAGTCCTTGTAGATTCATTGACCTGTCAGATTATTTATTGCATGCACCATCACATTCTTTCTAGAGCAGTTTACAGGTGTTGCTTTAATATTCTTTGTGCATCTTGCTCGTCCACTGCCTCTTTTATTCCTCTTTGTATTGCTATCGTCGATAAAAGAATTGTGCTGACCACGGGAGATTCAGTAATACAATCCCCTAAAGGCTGCTGTATTTTGTTGATTTTACTGTCTAGTAAACTAATAATCAAACAGAAGTAAACGTGGCTATTCTTCAATGCAATTTACAAAACCAAATGAAACATGCATGCGTGTACAGAATATTATGTGTGTACAAGTCTTCCACAAAGTGCTGCAGAAAGTGAATAGAACATAAAAAAGAAAAGCTTACTAATTTGTTCAATAATTGCAGAAAATGCTTCCTTCAGATGCAACAATGAAACTCTGAGACCAAGTTCCGTCCAGGAAACACAGTTGCTGTGTTAACTGTGCTGTGTAAATTGAACTATCACATTACTGAACTGACATAAGGTTTGAGTTCAGTACCGTAGAGAGTCCAGCCATTCAGGAGGTCACTGCATTCACTCACTATAGCTCATTGAACATGTTTCCCAGACTGGACTTGGTTGTTTGAATCCAGCCTTTAAAGGGATTTCTCACAAATGACTCTTATCTCCAATCCACAGGACAGCGTTTAAGTGCCTTATTGCTAGGGGTCTGAACATTGAGACCCACAAGAATCACGAGAACTAGCGTCCCCGAGTCACCTATGTGAATGGATTACCATGCTCCATTCACTATTGTCTGACTGAGGGGAGTGGTGGTCGTGCATGTGCATTAATTCTCCATTCACACATTGAATTCAGGGCCTAGAGTGATCAGACAGTTATCCCCTATCTTTTGGATAAAGGGATAAGTTATTCATGGGAAACCCTTTTAAGCACCTTACTCATGCTTATGTCATATTTTTGTTATCCTCCAGGTTGATACGCAATATATATGAAACTGAAATGTATGCTCAACTGTACAAACTGGATTGGGGATTTCAATGATATTGGGACTTACTGGTATTTTTTGAGCATAGGTTTATCTTTGAGTGTTGTTTACCATTGTATAGTTTACATGTAGATGTAATTTACATAGCAAGTTGAACTATGTATGCAGAAATATTGCTTTACCTCTCTAGTACCAATCCAGAGTAATTCTGCTGGCAAAAAAAATCTGGTATTCCCTGCTGAATGTTTTCACACAGCTTGCTGTAGCAGTTAACATTGTAGGAAATGTACTCATTTTATCAACCACTGTATTTCCGTCAGGGAGCACAGCATTTTACTAGGCAAAATGGTGCAGCATGCAGTACTATTTACTAAGGCTTTGTTTTTGTTTTTTTAAACTAAATCTACTATAGAGTCTTTCAACACAGATTTGAAAGTACATTAAGCTGTTTATCTGTTGACTTGTTACAGTGGTAGCCAGCAAAATAGCTTTGGGTTCTAATACTTGATATAAAGGGGTTATCAGCATAACCATTATATAATAAAATGAATACAACCACCTTATATACTTTATGTTTAAATTTCTTGCCATTTATGATTTCTGACATTTTGCTTGTGTACATCTGAAATGGATACATTGTAACAAAACTGCAGTTGGACAAAAGTGTACAGTATATGAAACTTGTATAACTTTTTGTTATGCCGTTATTTAGATTTTTCTCAAAGGGCTAGAGACCACAGTAATGAATGTATTCGTAAGAATTTTTATTCATGACGTGTAAAATGTGCTCCTAATTATGATTCTGTCTACATTTAACACAATCATAAATAAGAAGAATATTTTAAGGTTACATTAACAAGAAGAGGTCTATGGTTATTGAGAGTCTGCAAAGTTGCTGGACGCTGTTTAGATATATTTATATAGCGGTCAACTGGAGGCATTATACTTGACACTTGACAGAGTCTCCACAACTCGGAATGTCATTTTGAGTTCAACATGTATAGGTTTCAGCTTTATTCACACCACTATGATGCTAACTGGCCAGGAAAAATGGCCATGTTTCATAGCCGATTTGCATCCTTGTGGCATTAATTTTCACAGATCACTCATAGACTTGAGCCTATTGATTGATCCATGAAAATGGCCAAAAATCGGACATGTCCTATTTTTGATGGCCCGTTAAAACAGTCAAAAATTTTTGGTGAATGGCCCCAATGAAAGCAATTGACTTTAATGCATCAGTATAACATTAAACAGACATCACACTGTATTCAGTCCAGAGTAAGGTTCTATTCTCACTACAGTGAAAAAAAAGGCAAACTATAACTGCCAGCACTAGTCATCTCTGCAATATTAACATTTTACTCATTTCTATGACAAGTAGTCTCTAACTAATGCCCCAATCACCAAATACCTGCAATTGCTTTGCGTAGTTGGACAGTATGTCAACTGAGATTGTATGAGTTAAAGAATACCTTTCATGTCCTCTGACATTGGCGGTATTATATACTGCTAGAATTCAGTGCACTGCTGGTATACGTCCTGGTGCCAGAGATATCGATGCCGTTAGTTTCAGCACAAATATCCCTCCACTGTCAGAAGGATGGGCCTTACAGCTGAACATCATGGCTGGGCTGTGAGGAACGACAGTATTAGGCTATGGAGGAGTACTGTTGGGGGGGCGTTCCTCACAGTCCAGGGACGATGCTGAGCTGTAAGACCCATCCTTCTGACAGTGGAGGGATATTATTGCTGAAACTAATGACACCAATATCTCTGGCACCCGGGCCTATACCGGCAGGATATAATACCACTGATGTCAGAGAACATGAAAGGTCCTCTTTAAAGAAACCACCATGGTTTTAGGTCAAGCCAGAGCATATCACCCGATTTTCACAGAGATCAAGTGTATGTTTCTAAATTCATTTATCATCTGTCTCCAGAAATTAGGTTGGAAGAAGTCCTATTGTCACCTTCTCTCTAAAATTCTGAAGGAAAAAGATGTTCACAGTAACTATGATACTGACCTCCAGCAAAACAAGTTTACTGTTTGTGTTCTGTGTATGTATACGTGTATATATTTAGAAAAAAATTATATATAGGATTCATGTGTTCTGCCTTTCCCTTGTTATATTTTTCCTATATATACCTCTGTGCAATCTGTTTTATATATTTTGTATATACATATTATATATATATTATAATTCATTTTAAACATCCTGCTTGTGGTGCAAGTTCTGTTTTCCTTATAAACTGTTTCATTTTGTAATGGTGGCTTTGCTTCTTTATTGAAATATTACAAAAATTGTTCTTATTTTTAGGATATATTCAAAATGTGGGATTGCTTATCAGATCTGTCCCTCTTTGCTTTAAAAATAAATAAATAAATAAATAAGCTTACGGAGTGATTAGGTAAGACATTTATAAATGGCACAAAGTGTATATTTAATACTCAAGAGAAAATATATTAATTCAGTAATAGATCTGGAAAAACTATTATGACATACTGTTTTACGTGTCATGCTCTCCTTCTCTGGGTTATCATTAAATTGTCACATTACTTTCCCCAGCCTGTTGGAGGTGGGATTCCTGAAGGCCATGTTATTGGCCCTAGAACCATCCAGTGGTGGGCATTTGAAGCAAAAAAAATTATGCAACTTTTGTCAATATTCCACAAACAATTTGCAACTGCAGATTTGCCAGATGTTGGTCTACAACTAGAGGATTTCAATCTGACATCGCTTAGTTATCCAGATTGTGGCAGGTGAATTGGAATGTAGACTTGATGGGTTGCAGCACGCCCTTTGTAAAACTCATCCCTCAGATGTAGCCTTTTGCATACACATGATGAGTCACACTTTGCATTGTAATAGCCATGTTGTGCACTTTATTACCCAGTTTCACACACTTCTTTTTTTTTGACCACCTGATTGGTTCAGGTCCCGGTAATGTGATGACCATGATAAATCATGGCCAGTTCAGGGAAAGTTTGCTGTAGCAAGAAACTTTTCCAGAGTTGGCTGCATGTATAACACTGTCTCACTGTTAGAGTGATTGGAGGAGAAATACTGTGATACTGTTACATTAGGTTAGTATAAGTGTATAATTTTATGTTTTAGTTGATTCATATGGCTGCGTCTGTGACTTTTGTGGTCTTTTTAGATGTCTTCTTCTGCTTCTGGCTCTGGTGATGGAGATTTTAGGAGGAAGAAATCCTCCAAGCGTAAACATTTAGCCTGTTTAGACTGTAAAACTCCCTTGCCTGACGTCTCCGAATTCACCTGTTGTCGCCAGTGTCGTGGCCCTCCTTCTGAGGAGCCATCCGTACGTGAGGTTGTGACATGGGTGAAAGAATACATGGAGGATTCTCTCAAAGAAATCCGGAATTCTATCTCCCAGATCGCCAAGAGACCACGTCTTGAAAAACATCCTCTCTTGCGGGTCTCGGACGAAGATTTTCAGGTTGTGGATGAAACTTTGTCCTCTGATGACTCCGCTGAAGATGCCAGCAGACCTCTCTTCCCACTCGAGAAAATTAATAGGCTGCTGAAGTCCATCCGGTCTAAGGACCGTGATGTTGATGGGGAAGCCTCCACGTCCACCTATAGAGGGCCCAGAGTCTTCCAAGTGTTACTAATGGACCAAATAGTGGAAGCCCTGGTATGTGCCCCGGGGCTGGAGATATCATTGCCGTTAATTTCAGCACAATACTCAGCGTCAACGCTGGGCGGTAACTAATGCTCCCCAGTGTCATTAAAAAAAATTAAAAAATTTAATGTCTTCAGAGTGGAAATTTCCGGAGAAACCCTTTGTAATTACTGGTAGGTTTAAGACCTTGTTCCCCATTGCAGAGTTTCAACTGGATCAGTGGGGTCCTCCCCCTAAAATGGATATAGCGGTAGCCAAGTTATCTCACCGCACTCTAGTACCATCTGAGGATGGAGCAAATTTACAGGATCCTATGGATAGACGCATGGAGAATACTCTCAAGAAGGCCTACTCAGCGGTCTCTGCCCAGACCTCGGTCGCTGTTGCATCATGTGGAGTCTCAGCCAAACTACGGGCTGATTTGCTCCAGCTTGAGAGGGACATCGATGCTGGTGTCTCCAGAGACGAGCTACTTTCTTTTTTAAGTTTGACTACTTTGACGGCAGAATTTTTAGCTGAGGCCTCCCATTATCAACTAAGGCTGGCGTCAAAGTCCTTGGCGCTTTCCACAGCGGCAAGGAGACCCTTATGGTTAAAACCTTGGAGAGCTGATTTTATCTCCAAGTATAACCTTTGTGCTTTACCATTTGAGCCAGGAAGAGTCTTTGGCAGTAGCCTGGACGAAATTTTAGAGGGCTTGGCTGATAAAAAAAGGCAAAACTCTACCTCAGTCTTTTATGGGTAGATTTGGTTAGCAGTTCCAGAGGGGCTCTAGGTACTACTCTAGAGGCTCTGGACGGAGATTCCCCAAGACTGAGGATAGAAGGAAGCCCAGTTTTTGACATGAGAAGCTGACTTCTTGTGTCCGAGATTCCTGTTGGGGGTCAGACCCTTGGGTCTTACAGTTAATTCAGCGAGGATATGCAATCGAGTTTCTCTGTCCTCCCCGAGATCGGTTTGTCCTAACTCGCTGTCTTCCTGCGTCCCAGCAGGGTATTTTGGAACGCTCCATTTGAGAGTATATCCACAAAGGAGCTCTAGAAGAAGTTCCTTCTTTAGAAGAAGGTTTGGGGGTTTATTCTCCCGTTTTTCTAGTGCCAAGGCCAGCAGGCAGATGGAGGATGATTATAGATCTGAGGCATTCATCAGAAAAAAACGGTTCCACATGGAAACCATAAACTCAGTTTCTTCTTTTCTTCTCCAGGGCGACGTTTTTGTCACCCTAGATCTGAAGGATGCTTATTTGCACGTGCCAATTTACTCTCCGCACAGGAAGTTCCTAAGGATTGCGGTTATAGTTTCCGGCCACAGGAAGTATTATCAGTTCTCGACCCTCCCTTTCAGGATCTCCTCGGCTCCCCACACCTTTACCAAGGTGGTGGCTCCCAAAGTAGCCGCCCTCAGGCTTCAGGGACTCTTTGTGGTACCTTATCTAGACGACTGGCTAATAAAAGCCCAGTCAGTGTCTGTTCTGCTTCAGCATTTACAGATTGCCAAATCCCTGCTTCAAAGCCTGGGATGGCTCATAAATTGGGAGAAGTCAGAAATCGTCCCCTCAACCCAAAGGAAGTTTCTTGGTTACTTCCTAGATTCAGACCAACTGGAAATCTCCTTGACAACTGCAAGGAAAGAGAAATTAAATTACAGCGGTTCGGCAACTTTTCAGGAGGCCGAGAGCATCCATCAGAACTTTGATGAAGATCCTAGGTCTGATGTCATCTTCCATCATGGCAGTTCCTTGGGCCTTATGGCATCTACGTCCTCTTCAGATGGAAATCTTAGGAATTTGGGATCGCTCTCTTCCCGGTCTCAACAGGAGGATTCGACTCTCCCCCAGGGCCTGTCTTTCCCTCAGATGGTGGCTCCACCTCAAGGACGGAAGGTCCATGGTGCAACCTCGTTGGACCCTGTTGACTACAGATGCATCCCTCACGGGATGGGGAGCCCATCTGGACGGAAACTCCATAAAGGGAGTCTGGAGCGCTCCAGAAAGAAGGACGTCGTCCAACTGGAAGGAGCTCAGATCTGTGTACCGTGCCTTACTCCATTTCTCTCCTCTTCTCAAGGGAAGAGCAGTCAAGATTCGCTCAGACAGCATGACGACGGTATTATATGTGAACAGACAGGGAGGCACCAGATCATCATCCCTCCTCAGGGAGGCAGATCTGATTTTTTTCCTGGGCAGAGAAAAATCTGACCCATCTATCCGCGGTTCACATCAAGGGCTCCCTGAACTCAGTAGCGGATCGGTTGAGTCAGGGTCTTGCCGTATCAGGAGAATGGTCACTCAATCCAGAAGTCTTTCATCAGATTACCCTGAAATACGGTCTCCCGGAGATAGACCTCATGGCAACCCGACTCAACGCCAAGGTGGAGACGTTCTGTTCCCTGTACCAGGAGGACAATCCCTTGGCAGTGGATACCCTGTCCATCCCTTGGAGGTCCAGGCTGTCATACATTTTACCTCCAATTCCTATGATACCGAGAGTATTGATAAAAATAAGACAGGACCAAGCCTCTTTAATAGCCATCATTCCATTCTGGCCAAAAAGAGCTTGGTTTTCCCAGCTCATGGTGATGAGTCGAGGGATATATTGGAAGCTTCCCCCCACCCAGAACCTGGGTTTCCCAAGGATCACTGAAGTGCCAGGATCTGAGGAGATTTTTTTTTTTTTTTTTTTTTTTTTAAAAAACACTAATTTTTATTAAAGAGAAGCTTTGGTATACAAGGTAAGAACAAAAACATGTACAACCAAGGGGAGGAGGCTGAGCGCCATGCTCCCAAACAGGATACAAAGGTAACAAATTGCACACAACAATCCAGTAAGAGAAGGGGGGGGAACTCAGACAAAACAAGTGGAACGAAGGAGGGATAGGATGAAGGGGAGTAGAGAATCCACGCTCAAAAGACACGGAGATGGAAATCATCAGAATGGGAACTGAATCCCAAGTATTTCCATCTCCTAACAGACAGATGGGTAGTGCAACATAGACTTGATGGCAACCAGAAACAATGCAAAACTACCAGTGTTTTGTTCTCCAATCCCACCAAATTACCCGTACGCAGTGGATGCATTCTACATGAGCTGGAGAGACAAATATCTTTATGTCTTTCCTCCAGTCCAGATTATTCAGAAACTCCTGCAGAAGATCATTTTGTAAGGTCCATCAGTGATAAGAACAGCACCATTCTGACTCTGGAGGGCTTGGTTTCCTCGATTATTTCAAATTTCGAATGAGCAATGGCCTCTTCCTCAGTATCCATATCTGTTTATTCAGAAAGGTCTATTTCATCCAGAGTTGAGCAAGCTCCATCTTTCAGCTTGGTTTGTGGGGGGTCAAGTACATCAGTAATTAATACTCTATTGGCAGCTCATAAGTATTCTACAAATAAGACTTATCATAAAATATGATCTAAATTCTCTTCTTGGATCAGCGATTCAAAATTTCATTCAGGAGTAATTCCTAGTGTTTTACATTTCTTACAAGATGGCCTTAAATGAATACTCTCAAAGTACATATGACAGCCATTAATGCCATGCCTGATGGAAAATTCTCTGGTCATCCTTTAGTATCAACATTTTTCAAAGCGATTAGGAATCTGAGACCAGAAGTAAAACCTCCTGTACCTGTTTGGGACTTATTTGTTGTTCTTAATTCTCTGACATCCCATCCGTTCGAACCGATCCAGGAGATAGATCTAAAATGGCTATCCTGTAAAGTGGTTTTCCTAGTAGCCATTACATCTCCTAAGAGGCTGGGAGAATTACAGCCCTTATCAGCTACAAGCCTGTATTTGAGAGTCTTGCCCAATGAAGTCCTCCTGGGAACTCTGCCAAGTTTCATACCTAAAGTTCCTTCTTTTCAAAATATTAATAAAGATTCCTCCTTACCAGTTTTCTATCCTCATCCTGAGACAGAAGAACAGATATGTTTCCACACTTTAGATGTTAAAAGAGTTATTCTGACCTATCTGGATAGAACCAATGATTTCAGAAAGCAGGAAAATTTATTTGTACTTTTTTCAGGTGCTAGAAAGGGGATGAAATCCTCTAAAGACACATTGGCCAGGTGGATCAAATCTACTATTCTGGAGGTTTATAGATTAGCAGATCTCTCTTTACTAGCCTCTCCAAAGGCACATGCCACACGTTCTACGGCAATTTCACAAGCTGAAGATGTGCCAGTATCTATTCTGGATATTTGTAATGTTGCTTCTTGAAGCTCTTCTTCTACCTTCATCAAGTTTTATCGCCTTGACATCCACTCTGAGGGTGCAGCCTTTGGCACAGCAGTACTTAATACAGTTTCCAGTTGATAATCTCTCTCCCCTC
Source organism: Leptodactylus fallax (assembly GCA_947044405.1). NCBI lineage: Eukaryota > Metazoa > Chordata > Amphibia > Anura > Leptodactylidae > Leptodactylus > Leptodactylus fallax. The sequence continues at coordinate 1,440,344 of CAMRHE010000148.1, read as the reverse complement.
CCTTCTGTGCTGCCGCAGGCCAAATAGGAAAGACAAAATTGGGTTTACCTGGAATTTTACTTTCCTTGAGTCTGAAGGCAGCACATCATTCCCACCCAATTTAAGTAAAAAAAAAAAAAAAAAAAAAAACTTGTCCATTAAAACACAGTGGGGGGAGGGGTTCTTATACCATTAATTATGCTAATTAAGTGTTTCATTGCTATGTAGGTGGGCCAGTCCTAGGAGGAGTTTAAAGAAAATGTACTAATGGGGAATAGTGGTGACGATGCAGGATACCAACTTTTAACCCCTTAAGGACCCAGCCCAAAAGTGCGTTAAGGACCAGGCCTCGTTTTTCAAAAATGACATGTGTCACTTTATATGGCAAGAACTTTGAGACGCTTTAACTTACACAAGTGATTTTGAGATTGCTTTTTCATGACACATTGTAATTCATGTTAGTTGTAAACACTAATGAATATTTTTGCAGTTATTTATAAAAAAAAAGGAAATTTGAAAAAAAAAAAAAAAAAAATTCGCAATTTTCAAAATGTGAAATGCTCTGCTTTTCAGACAGATAGTCATACCACCCAAATACATTAATAAATATTATCTACCATATCTCTGCTATATCGGCATCATCTTTTAATCGTCCTGTAATTTATTTTGGACGTTAGAAGGCTTACAAATGTAACAGCGATTTTCCAGATTTCAAAGAAAATTTCCCAAACTAATTTTTTAGGGACCACTTCAGTTCTGAAAGGGATTATAAAGGCCTATATATTAGAAACCCCCATAAATCACCCCATTTTCAAAACTGCACCCCACAAATAATTCACAATAGCATTTGGGAAGTTTTTAAGCATTTCACTGGAATTAAAACAATATGGAGGTGAAATTTAGACATTTCATTTTTTTCCACTAATCTCTTAATCCCTAAAATTAACACATTCACAAAGGGTTAAAGAAGAAAATGCATCTCACAGTTTGTTATGCAATTTCTCCAGAGCACAGAAATACCCCACATGTGGGTGTAAACTGATGTTTGGGTGAATGGCAGCGCACGGAAGGGAAGGAGCGACACTGGACGTTTGAAAAGCAAATTTTGCTGAAATATTTTTCAGGTGCCATGTCTCATTTGCAAAGTACCAATACTCCATTTCCATTTTGGAAACTACATCCCTCACAGAATTCATCAAGGGGTATAGTGAGCATTTTGACCCCACAGCCGTTTCACAGATTTTACGAACATTGGGATTTATAAATGAAAAATTACTAAAACGTCACTTTATCCCCAAAGTTTTCATTTTCACAAGGAGAAAAAGCATCCCACAGTTTGTTAAACAATTGATCCTGAACACGGCAATACCCAATATGTGGTCGTAATCTGCTGTATGGGTACATGGTGGGGCTTGGAATGGAAAGAGCGCTATTTTGCTTTTGGAGGGCAGATTTTGCTGGAATAGTTTTCAGGTGCCATGTCGCATTTGCAGAGCCCCCAAAGTACCAATACAGTGGAAACCCCCTAAAAGTGACCCCATTTTGGAAACTAAACCCCTCACAGAACATGTCAAGGGGTATAGTGAGCATTTTGACCCTACAGCTGTTTCACAGATTTTATTAACATTGGGACATTAAAATGAAAAATTACTTTTTTTTCCAATAAATCATCAATTTATCCCCAAATTTTTCATTTTCGCAAGAGGACAAAGGAGAAAAAGCACCCCAAAGTTTGTTACACAATTTCTCTTGAACACAGAAATGCCCCATATGTGGTTGTAATCTGCTGCATGGGTACATGGCAGGGCTCAAAATGGAAAGAGCACTATTTAGCTTTTGGAGGGCAGATTTTGCTGGAATAGTTTTCGGGTGCCATGTCGCATTTGCAGAGCCCCTAAAGTACCAATACAATGGAAACTCCCAAAAAGTGACCCCATTTTGGAAACTACACCCCTCATAGAATTTATCTAGGTGTATAGTGAGCATTTTGACCTCACAGCTGTTTCACAGATTTTATTGACTTTGGGATGTAAAAATGAAAAATTACTTTTTTTTTTTTTCCAATAAACCGTCCATTTAGCGGCATATTTTTAATTTTTGCAAGTGATTAAAGAAGAAAAAACACCCCACAGTTTGTTACACAATATGTAGGTATAAACTGCTGCTTGGGCACACAGCAGGGCTCAGAAGGGAAGGAGCACTTTTTTTTTTTTTTTTTAGCTTTTGGAGTATAGATTTAGAGGGACTTTCTGGACGCCATGTTGTTTTTGCAGAGCCCTGGAGGTGCCAGTAAATTGAAATTCCCCAAGAAGTGACCCCATTTTGTAGGGACAATTTTAGGGTCTCTGCAAACGTGACATGGTGTCCAAAAACCAACAATCTAAATATGCGCTCCAAATGCACATAACGCTCCTTCACATCTGTGCCCTGCTCTGTGCCCAAATGGCAGTTTATATCCACATGTATGACACTGTTGTACCCAGGATAACTTAATGCCATACGTGGGTATAAACTACTGTTTGGGCACAGCCGGGCACAAAAGGGAAGGAGCGCTATTTTGGTTTTTGGAGCACAGTTTAATTTTTGGACACTATGCCACTTTTGCAGAGCCCCTGAATTGCCAGTAAAGTGGAATCCGCAGACATGTCGCCCTATTTTGGAAACTACACCCTTCAAGGGATTTATCAAGTGGGGTAGCAAGCATTATTAACCCTTAAGTGTTGCAGTAATTTAATTTCCAGAAATGAATGTGCAGCTGATAATGAAAAGTTAAAAATGAAATTTTTCATAGATACGCCATTTCAGTGCCCGATATGTTGTGCCCAGCTTATGTCTGCTCAGATACACACTCCAAAAACTGTTAAGCGGGGATCCTGGGCACTACAGCTTTTGGAGCATTCGTCTGTAATACAAGCTGGGCACATATTACAAACAAATGACGTATTCCTGGAAAAATTGTCATTTTCACCTTTCACCATCAGCTGCGTATTCATTTATGGATCATTAATTATAGCAATGCTTGGGGGGTCAAAAATGCTCCCTGAACTCCTGAATAAAATCCTTCAGGGGTGCAGTTTCCAAAATGGCGTGACATGTCAGGGGATTCCACTTTACTGGCTTTTCAGCTCGGCAAAAGTACAATGGCGTCCAAAAACCAAACCGTCCAAGTCTGTGCTCTAAAAACCAAATAGCGCTACTTCCTTTCTGCACCCGGCTGTGCCCTAACAGCAGTTTATACCCACATATGACATTAAGTACGTTACCCTGGATACACTAGTGTCATACATGTGGGTATAAACTGCAGATTGGGCACAGAAGGGAAGGAGCGCTATATGGCTTTTGGAGTGCAGATTCAGATGTTTGAGACCTGGACAACGTCATATTTGCAGAGCCTCTAAAGTACCAGTAAAGCGGAATCCCCTAGGGAATGACCACATTTTGAAAACTGCACCCCTCAAAGAATTTATCAAGGGGTGTAGTGAGCATTAGTATCCCAGACGTGAATACACAGCGGATGGGGAAAAGTGAATGAATATGTAAGCTATGCGTAGTACATTGGTTACACTAAATTCCCTACTATTTCCCCAGTAGTTCCAATTATTGGGGGGTCACTTCTGGTTTATTATCCCTCATAAGCTCTAAATCTGGTTTGTTCCCTGATATATGCTCGCACAGCTTATACATTCCCTTCATGACTCAGCCAGTTTTGTTCTAATGATTTGGCGATTTTTGGAGTTTTTGTCTTCACATTGTACGAGCTATATTTTCTTTATTTTTCTGGTGATGTAGCCATATGAGGGCTTGTTGTTTGCGGTATGAGATGTATGTTGTATTGACATCATTTTTGGGTGCCTACAACTTATTAAATAAATTTTATTAACTCTTTCTTGGTGGATTAAAAAAAAAAACCACTCTGGCATTGTGTTTTACCTTTAAAATTTTTCGCCGTACAGCGTAAGTAACATGTTACCTTTATTCTGCGGGCCAGTACGATTACGGCGATACCCATTTATATTGTTTTTGTATGCGATAGTAATTTTGCAGAGCAAAAACCCATTTGGGGTCATAAATCAATTATTTTTGCATCGCCATCTTCTGAGATGCATAACATTTTTATTTTGCAGTTTACAGAGTTGGTTTAGGGCTTATTTTTTTGCGTGACAACCTGTGCTTTTTACTGGTACTGTTTTGGGGTAGATATGACTGTTTGATCACTTTTTATGGCATATTTTGTAAGGCGAGATGGGGAAAAATCATTACTTCTGACGTTTTTTTCCCCCAACGTTCACTGTGTATGTTAAGTATTGTTTCAGTTTTATTGTACAGGTTGTTACGAATGTGACGATACAAAATATGTACTGTTTTTATTATTATAATATATATATATATATATATATATAATTCATTTTATATAGGAAAAGGGAATTTTTGGGGCTTTATTATTAGACATACAAGTGTCTTGCAGTCTATACAGGAAGTCAGCACTATGCAGATGCATAGCCTGACTTCCGGAGGTTCCGGCAGGATCAACCAGGTAGTGGTGGCTCCAGGCAGCCTGGGCTCACTGGGCAGACCATGGGCTGCAGATTATAGATATTGGCACCCCCTGATCTTGCCGCGGGGGACGGAAACATGGCAGAACCTCTTCGATGCCGCGGTCATGTTTGACTGCGGCATCCAAGGGGTTAAAACCTCTGATCAGAACTCAGTTCCGACCGGAGGTTATGAAGCAGGGTGATAGCTGTCAGTTACAGCTAACACCCGGTTCCGATGTCGCCCGCCCAAATAGAGAGCAGATGGCTGGCCTGGGGCGTAGTATTACGCCCTGGTGCACGAAGTACCTAGCACCCAGGATGTAATAGTACGTCCAAGGTCGTTAAGGGGTTAAAGTTAGCACATGGTTTGGCAACATAATGATATTAATGACATCTAATAAACATTGAAATGTTATAGGGGTTTGTTTGTCAGATGACTAAGTGTGGGTTAATTCAATTTGATAACCCTTATCACACCATGGACCTTGGTATTGTTTTATATAGAGAATCTGTACACTTCTGAGAAATCTTCCAAGAGCCTCTTACTGGGACATGGTGATAATTGAACACAGGGCCTGCAATTTATCATCTTGTAGGCACCCGATGGGACAAGAAACATTATCATCAGGCTCTATATGTATGCATATGTGTTACAACTCACCAGATCGGCAACTCAATATTTGTCCAGCTGGTGTATAAATGACGGTTTATTTAGGGGTAGACACCTGTGAATCAGAACAGGTCCACAAATATATAAAGTAGAAAGTCCAGCGCCATCAGTTAAAATCTGCTTTATTTCCTTACTTTTAAAAGCAGCAAGTTCAGCAGCCGACTGGCTTCAATCAGCAAGTTGGCTTGAAACTAGTTGGCTGCTGAACATGCTGCTTTTAAAGTAAGGAAACAGAGTGGATTTAACAGCGGAGAGAAAAAAGCATTTTGCACATACGATATACTACATTTTCTAGATTTGTTTGAAGAATTGATTTATGTAAAGTTTGTTGAGAAGCAAGTGACAATTACATCTCTACTTGCTGCATACCCAGAGCAATTTATGGTTATTCAACCTACGGCAGTGGTTTCTCTGCGATTGCCTTATCTATAAATTAAGCACAATGGATCACATTTATTAATGTCTTGTAAGCCAGATTTCTGGTCTACACGGCATAAAGAGACACATTTTTTTGCAGGCAGGGCCATTAGCCCCACCAGATTTATCTTAATTTACGCCAGAAATCTGGCAAAAATGATGTGGGAAATATAAGGCCCAACTCTGCTGCCGTCATGAAGACTGGTGTTAGCAACACCAATCTTCATGAATGTGCCCCAATGTTATTGCATGCGGTAATCATAGCTTGGCTGCAATGTGTTCTTGCACCCTTAGAAAATAGTTGAAAGCTAAGTAATTTCTAATCAATTATTTCCTATAATTGATAAAATGTAGAAGGAATTTTTTTACACCATTTCTGTCATCAACATATTTATCTGCTGGCTGAACATGACTATTGCAACAATAGTAACTATGTCCAGACCGCCTAGTCAGTAAAAATATTATATGAGTGTTATATCAATTCCTCAAGGTACTATTTACATCCTGGAGATGGACACCGATGCACGGCTTGTTTCAGGGCACTGCTGTGATTACTGTACTGTAAGAATCAGTGCACCTACGTGATGATCACTTGACCGGGCCGCAATCTTCTGGAACTACAGAATGCAGATTCTCATTGGAAGGCAGCAAGCAGAAAAACAGTAAGGCATTGATACAAAGTATAACAGTAAAAATGGATAACTTTCCCTCACACCATCACCATAATTTTTTTTTGTGCTAAATCTGGAATACCCATCTATATAATATACTTTTATGTTTCTGTATACAAATATGTCACCACATATTAAATAGTTGTTAGTTTCATTTATTTATCTGGATATATTCCTGTTTCCATATCTAGGCACAACCCAATGACTGTATGTTTGACACAATGTACAAGAACTGACGTATTCTACAAAAACAGGAAACTTCTGCCTGAGAATTGTATTATGTACAAAGAGCATCCATCAATTAAAATGGCCACCTCCATGGAGCAGTTTAAGCTTGTTTTACCCAGGAACATAAAGGAATGTGATGCTCTTTAACCCCTTCACTGCAAAAGCAGACAAAAAAACAGGCATTTTGTAATTTTCATAATTGTTATAATTTAACATACACAAGTAATACTGGTACTTACTGCTTGATCTGTAATGAAAGTGATCATAATACACTCTAATATAATACTCATCAGTGATGAAGCCTTCTTAAGTGACAGGTAATTAATAGCCATCAAAGATAACTTTTACTGTAACAATAGGGAATTGTCATTTTGCATACAATCTTCCATAGAAGTCATGGTCTGAATATGTATAGGTATTTACATTGTACTATGAAATCTTTCACTGGTCATACCTGGCTTAACACACAGACGTATGTAAAGCCAAAGCTTGATTGTGCGGTGTGTGATAAACTTTACATACTGGAACATCCATTGGGAGATTGCTTTAAACATACTAATAATTTAATCAATGATCATGTCAGTGCACAAACACCTAACTAGTAAAACTAAAACTGGGGTAGTAACAGAGTAAGTTACTTATGTGGCTCCAAAGCAAAATAATGCTGCACTAGCACATACAGTGGCGTTAAGATGATTAGCTCTGAGAAAGCTTTAAAAAGCATGTACTAAAGGGCTTGTCCCATCATAGTCAACATCTTTCAGAATGCATCCCCTGAGTCATAAGATGTGCTGGATCCCACTTCTTTCAGCTGTTTTTGCCAGGGGAAGCCATTTCCAGACAGGAATTTCACCTGCAAGGTTGCTGTATAGGAAATGTAGTATTACATGGCAGCCTTTCAAATGAGGGGGAATCTGCTCAGGCCCGATCAGAAGATGCCCTTATATGATGTTCATATACCCTAATAGGGCATATGAACAAAGGCTACATGAGACAACCCCTTCAAGGAACAAGCAAATATATTTTCCTTACAACTATACAACCAGAAGTGGAAACATTGTGTAATATGTATTACAGTCTATTGGGTTTATACAGCTCTGTGTTTTTACAGTGTATTTTCTTCTGTGTGATTATGTTTGAATATAAGAGGCCTCTGATTTCTGTCCTCCGACTTCTATGGAAAGAAAAACTGCTAAAAATGCAGACAGCACATTTAAATTAGGATGTATAAATACCATGTAAATAGCAGCATATTCAGGAAATAGCTCCGTATTTGGCACATTCCCAAGTATGGATGCGCATGTTATTGAGCAGCTTACTCCATGAAACAAGCACACACTCACAAGTTCCCCATTTCATTACTGGAATTAACACTCCTGAGAGCTTTGACTTACTGTCACTGGATATGGGCATTTGGTAAAGAGTGCATTAACCGTGTATAAATGACATTTTAGATATGCATTCAGGCCAATTTAATGAGAGTCAGAGCTGACAGTGCTGTACAGGTATAGAAAATCCATTTCAGGCACAGACTTAGCAAATGCTGTCCTGCAGTGGAAGGGTTAAACAAAATCACCTCTCCTCCTCTTCCCTTTTGCATATCTTCCAAGTCTCATGCTGTTATGGACATTCTTCTATATACAATATTATACAATAATAATTAAGTGGAGTACAATAACCACAGAATTAAAATACCGTTAGCAATTTTAACACATTTTCCTCTTACTCCAGAAGGTACACACAATGAGCAGAAGGTGCACCCAGACCAATCAATGGATGAAGCCAATTGACTCCTTATTTCACAGGTCACGTGGTTAACAGTTGTGGTCCAGAATTCCTTGTAGCTCATTTCCATATATTTGTAAAGCTGTAGATTTATATTACTCAGGAACAATGTTTTTATACAAGGGTTTTCTCCCTTCTCATTACAGTATATACAATGGAGTGTTAAACAATCCTATGACACTGTAGTAGTAGAATCCATAGTGGTTTTTACCTGTTCTCCTAAAGTACAGATGCGTCATCACCTTCTACAGCCAGAGCATGAGGTCTGGACAAACACTGTTGTGTAAAAGTCCACTCCACAGTATAGCCCACGTACAGTGAGTATGAGAAAAATTGTTGTGTTTTATGTAAAAACAGGACAAAATATTTAATGTGAACTACAGATCAGATGTGAATAATGTTGAAGTTTTCATCAAGCAATGAGTCTTGTAAATTTCCTTATTCACATGTTACTAGGAAACACAGGTCCCACCGCCAAGCTCCTCACTTTTATAAAATAATTTAAAAATGACAACTCAACCAAATGAAACCCACAAGAAAGCATTTAAAATACTAAACAGATGAAAATCCTTCCTGGGATATCAGGAGATCAGTTTAACAGAGCTTCATGAATGTCTTGGAGTCGCACAAAAACCTAACTGCAACTCACAAGGCTAAGTCCATAGCTTCCCAAAATGCCAACCATAGTCTTATGCACTTGAAAAAGGGCTTCTGCTTGCAGGTTGCAGCTTCTGAAAGTCCACAACCAGTTGTTCTCATCTTTGTTGATTCCCATTGGGCAACATGCAGTCAGTCTCGCAGACCAGAATTGCTATATTGATGTTACTGAGCATTACTAAACAAATAAGAACAAAAAAGCTAAGGTGCTTTAGTTTCCAGAAAAGTCTGGAAAGAAACAGCTTGTTGTGGGTTTACAGGATTTAGCTGCAGGCTGTTATGTGGTACCCCCATGTTAGAATTTGTCAGTGGTGTCCTGCATTTTTGATAACGCTATCCCTGAAATTTCATGCATCAGACAGGCAGCTCTGGATGCGGTCAATCCACTGCTGAGCCTGGGCAGGGTCTTGGGCACAGAAATTATATACTCGCCGAGTTGTCTTCAGCTGAAATGAAAATTTAAAAAAAAAAAAAAAAGGTAAAAAAAGTATAATGAAAAAATATACAAAAATACATATTTAATATTTTAAACTAACAGTAACAGCATTTACAGATTTACTTTACATCAACCACACAGGCCATATACACCATAATGTGGAGATGTTCATGAGGTTTATGGGAAAGATTTCTGGACCTGCTTTGTGACCCGTGGTGAGGCCATTGTGCACTGAAGGGCTTCGATCATCCCCTATTGTTATCTATATAGATGACACCTGTCACTGTATACTTGCTTATGATACAAGATACTGCTGCAAAGAAATTTCCTACAGAACTGGAAATGTCAATTATTAGGCTTTGTGGCCAGAGTAAAAAAAAATGCAAGTTTTTAGGATATATTTCTTTATTTTTTTCTTTTAATATATATATATATATATATATATATATATATATATATATATATATATATATATATAACACCCCCACACGGAAAATTTTAAAATCACCACCAAAAAAAATATTGTTAAAAAATATGTTTAACAAAAGTCGTAATGAAAAAAATAGGTAATTTTGTCATGACACATTCCCTTTAACATAGATTAAAATGATTAAATGTTGACTATTGTCAGAATGGTTTAAAGGGAACACACAGCTTACAGCTTCATAAATCCCCCATGCAACTCAATAAATCCTTCTTTAGTAAGCTTCTCCCCACAGGCAACTTCAAACAGCCAATAGCTAGTTAACTATTCAACAATATTACTGTATCATCGAAAGCAGAAATGTATAAAATTCTACATCAGAAAAATGAAGTGTCGACCTTATCAAACGTAATAGAAAAATAACAACAGAACCGACCTAAAAACAAAATGGCGTTTATAATAGACATTCACTTACTGCTTGTGAGAGAAAAGGAATAAGCGTAGACTTACATCAAAAAATGCTCTTTCATCTACATTCTTGGGAGCACCCATTGTTGGTGTACCAGCAGAAATTGCCTCTACCTCTGCAAGATCAATCACTCCTTTACATTCAGTGTCTGTACGGCTCTCATAATATCTTAGCTAATTGAGAGAAAAATAATTTAAGGTTAGAAGTCTTAAGAGTGTTTTAGTGTAATGGAAATAACAAACCACATACATTGCTCACAAATACTAATAGAATTTCTGTCAAGATTCAGTCCTTTAGGGCTTCTCTTGTGCATCAGGAAATGTCTGTTTGCATGCCAAGTCTACTCAGTAAAAATGGCAGATCCAAACAGCTGCATAAATAGGCTAGTGGCAAGTAACTTATCCCCTTATGAGTGGAGAATAGCTGCAAGGGACATTAAAGGGGTGTTCTCTGACTTTTATATGGATGACCTAGTCTTGATAGGTCATCAATATCATATCAGTGGGGGGGGGGATCAACACCCAAAACCCCTGCCGATCAGCTAATTGAAGGGGAGTGGCACACGGTTGAGCACTGCATTGTGCATACTGCAGCACCTGTGCCTAGTATCACTCAGTCCCATTTGCTTGAGTCCACCAAAAATCATGCACAAAATATTGTGGCCAGCCGTGCCGTTTCATCTGGTAAAATACAGTGCCTAGCGAAAGTATTCGGCCCCCTTGAACTTTTCAACCTTTTGCCACATTTCAGGCTTCAAACATAAGGATATAAAATTTTAATGTTTTGGTGAAGAATCAACAAGTGGGACACAATTGTGAAGTGGAACGAAATTTATTGGATATTTTAAACTTTGTAAAAAATAAAAAACTGAAAAGTGGGGCGTGCCAAATTATTCAGCCCCCTTAAAGTTAATACTTTGTAGCGCCACCTTTTGCTGCGATTACAGCTGCAAGTCGCTTGGGGTATGTCTCTATCAGTTTTGCACATCGAGAGACTGAAAATCTTGCCCATTCTTCCTTAGAAAACAGGTCGAGCTCAGTGAGGTTGGATGGAGAGTGTTTGTGAACAGCAGTTTTCAGCTCTTTCCACAGATTCTCAATTGGATTTAGGTCTGGACTTTGACTTGGCCATTCTAACACCTGGATACGTTTATTTGTGAACCATTCCATTGTAGATTTTGCTTTATGTTTGGGATCATTGTCTTATTGGAAGATAAATCTCCGTCCCAGTCTCAGGTCTTTTGCAGACTCCAACAGGTTTTCTTCCAGAATGGTCCTGTATTTGGCTCCATCCATCTTCCCATCAATTTTAACCATCTTCCCTGTCCCTGCTGAAGAAAAGCAGGCCCAAACCATGATGCTGCCACCACCATGTTTGACAGTGGGGATGGTGTGTTCAGGGTGATGAGCTGTGTTGCTTTTACGCCAAACATATCGTTTTGCATTGTGGCCAAAAAGTTTGATTTTGGTTTCATCTGACCAGAGCACCTTCTTCCACATGTTTGGTGTGTCTCCCAGGTGGCTTGTGGCAAACTTTAAACAAGACTTTTTATGGATATCTTTGAGAAATGGCTTTCTTCTTGCCACTCTTCCATAAAGGCCAGATTTGTGCAGTGTACGACTGATTGTTGTCCTATGGACAGATTCTCCCACCTCAGCTGTAGATCTCTGCAGTTCATCCAGAGTGATCATGGGCCTCTTGGCTGCATCTTTAATCAGTCTTCTCCTTGTTTGAGATTAAAGTTTAGAGGGACGGCCAGGTCTTGGTAGATCTGCAGTGGTCTGATACTCCTTCCATTTCAATATGATCGCTTGCACAGTGCTCCTTGGGATGTTTAAAGTTTGGGAAATCTTTTTGTATCCAAATCCGGGTTTAAACTTCTCCACAACAGTATCACGGACCTGCCTGGTGTGTTCCTTGGTCTTCATGATGCTCTCTGCACTTTAAAGAGAACCCTGAGACTATCACAGAGCAGGTGCATTTATACAGAGACTTGATTATACACAGGTGGATTATATTTATCATCATCAGTCATTTAGGACAACATTGGATCATTCAGAGATCCTCACTGAACTTCTCGAGTGAGTTTGCTGCACTGAAAGTAAAGGGGCCGAATAATATTGCATGCCCCACTTTTCAGTTTTTTATCTTTTACAAAAGTTTAAAATAAGCAATAAGTTTCATTCCACTTCACAATTGTGTTCCACTTGTTGATTCTTCACCAAAAAATAAAAATTTTATATCCTTATGTTTGAAGCCTGAAATGTGGCAAAAGGTTGCAAAGTTCAAGGGGGCCGAATACTTTCGCAAGGCACTGTAAGATGTGAACTCCGATTATTAAAAGAGAGAAAGGCAATAACTGCACAAGCCCCCTATTGTTTTACAAAGAAAAGGCTAAATCTTTCTGTCACTAGGGAGCCTGGCCCTCCTTCCGCACTCCCCCCCCCCCCCCTTAAATCTACATTACAGTATTATGACTAAAGCTGCTTTGTACTGCAGATTCCTACGTGTGAATGTACCCTTAAGCCCACATCCTGCATGCTACGGTCCTTGTGCCTAAGAATTTAGATGGTGGGTTCTGCTATTTACTCAGTAATGTTCCTGCTACTATGTTTTTGTGTCCTTCAGAACAGCAGACAGAAACGGATGTTTTTTTTTTTTTTTTTTTTTTTAATAAACGATGATGTCTATGTAAACAGATGGCCATCCGTTTGTCGGATGTAAAATAAAAATGGATCTGAATGGAGCCTAAGGCCTAACTTTCTTCCCGTGTCTCCTGCATTTCATGCTCACTCCTCTGCATAAACTTGTGAAGAGATGTACCCACCTGATTTCTGTGACCTGCAGTCAGTCTTGAGAGGGATAAAACAGTGAAAGTCATTTTAGGAAAGGGAGGAGAGCAGGGAAAGCGCCAGGTAAGAGCAGAGAGAGAATTTATCTGACAAGTTATATTACAAAGTTTATTATAATTGCTTTAAACACAAATATGAATACCTGGTGCTTAGTCTTGTCCAACACAAACCAGCGAGGTTTCCAGGGTTTCATAAATGCACCTCTTTTACACAAAATTCCCTCGTATGATCTAAAATAAAATAGAAAAATATTTTTTTATTTATTATCCAGATTGCTTTACATGGCAATTTATGATCAGAAAAGGATTAATTAGTTGACCTGAGAACATCATTTCACAGCCACAGTTACTTGTTTAGAAGCTATTCCAGAACTTAAAACATATGAATAAATATGAATAAATCAGCGATTTACAAGAAAATGGGGCTCCAAAGCAGAGGTATATTTGAAAGCTCTAAAATCATCTCTAAAAAGGTGTGGTGTCTACAACTCTACTGTGGTTAAGATTATAACCAATTTACTGCTGATAGACTCCTCCCTTTAATGCGACATGTCAGGGGACAGCATTGTCGACAAACTGGAATAAACAGTGACCCCTAGAATTAAATGGTGGCTGCCTTAAAGGGGTTTTCCCTGATAAGGGTTTCACTTGCTCTTCTGTCTCCTCTCCTCCAAATCCTGGTTTCAGGAGGTCGAAAGGTGCAAGACAATTGGTGATGCACTCATCCTTTTTCGACATGGAGAACGAGATTTGGGAGGACCGAAACGTTATTAATGTTGTGGCATAATTAATGCAATACTAATGACATTTAGATGGATGAATGAATAAGTCTTCACAGATTTGTATATGAACTGGAGTCCAATTTACATAACAGGCACCTGCCATAACATATTATGGGGAGTTAAGCAGTTAAAAACCTCTTAAAGGGGGTGTCCAGAAATTGGATCAAACCCTGTGGAGACCAAGGGACATGTAAAATATATGCATCTTAAACACAAAAAAAAAAAAAAAAACATACTGGTGTCAGGTCAGTCTCATGCCAAGGCCTGGATGCTGAAAGCTCGGCATTCCACGTGTCTACTGAGACCAATCAGTGGCCTCCTCAGTGATTGGGATGCAGGACTTCTGGCATCCAAGCACTGGCACAAGCACAACTGGACACTGACAGCATACAACTGGAAACAGGTGAGTATGTTTTATTATTTTACATCTCCCCCAGGCTCCAGATGCACATATGGAGATTCACATATATAATCTTCGATGAAAAAGATTAGTGATTTAAGCTGTTTATTAGCTTAATTCACTTGAAGGCTGCTACCTTTATCAATTTATTTCAGTTTATGGCAGAGCAAGACTCTTGGAATTCCTGCAGCCCTACTGAATTGGAGCTAAAATGACTTAGAAGCTAATAAAATTGTTTAAGGGGCCGTTCACACATAGGAATTTGACACTGATTCCACCCAGATTCTGCCTCACATTGTTTTCAATGGGAGGCAGAGATCACAGCAGGACGCTGTAAAAATAAGCTTGCTCAGTCCGGGCTCCAGACTCCGCCCTGATTAGGCCCATTTACCTCTGCATTCTGCCACTGGAAGCCAGTGGACAGAAAATGAAGAGGAATTCTTATTTATTTTCCGTATAAACGATCCCTTTACAGCTGCACTGATTCAAGCGGACAGCCTCTCTCCCTCTCTCTGCAGTGTGACTGGATAATGGGGAGAGGGAAGAGTGTTATCTCCACAGGGATTGGGTTATAATCTCCCTACAGCTGTAACAAGGCAGACAACTATACCAAATTTCAGTTAGAGGATTAAGAAGAACATAATGTCTGTAGCACAAACAGTTGACATTTGTAAGGAAAGGCTCAACAAAGGCATTGTACACTAAGATCTAAGAGCACTGTGAGGTTTTTATTTTTTTTAGTGGAGGTGTATTGTAAGCATAATGGGCATGAACGTGGATATAGTGCCACTGCTCCTTTTTACTATCAACTGACGGGATCCCTACTGATGCTGTCTTCTGACATGCTTAAATCACATTCAGCTATTAAAAAAATAAATATAAAATAGTAAAGCAAAGTATTTACAGTCATTATGCAGCATTTTATGGAGACTGCACTATGGAACACTGTTAGAAGCAGGATTATGCTTTAAAATTGTAGAGATTATAATGGATTATACAACTATGTGCGGTTACCGGTTCTCTCTTTCTGCAGTGTTGAACTGATTGTATAAGGTACTAGTGCTGTTTCGTGCTCCCAGTTTCCCTGCACCAGTGGGAGTGCTTGTTGTGCTTGGACCACTCTCCAAGCTCAAATTTAGCGTAGATCCTACACCACTCTCCTGCAGGTAAATACCCAGAGATTGCCGCTGTGAGGACACACTTGATGACATCAGCAAAGCACTGGATTTCTGGGAGATAATAAAAATTCCATTAGAACACAGAATTTTATTACATACAAGCATTAAATTGAATGATGATAGCCAGAACTGTAAAATACAAATAAAATCCCCCTATTCAAAAAATAAGTTGCAACATACCTAATATACCCCTAAATATGACTCATTTTTACTACACACTCACCCGGCTCTCATGGCGGACTTCTGATCTATGGGCAGCTTTTACTTTATCCCATGTTTCCTTCCACCTTTCAGGAACAGGACGCAAATCCATCTCAAGATTTTGCAGCTCCTATGAAATAACAGTATTTTTTTGGTCTTGAGCAGTGAGATCATGGACAATATAACACAGAATGTGACAATGAGTTAAGACAAAATAGAACATTATGGTTAAATTATGAACTCATGAAAACCCATCCATATGCTCTGCATGTATCACCCGATTGGCTTGGGAGCCAAATTCTGACAGGAAATGTCTCTGAGGGAACCTCTTTAATTCCTTAAGCATACGGCCTCAAATCACTTTAAGGCTACGGCCTCATGTTGTGGGAAACGCAGCTTTTTTTGTTGCAGATTTTGTTGCGGTTTTTTGAGCCAAAGCCAGTAGTGGATTTAGCAGCAGGTAGAAGTATAAGAACTTCCTATATATTTCCCATTCCTTTTGTAGCCATTCTTGGCTTTGGCTCAAAAAACCACAGCAAAATCTGCAACAAAAAAAGCTGCATTTCCACAACGTGGGGCCGTAGCCTAAATGACACAGCTCCATTGTTCAAATTTTACTTGTGTCCCTTGATGTTGTAATAATGGTTGAAAACACTTTAATCGTGCAGTTGCTGAAACGGGGAACCGGCTGTAACTTCATCCGGAGCTCCCAGAGAGAAGGCAGGGAAGGTTTATTACCTTCCCTGCCTTCCTGATCGCTGTGTATGCAGTGCTCAATGAGCACGGTATACACCGCTATGGGCACCGCCATCTTGCAGCTCCCCTCTGACACTGCGGTCACATGATCTGCCGAGATCAGCGTCTGTAATAGCTGCTGGGTCCTACAAGACCCAGATCAGCTCTATAGTAATGGGCATGAGGCTGTATTCCTCCTGCAACTGGGGCTAAATGTACCAGTCCCAGTTACAGGGGAAATCAGCCTGCCCAACAAAAAAAAAAAAAAGTAATCAGATGTCCCCAAAGGTCTATTATGACCTTATGGGGACACAATGTAAAAAAAAAAAAAAAAAAAAAATTAATAGAAAAGTTAAAAAAAAATTGTAAATAAAAACAAACAAACAAAAAAAAAAACCTAATAATAATACGCCAATAACATGCCCTTATAACAGGTTATAGCCCCACGCCCGACAACACCATAAAAAATAAAAATTACCGTAACGGAGAGGAAAAACTGGTTTATAAAGTTTTTTAGTAGCACTTTGTGTTATTAAATAAAAAAAAAAAATGAAAAACACATGCAGAAATAAAAACAACATAAAAATAAAGCCCTATGTGTCACCGAAAAAAGACACAGAAATTAGTTGAATAACCCAAATGATAAAAATGTTACAGCCCTCAAAACCACACATAAAAAAAACCCAAAAATGTGTTTGGTTCTGGACCAAAAACTGGCCTGGTACTGAAGTGGTTAACTTACCTAAGTGATTTTGAGACTGTTTCGTGACCCATTGTACTTCATTGTGTCAATGTTAGTTAATATTTTTTTTTCATTTATTTTATATAAAAAAATGGGTATTTTTGTGGAAAGATGTGAATTTTTCTAAATTTGAAAAACTCTGCTTTTTAAACAATCATACCTAGATTTAGTTAATAAATATTGTCTATCATATCTATGCTTTAGGTTGGCATCATTTTTGAAACATTCTTTACTTTTATAGGCTGTTAATAGGCTTAAAAGTCTAACAGCAATTTTCTAAAGTTTCAAGAAAATTTCCAAAATCCATTTTTAGGGACCATTTCAATTCTGAAGAAGCTTTTGAAGGCCTATATATTCGAAAATTCCCTAAAATCACCCGATTTTAAAAACAGCATTTAAGAAGTTTGTTAACCAAAAAGCTACATGGATAGTGAAATTGAGAAATTTCAATTTCTTTCCATAATACATTCATTTAGCACTATAATTCATGCATTCACAAGGGGTTAAAGGAAAATATGCATCCTAAAATTTGTTGTTCAAGTCCTCCTAAGTATGGAAATATCCCACATGTGGACGTAAACTGCTGTCTGGGCACATGGCAAGGTGCAGAAGGAAGGGGAAACATAGGGCTTTTGGAGCACAGATTTTTTTTTCAAATGTCATGATGCATTTGCTGGTGTCTCAGCTAAAAAAGGATAGACAAGTTAGGACACAGGTATTGCAGACACGTATCTGTGAACTCTCCGTGCCTCTGACAGAGCGCCCCTCCCTGGTCACCCTACCCCAAATCAATGGCAGCCTGGGCAGACCTGTGCAATTTACTGTCCTCACATACCTCTATTATAAAACTTTTGTGACATACTGTCCCCCATCTCACAGGGTTATTTAGCTCTTTCCTGAAGGACCACTTTGACGAAGTTGCACTCCCATATTACCCTTGTCCCCAAGCCTAACAAAAACCTGCAGGACTGATCGCCCTCATGAACTCAGACTTGAAATTATTCACTAAAATACTATATAATTCGGCTGAATGCTTGGTGATACCACCAGAAGGATTGTGGACCTGATAGGAGGTAGCTAACCGTTCCTTGACCCCTGCCCTTCTCCTTAGTCTAGATGCGGAAAAAGCCTTTGACAGCCTTGACTGGTCTTTTTATAGTGTATGCTTTGGACGTCTTCGGATTTTCTAGAGCCATCATGATGGTGATTCGGAATCTCTACTCTTCTACAGCCGTGGTGATATTTCTCCATGCATCCTCTGGCCCCTTTGTATCAGGAATGGCACGCATCAGGGATATTCCTTCTCCCCACTTATTTTTGCACTTTGTATCAAACCGCTGGCAGCCAAGATTCGTCAGAATATTGATATTAAGGGGATTATGGTTAGGGATAGGGAATTTAAACTCTGCCTTTTTGCGGACAATGTTTTACTCAGCCTAACCCCCATACCACTGTACTCAACTTATTGCCAGTACTGAGCGATTACGTCTGCCTATCGGGTTATAAAGTTAATTCTTCCAAGAATTAAGCCCTCCCGCTGAGATGTTGTCACCCTGCTTCGCAGTATTTCAGATTTTCAATGGCGCGTTGACTCATTGCGTTACCTAGGGATCCAGCTCACTCCAACTTATGCCATCCTAGACTATCAAAAATACCTGCGGCTGTTTCGGGAACTTGGAGCCCTCTTCCTCTTCAGACATATATCGACGGCCAAAATTACTCTCCTTCCAAAGCTTTTGTATGTTTTTCAAGACACTCCCGGTTCCATTTTATACGGAATGCCAAACGTCACCGCATACCTAGGTCGATGGTGCTGGCGGGGAAGGGAGACATGGGTCTGGCAGTTCCACATATTCTCCACTGCTCCCTCGGGCCTATCTGATTTACTAGAGCTATTTGACTAACTTGCAGTAAATTATTTCCCCTAGCCTCCCAGAATTCCTCTATGGTGTCCTTTTTGTTTAACCCACTTCTCCTGGTGGGCTTGTATGGTATGCACCTAGTCCACGGCAGGCCTGTTCAGATTTGCTGACATGGTGGATCTCACTACCTTGGAGCTCACCTCTACATTGGGTCTTCCTGGGGCAGAGTGACGTCACTATCAACAAATTGCACATTTTTCCTCCTCCAATTTCTGGTTCCTTGAGGGTATCTTTACCGACTACATCTGTAATGTTATATCACATCTTTTAGGATTGCCCTGTGGTTCTTGGCTTCTGGAGGAAGGTGAAGAAAATGACAGGGTGTTCCACTTGACCCCCCTTAACTAGTTGCTGAACTTGCCTCCTAAACATTTAGGCAAGAAAACAGCCAAGTTATTCCTTTTTCTGTGCACAGCAGCCAAGACCCTTATTGCTTTGCATTGGAAGAGTGTTCATACCCCTCAGATACTGACCTCCTAGCTCACTTGAAAGATATCCGCAACTTGGAGTACCTGACTGTGGCATTAAACAATACAGTGGAGGTGTTTCAATCTATTTAGCCCCTTGGGACACCTATTGCATATGAAAGGAGGAGCGCAGCAACTGTGGCAGAAGAAGATATCCTTTTGAGGATCAGGGTCCTCTGACCACACGGATGAACTCTTGCGTAGCAGCGGATATAGATATGCCTAGCCGATGCTCCAAGTTGGAGTCAGAGGCGTCCCCAGTAGAAATAGACCGTGCAGGGGGGAGACAAGGTTTCGCCTGTCAGAATGGAGCCGTGAGCTGTGGACCTATCCGGAGAATGCCCAGAGGAAGGGGAGGAGGACAGTGACCCGTAGGAAGATTTCCAGGTTCTCTTGAGAGGACGGCTTCTGGAGCTGGAATGGGAGTGATGAGGGCGACCAGAGGGGCCTAGAAGACGGCGCCTGAGTGGCGATCTGGGAAGGCAGCTGCTGCAAAGTGTCCGCCACAAACTGGTTAGGGCTGGCAAGGCTATAGCTCAGGTAAGGGGGGCCGCCGGAGAGGGGTCGGGAGGGTCCTGAACTGGCTTAGGCGGAAGGCAGAGAGAGCAGACTGGCTCAGGCTGGCCCCATGGTAACTTTTTGTTATAGCAGGCGCACGTAAAAAGCGTAGCAGCACCGGGGGAAGGGTGTTGGGGTTTGCCAAGGGACAGGCTGCCTCTTCACGGGAAGACATGGCGGATGGGGCCCAAGGAAAATAGGGGTAATCTACCAGACCACCAGAAAAATATTCTATCACCGACTGCTGCATAGAGGCTGCACAGAAAGGGATCCCTAGGTGCTGTATTTCTCAAGGAAGCAGAAAAGGGACTATGAGGAGAGCAGCAGGAGTTGAAGAGTTGAGAACAAACAGGAATAAAGAAAAAAAAAATTTCTGAGGAGAGCAAAGGCCCTCCCCCGGAGTTTCCTGTGTTCAGGGAATAGGCAGAGGAAAGGAGACTTCCAGGGACTGACCTCTGGTCAATAGCAAGGCCTCGGAGGCCCGGGAAAAGGGCAGGCCTAGGAGTCTGGATGCCCGGGAAAAGGGCAGGCCTAGTTGTGGCCTAGTCCCCGATTAAGACCGGGGACTAAAGTAGAAACCATGGCTAGCGGCAGTGCACCCCCAATGTGGAGGCTAGCCAAGGGTTCCGGATAACTTGGCCAGAAACAGGGGTCCCCAAGGAAAACCGGGTGTTTATATGGGGAGAGGTGGTATGATCCCAATAGTTAATGCCTAACAATGTTCCACGAGCGCCATATGGACATCAGGAGAGGGTTTGATCTGATTTGTCTATGTTGATTCTGAAACGCAGCACTGCACTCTTTTCTTCAAGCTCCTGTAAAATTGTGGCCAAGATATTCTGTGGTCAGGAAATAAAAAGGAGTAGGTCATCTGCAAAAGCCATCAGTGTGACCTCAGTTGGGCCAAAGCCATGCCTCAAAATGTTTGTAGGGTTTGGAGCACAAAAACAGTTCCAGGGCCAAATGAAATATAGTAGGGGACTGGTGCCTTTCCCCAATCCAATGAGGGACACAGCTGTCGTAATTGGGTGGGATTGGAGTATCTCTAGGAACTGTAGAAAAGTGTCCCCAAATCCTCTTCGACATAACACAGTGTTAAGAAACCGCCAAGAATCAAAAATGCTTTCTCAGTATCTAAGCTGATGAGCACTGTCGTTGGGTATCTATTTTGTTTCGCAAAGTCTAGCTGCCACTGCAGTCCTCACTATCAAGGCTGAGTATCTGTCCCTTGTGAAGCCTAACAGAGAAATGAAGAGAATGTCAGGGAGGAAAGTCTGTAGTCAATTTGCCAGTATTTTCCTCAGCAGCTTATAGCTGGTGTTGAGTATGTGTAGATTATAGTAGGTGTTGAGTGATATGCCCCATCTCCTTATGGTCTGAGGTTTAGGGATTACCACAGTGCCAGATTCGTGGATGTCCTCTGTTGCTGTTCCCTGAGAGTAGATAGCATTAAGGTAAGTGACAAGGACAGTTACCAATTGTGGTTTTAGCATTTTTATAGTGTTCAGCCTAGGGATTTATAACTGTGAAAGGAGGCAAAAGTACAGGACACCTCTTCTACTCTGGTTAGATTTATTACTCCCCAGATAAACCCTTTAAAACCAGAATCAGCTAAATCTACTACTATTCTCTAAACATATTCGTGTTTTTAACTTCTGTTAATAAACACTTGTTTTAACAAAATCAGCATTAAAATGAGTTTTTTTTAGCTAAATAACATACTGAAAACTGCTCACAGTGGGGATCCTAACATTAGAAAAATTATACACCCCCTCACTGATCCCTGTGCAGATCTGCTTTTGACACTTCCCTGATCCCGCTGGTCTTTATTTCCTGGTTTCTCTTGGCACACTGGAAATGCATGTACAATGGATTATTTACCTCTAACAAGCAAGTGATAGCATCTGGCTGGAGACGATGTGGAGCATGATAGGATGGCCACACAATCTTGCGCTTGGTCTGGGGAGCAGAACTGTCCGTTTTCTCAGGTTCTTCATGCCGATTTGCCTGAACAAGTTCCCAGTCATAAGAAGGACCTTCACTCAGAGCTTCATGGGTATAATAATCCCATACACGAAGACCCCATACAGAACTGTATGGGCGCAGCACCTACGGAGCAGTAATGGAAGAAATATAGCCAGCATTATACTCTATAATAAAATACACTTTTACTACATTGATACTGCAAATACATTATGCCAAACTGCTTAATAACTTACCTCTCCATCCTCTGGGCAGAACATATAGTTGTAGAACATTGGATTCTTCTTGTGTATTCGCTCCATATACTCCCATACAGAGCGGCAGATCTGAGGGCTACGTCGATCTCCCTTTTCATCATACAAAACCCCTGCAATGAAAAGATGATCAATTAGCTGACCAAAATAAAATAAAAATGTTCAGGTGACTGCTCAGCCATTGTCTGTCCCCAAAAATTGGATTTTTGTACTTACCGTAAAATCCCTTTCTTGTATTCATAGGGGGACACAGTACCATGGGTATAGGCCCAGCCACTAGAAGGCTGACACTAGGAAATAAAGTATTGGCTCTGCCCAAGTGGACATACCCTCTCCACAGACAGGAAGTTAGTCAGTTTTGTACCAACAGCAGTAGGAGAAGACAAAGCACGGTGCAAGCCCATCCAAGCATGTCCTGAGCCGAAGGAGAGAAGAAGAGAACCGAAGGATAACAGTCAAGAACGTAAAAAGCAGAGAGCGGGATCTGTGTCCCCCCAATGAATACGAGAAAGGGACTTTACGGCAAGTACCAAAATCCAATTTTCTCATTTATATCATTGGGATGAGATGTCACAAAGACGTCCTGGAGGGCGGGAAGAGAAAGCGCCCTGCAGCTGACCAACAGCACAAGAGGCAGATCGGCCTAAACCTCAGACAAAGAGGAGGAAACCTGTGCTGAATCGGTAGGGCCTGGTGAGGATACTGACGCCAGTCCAGAGGAGAGCAACGTTAAATGGCCAATAGTGGCAATCATGATTTCCCAAAGAATGAGGGGCACGACTGGGAATGAACAACCAGCTAGGGCTTTCAAATATCCTAAGACACGAAGCCAAGGCCCTCAGGAGATGAATACCCCAAAGTTAGCTGAACCAATGCATTGACCCTCAATAGAGGAACAAAAAGCTGGAGCAGCGAGAGGACTGAGATGCAACCCGGAAGGAAGTAAACTGCCTGCGACAAATACTGCCCAAGAAAAAGGAAGGAAGATGGAGGAAGCGAAAAGCAAGCAAATGTAAGCATCCTGCTGAAACGAACAAGTTGAGTAAATCCCAAGAAAAGAAAAGCCAAAATAAAGCCAGACTACACTGACCAAGGGAATGTCTACTGCCATCAAGCTGCTATGGTTCCATATGACCCAGCTTTCAGAGAAGGGGATGGAGGCTAAGAATGGGCAGAGAGAAAGTTTTAGCTACACAACCTAGTCGCCAGTGGAGAGTGATAATTGTAGAGGGAACCTGGGGGTTTAAAGTAGATAACAAGGCTCTCCGAAGTAAACCAGGTTGCAAGCTCCCCAGAGGAGCACAATAGGAGACCTTTAGTAAAAGATCAGCTCTGCGGGAGGAGGTGCTTATTCTTGTTTCTCTCCTCTGTTGCATCTTGTTCAAACATGGCTCCAAGTGTCAGACTGGAGGCTGGAAGTTAAGACATTCTTCCGTATGCTATTCTAGCACTCTATGCCTTCTCAGGCATGGATTAGTATGGTCTATAAGGGCTCTCAGAACATTACATTGGAACAGGTCACTGTAAGAGGTACCGAAAAGGGGTACACACCCATGCAGCCTGTAAATACAAATAGGCGTAGTGAGAGGCACAAAAAGCGTGGGAGACCATAAAGAGTTTGTCCAGGCTAAAGAATTTATTTATTTATTTAATTTATTTTTAACTAGGATGGGGGAAGTGAAGAAAAACAAAACAAAAACATAAACTTAGGGCCGGTTCACATCTGCGTTCGGTTTCCGCTTGGGGACCCCCTCAAATGGAAACCTATACGCATAGAAAAGTGGTTTACTTGGGAAACTCGGGGACCCCATAGACTATTATGGGGTCCAAGTGGTTTCCGCACGAAACATGCGGAGAGGAAAGTGATGCATGCAGCACTTTTCTCACCGCTTGCTTGGTGCGGAAACCGAGCGGAAAACCACACGGACCTCATTATACTGTAGTCTATGAGGTCCGCAGGTTTCTTTAGGTAAACCGCTTTTCTATGTGTAGGGATTGGGGTCCCCAAGCGGACTCCCTGAACGGAAACTGAATGCAGATGCGAACCAGCCCATACTCACCTGTGCCCAGTGCTCTGGTGTCACATTGCTCAGCTGTTGTCTTTTGCTGGAGGTCCTCGCTGGCTGGGACATCCCATGTCCTTTACTGAGGCCGCTGGTTGGTCTCAGCGGTCAAGTGCGGCAGGGACTTCTACAGGAAGAAAACAACGGATCTGAGGGTAGGTAGCCACCACAAAAAGGGATGGAAGACAGCCTCGTGCAGAGGGAGTCCCGTACAGCCTGAATGGAGTCCTGCGTGGCAGGAAAGTTGTTCGCTTGGACTCAGAGCCTGAGTCGGAGAGGTACCCCAGGGAGGCAGGCTAGCTTTTCTTTGCCAGAAGTCATTTTGTAAAGAAGTGGCCAAGAGGGAGGCAAATGGGACTAAAAGAACCATATCCAGTCCCTCTAGGAAACTGCACCTTGCCCTAGACAAAGGGGGAGGGAATATAAGGAGTAACAATCAGAGCTCCTACCTGCAGCAGGGGGCTGCAGCACACAAGAACCTATTCTGAGAGAGAGTATGGCAGCCCCCCAACTTCATGTAAAAGATGACATTGGGCTGAACCACTAGCACCCCATCGCTGCATGCCACATGGTCTTGGACTGAGCAACATTATTGCCCTGAGAGAGGTGCTATGTAGGCCAAAGGTGCCAGGCCAGAGTCACACCTGTAGTGGGGAAAGCATCTTAGTCTGGGCTAACCCCACCCACAACTCAAGCTATTGCAAGGGTAGCCAAGGGCCCAGAACCCCTGGATTAGAGTGAAATGCATAGCACAGGTTGCTCCCCAATTCCGGGCACCAAAGAGAGGGTCACTATTGCTGAGCCCAGGGCAAGGGCCAGTAAACTAAATGTGCCTGGAGGAGGCAGCAGATTGAATATGGGAGAGAGGTCTGATATAATGGGCCTGAAATCAGAGACTTCAGCCAACATGAGCCTTTTGCAGAGACAGACAGCGAAGGGGGCACTGTAGCAATAGAAGGGCTGCACTGGGAGTACAGACACCACCCGTTAGATCAATACTCTCAAGAGGTAAGGCCTGGTATGCATAGGTCAGAGAGATAAGGGGAAGCTGCCTCAAACCTCACTAAAAAGCCTGCTCAGGATTTGTCATAAGCGGGAAATGAAGGCCCCTCCCATCCTTGCAAAAGCCCACTCCCACTCTGACAGAGTGGAGAGTGAAACTTTCCCTAGAGGCAAGCAAAAAATCCTGAATTGCAGGGGAGAAGTAGCACTTCACTACAGGTAGGTGGGGCTAAATGCGGCCAAGGCCTGGAAGAAGCCTGGGACTAAGTTAGTTCAGCCATGCTGCAGCAGGGAGTACCCTGATGCAGAGGGTACTGGAGAAAGAGGAAAGGGTGGGAAAGGCCTGGAAGCTTCACCCGCATTGGAGAGGAACCCAGAGGCACCCCAGAAGTGACACAGTAAGGGCACCTACTAGGGGAGCATGGCTGGGACTAACATTCATGGTTTCTGTGCTGCAGCATGTGGGAGCTTGGAGAGGCACAGTACTGCAGAAGACTGTACTTGGAGGGAAACTAGGTGGCAAGCAACAGAAAGATGGTGCATTGAAAATAGGGACTAGCAAGGAGGGGGTCCAGGGAGTAAAGCTTACTCACCCGGTCCAATGTCTTCGGGTGCTCGGAGGGTCAACCCTTCAGTAAACTTGCACTCAAAGTGGGATTACCAGCACTCCAGCTGCGGCTGCAGACAATTAGGGGGACTGGGTGACCCGATGGTGAGGAGAGAGACAGGCCTGTGCAGGGAAACCCTAGTTGATAGAGGTATATTTGGAAACTGTAGAAATAATTATCGCTACAAGGTACTGGGATTATGTTTATACCCAGTTGACTGCTTCCCTTTAAAACAAAACAAAAAAATGTTTCCCCTCTTAAAAAATGTGTTATGGAAACATTTCTATGAATAGCAATCTATACATAGTAGTTATTGCCATGAGTATGATGGTATGTACTGTAAAATTGTTTAATCAGTTTTTATTAGAAATTTTTCAAGTACAATAGGGGGAAACAAAAACAAGGTAAGCAAACAAATAGAGCTCCGCCAATGACTGGGAATGACTGGATAAATGGAGGTCCGAGTGGAGGGAGGGGTGGGTCACCAGCAACCCGTATCACTCGAATATCATCTCCGCTCCGCCAACAAAGGAATATGTCTGCGGAGCATCCCGAGGGAACATGGGGTTGTGGAAGAGGGAGCTAAGGGGACCATGAACCCTAGCTATGACCCCATTTTAACTTACCGAATCCCAGGTTTTAAGGAAGTGCGAGGACAGGAAAGAGTGTTTGATAGCTCCAGGGCGGAAATGAGCCAGGATCCAGGGCAGGGAAGGTAGGTGAGCCGAGAGCAGATCAGCCTCAATGGAGACCAACTGCTTGTCAGCACTGCAATAACGTCAAAGAGACACAGTAGAACCGCAGAATGGTAATACAGTCTAGGTTCTGGCATACCTGCACCCCCGTTGACTTTACGACAGGTTAACCTTCGGTATCGTAGCCTACTTCTCACTGAGCCCCATACTGTACAAATCTCCCAAACGGGGACTGAACACAGATGAAAAAAGTGCGCAGAAGGTAGATGGGAAGCACCTTAAACACGTACAAGAGTCAAGGAACCACCTCCATCTTGAGGGCATGAATGCGGCCAAACCAGGTAAGGGTGAGTGCACCATGTTTTCGTAGGTCCGCCGCAAGCACTTCAAGCAATGGGAGATAGTTAAGACGGTACAGATGGGAAGGGGCAGGTGGAATATGAATTCCGAGGTATTTGATGTTAAGTGGACTGACAAACGGAAATCTGTCTGCAAGGTAATCAACTTCCGTGCGGGGTAGGGTGAGGTTGATGGTCTTGCTTTTGGTTAGGGTCACTTTAAAGTTACTTTGGTGACCGAAGCGATTGAACTCACACAAGATAGACAGAAAGGAGACGCGTGGCTGAGAAACATAAAGGAGGAGGTCGCTGGCATAAAGCGCCGCCTTGACCTGACGATTGCCCATCTGAAGGTTGTAGATGCTAGGACACCGCTTTATCGCCACCGTTAAATGCTCCACAGCCAGTGCATACAGCAGCGGCAATAGGGGGCAGCTCTGTCGAGTGCCATTCCGAACCGGGAACGAGTCCAAAAGTATCCCATTAGCACGAACCCTCGCCAACGTGTCACCATAGAGGGAAACACCTTGCCCAAAAATCCCGGGCCAGTGTACCCAATCTTTTTCAGCGTCTACGGAGAGCAGACACATAGCAGACACAGAGTCTTTGGAACGAGCCAATGAGATCGCCAACAAGGTTTTACAAACCTTATCTGGTGCCTCGCGACCACAGATAAAGCCGACCTGGTCAGTATGGATCAGGACTGGCATTAAGGGGGACAAACGATTGGCCAATAGTTTAGAAAACTATTGACTAGAGAGATCGGGCGATAACTGGCACAACAAGTTGGGTCTTTACCTGGTTTGGGAAGGACCGTGATTAGGGCCGAAAAGGACTGCGCAGTGAACGGGGAGGAGTCGTCAACATTGTTTCATACCCGAGCCATGGTGGGAGAAAGGAGGTCCCTAAACCATGTACTGTAAAATTAACTTGTAATTTACAGTTTTAAAAAAAAAAAAAGCCTTAAAAAACGTTTTAATTCCTCCCAACAAAACAAAATCAACAAGATCTCTGTACTCCTAAAATTGTATGTCAATACTGCAAAAATCTCACCCTCAAAAAAAACAACAAACAAATTATTTGAAATGTAAAGTAGGTAAACATTGCAAGTGTTTTTTAGAATCAGTAAATAGGGAAAATGTCCTAAAATAATAAAAGAATCATTACTCACCTATGGAATTCCCTTCCATTCCAGCACCACCACTCAGGCTTTGACAGTCACTTGTGTTAGGCAGCACATTAAACATGACCTACGGAGAGCCCTGGAGTTGCTGTGCTGGAATGGCGAGGGATGAAAGAGGCAAAAATGCACTATAACAATTTCCAAGGACTTAGTCTCTCATGTATTACTTTTTCTTGGTTCTATTTTGTGTTAAACTACAATTAAAAGTGAGAAATATATATAAAAAAAATCTTCCCTGTGTCCCAGCAGCTCAGTCATGTTTTTGAAGACAGGTTACAAGACATCTAGCAGGTGCAAACATGGTCCTGTCAGATACAGATGTGTCAGCAGTAGGACAAAAGGTGGTTAAGCCCCACCCCATTTGCGAAGTCCCTTCCCCTCTAGATGGTCACCAGCTGAAGATGGAGCTGATCAGCAGGAACCAGAAGTATAGATTCAGTAGGCCAAGCCACAGACTGCGACTCCTCTATTTTTCCACAGCCTGACAAGCTCCTGCGCCAACCTCTTCACAACTGTCAGGCAGGCAAGGTCACACATAGGCTGCAAAGCTGCTATAATTTACAAAAAAAGCAAGCGTTTGAATGTCTTTGAATGTACATACGTAACAAGCTCTGTATCGACGTATACAATATTTGTACAATACAATTCTGATAACTGTACAATGTAATTAGAAATAATTATCTTTTTTCAAGCCTGAATCAGTAACTTTTTTCAGAATCCACGGCTCCAACTTCACAGCCATGAGATTAATCATGTTCTCTGTTTTTGTCAGGATCATGCAGAAAAGACAGCTATTTTTCTCATTTATTTCTAGCTTTCATTTCTAGATTTAGGGTTGCTTTAAAGGTTCAAGGACTTACCTTTCTCAATCCTCTCATAATCAGAGTCAAGCAAGAAAGTGCGGAACCGGTTTGATACATAGTGGTACGCCACAAACTTCAGGTAATACTGGCTGAATTCAAACTCAGATGGGAACTGCAGATGGATCTGTATTTAAGAGGTAAAAAAGGCTATTTTTAAATAATATCTTGTAATTTTTCCTTTTGCTTCACCACACAATTCACTAGATTCGTTGTTTACTATGAATAGAAATATCTAAAAATTAAGGTTGGTTGTTAGAAAAAAAAAAAAAAAGCTGTGGTGCTGACAATACATACTAGAATAACATTTATTTTACAGTACATAGTTTTATAACATAAAGGTAGAATTACACTGACCTGATGCACACAGTCCAGAAATTGTAAGAAAATAGGAGTGAAACCATTACTCTGACTGGCAGCTGTGTGCGCACCACGATGGCTAAACCTGTGACCAAATGAAAGCCATTCTTTTTCTATGAGTAGTCGAAATCCCTCAATGGTTCGATAATATGGGTCAGACAAAAGCTGAACCAGAGAAACCACCTGATTTCAAGAAAATGTTACATTATTTGGTTAAGGCACCACACGTATGAATACTTTCACTTTATGTTGTTCTCAATATGATCAAATGCGTGAAAATGTGAAGATTATACATTTCAGTACCTGTGTGGTAAGATCCCATCCATCCTCAAGACCAACTAGGACAGATGAACCGCTGTCCAGTAATTCTACAACCAGTGCAGAGACTTGGAGTAACTTGTGTAGCTAAAAATATATAAAGCATTACAATTTGCCAAAGATGAAAAGAAAAATGCAATCTGCCTCTGCATAGAGTGTATTGCAGAAAGTACAACACTAAGAAAAGGGAGCTAGGCAGCTATATTAGTTATTGGAAAGAAAATTAATGATTTACGTGCATCAGGCTTACCTGCAAGAGCCACTCAGAGTCTTCAAGGGTGCGCAGGTAGGAAAGGCTAGGGTCTGTGGAGGGGGCACTTGGCACACAGGCTTTCATCAGTTTTTTGAAACTAGCTTTAACTTGTCTGACATCAAACAGTTCTATAGGGACTAGCTCCCACTGCTGAAGAGGGTCTTGTTTCACCCCCTAAAAAGAGAATTTTATAAATGAATCAGGCATATTCCACATACATTTGAATTTTACTATTTGCAGTAATACTAAAACTCACTTTCAGCTGTGACTTGTCACCAATGATGTAAAGAGCAGCTCTGCGGGGCGTTAATGCACTTTCCGAAGGGCCTCCATTTTGATGGGGCGTTAGTTCTCTTGCAGCCAGTCTAGTCCCTACATCTGTGTTCATGCCATAGGAACTAAGTCTTCCACTACCACGCATGCTT
This sequence comes from Leptodactylus fallax, assembly GCA_947044405.1. NCBI lineage: Eukaryota > Metazoa > Chordata > Amphibia > Anura > Leptodactylidae > Leptodactylus > Leptodactylus fallax. Next base: position 1,409,895 of record CAMRHE010000148.1, on the reverse strand, counting down.
CCCCATTTCCCTACAAAAACATACAAACTGATGAGGAAGACGAAGATGAAAGATTTCTGTATCTTACTTGAGATAATATATATTTTTTTTTTTTAGTAAAGTCTACCTCTCAGTACAAAATCTTAAGACTGACAAGAAATGGGAGGAAATACAAAACCCATAAAGGTAACTTAGAAGCAAGTTTTTTCCAATACACACAAGTCATACAAAGGAATGGTTACTGTCCAAGTTAAAAAAAAAAACTAAAACTAGGACAACTTCACTTGCCTGGGCAACAATCTTAGCAGTAAGACATCTGTACTGACCTTGTTCAGCATAGCCTCGTCTCACTGCGGGGTGCTTAATACCCCGAGCTGAATAACCTAGTTTAAGAAGAGAGGGGCAACTGGATCAAACCAACTTTTTGGGCCAAAGTGTTAGGTAGGGAATATATTTAGAGGCCAGGAAGAATACAGCTACAGCAGCATACAATGCACAGGTCACACACAGTAATAAGCTCCAGTCTCTGAGAAGCTAATCTAAAATATTATTCAAGCTCGGTGTAAGTGGTTTAGAGATAAAGCTTAGTTTAGACATATTTTGAATTATAAAAACAAACTATACACAACATTAGGAAACAAAAAGATTTGAAAATATATGAAGAACTTTATATTTTTTTATCTATATATATATATATATATATATATATATATATAAGGCTTACAGCTACTGAATGCTGGGACATTGTATGAAAATGGAATTGTTATGACTTTGTTAATGATGAGTGACCACATACCACACAGTTGTGAAAGCCATTCAAATTCATTACAACAAACAGAATATACACATATGCAACAGCCTACACATATGCAACATCCTCAAATCTTTTGCATAGACCCATGACTGTATACATTCATACACGCAGGAAGCCTACCTCCTCGAATGTCCTCCTTCCCTCCCATCACCTGCTTCATCAATGAACCCAACTTGGGTTGACGTTTGTCTGGAGAATCTGCGGCAGAAATACCAGCTCATATAAACGTTAAGAACGGCTCAGCAGAGAGCTTCAATCTCTTTTGCTATGGTCTCACTCAGCCATGAGAGATTGAAACCTACCAACATTGCATCCATAGTAAAATTATAATTTAAAAATATAAGCTGAGCAACCACTGTCATAAAATAGAGATAAAATGATCAGTGTCATATACGCAAATGTTAAAAATATTGCCTGAAAAAAAATATTGTATATATGAATAAACAGATGGTTAAAATTGGGTGCTTGCTGCAATGCTGCTTTTGCCCAATGCAAGACAGGCTGGTTCCATTGCAAATACTGACTAAATGTGATTATCATCAAGTGCATTGCTACTGAGCTGTGAGAAGAAAAGGGGACAGGCAGCTAGGCAATAGTGTTCGTGATGTAAAAACTGCAACTTGCAGCTGACATAGATGAGACACAGAAACTTTATACAAAACCTACCACAATTGTGGGACAGGGAAGAAATGCCATTAATAGAAACAAAATTTAACTGGAAACTTTGCCATGTAGTCAACTAAGAACAAAAGATCAAACCAACATAAAACCTTGAGAGGAGGTAAAACACAGGTGTATGTTTGGCAATACTGTACTTTATAGATAGGCAGTTCGAGAGTGCTAAACTTGCACATTAAGAAAGGTAATCAAGCCCATGACCACGCGTACACACCCCCATCACCCCACCAGGTACATCACACACCATTCTTCAATGAGTTGCTGAGAATGGAACTGCAGTGATAACTAGCATAGGGTTGACTGTGAAATGGAAAAGGTTGGAAAGGAGTATTAAAAAGGCCTAATGAAAACAGAACAAGACACACTGTATATCCATAAGGGATGACAAGCTAAGGGTTTGACCTGATCTTTTTAACAAAGTCCTCCCACCTGGCATATCTTGCACCAATTCTCATACTCAAAAGAGATAGCAGATACTTCTGTTTCTGATTATTGTCCACACATTATTTCCCCCCTATAAAAAGAAGCCCTCTTACCGTATAGATGTGCTGAAGGGAATGCACTGAGAGTGTTTCTTCCACTGATTTCTGCGTATCGAGGCATTGAGTTCACTACAGCCTGAAGGTATTTTTCCTGCTCCAGTGATGTGGAATCGGTCTGTGATGGACCTGAGGAAAAAAATGTATTTGCAATACTCTTCTACAGAATACAGGTTATATGTTAACGTGTTATTCCTGTCTCTTAACTTAATGGCATACTGTTAGGAACTGAAATTACTTTATGGTCACTTGAATGGAGCAATGCCACCATAACCCTGCACAGCTAGTGGCCAGGTGCCACAGGAAAAGACCCCCACTGATCGCAATGCATCAGACTCCCATTGATTGTAAATGGACGGCATATCCTAGCAATGTCATCAATTTATGGATGTGATACCAGTTTATTTTTCTCCCAATATAAGATGTCAGAAAAAGATTTATGATACTGTAGTATTACACATTCTATCCATCCATCCAACATATAAAACATTTCATACCAAAAATAGCTCATGGAGGATAAACTAGCTGTTCATCAGCATTCATTGATCTCCAAGCAGTTATACAGCAAAGACCTTTCCCTACAAAAAACCTATGTTAATAGGAGGGTGACTAACCTGTGCCAGCTGTGTTAGGAGATTTAAAGAGTCCAACCACCCCTTTGCCATGAAGTCCACCTGATCGCAACAACACAGCCTTGGTACGTGGGCTGCGCCAACACACTACAGGGAATCTATTTTGTCTATAGCAGCGAGAGATCTTCTGTAAGGTGTTGTCCTGAATGGTCTGAGGAACAATCAGCAACCCTGGATAGCTGTGTAATATACATAAGAAGAAAATTAATATTTTGGTGGACAAAGTCAGCTATAAACACTAAACAACTAGTTCTCACCTGTTACAAACAGCATACATGCGGTTCACTGTTGAGATCCGGAAAGGTTCATTTTTAGCACGGGTGAGACTATTACTCAGAGTACCAAGCCCCATTCTTTGGTAGTCACGGCAACATGCTCGTTCTGCCATATTGCCTCCTGCCTGCTTGTCAGGGGCCTTTAAAGTAGAGAGGGTCAATGTGCTTCGTTCCAGATCTTCAGACACTGCAACATTACAATAAGAATTAACTTTATTCATTTTAAAATAAGCCAAAATAAAAATATCAAAGCAGGTACTCTACAATTGATTGTAAAAAAAAAAAAAAAAAAAAATTTTTTAAATTTTTTTTAAAAAAAAAAAAAATTTTTTTTTTTTTTTTTTTAAAGAGGGGGTCCAACCAAAAAAACACTCTTTAAAAACACAAAAAAAAAAAAAAAAAAAAAAAAAAAATAAAGCAATTTTGCAAGTTTAATCCAGCAGTCAAACTTCTTTCAATCTTCCCCCTACCACGCGCTAACATACAGTGGGTACGGAAAGTATTCGGACCCCTTTAGATTTTTCACTCTTTGTTTCTTTTTTTTTTTTTTGTTTCATTGCAGCCATTTGCTAAAAGCCCAAAAAAGGGGTTTTTTTTTTTATCCCCCAAAAATCCTTTTCTCGTTGTATTCACTGGGGGACACAGCACCATGGGTATAGACCTGGTCACTAGGAGACAAGACACTAGGAAAAAGCAAAAGCTGTTGGCTCCGCCTCCAGGCTATACCCTGCCACAACCACTGTGCATGAATCAGTTTGTACCGTAGCAGTAGGAGAGAGAGACACAAAGGAACATGGAACCAACAACCACCAACAATGCCCGAACCCAAAAAGGAACCAACACAGTTCGGGCAGGAACACTGAAAAAAACAAGGGAGGGATCTGTGTCCCCCAGTGAATACAATGAGAAAAGGATTTTACGGTGAGTACACAAAAATCCCACTTTCTCGTCTACTTCACTGGGGGACACAGCACCATGGGATGTCCTAAAGCAGTCCCAGAGGGTGGGAATAACACGGCCATGCAAACCTGTAATACTCAACCGCTTCCAGAAACTTACAACCCAAATTGGCATCAGCAGAGGCCACAGAATGGATCTGGAGAAACTTAGAGTAAGAGGATGGAGGCCCAGTGCGATACTTACAGACCTGGGAAGCAGAAGCCTGATGCCGGAGGCCCCGGGAACTCCAACAGCTCTGGAGGAGAGAGCCGTCACACGGGAAGGCAGAGCCTTACTCTTAAACCAATAGGTCTCCCTAATCTCAGACCAAAGCCATTGGAAGATGGGAGCTCTGGAAGCAGGCAGGCCCTGGCAAGGGCACTCAGGGAGAATGAGCAAAGCGTCCGAACAAGAGAAAGGATCCGTGAGGAACAGTATACACGCAAATTGCCCGGGCAACAACCGGGCAGGGAAGAGCAAGCACTCACATGGACGCCTGGGGACCGAGCAGAAAGAGGGCAAGACCAAGTCCTCGAAGTGGAAGCAGGAAAAACACCCTAAGAAAAAAAGACTGTGGCAGACAGAGGAAAACCTTATCCTTGTGGAGGACCAGAAAGGGAGGCTGCCGAAAAAAAGGGGCAGCCAATTAGGGACCCCTGCGGATGGAGGTAATGGCCACCAGAAACTCATTCTACCAGGACAGAAGGCAAAAAAAAGGGGATATCATAGGCTCGAAGGGGAGAACCTGAAGCACCTTAAAGATGAGGTTAAGATCCCACGGATCCAAGGGTTCCAAAGGAGCACAGAGTGGCACTCCTGTACGAAAGTCTTTTAAAAAGAAAGAAGACTAAGACCTTGATCCAGACCAGACTGGAGAAGATCCGATGAGAATCGTTACTCTTCCAACGGTGGACGTAAGCCTTCCACGTTTGATGGCAGATCTAAGCTATCTGGAACTTCCGGGCCCTGAGTATGTTAGAATAACAAACTCCGAAAAAACCACGACGCCTCAAACCTCGGATTCAACAGCCACGCCGTGAACGCAGCTGAGTCAAGGTGGGGTGGAACAGCAGTCCTTGAGACAGAAGGACGCCCAGCAGAGGAAGAGGCCAGGAGCATCCGCCAACAGGAAAATGAGATTCACATACCAGACCCGGCAGGGCCAATCTGGTGCCACCAGGATAGCTTGAACCCCCTTGGTCTTGAGATTCTGGAGGACCCAAGGGAGAAGAGGAAGTGAAAAACCGAACTTACAAGAGCGCCAGCGGTGATGGCTCGAGGATCCAGAGGCCTGGCAATTTAGCCGGGGACCTTGTGGTTCCGGCAGAGGCTAAAAAGGTCGACGTTTGTCACACCACAGCGGGAGCACAGTGGATGGAAGATCTGCAGATAAAGCGACCCTCGCCCGGAGCAATATTTTCTCGGCTCAAGTAGTCTGCCACCCAGTGGTCCACGCAGAAAAAAGGTTGACCACCGAAAGAGCTGGAACAAGGAGCTCCACCCAAGGACGAAATTGTGAGGCTTCTAGTAAGGCCGCACGGCTCCTGGTGCCCCGCTGAGGGTTCAAGTAGGCGACCATGGAGGAGAGGTCAGTCTGGACTGTGACAGATGTCCTTGGAGAAGAGAGGTCCAAGGAGTAAGGGCAAATAAGATAGCCCTGGGATCCAGCAGGTTGAACCAGAGGGAGGAATCGGCCCTGGACCACAGGCCCTGAACAATCAAAGCATCGAGGACCACTCCCCAGCCGGGGAAATTGGCGGCAGTGGGAATCACCTACCAACAGAGGGGAAGAAGGACTTCCCTTGAGAAATTCCTGGGGAGGAATATACACTAAAGAATCTCTCAGTGAACCAAGGTGGAAAGAGAACCAAGCAGATGAGGCTGTCCAGAGATTTGTCCCAGCAGGCCGTAATCTTCAAGAGGAGAGAACGACAGAGTGAATGAAAGGTACAGCCTAGAAGGTTGAGGCGATCGTGCGCAGGACCCACATGCCGATTCAAAGACAGCAAGGAGAGTACCTCCGAAGGTGGGACACTCAGGATCTTGGCCTCCGGAGGGAGAATCACACCCTGGAGCGAGCAGAGGATCATGTCCCGGATCCCATGTGCTTAGAGGACACGAGACATCCTCATTGATGAGCCAGCAGAACCGGCGAAGAACAACCAAGGTGAACCACAAGCTGGTCAGATTGTCTGACCTGGAGGGGCTTCACCAGGAGGTCGTCAAAGTCTGGAAACACGGCAGCACCTCTGACGCAGCGGATGGCCATGAGAGACGCCATCACTGAGGGAAAAAACCCCCGGTGGCAGAGGCCAGCCTGAAGGGGAGAGAGACAACTGGAAAGGTCAAGGATCCACAGCAAAACGAAGAAACCGCTGACGGCACAGCTCGATGATGTAGATGGATGAAGAATTCGCCCATCTCCAGGGATGCCACCACAGACTGCATAGACTACAACGGAGCCTGCAGGCATGGAAGAACCTGTGGAGCCCTTTCAGGTCCATGATGGGACAGAGGAAGCCGCCCTTCTAGGCGAATGGAGAACAGGTAGGAATAGTAACCCCGGTTACACTCTGAAACGGGAACAGGGATGCTGACTCCCTGCCGCTGGAGATTGGAGACAGCCTGGATTGTCCAACATAGCGAAGGCAAAGAGACTCCAGCGAAAACTGGAGTAGCCGGACGACACCGCCTCTCAGGCCCAGGCTCCAGACGTCCCGCCATTTGAGATGCCCAGAGAGGGGAAAAAACTTCATGCCGAGGAGGCTAGGAAGATGAAGACCTGGACGACCTGGTGCAGAACCGCCAGGGAGGCCTGGACTTGAAAGAAGCTTTCTGGAGCAGAATGGCTGACACATAGGACGCCTCTGAGGGAGGAAGAATCTATTCCCCCGTGGCCTCAGGGATAAGCTTCTCGACGCCCTTAACAAAAAATTTGGCCCAGGACGACCTGGAAAGGAAGAAGGGCTGCGTTCGCCTTCTTGGAGGCGGACCCAGTATTCCACAACGGATCCCAACGGTATGGCAGATAATCACTGCATTGGCATCTCTAGTTATTGGGAAGCGTTCAGGATCTCAGAGACGAGCGGCTGGAGGGAAACTGCATCAGGGAGGTTTGACTGAAGCTGTTTGGCCCAGGAAAAGAAGGTCTTGATGACCCAAGAGGCAGCGAAGGAGAGCCGCAGTGAGAAACCAGCCACTACGAAGGCCACCCTGGTGAGGGAAGCCACCTTCTTGCAGCAATACAATAGCCAGCATTTAGGGCAATGCAATGTATCAGTTCTGCATTGCAAACGATACAACAGATGCGATCCGATCTCACTCCGAGGGATCACTGAGGTAGGCAAAGTCCGCTGAAGGCAGACTAGAAGCCTTGGAGAGCCTAGCTATCATGGGATCCACCGTGGGAGGCTCTTAGTGATAGGAAGGGACACATGGGGCGGCTCGCTGACAAAATGTCAGGACAGGCCAGCTTGCGCTCACTAGTTACTGATATATAAGTACCGTGCGCTAACCGATTGCACCACTGGAGCAACCTGCTTCCCTTACCTCGGATGTTCATCATTGCCAGCCAGGGAGAGCTAGAGACGTGTGTCACAGCATAGCCTGGCAGAACTGCCCGAGCTCACCTTCCACTTAGAGACACACAGGTCAAGGGAAGGGATGTCCGATTTCCTAGTCGAAGACAGAGGATGGTCCAGGGAGAAGTCACTGTGCCCTCAAGATGATATCAAACATCCAGTGGCAGAAAGAGATGTCCACTTGAGAGGATGAGTCCGGGTCCTCAGAGATCTGTAGGGTCTCTATCGCATAGATGACTCCCGCGTAGCAGCAGATATAGATGAGCCTAGCTGAAGCTCCGAGTCGGAGTCAGAGGCGTCCCCAGTTAAGTAGACCGAGCAGAGGGAGGGAGGTATCCGCCTGTTGGAGTGGAGCCGTGAGCTGAGTTCCTATCTGTGGCGTACCCAGAGGAAGGGGTGGCGGACCGTGAACCGTAGGAAGACTTCCTGGTCCTTTTGTGGCTCCTGGAGCTGCGAAGGGAACTATGAGGGTGCCCAGGGAGATCCCAAGAAGCAGCCGACTGAGCGGCGATCTGGGAAAACAGCCATTCCAAGTTTCCAGCACTGACTAGTTAAGTCTGGTAAGGACACCATGGCCAAGATTAGGGAGGCCGCCCAATCCGGGGGATGGAAGAACCGGAGAGGGGCCAGGAGGTTACTGACTGGCTGAGGCGGAAGGCAGAGAGAGCACATGGGCTCGGGCTGTCCGCATGGTAACTGTTTTTGATACAGCAGGTGCACGTATAAAAACGTGACGGAACCAGAGGGGCCGGAGGGTGAGAGAGGGAGCCCAAGAAAATTAGGGGTAACCCAGGGGGTTAGCCTACCAGACTGCAAAAGATGGCCGCTCACAAACTGCTGCAGCAAGGGTTCCGCAGGTGCAATGTCTCCCAGGGAACTGGGAGGAGAGTAAGAATCCCTGCTGTCGAAGCAAGCCAATAAATAAATAAATTGAGAATATGAGGAGAGAAAAGCTCTTCCCCTGGTAAATACAGGCTCAGTAGCTACTGGGCAGGCTGGATAGCTTGCCAGGACAGCCCCCTGGCCAATGGAAGGCCCTAGGCGGAGTCTGGGTACCAGAAAAGCCCGGGAAAGGGACGGGCCCGTTGCGGCCTAGTTCCCGGCCAGGCCTCAGACTCGCGTAGAACGCGGCCGACCGCGAGGCACCGTCGGCGGCGCGGCGCTACCGCGAACTCCGGAGGTTCCGCGGAGGCCTGGGAAAAGGTACCGGGGGGCCAGGAAAGGGGGTCCCCACACGAGCGGGGGGGGGGGGGAACCGGGTGCCCCCCCGCGGGGGCCGCCGGTAGGAGCGACCAGAAAACCCAAAAACGCCCCAGGAAAAAAGGGGGCTTATTTACTTAGATTTAAGGCCCAGTTCAGGGGAACCCTGTGATGCCCCCCCCTAAACAGGACCCATACTATTGTCCCCCTGGGAAATGACACTAAGGGGCTGAGAGGGGCTGAGGGGAGGTGGAGAGGGCCTGAAGGGGAGATGGAGAGGGGCTGAGGTAACTTTCATACTCACCTGCCTTCTATTCTTCTCATACTCACCAGTCTGGCGTCTTCAGGCGCCGCAGGGTCACCCCCTCGGTAGGACCTCGCACGTGGGAGTGGGGTCACCGGTACTCCGGCCGCTTTCGGGGTGCGGCGAATGGTGAGTGGGGACTGGGTGACCGGCGAGGCTGCTCTTTTGCAGAGCGCTGCGCCCGCAGGAGGGTATGACTAGTGTGGCGTACACGCTGACTACCCCCTGCACCTGAAAGAAAAGTAAAAATAAAAACGACGCAAGACAGAAGACCTGAGTCAGGTCGTGTCTGCCTCCTATGACACTAGGTTTCAAACTGATTCATGCACAGTGGTTGTGGCAGGGTATAGCCTCGAGGTGGAGCCAACAGCTTTTGCTTTTTCCTAGTGTCTTGTCTCCTAGTGACCAGGTCTATACCCATGGTGCTGTGTCCCCCAGTGAAGTAGACGAGAAAAGTTCATTTTATTTCCCATTAATGTACACTCAGCAACCCATCTTGACAGAAAAAAAAACAGAAATGTATATATGTTTGCAAATTTATTAACCTTTTCAGGACACAGCCTAAAAGTGCCTTCGTGACCAGGCCTCATTTTTCAAATCTGACATGTGTCACTTTATATGGCAATAACTTTGAGACGATTTAACTTACATAAGTGATTTTGAGACTGTTTTTTCGTGACACATTGTACTTCATGTTAGTGGTAAATATTGATCAATATTTTTATATTTACTTATAAAAAAATAGGAAATTTGATGGAAATTTGGAGAAAATCGCAATTTTCAAAATGTGAAATGCTCTGCTTTTCAAACACATAGTCATATCACAAAAATACATTAATAAATATTATCTACCATATCTCTGCTTTATATCGGCATCATCTTTTAATCGTCTGTTCATTTATTTTGGATGTTATAAAGCTTACAAGTGTAACAGCGATTTTCCAGATTTACAAGAAAATTTCCCAAACTAATTTTTTAGGTACCACTTCTGTTCTGAAGGGAATTATGAAGGCCTATATATTAGAAACCCACCATAAATCACCCCATTTTCAAAACTGCACCCCTCAAATAATTCAAAACAGCATTTGGGAAGTTTGTTAACCCATTAAGGATTTCACAGAAATTAAAACAATATGGATGTGAAATTTAGACATTTTTTTTTTTTTCAGTAACACATTCATTTAGCCCTAAAATTAACACCTTCACAAAGGGTTAAAGGAAAAATGCATCTCACAGTTTGTTATGCAATTTCTCCCGAGCACAGAAATACCCCTCATGTGGGTATAAACTGATGTTTGGGCACACGGCAGCGTACGGAAGGGAAGGAGCGACAATGGGCATTTGAAAAGCAGATTTTGCCGGAATAGTTTTCAGTGCCATGTCCCATTTGCAGAGCCCCTAAAGCACTAGTACAAAGGAAACCCCCCAAAAGTGACCCCATTTTGGAAACTACACCCTTCACAGAATTTATCATGGGGTATAGTGAGCATTTTGACCCAACAGCCTTTTCACAGATTTTATTAACATTGGAATGTGTAAATGGAAAATTACTAGAATGTCACTTTTTCCCCAAATTTTTCATTTTCACAAGGGGTTAAAGGAGAAAAAGCACCCTACAGTTTGTTAAAAAATTGTTCATGAACGTGGCAATACCCCATATGTGGTCATAATCTGCTGTATGGGTACATGGTGGGGCTTGGAATAGAACGAGCGCTATTTGGCTTTTGGAGGGCTGATTTTGCTGGAATAGTTTTCAGGTACCATGTCGCATTTGCAGAGCCCCTAAAGTAACAATACAATGGAAACTTTCAAAAGTAACTCCGTTTTGGAAACTACACCCCTCACAGAACATATAAAGGGATATAATGAGCAGTTTGACTCTACAGATTTTTCACAGATTTTATTAACTTCGGGACGTGAAAATGAAAAATTACTTTTTTTCTAATAAACTGTCAATTTAGTCCAATTTTTTTTTATTTTTACAAGAGGATAAAGGAGAAAAAGCTCCCCAAGGTTTGTTACACAATTTCTCCTGGACACGGCAATACCTCATATGTGGTCATAATCTGCTGTATGGGTACATGGTGGGGCTCGGAATGAAAAGAGTGCTATTTGGTTTTTGGAGGGAAGATTTTGCTGGATTAGGTTTCGGGTGCCATGTTGCATTTCCAGAGCCCCTAAAGTACCAATACAATGGAAACCCCCAAAAAGTGACTCCATTTTAGAAACTACACCCCTCAAGGAATTTATCAAGGGGTATTATAATTTTGACCCTAAGAGTGCTTCCTGAAAATTAATGTACAAAGTGAAAATTTTAATTTTTAAAGAAATATGCCATGTCAGTGCCCAATACGTTGCACCCACTTTGTGTCATCAGAGACACGCACTCCTAAAACTATTAACTGGACTATCCCAAGTAGAAAGAAGTTGTATATGTAGGTGCAAACTGTTGCTTGGTTACACAGCAGGGCTCAGAAGGGAACGAGCAGTGCGCTTTTTAGCTTTTGGAGTACAAATTTGGAGGGATTTTCTGGATGCCATGTTGTTTTTGCAGAGCCCTGGTGGTGCCAGTAAATTGGAATTCCCCAAGAAGTGACCCCATTTTGTAGGGGCAATTTTAGAGTCTCTATAAATGTGACATGGCGTCCAAAAATCAACAAACTAAATCAGCGGTCCAAAAGCACATAGCGCTCCTTCTTATCTGCACCCTCCTGTGTGCCCAAGCGGCAGTTTATGCCCACATATATGACACTGGTGTACCCAGGATAACGTACTTAATGTCATATGTGGGTATAAATTGATGTTTGGGCACAGAAGGGAAGGAGCGCTATTTTGGTTTTTGGAGCACAGTTTGGTTTTTTGATGTCATGCCACTTTTGCAGAGCCCCTGAATTGGCAGTAAAGTAGAACCCGCTGAAATGTGACCCCACTTTGGAAACTACACCCCTGAAGGGATTTATCAAGTGGTGTAGCGAGCATTTTTAAACTTTGAGTGTTGCATTAATTTCATTTCCAGAAATGAATGCGCAGCTGATAATGAAAAATGAAAATTGCAATTTTTCCATAGATACACCATTTCAGTGCTGATATGTTGTACCCAACTTGTGTCACCAGAGACACTTCCTCCAAAAACTGTTAAGCGGGTATTCTGGGCACAACAGCTTTTGGAGCATTAGTCTCTGATACAAGCCGGGCACAACGTATTACGCACTGAAATTACGTATTCCTGGAAAAAGTGTCATTTTCATCTTCCACCATCAGCTGCGTATTCATTTCTGGAAAATTAATTAAGGCAACACTTGGGGGTTAAAAATTCTCACTGTACCCCTGGATAATTTCCTTCAGGGGTGTAGTTTCCAAAATGGGGTGACATATCAGGGGATTCCACTTCACTGGCATTTCAGGAGCTCTGAAAAAGTGTCATGGTGTCCAAAAACCAAACCGTCTAAGTCTGTGCTCCAAAAACCAAAATAGCGCTCCTTCCCTTCTGTGCCCGGCTGTGCCCAAACAGCCATTTATACTCACATATGACATTAAGTACGTTATCCTGGGTACACCAGTGTCATACATGGGGGTATAATCTGCAGTTTGGGCACACAGCAGGGCAGAGAAGGGCAGGACTGCTATGTGGCTTTTGGAGTGCACATTTAGATGTTTGGTATCTGGACGCCATGTCATGTTTGCAGAGCCTCTAAGGTACCAGAAAAGTGGAATCCCCTAGGGAATGACCCCATTTTAAAAACTGCACCCCTCAAAGAACTTATCAAGGGGTGGAGTGAGCATTAGTATCCCAGACATGACTGCACAGCGGAGGGTGAACAGTGAATATGTAAGCTGTGCGGAGTACATGGGGAACACAAAATTTACTACTACTATATCCCCAGTAGCTTGTATGATTGGGGGAGGGGGTCACTCTGGGGGTCAGTTCTGGTTTATTTTCCCTCGTAAGCTCTAAATCTGGGATGTCCCCTAATATACTCTCGCACAGCTTATACATTTACTTCCTCCCGCAGCCAGTTGTGTTCTAATGATTTGGCGATTTTTGGGGTTTTTGTCTTCACATTGAACAAGCTATATATATATATTTTTTTTTTTTTTCTGGTGCTGTAGCCATATGAGGGCTTGTTGTTTGTGGTATGAGATGTATTTTGTAATAACATTTTTGGGTGCCTATGACTTATTGATTAACGTTTATTAACGCTTTCTTGGTGGATTAAAAAAAATCCTCATCAATTCTGGCATTGTGTTTTACCTATTAATTTTTTTTCCACACAGTGTACAACATAAGTAACCTGTGACCTTTATTCTTTGGGTCGGTACGATTACAGCGATACCTTTTATATTGTTTTTTTATGCGTTACTAGTTTTGCAGAACAAAAATCCATTTGGGGAAGGAAATCAATTATCTTTGCATTGCCATCTTCTGAGATGCGTAACATTTTTATTTTTCGGTTGACAGAGATAGTTGAGGGCTTATTTTTTGCGGGACAACCTGTGCTTTTTATTGGTGCTGTTTTGGGGTATATGTGACTTTTCGATCACTTTTTATAGCATATTTTGTAGGATGAGATGGCAAAAAATCATTACTTACGGCGGATTTTTTCCGTTTTTTTTTTCCGACGTTCACCATGTAGGTTAAATAATGTTCCTGTTTTATTGTACAGGTTGTTACGGACATGGCGATACCAAATATGTATTGTTTTTTATTAATTTTTAGGTTTTTGTTTTATATAACTCATTTGATATAGGAAAAGGGAATTTTGGGGCTTTATTCATTTATTTATTTCACAAACTTTATTACATTTCTTTTGCACTTTTTTTTTTTTTACATTTCTTTATTTGTCCTATAAGGACACATGAACCAGGGATCGCTGGTTCAGTATTATAGACTGCAATACACGTGTATTGCAGTCTATAGAGGAAGTCAGCGCTATGTAGACGCATAGCCTGACTTTCTCACTTCCCGGCAGGATCAACCAGGTACTGGGGGCACTGAGCAGCCTGGGGTCACTGGCCAGACCCCGGGCTGCAGCAAACACATATGGGCACCCCCCGATCTCGCCGCGGGGGGTGAGGGGGGGTTCATTTGGCATCACGGAACCCCTTGGATGCCGCGGTCTTGTTTGACCGCGGCATCCAAGGGGTTAAAACGTCCGATCAGAGCACAGCTCCGACTGTAGGATATGGAGCAGGGTGTTAGTTGTCAGATACAGCTAACACCCGCTCCCGATGCCGCCCACGGACGGGCGGGCCGCTAATATCAGGGAAAGTTTGTTACTGCAACAAACTTTCCCTAATATGGCGGCTACATGATCGGGACCTGAACCTATCAGGTCCTGATCATGTCTCCGTGAACACCAGCAGCTATTATTGCTGTGTTCACTGAGTTTCTGACCCTTGGGGAGACCCGATCCCCAATTTAGCAGGGTCAGTTTATAAACGTCGGCACTGCACAAAGCCCAGCAAGCGCCGACGTTTATATACAGTGGGTGGTCCTGAAAAGGTTAAAAAAGAAAAACTGAAATATCACATGGTTATAAGTATTCAGACCCTTTGCTCAGTATTGAGTAGAAGCACCCTTTTGAGCTAGTACAGCCATTAGTCTTCTTGGGAATGATGCAACAAGTTTTTCACATCTGGCTTTGGGGATCCTCTGCCATTCTTCCTTGCAGATCCTCTCCAGTTCCATCAGGTTGGATGGTGAACGTTGGTGGACAGCCATTTTCAGGTCTCTCCAGAGATGCTCAATTGGGTTGAGGTCAGGGCTCTGGCTGGGCCAGTCAAGAATGGTCACAGAGTTGTTCTGAAGCCACTCCTTTGTTATTTTAGCTGTGTGCTTAGGGTCATTGTCTTGTTGGAAGGTGAACCTTTGGACCAGTCTGAGGTGCAGAGCACTCTGGAAGAGGTTTTCTTCCAGGATATCTCTGTACTTGGCCGCATTCATCTTTCCTTTAATTTCAACCAGTCGTCCTATCCCTGCAGCTGAAAAACACCCCCATAGCATGATGCTGCCACCACCATGTTTCACTGTTGGGATTGTATTGGGCAGTGCCTAGTTTTCTCCACACATACCGCTTAGAATTAACACCAAAAAGTTCAATCTGTCTCATTAGACCAGAGAATTTTATGTCTCATAGTCTGGGAGTCCTTCATGTGTTTTTTGGCAACCTCTATGCGGGCTTTCATATGTCTTGCACTGAGGAGAGGCTTCCTTCGGGCCTCTCTGCCATAAAGCCCCGACTGGTGGAGGGCTGCAGTGATAGTTGACTTTGTGGAACTTTCTCCCATCTCCCTACTGCATCTCTGGAGCTCAGCCACAGTGATCTTTGGGTTCTTCTTTACCTCTCTCACCAAGGCTCTTCTCCCATGATTGCTCAGTTTGGCTGGATGGCCAGGTCTAGGAAGAGTTCTGGTCGTCCCAAACTTCTTCCATTTAAGGATTATGGAGGCCACTGTGCTCTTAGGAACCTTGAGTGCTGCAGAAATTCTTTTGTAACCTTGGCCAGATCTGTGCCTTGCCACAATTCTGTCTCTGAGCTCCTTGGGCAGTTCCTTTGACCTCATGATTCTCATTTGCTCTGATATGCACTGTGAGCTGTGAGGTCTTATATAGACAGGTGTGTGCCTTTCCTAATCAAGTCCAAATCAATTTAAAAACAGCTGGACTCCAATGAAGGAGTAGAACCATCTCAAGGAGGATCAGAAGGAAATGGACAACATGTGAGTTAAATATGAGTGTCACAGAAAAGGGTCTGAATACTTATGACCATGTGATATTTCAGTTTTTCTTTTTTAATAAATTTGCAAAAATATCGACATTTCTGTTTTTTTTCTGTCAAGATGGGTTGCTGAGTGTACATTAATGAGAAATAAAATGAACTTTTTTGCTTTTATCAAATGGCTGCAATGAAACAAAGAGTGAAAAATTTAAAGGGGTCTGAATACTTTCCGTACCCACTGTACATTAAGGCAGGTTAGTCAGTAGGGCACAAGATGCATTGCTTAGGTAGCGTTCACACTACCGTTGGTGACCGTCAGTAGTGTCCGTTGTTATTGTCCGTTACAAGATTTTAGCATCGGACACTAGCAAAACCGTCAGAAATCTGTTAAAATTTCCATTCATTTCAATGGGTTTTTATAATGTGTCCGTTAGTGTCCGTTTACACCAAATCCGTCAGAAGTCCGTTTTTTTTTTTTTTCGGGGACAAAAAAATCCTAATGTGCAGGACTTTTTGTCCCTTGGAAAAAAACGGATTCTTGACGGACAGCAAGTGTCCGTTATTTTTATAACATTGAAGTCTATGGGCAACGGACTTATAACGGACAGTAACTGAAAGCCATCAGTTACTGTCCGTTATTTTATGTCCATTTTTTTCCTGCGCATGCTCAGAAAGGAGAAACAAACAAACAAACAAAAAAAAACGGACAGTATTAAAAAACGGACACTAACTGATGCTAACGGACACTAACTGATGCTAATGTGTCCGTTTTTTTAACTGAACCATTAACTAGATCAGTTAAAAAAAACGGACACATTAACATCAGTTAGTGTCAGTTATGATAGGTGTCCATTGTTACAGAAGTATCCCTTTCCTTATACATTATGGAATACCCACCTGATATGTCATCACCCTGCTGTTCCAGAGAATTCTGACTCCCTCTGAGATCCCAAGATGGTGGACTATACTTCCTGCGTGTCACATATTGCCGGCCTATTGTCTTCTTAGCATTCTTCACAAGATTCTTAGAGATGGTCCTTGAAGAAATAATTGCATATGCCACAATACAAAAACTATAAGTGAAGCACGCATAATCAAGTACTATCTTTGCAAATGTTATAGAGTAAGGCCAAGTTCACACATTACGTTTTAGAGGAGCACACACTTTTGCTGGAAAACAGCTGTTGACATAAGACTGTGTGAGCCTGGCCTTATCAATGGTTTTCACAAAAAATATCAGTCAATGCATAATACAGAAAGGAATTACTATTAATACAAGCAAATAAATATTCAGTTGGAGGATAAGAAGGGTCGATCACCAAGCATAACATACTTCAGAGAAGAAGAAAGGGAACCACACAAGACCCAGACAGCAGAAAGGATTTTGCAATCTGATTTCAATTAAGAAATCAACATAGCAGCATAATGGAATCTATTGGTGCTGCATTTTGTCAACTTAACACAACCTGTATGCAAAAGTTTACTGGGATAAAAAAAATCAAAATTAAAAGCACCACAACGCTCTATCATTTAAAAATCAGTCTTTATATAGGTTTGATGGTATAGACTGTCAATCTCTTAGTGACTAGAGGTTGTAGTAATCTCAAACACAACATGGCCTCAACATGTGACCCCAAGTGTAAACTACAAAGGTCAATACTTTACATTATAATAGAGAAGATAGAGCTGTGTGTGTGTGTGTGTGTGTGTATATATATATATATGAATATATATATGTGTGTGTGTGCTTTTGCCGTACTCTTATAGTGACAGTTACGGTTATGTATATTATGTATAGTGCTCTGGTGTCCCATTGAATTTCAGTCTCCACTATCAATAATTATTCTAAAATTGTGCTTGCTAGTTACCATCTAAAACATATTAAATCACAGAAAAAATAATGGTTACTGAAAACTGCAAAATAGTATATACAGAAATAAATTGATAATTTTTCATGTGATTTAGTAATCTAGTTGGCAACCCCACTGTCTCTGAACATATGCTGTCAGGTGAATCGATGATCAGACATGTTGAAAATGCTCATAAATCACTGCTAATCTAGTATCTATGTGTCTTCCTCTCCCTGTGCCATAAACATGCAAACTTAGCTGACCTAAAAGTACATATTTATAGGAGAGACAGCCAAGTAATATTGACATCTTTGGATAATACCTACAATTTATGAGGAATATTGTTTTCCCAAGCTTCATAAACATGTTCATTAAAACATATCACAACAGCATCACTACCTTCTGAAAATTCTGTGTGGTAAAATAGCTCAAAAAATTACTGTTAACATACTTGTATGGATACTTGTAAACACTGTATACTGTGTTTCTGGTGCCAGTGTAAAATTAGGTAGCAGGAAGGCAAGCAGCAGCTGAACACCCAGAAAGTATGGCTTGTCACCATGAAACCATGACCAGTTGGGCATAAATGTTGGGTCTTACTTTTCTGAATGGAAGCTGCCAAGAGATAAACTCAGTGCCAGGTGGCCTTCGAACACGTCACTGACATGGAAGGGGCTACAGAGAAAGATAGGGATCACTAGACATATGGGGCTAATACATTAAGAGGATTAAACTACAATATGACCAACAGCATATACATATTGAATTATGGCACTGGGAAAGCTATATAAAATGTGAAGAGAAGAAATAATTCCACCCAGAACAGAGGGGACAAAGAGAAAGCACTTAAATATTAGCAAAAACTAATACTACACGATTGAGTCAATGTATATATGTATATTAAAAAATACATGTGGTGATGGTGATGTGTTACAGCAGTGTCAGTACAACGGGGTAGTTTCTCTAATCCTGCAATTGTCACCTGTTACCCAAGTACTTGATGCTACTGTAAATTACAACTTAAAAATTTAGTTAACAAAAGATACATATATTTTTGATGAAGGTACTTATATAACATGTGCAGCCGCTCTATATTCTTATCAGATGTTCAAAAGAAGCACATTAAACTAACAACAAAAAAAGTAGTTGCCATGGCCTTGGCTTTGTTACTTGTACCACTGAATTTATACAAGTTTTTGAGGATGTAACCTAGAACAGCATATTACAAAACCAAAAACATTTCAAACAGCATTCCTACATGAGTTCCCAAACATTATTTGTATTCACTAAACTACATACAAAACCTCTTCATGAAGATTTAGACATGGAATTAAGGGGGTTTTCTGGGATTTTTTATTTTTTTTTTTTTAAAAGGTCTGTTAGTGCTATTAATGGGGTAATAAGTACACCCATATACCTTAAGCAGTGTTTTTGATTGATTTTTGTGTTTCTCTGGGAGCTCCTGGCATATTCTGCCTTTGTTTACATGGTGTAACTTCCTGTGCTTCTATCCTACAACTACCATAATGCTTTGCTCCCTCCTTCCCCTTCTCACTCCCTTACAACCCCTCCCTGTCTCCCTAGCTATCCCGCCCACTACTAGCCCTTTCCAACCAACTTCCCTTTCTCGACGTGTCCTGGAGAGCTGCAGGCCTCCCACACTGCCTGGAGCTGGGCCTGACGTCACTTCCAGAAGTGACGTCACGGCTCAGCTCCGGACCAGAAGCAAGAGAACACAGGTAAGTATTGTGTGCCAGCTTACCAGGCACTATTGCGCGTGCGTGGGGAGCTAGCACACAGAAGAGGAGAAGGCGGCCTTCCCTGGATGTCATGTCAGCCCAGTTCCAGAGGAAATGGTAAGTACAATGGGGCTGGGGGGTAAGGCCTTTACACCGACGTACCGGCTCAGGATATGGACTACACCGATGACCCGTTACATCAGCGGAAAAAGGTAAAAAATTTAATATATGTAGGTCACGTGACATGGGTAAAAAAGATATATTAGAAAGTTGATGGGGGGGGGGGGCATGGGGGACTTAGCCAGGAATTCTTCTGGACAACCCCTTTAAATTTAAAAGAAGTCTAGAAGTTGTTATAGCACTGAGAAAACTGTGTAGCTTTTCAAGAAGAAGTAACCTTACTCACTTGATGGAGGGATTCTTGTCCTTGGTTCTAGGTTGAGTAGTGTGCTGCATAGAGAGACCAACACTAAATGGAAAAGTCCCAAGCACATCTTGTGGGTACCTCAACTTGTGTAACTGCTTGCGGAAACCTTCAGAGATCTCAGAAGGGACTTCCTCATCAAACGCCACGCGCAACAGCTGAAACCAAAATATGCCAGTGAATGTAGTAATATCCATAACCATAATATAAAGATTTTCAGTATTCTTTGGTTATGGCTCAAGATTATTTCCCAATATAGTGAATAATGAATATTTACCTGGAAAGTACATGAGCGCAGCTGAAGTCCCTCTTGAACATATTGGTCTAAATGAGCTGGGACACTGATTTTCTTTTCCTTTGTCAGAGACGCAATGGGGAAGGACCGCACTACAGTTTGCTCAGCCACTACATTAAAACAAGCAAAAAAACAGATAAGATAAATTTCAAGTACACAAATTTTTTAGTTTATCTACTCAAAATGACTCAAGATAAAAGTGTTTATGTGGTTATACTGAGAATTAAAGGAAATCTGTCACATTGAACATGTGATCCAATCTGCAGGCAGTAAGTTACAAAGCAAGAATTGTGAAGCAAGTTAATAAATAGTTGTAGGAAATCATTCAGTATAACCTGTCACTTATCAATATACTGAATACACTGGGCTGGAAAGTCCAGCAGGTGAAATTGATAATATTCCATTATTGAATGTTTAAACACAAATAGATGTAACTCACTACACAAAACCAAGCCTTGGCCTGCTATGTCCAAAATGACTTGCGTTTTAGATCAATAAATGTTATACTGAATCTATTCCCTCAAACAGTACAAACAGCACCTTCTGTTCTATACCATGATATCTGTATCTGAGCACAGGAATAGGAACCCTTGTAAAGAAACAGTGAAAAACCATAGGCTAAATCTATTTTTAAAAAGTCCACTGTTTCTACCTGTGTGTATTTTAAAAAAAAAACAAAAAAAAAACAAAAAAAAACTTAGCTCACCTAATGGATCCACTGGAGTACCTTTGAAGATGCAACGATAAGTGGTGAGGAACAACGCCCCTTCAGCAGGTAGTAGGGGTGGACCTCCAAGACTACCACCTGAAGCTTCCTCTCTTCCATCTGGTAGAAGATATACTCGAAGTCCTTCCATGACCAAATCTTCACCTATTAACAATGTTGGTCGCAACAGTTTTGGCTTTAAAAGATAAACAAGAGCAAAGGTAAGCACAGTTTAAAAGACATATGGAATGTAGGACACAAGTGATGTAAGTATCAAAAATTTTGCAACAAAGATTGATAATAAGTAACAATATTTATGTAACCAGAAAAACACAGATGTCATGCATAGCAAACTGATCAATCCACATACTAACCTTCTGGATAGGAGGCAGTCTCTTACTTTCTCTGTGAACAGCATCCAAAGTCTCTATATGCATCTGAACAATGTCTACGTAAGACAAGTAAAGGGAAGACAATCATATCATGTAGCCAATTCTAGTAAATAGCTACAGCCTACAGTATTACAGTAACTTGTATTATTAGCAATGTTACAAAATGTAATAAAAAAATAAAAAAAAATGTAGAAAATATCGGAAATAAATGTTTGGCTCAACCTCTTATTTCTAAACATTTAGGCAAATTTGGAGTTGGGACAGTATTAGTTAGAGTTAGGATTGCCTGCTTTATAGATATTCATTGAATTTCTTCTGGATCAATGCATTACCCCTGTGCTCCGAGCACAGCATCGCATTCGCCTGCATTCCACCTCCTCCTTATCTCAGGTACGCCCCTTCTTTGAAAATGAATCCTCCTCTTTATCCTCTTCGCTGAGCTTTCTTCATGAATGTGTAGTTCTAAGGAGCACTGAGCATACTGAGCATGCGCCTGCGCAGTACACTCGTTCATAAGGAAAGCACAGCGAAGAGGATGAAGAGGAGAATTCATTTTCACAAAAGGGGCGTACCTGAGGCCGATATTTGATTCATTGCCTCATTATGTGCATTGGTTGCCTCTAGCTACCGAACTCACAGAATAGCAGAGTGTAATTAGTAGCACTTATCTATATGGTTTTTTTGGGGGTTTTTTTTATCCATCTCCTCCTCTCTTCGCCATAGACTAATATGTAGAAAGTAACTCAGCTTGATACATGGAAAAGAAAAATCTTAAATAAATAGGTTACTATAAAGTTTCTTATATTCACCTGTACTATTCATTTATAAAAAGTTTTTTTTTTTTTTTTTTAAATAAATGGAGTTGTGTAAGTGTATAAAACATACACTTTAAATCAAAATTGCATGAAGGTGCCTGTTCATATACAGTACCAAGTGGCATTTTGACAATGCTGCAGGTGTCTACTTTCAGAAAATATATAGGTATGGGGGGTTAGTACGATTTTTTAAAGTTGCAATTTAGGTTTTATTTGTCCATCTCAAAACTGTGAAAATTGCTCTGGCTACCAGAGGTGCAAAATATCCGGGAGACCCCTGGCAGCAAAAGGGTTAAAGGGCATGTTCACTTATTTTCATTGCTCAAATAAACAAATAAAAAAGAAATCTGCCCTTTTATTCTATCAACAGAAAGTAAATGAACAAGAAGGGAGAGATGGAAGGAAGTAAGACTGTAGGATCAGACGACACTATGTACTGTGTAACAAAGGAGACACATAGGTCTACACACACTGGTAATGCAACATGGTACAAGATTATCAAAGATAGCCTGTTCCCTGATGACCACTTGCAATTGCCCCCCACACTTTCCAGGCTGAGGAACTGCATAGATAATGTTAAAATAAACTGAATATGTACTCATCAAAAATATTCAGTATTCTCTCCCAACCTGACGTCACATCAATTATCTAGTCCGGCTGCTCCTGGTTGCTGGAAGGTATAGTAATGAATTAAGGTAAAAGCAGCTCCTGTGGATAGGTCATAGGCATGAAAACCACCTTGGGGGGGGGCTTTTAACCCCTTCACACTGGTAACATTTTTCGATTTTCGTTTTTGACTCCCCCGCCTTCCAAACCCCATAAACACTTTTATTTTTCTGTTCACAGAGCCATATGAGGGCTTAATGTTTGTGGGACAAATTGTTCTTCAAAATGGTAACATTTATTATTCTCCAAAACATGTGGACGCCTCACTTCCCACCAAAAAACAGGGTATATTAAAACTATGAATGTTTATTAATTTCAAGCTAAAAGATGTACGTAATAAACTCAAATAAAATCAGTGATGCGGTAGTGAATAGAGAAATGACATGGAGTCTGTAATCTTAATCTCTATCCAGATAAACCAACTAAACCCTCCTACTTTGAACAAAACATCAGTTGCGGTAATGTACAGTTATTATCCCTGCACAGTAAACAGCTAAGTGACCAACGAATGATAAGTGTAGGGTTACTCAGTGGAATCTATCATCTACATACAGCCTCCCCCATGGGATCGCAATCTCTTGCTCAATCCCACAATGGTTAGCTGTTAAAAACTAGTTTGGTGCATAGTTAGCAACCGAACACACCCCTGACACGTTTCTAAGCTGATAAAATATGCCCCAGATTATCATCAGAGGTGTTATGGATAATAAGAATAAAGAGCTATAGTTTCTTCTGCTCCTTCATCGGCACTAATGCATGGCCATGCCTTAGTGCCGATGGGAAAGCAGGAGAAACTATCATTCTATATTTGTTATTTAAGTTATTATTCTGTACAATGTACTGGGAAACTGGAAAAAAATTCAGAATGGGGTGAAATTTGAGAAAAAGAGCATTTGTGCGACTTTCTTACAGGCTTCATTTTTATGGCGTTCACCGTGCAGCCAAAATGACATGTCACCTGTATTCTTTGTTTTAGTACAATTCCGGGGATACCAAATTTATATAGTTTATTTACATTCTACCCCTTAACAAAAATCCAAAACTTTGCAAAAAAATAAAAAATAAAGTTTTTCCTAAAGTCGCCATATTCTGATACCCATAACTTTTTTAAATTTCCGTGTATGGGGATGCATAGGGTGTCTTTATTTGCGGGGCAAGGAGTACTTTTTAGTTATACCATTTTGGGGAATGTCTATTGTTTTGATCACTTTTCATTCAAATTTTTATCAGAGGCAAAACAGTGAAAAAAAAAAAGCAGTTCGGCACTTTTGATTTTTTTTTCCCCGCCACGGCATTCACCGTACAGGAAAGATATTTTTATAAAAGTTTGTAGACTGGGTGTTTTCGGACACAGGGATATCTAAATGTGTATGTATTTCACAGTATTTTTTTTTACTTTTATATTTATTCTAGGGAAAGGGGTGTGATTCGAATTTAAAAAATTTTTTTTTATATATAGTATTTGTTAGACCACCTAGGGATCTTGAACCCCAGGGGTCTGATCACTAATGCAATGCTTTACAATGCTAATGTGTTGGAAAATATCGGCATTTGTATGGCAGGCTGCATAGAGCAGCACATTGTGAGGGAGCTGCTTAAAGCTCCAGATTGAAAATCAACAGTAGTGCTTAACCCCTTCCCCGCTCTGTCAATATAGTTAAAGCTGAGTATATATAGTATAGTATAGTATGGCGCTGTAATGCTGCGGGCACAGGAGCTGTGCCTGTGGCATTACGTCTGGCACTCAGCTTTGTCTGGGGACAAGATCACATCCCCTTGCCACCCCTGCGATAAGACTGCGGAGTTCGAGGGGTTTCCATGGCAGCCAGGAGGCCAAGCAACGGACTCCTGACTGCCATTCCCTGTTACACATAGGGAACCGATGTGCTGCAATACTATGTATCCCAGGTTCAAGTCCCCTTGTAGGACAGAAAAAAAAAGTTTAAAAAATTTAAAAACAAACAAATATACATGTTAGGTATCCCTATGTGTGTATAAGCCCCCACTACCTATAAATAGCATTATTTATCCTGTATGGTGAATACTGTAGGCATTAGAATACAGTGACCCCAGGAATATTGTTCATTTTCAAAAAGTGATGATTTAGTTAAGTGGTAAAACATACTAAAAGCAATATAAATATGGGATCGCTGTAATCGTAATGACCTGCCGGACAAAGTTGCCATGTCATTTTTAATGCAGAGTGAATGCCATAAAAACAAAATGCAAAAAATTATGATTATGAATTGTGAGTTCCTTCACATAGTCCCCGCAAAAAAACAGCAATAAAAGCTGATCAAAACATTATATATATCAAAATGGTGCCAAATGAAAGCACAACTTGACATGCACAGAATAAGCTTTCACTTAGCTATGTTGACAGAAAAATAAAAGAAGTTATGAATTTTGGAAGGCGGGAAGAAAAATAAGAAAAATGTCGCCAAGCATTAATGTACAAACTACCCTGCCTCCTTAAAAAGCTAAAACTATGTTTACTCTTCCTTTACATGTACAGGGAAGCATGGTGGCTCAGTGGTTAGCACTGCAGCTTGCAGCGCTGGAGTCCTACACGTTCGAATCCAACCAAGGACAACATCTGCAAGGAGTTTGTATGTTCTCCCTGTGTTTGTGTGGGTTTTCTCAGAGTACTCCAGTTTCCTCCCACACTCCAAAGACATACAGATAGGGACTGTAGATTGTGAGTCCTATATGGGATAGTGACTGACAATGTCTGTAAAAGCGCTGCAGAATATGTTGGCACTATACAAGTAAGCTAAATAAACAAATAAATACTACTACATAGTGGTACTTTTATGTAAATATCATTTATGGAATATCCCATGCATACATTATAAATGATTAAGATGGGAAGACCTTTTCGTCTGCTACGTCTCACCATAAACTTCCAGAATTTTATTCCAACACTTTCTGCTCGTCTCAACCATACAAAGTAGCCATAAGAAAACTATAAAATAATGATAAACAAAATGTGGGATACGGAACCTGGAATCATTGTATGCAGGCCCTTGAGATGATCAGATGTAACCCCACTCTCGGTACACACTTTGTCCACGAACCGAGTAATAAATCGGACAACACAATGAGCAACATCTGAACCTTCAGAATCTTCAAATCCACTTTCCGTATCTGCACTTTCTGCAACGCTGCCAGCCATGCTGAATTATTTTGAAGGGAAAATAATTGTGTTAGCTGAGTGACTAACGCAAGATTTGAATAGATAAAAAGACAGACAGCAGAAGGCAGAGAGGTCCTTTCAAATAACCTGTTGGTGATGAAGCTGTTAGTTACACTTTCTGTATCTCCTAATCCAGCTCCCCCTCGCAGAAGGCGATTTTTAGAGGTGTCCAATGGTAGAAGAAGATAGCTCATGCGATTGGCATAATGGATAGCCTGGCTAAACACAGTGCTCTCCTCTTTTTGGATAAGTTCTAACTGTTTTTCACGTGGAAGTGTAGGCCATAATCGACATTGCTCAGCTGCCAACTCCAGGGCCGTTCTCTCTTCTTCTTCAACTTCATCCTGATACAAAACATTTTAGAGCATTATTATATATGCATATTTCAAAGTCCAGTCAGTACACTGATTTATCATCATATTTCTAGGGTGAGAAAATGAAACAATGAATTATGAAATATCATTCAAAAAACCTGAAATGTATATTCTACAAATTTAATCTATGACAGAAGTGAACAGCACCTAACCCCAACATATATACATCACAGCAATAAAAAGCAATTTATTATACTAATGTGAATATATCTAACAGTAACAAGCTTACTCTACAACTACTGATATTTTATGTTAACATTGTGAAACGACAGCCATGTAAAATAATATATTACATGAACACCACAAACATATGTCAATATATTTTAACTCCTCAAAAATAAAGTTTGTATGATCACCCAAAAATAACAGCACAACGTGACTGCTGACCTTTGAAATGCCTTTTACATACTTTATGTATCCATATATCAAGTCAATAAATGATAAATAGTTTTAATAACTACCCTCCATAGAACCATGTTCATGCCACAACTATCTTTGTCCTCCCCCATACATCCCCATCACTGAGTCAAATAGCTATTCCTTTCTAACCAGAACCCCAAGAAAAAGAGAAAAAAAAAAAAAAGAGAAACTTTAGTATAGTCACCACATTAGTTGCAGCCTCTTCAGAACTTGCATATAAAGCCCTAATGTGGTTTTGCACATCTCCATAGAACATGGCTTCCCAAAACTGCATGTTGGTCCAAACCAGATGCTCTTGTACACAGCTGTAAGCAAACTGTGTGATGCCAGGACTTAATTTCTGAGAAGACAAATTTTATAAGTAATAAGATATAATAATAAAACACAAAAGTAATAAAGAGCTTAAAAAAAAAAAACCTAATCATACCATCATAAAATGCAATAGTCAAAATATTACCCTGCAGAATGCTGTAACCAAAGGTAAAAGGGCTGCAGCTATAGAATGTTCATCCAGAGGTGTACAATCCTGAGGAAGAAAGGAATAGAGACAGGCCTATTACTTCTCCAACTCTAAAGCCTTTAGGTTTTTTCTTGGAGGAATTAACTTTCCCTTAAATTGCTATAATAATTAACAAAAGATCAAGTATAGCAGGAATTACAACTAGCAACAAAATATTGTTTTATATATTGATTTCATAGAAACAAAATATTCTATAGTCAGCCCCCATACAGACTGTGAAAATTTTTGTTTTGTATATTTAAACTAGCAGAATTTCTGGTCTACTAGAATGATACCTAATTAAATATATAACAATTTATACTTGTGGTCTCCGTAAAAGCTCTCCACAGACCAACTGGCACAGCTTCACATAGTTTTAATAATGTCTTATGCTTTTAGAGCTTTAAACTTCTGCTTCAAAACCCTGAAAAAAGTACAGCATTGGATGATTATAGGTTTGCAATTTGGATTAGGATTACTCCAGACACATACTGTTAAAAAAACACAAAAAATGGTAGTAACCCACCTGCAGGCAGCAGTTCATGAGACGAACAACAAAGTCAAACTGCTGTGGATCCAGCACAGCCCGATTCTGCTGCACATGCAAGTTGAGCTCCTGCGTTAGACATTGCCGCGCTGCTCTCCCTTTCAGTGCCCGAAGAACAGCAGGCTGAAGCTGCAGTGGAAAAGTAGGAATAATAATTTTTGAAGTGTATGTTTTGTTTTGTTTTTTTTTACTTTTTATAAAAAGGATAAACTCCTTGTTACATACATAATTTCATCATTATGCCTTTCAAAACTACTTGCACCAAACAGCATAAATATATAATTGCCATTTCTACACAAGTACTTTTAGACCTCACCAACTCATTTCAACTATCTGCCAACCGAGCTCATTGACATAAAAAAAATAGTACACTACCATGGGAAAATTACAATGTTGTCATCAAAACAGGATTTTTTGGAATCTTGCCTTGAGATCTATTTTTCAATGAGTTCACTGAGGGACACAGGAGACCGCAGAGCATCTAAAAGAACTCCTCCTGGACAACAGTGTGTGCAATTCCCTGTGCAAAGGTTGTAATGGATGAACAGAAGGCCAGTTGCCATTGAAAGAGGATAGCCAAGGCGTGTAACTGACTGTCAAAGGAGCTAAGTCTATTTTTTCATGTTAGAGGAAGAAAAGGACCCAGAGGACAGAGAAAAGCAGGAGAAAGGAAGCAATGTTCCTCACACCAGTGGAAGAAGGAGTTCCAAGTTCTGTGGTTGTTCCTGGTAGAACAGTGTTTCCTCGCTCTCAGCATGGTCCTAATGACCATGTCAAAAAACCCCACAGGATTTCAGAATAAAGGAGTGTTCACTGTCTGAGTCAGAAGATCCACGTCCAAGCCACAAAGGTCAGGAGCTTGGAGATTAATCTGGAGGCCATCCCCACTGAGTGTGGAGAATGTCGAGGATGAAGAGACCACTTGCTCCAGTCTATCCATTCAGCAAGCCAGTTGTCCACTCTGGGCATGTGGATCGCCATCAGGGTAGGGACATGTATGCCCACTCCAGGATTCTCAGCAATCAATGCCAGGCTGCAGGTTTCACCCTAATTAGTCAGGTAAGTGACAGCCATTGCATTGTTCATCTGAATGCCAATGGGGTGTCCATCCAAGAGAGGAATCCAATGAAGTAAGCAAAGGTAGAATGTCATTCCAGAAAGATGATCGGAAGCTTCACCACTTCCAGGCACCTGGTGTCCTGAATAGTGCATGAGAGGAAAACATCTGTTGTGATGACCATCCAGTGAATTAGAAGGAATGTTCCAGAAAACCAAAGGTCTTTTGAACGGACAGGGAAAGAAAAACAGGGCAATCCAGCTCTGTCACAAAACAGTCCCACAGCCTGTTGGAGAGGGTGCGTTTAGAAATGGGTGTAAGGAATGGCCTCCAAGGAGTAGTTCAAGGAACCCAGGACCTAGATGCAGGAGTTGAAAGGGACAGGAGAGTTCTGAATAGTGACTTTGGAGGGTCACATGATTTTCCTTGGAGAGGAGAATTACGGCTTACAGCATTTCAAACTGCATGCTCAGGAGGCAGATCTATCTAGATGGAGCAAGGTGGGACTTCTGACAGATTATCACCCACCTAAAATGAGTCAGGAATGTCAAAATTGATCTAGGCCCTAGGGTCCATTTGAAAACGGTAAACCCAAACAAAGCAGCCTACATGAAAGTAAGCATGCATAAAAAGTGGCCTCACAAAGGAACTGGTCCACATTAGAAATCTGAAAGGGCTAGCTCATCTCATGAGGAACCAGTGAGAAAATTTCTTAGTGAAGATGCTTCATTCATTCTGTGACTGTTTTTTTGACTCAAGCAGAGGTGAAGATGGGCATAAGAGCCAAACAGGGGATAGTCAGCCAGACAGCTGTAAGAGTTAAAAATAACCCCAGGTAGATTTGGTAAATAAGTCACCCCACACGGACTTGGAGACCTTCGTAAGGAGAGTGAAATCAGAGAGAGTGTGCCCAACTTGGCGTAGCTGAATCATCAATGGATGGGGCTGCTCAGGAGGGGAACAGAAGCAAAAAGTGGGATTTGGCATGGGCAGCAGCGCAGACACAAGGACAAAAAAAAAAGACAACACAATAGCAGATGTTGCAAAATTATTTGCTTTGGATGTAGGCGGGAAAGGGGGAATCTTGTGTCTTGACCTGCAGAACCTTTTGCCGAAAAGGTGCACTGAGCTGCTGTTGGCTAAAGAAGCTGGACAAGTGGTCATACCAGGAGAGAAGCCCATAAAAATGGAAGAGCAGGGTCAGGAAGAGCTTGGTACAGCTGCGGAGCCGTTAAGGAAGAGCCAGGGGAACTTGCATGGGAGAAGGATGGTTGAGTTTCGAAGGCTGAAAAGCTGCCAAAGTCCGAAGAAAACAATAGTTCCCCTGCCATGGGAACCAGTAATGAGCAGGGTCACCCCTTCAGAGACTGCAGCTGTGAGAGTAGGTTGGGATGGGGGTGGGGAGAAATGGGGTGAGGTGGAGGAGTGTCTGCTTCCTATGCATACAAACTAAAAACTGATTAGCTTGTCTGCAACAGGTGTATAGTAGGTAGTAGGGCCTGATACTTTTTGCCTTAGTGTTGCCTCACACTCTCCTGTGTCCCACAAGGACACCAGTGGGAAACATTATTATTTTGTCTCAATCTCCATCATTAATTAGGGAAAGTGGAAAATAAATTTTAATGATGAGAAATGTAGGGTTAAGCACCTAAGCAGTGGAAACAAGTTTTATAATTATGTATAAAACACTGGGTTAAACTAATATTGAAAAAGACATGGGACTATTGGAGGAAAGTAAACATAACTTTAGCAAGCAGTGCTAGACAGCTGCTGCCAAGGCAAATCAAGAGGGACACAGACGCTCAAGATAAGGAAATCATTTTGCCTCTACACAAATCATTAGTCAGACCACATTTGGAATACTGTTTACAATTTTGGGCACCTGTATATAGAAAACACATAACTAAACTAGAAAGGGCAGTTTCAGAGGAGGGCAACCCAGAATAGGTGGATTAGAATACAATAACAGGTTGTCAACCCATTCCTGTCGCAGGCATTTTTTGACTTTCGTTTTTGACTCCCCATCTTCCAAACCCCATATAATTTTATTTCTCTGTTCACAGAGCCATATGAGGATTTGCGGAACAACTTGTACTTTGTAATGGTACTATTTAATATTCTATATGATGTACTAGAGTCGCCATATTCTGACAGTTATAACTTTTTTATATTTCCATGTTATTTCCATGTACAGGGATGCATAAAACTAGGTTCATATATGCGCTGGAGTCTCTGCTGCAGATTCAATTTAAAATCGGTATAAAACCAGCAGAAACCCAATGGATACCTGGTGGACCCCATTATAGTCTATGGGATCTGCGGGTATCCATTGGTAACCGCTTTTTTGCAGACGGGCTTCCGTTCTTCGGGTCCCTATGTGGACCTAAACGATGGAGAGCCGAACGCTAGTGTGCATGAAGTGTATTTTTTTTGCAGGGCCAGATGTACTATTTAGTTATACCATTTTGTGGAATGTCTGATGATTTGATCGCTTTTTTTTTTTTTTTTTTTTTTTGATAATACAAAGCAGAATAGAGGGAACATACCTAAAATGGTAAAACAACTCCAACAGAGAGAAAACAGAAAAAACGGAGCAAGTAAGACATCATGACGGGGGGGGGGGGGAGACTAACACAGGGAAAAAGGGAAAGGGAGTAGGGAAAAGCAAGTCAGAGATCCTGAAATGTACAATAGGCATCCCAAGGGGACCATATGGAGTTAAAGGCCACCACCGTATTGTTCAAGTTGGCCGTTAGAAGTTCCAAATTACGGATACTTTTGACCCGGGTGATAAAATCAGACGTTGAGTGACCGGTGAGCAATTTCCAGCGCAAGGCTATGAGGGATTTAGCCACTGTGCAGAGGTAGAGAAAGAGCTTTGTGTACATTTTGCCCAGCTGACACGGCAGTAAATTGAGTAGATAGACTACAGAATCTAGAGGCACTGATTGAATAAAAAGATTATCCATGATAGACTTGACCCCCCCTCCAATATCCTCATATGAGGGAACAGTCCCAGAATATGTAATACAGGGTGCCCAAGGACGAGGTGCATGTCCAGCAGGTGAGGAATCGCTGGATTCAGGGAGTGAAGAAGGGCAGGGGTGCGATACCAATAAGGATGCATAAGGATTTTATATTGTACCTCTCGGAAGGTCACACAGGTTGAAGATTTAGACATCCGTGACCATATGATTTGCCTCTGAGCCGGGGTAATCGTTCGTCCCAGGGTTTCCTCCCACCTAGACATGTATCTATGGATAGGGGGAGGGTGACACTCAGGAGAGGATAGAAGTCTATAGATGTCGGAACTTAGGCCCCTAGTAGAGGTGCCAGACTTACACAGTCTCTCGAAGGTCGTTGGGATGGATACCCTCAAAGAGCCAAAGCGAGACCGGGCAAAGTGGGCGATTAGATTATAGTGGAACTTCGAAAAATGTGTAACTCTGAAGTCAAGTATTCTAAAGGCCTGAGCTCAAGGTTCAGAGGGTCAGTCACATCGGCCATAAAGAGGCCAGCTCTAGACCAGGAGCAAACCATGGGGGTAGGGCGTCCCTCTGGGAGCAGCGGGTTATATAGAAAAGAGATCATAGAAGATCTCTCCTAGACGAGGGGAAAGCAGAGTAGGTAGACCAGATCGCTTTCGTGGAAGGGGCGGGGGAGAACGGGTCCACAAGAGAGCTAGGAGTTTTTGTGCTGTGTGGTGAGCTAGATCCCGTAATTCTGCTCGAGTCGCCACTAGGCAACGGAGTACCGA
Organism: Leptodactylus fallax; assembly: GCA_947044405.1. Lineage (NCBI taxonomy): Eukaryota > Metazoa > Chordata > Amphibia > Anura > Leptodactylidae > Leptodactylus > Leptodactylus fallax. The sequence continues at coordinate 1,377,498 of CAMRHE010000148.1, read as the reverse complement.
AAGGGAGGGTCGGGCAGACAATCGGGTAGCAAGGGTCTGGATCTTAGATACAAGGGCACCCTCCCTAGTAGTCTTGTCCTTTTTGAGTCGCGATGCCAGGGCTATGCACTGTCCATGCATAACAGCCTTATGGGCTTCCCACAAGGTGGCATCAGAGGGGACAGCCCTGGTTTCCCTAAAATAATCTAAGAGGTGGGTACATAGGATGGTTTGGGAGGAGGGGGTATGAAGAAGGCTCTTATTGAGGCGCCAGTGGCAACGCCTGGACGGGATGGGCTCACAAGATAGGGAGACTGAGACTGGGGCATGATCAGACCAAGATATGGGACCAATCTCTGCTCTACTGAGTAAACGGAGAGCTAGGGTATTACCAAAAAAGTAATCAATTCTGGAGTGGATATTATGGGGATGGGAAAAAAAAAAGTGTAGGAGCGATCCGAGGGGTAATCCACACTCCACAAGTCATATTAGGGCGTGAGATCTGATTAACCGACAGAATTCCCTGGCCAGCCTGGACTGTGAACCCTGCAGATTTGTTCCCTTTTTATTCTAATTGTTATGGGAAGCGAAATGGTGAAAATGCAGCGGGTTGCCTCTTTTGATTTTTTTTTTTCCCCACTATGGCGTTCACTGCATGGGAAATATATTTTTATAAGTTTGCAGACTGGGCATTTTCGGACATGGGGATGTAGAATTTGTTTATGTTCATTTTTGCTTATTTATCTTTAATTTTAAATCGAGGGAAAGGGGGGCCCTAACAGGTAGCAATTCCCACGATCACAGTGGATAACACAGCAGAGACCCGGTGGCTATGGCAGCCTCTCTGCAGCAGAACATCCACCATCCACTGTAATAGTACAGGTTAAACTGGGGTTATTCATTTTGAAAAATAAGATGGCTTAAGGGTGACTTAACTGTAATATACAAATATGAATTACAGAGATGTTTTTATGATCACTTCAATTTTCACCATCATCATACTGTTATAAAAAAAAAATTTTTTTAAAAAAAACTGCAGTGAGACCACGGAACTTGCTGCCACAGGATGTTGTAATGGTTGATAACTTGTACAAGCTCAAGAGAAGACTGGATGCCTTTATAGAAAGTAAAAATAAGTAACAAGAACTAGAATTTTGGGATGTGATGGAATACTTATACAGGGATTTATTCTGTTTGCCATATCTGGAGTAGGGAAGGAATGTTTCCCCTAATATAGGGTAAATGTAAACTGCCTCACGGGTCAGTTGTTGCCTTCCTCTGGAACAACATGGTAGGATTATAGTTTAGACTTCATGCATTTAAAGGGGTTGTCCGGGATAAATTAATATTTTTACAATAAGTCCCCCATGCCCAACCCTCCAACTTTCTAAATAACATTTATTATCCTTTTTTTCTTTTAGTTTTACTGTAATATATCTTTGACTTTCCGCTGATATCCAGGGGTGTCTGTCTAAGGCCGTGTTGGTGAACCTATGGTACGCGTGCCAGAGGGGGCACTCAGAGCCCTCTCTGTTGGCACGTGCGCCGTCGCCCTGATCGCTCACTAATAGGGAATCCGGTACAGGATTCCCTGTTAGTGAGCGATCTCTTCTTTCAGCTGTATGTGCAAATGCGGTCCGCAGCCTACACTGATTGCAGAGTGTGACCTCTGCCCCGACGTAGGTGCAATGACGTCATTCATCAGCACCTGCAGTCAGAAGAAGGAGGATGCTCGGCTGCTCTTCATGGGACTTCAGATAAGTAGCAGATAATACTGTGTGGAGGCCCACTGTGGAGCATATAATACTGTGTGGGGGGTCTACTGTTGAGCATATAAGACTGTGTGAGGAACCTACTGCGGAGCATATAATACTCTGTGGGGGCCCACTGTGGAGCATATAATACTGTGTTGGGGGCCACTATGAATCATATACTACTGTGCGGGGGCCACTGTTATGGAGCATATAATACTGTGTGGGGGGTCTACTGTGGAGCATGTAATACTGTATGGGGGCCCAATGGGGAGCAAATAATACTGTGTGAGGGCCATTGTGGAGCGTATAATACTGTGTGGGGGCCACTCTGGAGCGTATAATACTGTGTGGGGGCCACTCTGGAGCGTATAATACTGTGTGGGGGCCACTCTGGAGCGTATAATAATGTGCGGGGGCCACTGTGTAGCATATAATACTGTGAAAGGGCCACTGTGGAGCATATAATACTGTCTGGCGCCCACTGTGGAGTGCATTGTACTGTCTGGGGGTCACTGTGGATCGCACTGTACTGTCTGGGGGCTCCTTCACTCTTTATATCACACAGTAGCTCTTTTATAGCAGACATGTGATATTATTACAGGCTGTAATAACTTTGCACGGTCACTATAAAACAAATCCTGTGCGATGTAAATAGTGAACATCAACTGTAACTTTATTTTTCCATTGACAGAGCTAACTGGGAGCTTGTTTTCTAGCAAGGTAAAATGTGCTTTCCATAGGCACTATTCTGGGGCACACAGAACTTTTTGATCAAAAAATTGTTTCTTAGTGCTATTAATATGTTAATAAGTGCACCCAAATACCTTCAGCAGTGTTTTGAGCAATTTCTGGGTTCTCTGGGAGCTCCTGGCATGCTCTGCATTTGTTTACATCTGTATCTTCCTGTTCTATGCCTTTCCTACAACTCCCATGATTCCCTGAGCTGCACTCAGAGCTGACTCACTCCCCCTCCCTTTCTGACTCACTCCCCTCTCCCTCACTCAATCCCCCTCCCTGTTTCCCTAGATAGCCCGCCCACTACAACCTCAGACGTCATCTTTAGACTCCTATTTCTCACTCATTCATAACCTTCTCCTTTGGCTGCAATATTGTAATCACTTCCATATATCATTACAGGGTTGTCAGCAGAAATTTTGAGTACTCCGCAGTATAATGCTCCATATGGTATATAATGTTCCACAATGACATCCACACAGTATAATATGCTCCACAGTGTCCCCTGCACAGTATAATATGCCTCACAGTAGACCCCGCACAGTATAATATATGCCTCACAGTATAATATACCTCATAGTGGACCACGCACAGTAAAATGCTCCACAGTGGCCCCCTGCACAGTGTAATTCTCCACAGTTGTCCCTACACAGTATAATATGCTCCACAGTGGCTCCTGCACAGTGTAATATGCTCCACAGTGGCCCCTGCACAGTATAAGGCTCCACAGTGGCCCCTGCACAGTATAATATGCCTCACAGTGGACCTCGCACAGTATAATATGCCTCACAGTGAACCCCGCACAGTATAATATGCCTCACAGTGAACCCCGCACAGTATAATATGCCTCACAGTGAACCCCGCACAGTATAATATGCCTCACAGTGGACCCCGCACAGTATAATGCTCCACAGAGGTCCACGCACAGTAAAATTCTCCACAGTGGCCCCCGCACAGTATACTATGCCCCACAGTGTCCCCTGCACAGTATAATGCTCCACAGTGACTCCCCGCATAGTATAATATGCTCCACAGTGGACCCCACACAGTATAATATGCACTACAGTGGCCCCCACACAGATTAATGCTCCACAGTGGCCTCCGCACAGTGGAGCTGGCAATGACGTCCTGGGTCTCAAGCTGCCAGGAAGAACAGGTAAGTATAATGGGGCTGGCACCTCCGCTTTGTGATGTGTCCTGGCTGCCCACTGTATTGCACATGTGTGAGTGGCCAGCACATGTCACAAAGAGGAAGTGATGGCATGCAATGGCATCCAGGGCCTGGAGCTGCTAGGAAGTACATGTAAGCATAATGGGGCTGGTGGGCGGGTCCGTTCCACAAAAAATATAATATATGTAGGTCACATGACCTACATATCTCACAGTATAACAAAGAAAAAAATATTAATAGATGGAATTCTAAAAGTTGGAGGGGGGCATTGAGGCTTTATTATTATCCATTTATCCTGGACAACCCCTTTAGGAGAAAAAAAAAAAAAAAAAGCATTTCTAGTGTTAAATTTTAAGTTCTTTTTATGGCAATCACAGAGCAGGATATAAATAATGTCTTATATTTAAAGCATGGGTCATTATAAATGTGTCGATACCAAGAAATGTTTTGTTTTGCTTTTTATTTTCACATTTTTTACACAATAAAGCATTTTTAAATGGGGAATTTTTGGTTATTTTAAAACTTTTTTTTTTTTAGTCCCACTATGGGATTAGATTGTGTGATCTTCTGATTGCTCATTTAATAGACTGTACTTTTAACACACTGGCTGTCAACATCAGTCTGGCAAAAACAGGGATATTCAACAATGGCAGACCCGGTTGCCGTCACAATGCATCAGTGCCAACGATGCAGAGGATTCAAGGGTTAAAAGGCCATGATCACTATTATCTCCGATTGGGGCTGTTGAAGTGAAGGCTTGCTCCCGTTGCATATGACGTAACTAAGTTACAGTTAAGTCGTGGTGTACCTAAGATTTACATAATAGGTTGAACCATGTATTAACTGTTAAGTTAAAGAACTACGTTTGCAATAAAGAGAAAAAAAAAGATAATAAATATAGGTAATTATTAGTGCTTTTCTTATACAGTCAGTCAAAAATGTGACAATTACCTTCTTTGCCTCCAGCATTTTGTTCTCAAATATATAGGAAATACAGTTCCTCACTACTTCTAGCCGCCTGTTGCTGTTTGCCAGAGCACTGCCATTCCGCTCTACAATTGCCGCTACAAATATAAAAATACAGATATTGGTTACAAAAAGAAAAAAAAAGAAAAAAAAAAAACAGTAGCCCACCTGTAGATACAAGGCAATTTATTTTTTTATGGCTTAAGTTTCCTTAAATGCTTTTAAAATTAGAGAGAAGAAATTCAAGAAAATCTGAACACATCAGTAAGGAGTAACAGACTTTAAAAAAGCACTCCAGTGAACTTTTTTTTTCATTCATTATGTACATATTCACCCAGCATACGTAATTCAGTTAGTATTACCTTATTTACAAGGCTGTTTTAACACATCATTGGGCCCAGTGCAAAGGTTTCATAAGTGGTTACCCCCCCCCTCCCATCACCACCACTTAAGACATTCCTTCCAACTATCAAAAGGTTACAAAGACCTATAAATGTGGAAGTGCGCACACCGTGCCACAGCAAATTCTTTTGTGTTAAGATGTGCCCATAACCCGTCCTTTTCTATAATGCCCTTTTATGCCCTAACACAGTAGTTGTACCTTTCAGTGTATAGCATACAGTCATAATGCCTCTTTATTTTATTTTTTTTCAAATTCAAAGTTTATTGATTTTCAGAAAAGTAAAGAACAAATACAAACATAACTGTTGAAAGGCAAAAACCAGTACAAACATTGTACCTCGGTAGGTTCAGGGTCAAAAACCCAAAAGAGTTGATACAGATGTGAAAAGAGGGAGGAGAGGGTAAGGGAGGTAGAGGATGGATAGATATAGAATAATGAGAGGAAGAAGGAAGATTTCTAGGAGAAAGAAAAGAAATAAAGAAAAGAAAAAAGGTGATGCCTCTTTAATTATTAGTACTTAATTTCAGTGTAATGTCCCACTCAGTATTATGCTCCCTAAATAACCCATACTGCTGCCTCAGTAGCTCCTACATAGTTTATAGTATGCCTCCGTGGCTCATAAGACAGCTAAATTCGGTCATATGGCCTGGTGCAGGTACACTGTTTGTCCTAGGGTTAAAGCAGCCCTGCTTATTTAGTTATTCCTCCCTATCTTAATTCTTCTCATTAATAAGATCATATGAAAATATGAACTAGGCTTTCTGTATCATAGACTTACCACAGAGGCTCTCCACAAAAGACAAAAACGCCTGTCACTAACTACTGAAGAGCAGACAATTCCTGTCAGACAGCTATAATGAAGCTGCTCACAGCTCAGCATCCCAAAGTATATACTTACAGTCTCTTAGCTTATGTAGGAGAATACAGAGAAAGATAACTGCATTGCCCCACAACAGGGAGATATAACACAGTCTTTAGGTACCCATGTGAAGCTGTGCTAATGCATCATGGGATTGAAGCAGAGCAAAGAGAAGGAGAAATATTAAAGTCAAGATGGTGTCTGAGCAGGAGCAGATGAGAAGCTGGACTGCAGGGATAGGAGTGCAGGATACATGAATGAAACTTGGAGTTTGATAGACAGTCAAATGATGGGTGCAGAGATAGAAAAAAAAAATTTGCTGAACTTCTTTAACAAAACAAAAAGATAGAACAAACATTTGTAAAATAGACTTCTTTATGAAATAATGTACAAAAGAACTGCAAGCATTGAATAATAAAAATACAAACCAATGGGAGGCCCAGGTGGCACCATGCACTTCTTCTCCGACCTAACAGCAGGAGGTGCATTCTGCATCTTGGCAGCAGCCTGATCCAAGATCCACTGGACACTACTTTCATCCAACAAAGGGAAGGCCTTATTCTGAGGTCGCAAGTAACTGCCTTCTGTTGGACGCTGAACTTTATGCATACTAACAGCAGGATAAGGATTCTCCTAGAAGGATGTATCAATGGTTATAAAATGAAAATACACCAAATGCAAACAATGGGATACTTTAACTAATAACCTTTATTACCACCTCTCATAAATCTGGCTTTACTGAAACAATATTCAAATAGCTTTAAACAAGCATATAATATGGTAGTCCCTTGCTCATGAAACAAAGTACATTATACTCTTTTGGGGAAATTTGTGAAGCTCCTTATGCCAGTTTTCTACTGTTTTATGCTACACTTGTCACTTTTCAGAAATAGGGTTGGGCTTAGTGGGAAGAGGCAGGAAGTCCGACGGCTGGCAAACTTATTTCAATTTACACCAGAAACTAGCATATAGCTCAAAACTATACCAGCTTCTAGTTGTCGTAGATGTGTCTTTCTGGTGCACAGAGGAACAGATATGCACCTAATTTATAAAAGGGGTTTTCCTGGACTTAATGGATGATCTATCCTTAGGACAGGTCATCAATTAAAGGGAGTGTACCAATTTCAACTTATTCAGCAAGAGCAGTGCTCCATGGAGCTAAAGATAGGTCATGCTTGGTGGAGGTGGTAGACTCACTTTAAAGATCATTTATTCTTAAAGTGATAACCTATCCTAAAAGGAGTCATCAATTACTAAGCCTGGAAAACTAAAGCCCCAAAGTTGCTATTTTTTAATGTAGATTTTGCTGTGATTTTTTGAGTCAAAGCAAGAAGAATTTTAGCTGGTCTGTCCATCCATATCCTATCTAGGCTTGAAAATGCTCACTTAGCCAATCACTGCAGGCATTTGCTGCAAGTTAAGAGGGTGAACAAGGAAGTAGGGACTAAGGGGACCCAGGCAGAATCAGAATGTGACTGACAGGCTGAACAACCCTTTCGAAAATGTGCTGAAAAAGTGATATGCTCTTCAGCAAAGTGAACCATCAGTCAAAATCCAATAATCTGGAGATACACAAATGTGTGTGCTGAAAAACATGGAATAAATATATTACTGTATACAATAAAAAAAAAAGTCTGATAATTGGCTATTACCCTATATGGAGAGAATATAAATACCCAAGTATGAATGAGGCCTAAAAAGCTACAAGTTAAAGGGGCTATCCACCTTTTCTAAATCAATGGTCTATCAATGAAGGTGTTATTCACAAACAGAAAAAACTCCCCGAAGTGATGCACACCATTATACTAACATTATCAATGCAAAAATGTTAGCTCTGCAGTGTGATATTTCACCCTTTTAAGCCTCTATACTTTCTCCGCTGCTGCTTTGTTCTTTTCATTTTTCTGTGGGCAGACACATACTTGAACCATGTGATGTGACTGTCAAGCAACTGCATTGCCCAGAAATGCATTGTGTGTTTCTCCCAATAGGAATACTCCTTTACGATTATGAGAGTAAGCAGTGCAGTGCTCAGTGGGTAAGCAGTGGTGGGAGCTGCCTGGGAAAACAACTGATCTGCAGTGGCCCTAACAGTCAGACCCCTGTCATCAATTTTAAAAAGGTGTCTAACCCCTTCAGTTTATAAATGACTCACTGCTGAGGTTTATTGTTCTTCACAATACTATACCAATAATCAAATATCATTGATTAATGACATTTCGACAGTTATTTCAGGCTCCTGTAAAAGACTGCTGGTTATGTAAAAAAATTTTTTAATGAATAATAAATAAAATGAATACCGCCCTTTATTACCCCACAAAACGTACATTTCTGTAGAGCTTCTCAGCTAGTTCTTGTACATGCTTTGTTAGGTTTTTGAGACTTCCCTGCTCATACTGTAATTTCTGCACATCATAAGCAACCAGCTGTGGAGAAAACACAAAACAAGCAAGTCAGAAAAAAAGTGACGTGGTCAAAATGTTACTATTAACTGGATATAAAAATGTTCTTCCTATGTCATTTAGAGAGTACCTCATCAAATAAATCCAGAGATCTGTATGGTGGGCCTCTCTCGGTCACAAATCCTGCAAAAGCCATACCCTCCAAAACCTTGGTTAGAAAATCATCTTCCACTAATCCACGCTGACCCAAAAATGAAGCCTGAAAAATAAGGTACATTCATTTAAAATGCTATTCACAAAACACATGTACACATGTTCCTATTTTGTTCAGCCTAGAATGTGAGAAAACCAACCTTATGAAATCGTATGACAGGCTCTGGGTGAACTCTTATCAGCTGAAGACAACAGCGATATCCTTGCAAGACCTGAGCAAAAAGGCGAAGGAACACAGCACGTACTTCCATATCCTGTAATGAAGCAAAATAAAAATAAAAATTTATAATGCATTTTAATATACATCCAGATAATACAAGCAGAGTATGCAAGTCAGCACTAGGGAGAGGAGCTCTCTCAAGGACTGTAAAAGGAGAAAACAGTACAGGAATACATCAGATACTGATACTAATAATGATTCATAAGCGCTAATGAAGGCAGCAGCATGCTGAAGAAAGAACTCTGGTGTGTACTACAAGGAGAAAAATACCTACATAATAAAAGTCAAACTAGAAGCAGGTTACAAACGGAATATCATGGAGTCCAAAATGAATTAAGGGGTGGAGATTAAAACATATTAAAACATTTTTAATTTTTTAAACTCAAAGTAACCAAAATATAAAAAAAATATTTTTTGCCCTGTCAAAAGTGCCTTTTAAAATACAATTAAAGGGGGTTTCCAGGGGAAAAAAACACTATTTTTCTCTGGAGGCCCAGGAAGACGGGGGAAAAAAAAAAACCACACTCACCTGTCTCCGGTTCTCTGGGGTCCCAGGCCTCTATCCAGTCTCACCAATGAGTGGCCTAAGGAAAGGAACCAGGACGTCGCAGGTGACATATGCCATTGACATTCCATGTCCTTCCCTTAGGCTGCTGAGGCCTACTTTTCATAAATTAATAGTACAGATGTATATACAAAACTTTGTAATATATGTATTTCCTTCTACACCTATTGGTGTGGTCTTAATTGATAAAGCACAAAAAAAAAAATCCTTTTAAGTGTGTTGTCCAAGATTGGAAAAACATGGTTGCTTTCTTTAAGAACACTGCCAAATCAATCCACAGCAGGGAAGCTGAACTTCAATAGCAGATACATCACATGGACAGATCTGCTATTGAAGGAAGACAACAGCCATGTTTTTCCAATCTTGATATCCCTTTAAGTACCTAGGTTCTTTACCTGTGATGTGTACTCCATGGAGTACATGCCATGTCTCTAGCTATAAGGCGCTGTCCCTCGTGTAACGTATTTAGTATTTTTAACATGGCATAAGACATAGGCATAGGATATTTTGATTTATTTGAGCAGGGAATATTTTGTTGAGGAACAGGTTCTAAGTTATTTACCTGCATTCGGACAGTTGAAGTTGTGATAGAAGATGGAGGGAATGCCAAATCAGCAATCTGTAAAGCAGGGTCTAGAACCTGAAAAAGGAGTTAAAAAAAAAAAATCAGTCACAATACAAAGGTTCAACTAAAAAATGTTAAGATCAATAAATGACTTGTGCAGGTAAATTAAGTAAAGAGGAGATTACAAAAGAAAAAAAAATTACAAGCTCCACCATGTCTCCTAAATAAATGGTCAATCAGCTCATGCTGGATATTTTCAGTGATCAGCATATATCATAACAGACATGGATGACATATTTTTCTCTGTTTTTGAAGTAGTCAATTTGCTGTGATATAATAATCCAGATTTTCTGATTTAATAATTTTTTCAATTGTAGAAGTCTCAGAATAAAAAGCAGTACATTTTACCAAATGCCTAGTACTTAAAGTTAATTTAAAGTTTTGCTTAAAAAATAGGCTCAGAACAGAATATATTGTTATCATATTAAATCTTAGCTTTCAAACAACCCCAGGTACAATATAAATATAGAAGATTACAGCCCATTAGGGTCATCTCTCACTCGATACTGCCTACTGGCAACTCCAGGAGGGTGATAGAGGAGGAACTTTATTTATTTATTATTATTATTATTTTTTTTTATACTACAGATGTGAAAAGTAATTACCCCCTGATCTTATAAAGGCCTCTTTCTGACCCAAGTTAAATGTATATGGAATCTGGATCATTGTGAATGTTGGTTTCTTTAATTATAGATATATGCAGGTAGACATTGGCAAATGTGACATCTAGTACCCCTGCACTTGTTTAATTTTCATTTTTAGGAAGAACTGTGCATCACAGGTTCTGCTTCAGTCAGCCTTTCAGCCACAAACATTAATATATATATATATATATATATATATATATATATATATATATAAAATTTTTTTTTTTTTTTTTTACACATTTTACACATCCATCTAACTATCTGTATTGGGATATAATATGAATTATTTTTAGTGTATGAGATAACTAAGAGTTTGCTGTATTGCCTTTCTAGTTTGCAATTAATCAAACAGCACTATATATATATATATATATATATATATATATATATATATATATATATTTTTTTTTTTATGCTTTCTGATCTTATATCTTAGCCTAGGTGTCATCTGCCATATTCAGTCGACAAACCAGTTTTAACACTGAGATACGGAATTTGAATTTAGACTGCATTTCAATGTGATGCCTAAGTCACCAATGTAAGGCATAAAACGTATACATAAGAAAAACAATTAATTGAGACATATAAATCAGATGATTATGGTAAAGTGCCCTCAGTTGCATTGAGAGATTCTCACCAATGACAAGGCCTCTTGTGTGTGATGGATCAAGGGCTCAGGTAAAAGAGGAATCTGGACACATTCTGGGATAGTTACAGTTCCACCATCTAAATCTGCAATTATTACATCAAGCTGAGGAGACAGCAAAATAGGAAAACAATTTAATATGGTTATATTATTATTCAAGCCATGAAATGCAAAGTAAGTAGATACCTAAGGGGTCATGGCTAGCAAGACTACTACTCCTATAAGAAGAGTTGTTCCCTTCTGCAACAACCACTTCTATTTACTGACATGATTATCTATGGAATGTGTAAGGTTCTGAACAAAGTATAAAGTGGCAGTTTTCAACTTACAATGACACCCAAAAACTGCACAAATTGATAAAAATAGTGCCCTCAAATTTAACAGTTAAAAATTACATAAAAAGAGAGTGAATTTTCATTTGTGAAACCTCTACAAAAGTGGACTGTTTCCTTAGAACAAAATTGTGATTTCTGTAGTGCATACAGCAGTGCTTATCATAAAGGAAAAATGAAAGACTTATAAAATACTAGCAGAAGGACCCGGCTTCGCACGGGTATATTTAATTTTTTGTTTGTGTAGTGGCCCCATAAGAATTGGCCAGTTTTGCACTTGACATCCATTATGGAAGTCCAGTATAGGTACAGTCTATTTATGGCTGTGTTGTTATAGAAACCTGGTAAATTAAATATGAAGTTATATTGGCTGATACACATGATATGATTGAATATTTAAGGACCTGCGAACTGCTATTGACTCATATAGGTCATAAATAGCTTGGTTGCTATGGAAACCTGGTGTAAAGTTGTGTGCCTGTGGAGAGTAAGCACCTGCAAGCTTCTATTGGCTGATAAGGGACATGTGACCATGTGTATGGCAGTTAGAATATGAGTGAAAGACTTGCAGGCTTGTATTAGCTAATGCAGGTCATTTTTTGGGAATACTGTATCTCAGGGACGGTATGTCCTAGAGAGCTGAGACCCAGTCTAAAATCTTCCCGGACACCTGATGTACCTGTGTACCAAATTTGGTGAGGATCGGCCCAGTCGTTTGGTCGCGCATAAAGAACAGACACTCATTTTTTTATATTTAAGAGATTCATACCAGATCCTGGGTCTCTGTCCGAAAGAGAGCATTTACACCAATGATGAATGGTGTTGGTGTGCTAAGAACCTCAAGAAGCTGAGCAGGAAGAATGGGCACATATGTGAAACTGGGGGGAGAAAAAAAAACAGAATTATTTGAAGCCAAACCAGTAAAACCACATCACGATCACAGAGTAATTTAGGAGTAAATGCTATGTCACTTATCTTCTATAAGGGAACATCTCAAGCTCATTTAGGTCTTGTGAAAGGAAAATTGACAAAGAAACTAATAGTTTTAACATAATGCTCCATTTGAGGACAGAAGACTTATGTGATGCACCAATTAGATCACACTCAGTACCTGCCCAGTGTTTATTTCATATATAGCATGAGCAGATCATTACTAGAAGATATGTTTTAAAAGTAGCATTAGACATCAGTATCCTCTATTTCTTTAGAGGATATAAAAAAATCAAAGGAAAAAAACGGGGTATGTTCAAGCGCTGCTTGGTAGATGAAAGAGTGGTGAACTCAGCGATTAAAAAATAATTAGTTTAATTCCAAATAAAGACTCCATTCAGTTACAATACAGGTAGGGCAACGCGTTTCGACGTCGTACAGACGTCTTCGTCAGGCCAACAGGCAGGAAAAAACAAGGAGCACACGTATGCTCCCTGGTTTTTCCTGCCTGTTGTCTTGACGAAGACTTCTGTACGACGTCAAAATGCATTGCCCTACCTGTATTGTAACTGAATGGCGTCTTTATGTGGAATTAAACTAATTATTTTTTAATCGCTGAGTTCACTACTCTTTCATCTACCAAGCAGCGCTCGAACATACCCAGTTTTTTTCCTTTGATTTTTTTCAATTGCAATTACCACTGTTCATCTTGACACGTGGTCCCAGGGCTGAGCTACAGCTTTATATCACCACCAGTAAAGCGTACCCTCCCATCTGGCTTTGGGTTTATACCACCTACCAACATCATGGTTTTATATTTTTGCTTATCTATTCATTTAGAGGATAGAAACATTTGCAATTACAATAAAATTGTACCTGTATCTGAGAGGAAACATTATAGCCAAGAGAGCTCTGCAGGCTTCGGTCAAGCGTTGGTAACTCCGAGAAAGAAACAAGATTTTGTGCTCAGTGAGAGCTGCACAGAACAGGCACAATACATTGCTGATACCTGTTAAAACCGGATGGATTACAAGCAAAAGATTATAAATAAATAAATGCAGATAATAATCAATAAGTAAAGTAAAAACCTGACATATGGTTACTTGCCAAGTTGACGAAATAACAGGGCTACACTACAGTTGCTGATTGGAAGAGAGTCACAAATTGGGGTTTGGATCACTTGGCGGTCCCCTGCTCCCAGAGATATGGTTCTCTACAGGAACCAGAAGGGGGAAAAAGTTAAATATTAAAAGTAGTTTTATTACTCATCTGTAAAATAGCAAAATCAAGCAAATAATGAAAGTGAAAATTCTGTTACAGCAATAGGGTGCAGATTGCAATGAAGGATAAAATGACTAAGTAAGGCTGAATAAGTTGTGACAAAAGGGTAGCTAAGGGAGTGAAGAGCGGGGTATACTACAAAAGTTTAGGCAACCAAGTAGCCATACTGTGTTTGCAGAATGCGCTCATCTCCTTACATGCCAAATCGGCCTTTTGCAATCTAAAAATTAAACATGGACAGTAAAAATGTTGGAATAACCATGAAAGGGGTTTATCCCCACATGGGGTGGTTTATCCCCCAAATTTATCAGCCATTTTCATAAGGACCAACACATTTCATTAAAAATCCAAATCACATCAAAGACTAAGACAAAGCACAGCATCCAGCTCAATAGTATAAATGTCATATAGAAATTGAACTTGAAGTATGGCTTCAGTCAAGCTTGACAAAAGTCCAGCACTGCAAACACATGGTGGCTAGGCACATGCCAGTTTAACTTTAGCAATATTATAAAAAGTGCAGCAGAGAAAAGAAATGTTTACAACCCTTCAAATAACATGGGTCGTATAAGAACCCCAAAACTTTACAAATGTTCCTCAATTACAGCAGTCGCAGAAATAAACATGGGGACAACTGTATTTTTTTTTTTACATTTTATACCCTACCAGCTATAAAATCCATTATCAGTCATTTATGTCAATTACAAAACTTATTTCTGAAAATAATAAATATAAATCCATGCTAGGAAAGAGCAACTACAGAGGAGTATCCATAATAATAAGGATAACATGAAAATGCTACCAATTTCTGAAATTGTAGGGATTTACTTTCAAGGACCTGGCAACCATAGCTGGAGGATAAAGAATTTGCAGAAACAACAAGACACTATGGGCACAGAGGTACTGTAATTTGGTTCTGTCAAGTAATTAAAACATGGCAAGTTTTGTTTTCCTTTAATTCATAAAAAGATCAATGAAACAACATAAATCACCTCCAGCCCAATTATAACAGGTTAGATTAAATACATAGCACCACAGAATAATTTGAGACTATAAAATCATGTGAACGACGTAAAAAGGGACTGTCTCAACAGAGACAACTATACTTAAAGTGCAGCCACCAAGGTTATCAGTCGATCACTGGAATGCTGCTCCTGCCACCCCAGCAGTTGATATTATTAGAGTAAACCAGAACGAGCAAGGCATTTCACTTTCAGGCTGAAATGTTGTATTACATGGCAGCCATTGAGATTAATGGCCATCCATATAACATATGAACAGCTGTGGCTCTCTACTTTGGCTGACAGAGGGGGATTCCCAAGATGGTATATTGACCTTGATGAGACAACATGTTTAAAGGTTTCCTTCAAATACAGATAATAAACCATTATTCCAGATCTCCACTTTTAGTAAAGTATACCATTTTGATTTACTTCCTTGAAATACATACATTATTTATTTTATTTTTTTAAACACACACAGAAAGGAACTCTCATTTTCCCCATAGAGATATGGGGAAAGTATAAGCAGGCTGTGTGCAGCGTGTCAGCAATTATAATGAAGTGCATACCATACCATCCTGCTCCACGTCAGACTGGGAGAAAAAAAAATTAACATGAAGTCAAAGCAAAGCACAAGCCTGGAGACCCAAGTTATATATTGAATACATGACAGGTGCAAACAAGCAAATAAGCCTCTGGTATGATCTAGTCCGTCCACTATTTGAACTATTTTTTTTTTCACAAAATATGAAGAATTCTACTCAACTTCAATGAGAACAATTTTCATAACTAACATAACATAACTTTTGCAATACTGACCTGGGAGCCCCCAGTGACAGGGACAGTACAAGTTAGTAGATTTCCTACGACATTCTCCAGGGATACACTGAGGCCATCAGTGTGAATGGTGTAGATCAAACCTAGGGAGTCCTACATGGAGAAATGTTACAAGTACAAAACATTACAAGATTTCAGCAGACTCATTCCAAGCACTAGCAATAATTATCACCAGCATAACTATATGTAATGATATTAAACAATGTGAATAAATGTAGGGTGTAAACTTCCACATATATTCACACATTTATGCATAAAGTAATGCCTAGTTCAGGCACCTAAACAAAGGACACTCACCCTAAAGACTTCTGGATGATCCAGACGTGAAACAAGTACCAGAGTCTTTGGAGCATAAAGCTGTGTTGCAGATGGCAAGGGGGCATCTTCCTCAGCTTCGCCATCTCTTTTATCAATAAGATTCTAGAAATTAAACGTACGTTACTTGCAGATGAAAACATATGGGTTATATAATTCATGGACTACTAGGTTCTAATCCTAAAGCAAAGTTGTTTACAAAAGATTTCCATGAACATAACCTATTTTAAAATTCAAATTGTTGCAGGGTTTCTGACCAAAAAAGTTCCTCCATTCATGGTCATATCCATTGACAACCGATCAAGAGAAAGACTGTTATCACTTAGATCAGGGGCCCTCGGACAGGGCCGTTGGGGGTCATCTGCCGGTCTGCGGGGCAGCGGGCTGGCCTGGGTAAACGTGGCTCCCGGCACATTATGCCGGGAGCCGTGGCTCCTAGTACAGCAAATGGTGGGGACCTGGTCTACAGCGCTGTACAACGAGATCCCGCCAGCACGGCCCCGGTCTACAGTACTGTTTAGAGTATAACCCTGCCCCATATGACCAAACCCCCGCCGGACCGTGGTGACATAAAAGTTGGGGACCGCTGACTTAGATGGTTAGAGAAAATCTTTAAACCTCTACAAAAGTTTTATTATTTATATTTGCAAAAAAGTTTAACTTTTGTCTACAAATGTAAATATAGTTACGTTAATGGAAAAACCCCTTTACTATAGGTGCTCCATCACTCACATTATGGACTTTAAAATATAATCTATGACAGTGTTCCCCAACCAGAGGCTCAAGAACCACAAGTAGTTGCCCATTTGCTGGCAGCTGCTGTTGTGCACTAATAATACCAAGTATGTCACAGTCTTACTTAAATCATGATCTGGAACAAAGTGTGAAGCAAAATGTCACTAGTAGTTGACACCAGACAAAAAAAAAACAACAAAAAAAAAAAAAACACCACCACCACTAGCTAGTAATTAGAAATTGGTAAGAAGACAAAAAAATGTGCCAAGTAGTAATCAGGTGCAATAACCATGCAGCATGCACCTCTGGGATTCAGGTGGTTCTGCTCTCACTAAGATCAATGCTTGTTCTCTAATGAATAGCATATTAAACTTTTCTATGACCGGAAAGCAAATATCAGCACCACAGTAAAACAGCCATCATACTTGCCACTGCACTTACAGTGGGGAAAAAAAAGTATTTAGTCTGCCACCAATTGTGCAAGTTCTCCCACTTAAAAAGATGAGAGAGGCCTGTAATTGACATCATAGGTAGACCTCAACTATGAGAGACAAAATGAGAAAATAAATCCAGAAAATCACATTGTCTGATTTTTAAAGAATTTATTTGCAAATTATGGTGGAAAATAAGTATTTGGTCAATAACAAAAGTTCATCTCAATACTTTGTTATATATCCTTTGTTGGCAATGACAGAGGTCAAACATTTTCTGTAAGTCTTCACAAGGTTGGCACACACTGTTGCTGGTATGTTGGCCCATTCCTCCATGCAGATCTCCTCTAGAGCAGTGATGTTTTGGGGCTGTCGCTGGGCAACACGGACTTTCAACTCCCTCCAAAGGTTTTCTATGGGGTTGAGACCTGGAGACTGGCTAGGCCACTCCAGAACCTTGAAATGCTTCTTACGAAGCCACTCCTTCGCTGCCCTGGTGGTGTGCTTGGGATCATTGTCATGCTGAAAGACCCAGCTATGTTTCATCTTCAATGCCCTTGCTGATGGAAGGAGGTTTGCACTCAAAATCTCACCATACATGGCCCCATTCATTCTTTCATGTACACGGATCAGTCGTCCTGGTCCCTTTGCAGAGAAACAGCCCCAAAGCATGATGTTGCCACCCCCATGCTTCACAGTAGGTATGGTGTTCTTTGGATGCAACTCAGCATTCACTCTCCTCCAAACACGACGAGTTGTGTTTCTACCAAACAGTTCTACTTTGGTTTCATCTGACCATATGACATTCTCCCAATACTCTTCTGGAACATCCAAACTTCAGACGGGCCCGGATATGTACTGGCTTAAGCAGGGGGGACACGTCTGGCACTGCAGGATCTGAGTCCCTGGCGGCGTAGTGTGTTACTGACGGTAGCCTTTGTTATGTTAGTCCCAGCTTTCTGCAGGTCATTCACTAGGTCCCCCTGTGTGGTTCTGGGATTTTTGCTCACTGTTCTTGTGACCATTTTGACCCCACGGGGGTGAGATCTTGCGTGGAGCCCCTGATGGAGGGAGATTATCAGTGGTCTTGTATGTCTTCCATTTTCTAATTATTGCTCTCACAGATGATTTCTTCACACCAAGCTGCTTGCCTATTGCAGATTCAGTCTTCCCAGCCTGGTGCAGGTCTACAATTTTGTTCCTGGTGTCCTTCCACAGCTCTTTGGTCTTCACCATAGTGGAGTTTGGAGTGTGAGGTTGTGGGCAGGTGTCTTTTATACTGATAACAATGTCAAACAGGAGCCATTACTACAGGTAATGAGTGGAGGACAGAGGAGCCTCTTAAAGAAGAAGTTACAGGTCTGTGAGAGCCAGAAATCTTGCTTGTTTGTAGGTGACCAAATACTTATTTTCCACCATAATTTGCAAATAAATTCTTTAAAAAATCAGACAATGTGATTTTCTAGATTTGTTTTTTCATTTTCTCTCTCATAGTTGAGGTCTACCTATGATGTCAATTACAGGCCGGCCTCATCTTATTAAGTGGCAGAATTTGCACAATTGGTGGCTGACTAAATACTTTTTTTCACCACTGTATGCATACTAACCATGAATGCTGCTATGGGAAGAAGCAGTGGCAAACATGACTGCACCTTTGCAAAGTTACTGTCATCTGCATACACAAGCCTCTGATCTTAATGGTAGCAAGAGCTCCCACGTCACAGAGCAATACTTGCAGCTACTAATTTTGATAGGCTTCTTAATACATAATGTGGTAAAAACCAAATATTAGAATAGGCATCTCGTGCTTGAGGGGGTATTCTGGTTCTTACGATTTAATGTATTTGATGCTCACACATCTTTACTATGCAAGTCTACTAAGTTCTCGTTAAAGAAAGTAAAATGGTATGACCCATTTTAGTATTGTGTAATGTATCCATAGAAGAACTGAATAGGGCTAAAAACAGCATCAGTCATGTCACCATCACACATGGTATAGAACAGAGGAGGTTTTTTTTTGTTTTGTTTTTTTAAGGAAAACAACATATTGACACTAATATGTAGCGCAGAATATCAACGTATCTGTCAGTGTGGAAACAGCTCTTGCATTCTTCTCCAAGTCTCATCTGTGTGTGTTTTGTTTGTTTTTAAACAGTTAACCTTATTTAAGGCGTTTTCCAGCACTAAAATATTCATGACCTATCCTTTAAAGATAGATCATCAATTTCAGTTCAGGGGAGGTCTGCATTCCATTCTTCGCATCTGCTTCGGGACCCTAAAAAAAACGGAAAGCTAATCCTCCTAAAAAGCGCTTACCCGTGGAAACCTGCAGACCCCATAGAATAATGGGGTCTGCTGGGTTTTCGCCGAAAAAAATGTGGAGAGAAAAGTCTTTTTTCTACGCATTTTTCAAGCAGATTCGGGGATGGAAACTCCAAACGCTGGTGTGAACTCAGCCTTAGTAGAATAGAATATGTTCAGTAGAATATATATGGAAGCACTGCGCAGGAAACGTCAATTGACTACATCGTTCTATGTGCATATATAAGTCAATTGCACAGATATAAGAAAGGTATGTATATTAAAAAAGAATAGAATTTCATATTTTCTAAACAAATAATAAGCAGTAAAGCATTATCCCTGAACTAAAACAAAATTACTACATGACACCCATTTATTAAGCTATCATCTTAAGAGGCTATTTTCATCATGGGACAGAAAGAAAAGAAGAACACAGTGCAGTATTGTAACAACAGCCACTTTTTCATCTTGTTTCATGCCTTGACATATAAGGTATCAGTAGCAAAGCAAAGACAAAAATGAATTACCTGTGCACACTCCTCCCAAAAGGTGAAGCAACTACAGTAATGACGCTCTGAGTTGATGTCTGTTAGAACAGCAATGAAGAATGTCGGGGGATTTTTTTCTGTACACAACTGCCATCCACTGGGCTGACAGAACTAAATGAGTGCAAACAAAGAAAAAAAAAAAAGATTTCTGAACATTTAAAGAGGTATTCCAGTTTACAACATTTTCCTTCTATCTACTGGATAGGTAATAAACAATACAAAGGTGAGAGTCTGACTGCTGTGATCCCCCTTGAACACTAGAAGAAGGGACACGAGTCCCCAATATTCCCTTAGATGCATGACTATGGCTAGAATGACTCTGGGTAGAGTCAGAGGTGTAGCTAGCGGGGGGGGGCAGAGGGGGGTGGCTGCCCCGGGCCCACAGACTTTTTGGGGCCCACCCCGGTGCCGCCATTAATACATCCTTTATTTCTAACTAGATCGGTGTCTGCAGACACCGATCTAGTTAAAACACTTCCTGCAACTTAACAGTATTGTAAACCGCAAGCCAATGCAGGCCTGCGGTTTACAAGACGCTGAGACCACAGCCCGATGTCTGCTTCTCAGCACGGGCGGCACGATGACGTCACAACATCGCGCCACCTGCGCTCAGACACAGATGTCCTGTGCGTGGACAGGGAGGAAGCGGCGGTTCCATTCATCAGGATCGAAGGTAGGTGAGTATGACTTTTTTTTCTTTTTTTTTTTTTGTGGGTATATTAATAGCATAGCTCCCATTGGGGAGTCCCTATTTTACACTGCTGTCCCATGGTCCCGCATAGCTTACAGTTTGTCCCGCTATGCTCCTGAAGTGTTTTGCTATTAACAATCTTTATTAGGGTAGTGCAAAGGGTAGATGCTAAATCCTAGTGGGTAAAGGACCTCTGATGACGTCATGACCATGTGATCAGACTCTTGCGTGGGCGGAGCTATTCTGGATACCGCGGGACAGACTGTGATGTTACACAGAAAGCTGGGAACAGAGAGTGATCGAAGAGACAGAGACACAGCATGTGTGAGCAAGAGAGGGTAACTGGGGGCAGATGTAGGGGCCAGTTAAACTGAAGGCAGATGAAGGGGGCAATTAAACTGCTGGCAGATAAAGAGGGACATTAAGCTGGTGGTAGATGGAGGGGGCAATTAAACTGGGGGCAGATGAAGGGGGGCAGTAAGCTGGTGAGATGAAGAAGGGAAATTAAATTGGTGGCAGATAAAGGGGGACATTAAACTGGGGGCTGATGAAGGGGTCATTAAGCTGGTGACAGATGAAGGGGGACATTAAGATGGTGGCAGATAAAGGGGACATTAATCTGGTGGAGCAGATGGAGGGTGACATTAAACTGGGGGCAACTGGAGGAGGACATTAAACCGCGAGGGGTAGCTGGAGGGGGACATGTCTGCCTCTAGTTTCCCCCCAGTTTAATGTTCCCCTCCAACTACCCCCACTGTTTAATGTCACCCTCCAACTGTCCCATAGTTTAATGTCACCCTACAGCTGCCCCAGTATAATGTCCCCCTCTAGTTTCCACCAGTTTAAACTGGGGCACGATTAGAGGGACTTAATACTATGGGGCAATTGGAGGAGAACATTATAATGTGGGGGCATATAATGTTAGGGTTACTGTAGGAGCATTATACTGTGTGTGGGACATGGAAAAATAGATGAGAATGGGCGGAGTCAACATAGAAGTGGGTGGAGCTAAATTTGCCTCGGCGCGCATAGCACGCCGCATATTTTGTCCCTCTTTCTGTCCTTTGAAAGTTGGAAGGTATGTAAGGGGAAAATATAACTATAAAGGGAGGATTCATTAGGGGGCATTATGACAGTGGGGGGTTCATTTATATAAGGGTTATTGGGGGGCATTATGAATCCAAGGGGGGAGGTTATTTATATAAGGGGCCATTAGGGAGCATCATTTATATTAGGAGGTATTATGAACATAAGGGGGGTGGTCATTTATATAAGGGGTCATTAGAGGTGCAGTATTTATGTCAGGGGGAATCAGGGGCATAATATGAGGGGGCAATTAATTTAATTAAAGTTGCACTTGGGCTTTATTAAGACTAAGGCCTCACGTAGCGGGTTGCAGAAAAAAAAAAAGCGCTGCAGGAAAAACCGCTGCGGAACATTGTGGTTTTTCCCACAGTGCTTTTCACAGAAGGTCCGAGGTTTCCCCTGTGGACTTTCTGTTTTTAATACACCTATACAGAAACTGCCAGCGTTTCCATAGATATAATTGACACGCTGCATTTTCCAAAACCGCAACAGTTTTGGAAATTGCAGTGCGTCTGCTGCACATATTTTTCCGCAATGTGTGGATGGGATTTGCTAAAATGCCACGGTTTTTTTCTGTGGGTTTTCGCCACATGGGGCCTCCATCCCATCCCCACTTTGCAGTAAAATACGCGCAGCGGATATGCTGCGATTTCCAAAACAGTCGCAGTTTTGGAAATCACAGCATGTCAGTTATACCTAAGGAAATGCCAGCAGTTTCCCTATAGATATAATTGAAGCAGAAATTCCGCAGAGGAAACCTCTGCGAACTTTCTGTGCAAAGTGCTGCAGGAAAAACCGCGATCAATAAGAGGAGCTAAAGATGTCTGTGTTGCAAACTTTACAGAGACTGGAAGAAGTGGTCATGGCCATCCAGATGAAAGAGATGGGGAATGTGAACGATTAGTCAGAGACGTCATCTGTAAGTCACTAAATGTTACTGCACTGTATTCCCCTAAATCGTCTGCAGAGCCCTGTGTAGAGCCACTATATATCACTATACGCTCACCGTATACTGATAGTATCGGTATACAAACATGTCCAAGTTGGGGGCCCACTTGGACATGTTCGCCCCCCCCCGTGCTGAACCCCTAGCTACGCCTCTGGGTAGAGTGAAAGTAGAGCATACACGCTCCTGCTCCACTGAGGCACTGACAAAAATAGCTGAGATTCCCACCTAACAAGCATCCATTAAATAGGTGAAAATGCTGTAGACCAGAATAAGGTAGTCTATATACCTTCCTCAAGCATACTCTACTCTCCAAGCATGCCTTTGTTATGTAGGTCACTTCTGTAGATTTGGAGAAAAACAACTTAATACTTCAAAGCCGTTTTCCTCCAAATCTATAAAAGTGACATACATAACAAAGTTATATTATTGATCACCGTAATGTACTTTGTAACGCAGTGGTGGCAGTTCAATTGGCTTGGGGTAGGCGATAGACTCCTTTTAAAGGGAAACTCTGAGTAAATTTTCATTATTAGTAAATATCAACCTATTTGGGTCATGTACCATGCCAGTTCCATTAATTATTTTATTCTGGTCTCTAAATGCAAGCGCCCAAGGTACTTTGTGTCCTATAATTTCTTATCACCACTGTATACAAACTGCTCTTTCCATCACCAGCATACAACACCATTGCTGTGGAGAGCACTCACTGCACCCTTCTGATTCAAATGCAAAGGAAAGCAACAAACATGGAGCTTTTTCAGCATAACCAGTGTTATTAACAGGGAACATGCAGACAGTGGGCAGAGCAGAATATAAATGTAGCTTCAGCTAACAGCGAAAGAGCAGTACGTGATGTCAAAGGCAACTTCTCCTGTGTCCTCCAGTAACATGCAGCCATTTTGTCATTTGCCAAGGACGTAAAGGGTATAGAGCATCTTGAAGACCACAGTTAATGAATTTAAAGGACCTGTTATGTTACAATGACTAATTAAGAAAATTTGGTCACAGCTTCACTTTAAGAACCTTCAAGGAAGTAGTTCCTGAAATTAAAAATCTACAACATAGAAGTCACGATTAACCCCTATCAGAAGAGTCTTTAGATATGGTGCTCGCCACCATAGCTGCCAGGTCTCCAAATTTTTACACAACCTCTGTTGATCATGGGCATTTAACCCTTCAGATGACAATCACAGCATCTGAAAGCTTACTTTCACTTTTCTTCCACTGCACTGAACAGGTCCCAAGTGGCAAGATTGACATTCAGTTACTATGGCAGTCAGGAGTCTTCTAAATGCTCCCAGGCCTGCTATAAGTAATATTACTATTGAGCACTAAAATGCAGTGATTTTACTGTACACTGCAATACTGTAATATAGCAGTCTATGGCATAAGCAAAGTCTTTTGTTTAGAACACGTAGAAAAGAGCTTTCATATACTAACAAGACCAATTGTAGCAATAACAAAAACGGACATATCACCATTTGAAAACACAGTCAGGGTTGTTATTTTTATATTTTTTTTGTTATAGCTAGAACTACAATCTTTATATCATACCAAACTCTCAGCTTTCATACAGCACCAAAAACAATTCTGTAGGTCTTATAAACTGGAGAAACAGCTATTTGAAGTAACCCCCCACACCTTTTGCCAATTGTTATATCTATGCATACTGGCAATAAACAGTGAATATGGGATCTCTCTGCCAACGCTTAGAGTGTTGCTAGACAGAACTTTACAACAGCCTGTTTTCTACTAAAAGGATAGGCAAAAGGAAAGGATAGGTTAATAAAGTATATTACATTATAAATGGTGCCATTATGAAGTACAATTTATCCTGCACAAGCCCTCATTATAACTCTGTTAAAAAAATTAAAAAATTATGGCTGAAGGAAAGGATGAGTAAAAAAACGTAAATGTCAAAATTAAAACAGGCTGCAGCAGGAAGGGCTTTAAAATCAAAGTATCTATAACAATACTTACAAGTTCAATGCCTTGGGGAAAGGGGTTATCTTCCCAGTCTTTTTCAGGGAAACGTTGCAGAATTTTGCCCTGTCCTATGCTGCTGCCTACAGAGAGAAAGAAACAACTTGAAATATATGCATAATACATCATTCTATTATCTCACAAAGACTTAGCCAAATTATTGTTCTTCAGCACTTTGTGAAAAAGCAAACTCTAAAACAATACTAATGAACTTAATAATAATAGGATTTAGGGGAGAAAAAAGAAAGACGTAGCCAAATAGAAAAATTACCTTAAGATGGTTGTAAGATATGTTAAGACTGGGTTCACACCAGCACTAAGTTTTTCTCTAGGGGATTGTCTCCAAATCTGCTTGAAAAATGTGGAGAAAAGAGGTCCTCCAAGCACAACTTTTCTCTCTGCATTTTTTAGGTGGAAACTGGGCGGACCTCATTAAAGTCCGTGGGTAACCACATTTTAAGCGGATTGGGTTTCCGTTTTCCGGCTCCCCAAGCAGATCCAAAGAACGGAAACCCAAGTGCAGGTGTGAACATAGAGTAGAATGTACAGTGTGGGGGTTTATACAGAACTATACAAAATAAACAGGTTGTGCACATGTACTGCAACCACCAGCATACACCTTAAATTTGCTTTGTAAATCAAGAGTATAGCAAATTTGTCAGGTAAAGGTGCCCTTTATAACCAATGTCAACTGGTGGCCAATGAGCATTCTGAGCAGAGCGTTCCGCTCTACTAACTCACATTCCATAGCAGACTTTGACATTCATATATACATTGAGCATGTATATATTGTATTAGAAAAATCCCCAAGTATACTAATAGTGTTAGATTTCTTAGGTCTCATGAATAGTGTATTTCTAGTCATCCACAATGACCACTGCCACACTCTGGCATTACTAAAAATGGCGGGTATTCGTGGTTTGGTCCTTCTGACACAGTATATGGGTGCAATTATCAAGCAGTAAGGCTTTGGTCACACCTGTGTTTGGTGACTGTTCAGGGACTCAGTTCCCGATTCTGCTTGAAATATGCAGAGAGAAAAAGTCCTGCTGCTTCGGGCGGAAACCCCACGGACCCCATTATAGTCTATGGGGGGTTTCCACAGGAAATCGCGGCCCCAAAGACCGGAAACCCCGACACTAGTGTGAACCTAGCGTAAGTATTAATTCACAGTGAACTAACAGTTGATTAGGCTAGGTTCACATCTGCATCGGAGTGTCCGACGCAGATTCTGTCGAAAATCGGCATAGGGAAAACCCAATGGACCCCATTATAGTCGGGATTTTAGCGCACGGGCTCTCCGTCGTTCAGGTCCCCCAGCGGACCCCAAACAATGGAGCGCTCAGCACTAGTGTAATCCTAGCCTTATCAGAATACCCTTATATCTAGCACCCAACACCATCACTGCCATCTAAACAAAGATCCAGATGAGCAAATACTTATGCCAAACAACACTAAGCACATTGCTTACAATCTGCTGTTGCCACAGAGTATAGAGACACAGTTCTTCCTGTGATGATTCATTACAAGTACCTGAGGTGTCAAAAACCAATACTGCTTTTGCAGATTCCCCACTGAAAATGCTGTATGATACAGACACATTAAGTTTGCTGAAGAATGTCAATTAACCAACTATACAGAAATCAAGACATATATATAGCACTTCCCATATGCCTATATAGGTAAAGCAGAGTGTGAGCAATGTTCTTCAGCACATAAAGGGGATCGACACACTAAAGAAATGCCCCAGAAGACTAGACTCAGGATGTGTTGCTAGTTTCTTATATATAGACTATTAATTCTGTTTTACAGTAGCTAGAGTGTACATTAGATAGTTTTGGTAAGTCTGCAGCTTTATTATGAATAACTCAGTTAACAGCTACCTTGTATTCACACTAGTCACTGTCCTGCTCCACTATTTTGTTCTTTAATTTATGAACATAAACTATTGGATGTCAGATTTTTAATAAACAAAGCAATTTTTTCACTGTATTGTACCTGATCGACTCAGTTCAAGTCTCTTGTACTTTGTTTTCCACTGCAGAAACTACCTCCTTTCATCTAAGTGATGCCTATTCAGCTGACCAGTGCTAGGACACGTGTCATTCTAGTACCACTTTGGTTCACTTGGTACCTAGCCTAAAGCAGGTAGTAAAAAAGAACCCAGTACCAGGTACTTTACAGTATTTTTTCACAGTAGAAATACAACAAAAGTGGCTCAAGGCAGACTGATGTGGTCTGGTACCATGCTGTGGGAAGTAGCTAAATATACTTGTGAAATAAACTACTACAAAATCTGCTACTATCCCATCTTCATAAATAGATTCCTTGCTCAATCCTCTGGCAAATCCTCTCTATCCTTATCCAGATGGCTGAAGTGGCAGTGGTACTACCTGATCTGGAAGCTGGACCAATTTTGTCTCAAGTTGGAAAAAAGTTACTGACTCTGGCTTCACAATAAAATGATTATTTTAAAATTTTATTATTCAATCATTAACATTACATTAATTAGTGTGCTGCATATTTACTTTCATAGGTATTCATTCACTGTTTGTTTTAACTCACCCTGGAGAGCCTCTAATTCACAAGAGAGTTTTTTGAAGGAGGATTTTGAGCTGGAATCCACCTCAAAATCTGCCCCAAGAAACGCCTCTCATTCATTTCAATGGAAGTCAGCTAGAGGGGGGGAAAAAAAGAAACTCGACTTATCTTCAAGCGGGTTCCACCTTGAAAATCCCATTAAAATCAATGGGAGGCGGAAAAAACGCAAATCAAAAACTGCTGGCTATTTTTTAAAGTGAATTTTCCAGGTCCATACAGTGTGCTGGAGTAAAAAAAAAAAAAAAAAAAAAAACGCAACACACACATAAAAAATGCACTGTGTAAAAAAAAAAAAAAAAAAAAAAAAAAGGCAAAAAACTATTACTAAACCTAATTACTCAAGCAGATATTTGCAGCCTGTGTGAAAATAACCGTAGTGCTTCTCTCTGACTATGACTATCAGCCAGTTAGGAGGCAGTCTGGGTCAAACTATGGAAAAATAGAGCGGCTGGAGTCGGAGGTTTGGCCTGTTGACTCCACAGCACTGCTGGAAAACCCCTTAAGTGGCAGTAAATAGATGCAACTTCGATTTGCAAAGCTGTGTGCAAGTGAAATATTTTGTCATCACTAAGGCAACCAGTTACAAGTAATACAGATATAAAGCATTTGTGTCACAATATAACAAGTAATAACCATACTTGATTTCTGAAATGTTGCTTTGCAGCGTTAGTGACTTAAGGAGTTAAAATCGCATTGAGTGGTCTGTCTGCATCATATAAAACATTTTGGCAGCATTATGCTTCTTACTATAAAATGCAAGGAGTAATCTGTATCCAATAGTGCTCTAAGCAGAGATTTGTGCCAGAGCGGTCACCAGCAAGAGGTGGCTGTCTTAGGCAGAGCCTGTTATTCTGGATCTCATTATCTCATCCTGAAACAGATTAAACTCCATGAATCATCATCACAGGAGGCATGAGCAGCTATATACACTTCAACCACTTACTTATAAGCATGCATATGGTCGTAAATATAGTTGTTTCACTGTGTCAAGTCTGCTCTTCAGGACATTGGGGGGAATTTACTATTCCTCCTACACCAGAACACTGGCACAGATGGGAACAGCTGTAGCGTATCTTTGGCACGGGTGCCACTTCCCTCTTTTTGTGCCCCACTTTCCACATTTTAGGTCAGTTCCTGACTGGTGTAGATTTCTATTCTGGGGCACAGAAGTGTACCTGAATTATTAGGAGGCCAGAGCCTCTTTATAATTCGGGGAAAGTGAGCGCCAGTTGTGGACATCATTAAGACTGGAGTACAGAACATCATCATACTGATGTGAATAGAGAACTTGGGGTTCAATAGAAAGCCCACTATTAGCTTGGTCTCTGAACCTCCTCTCCCCACAGACTTCTATAGGCACATGCAGTCAGTCAGATAATTCAGTGAGAAGACAGTGGTTAAAGATTCTGGAGAGATTGTAGAGTGTGAGAAGAATTTAGGAAGGAGGGGAGGGGGCAAAACACATGATAAGTGAAGAAAAAAAAAATTTTTTTTTTTTTTTTCTCTTTGGTAAGATATATTGCAAAGACAAAAGGTCAGTTATTAAAACACAATCAGATACTTTACACTTTCTGTTTCACATTTCTTAAAGTCCCACTCTGTAAATTTTTTTTTTATTCTTCAGCCCTATAGTACAGGGCATACCAACATGTAGTAAATAATGCACTCACAGACTTTATTCAGCTGCAGAAAACGCTCTCCTGCTGGTCATGTGTTTGTTAAATTGATCTACCAAGTCACACAACATTCAGAAGTCATTTTTCCTATGTAAATCTAGGACAGCCTGGATGTTATGTTCTCAGGCTCAGCTAGAAACCAGGACTTTGAGATGGTGTGTGAACTGACAGTTCAGTCTGTCGATCACGTGCCAATCACGTAACCAGCTAGCAGAACCAAAGCTGAATAAAAAAAAACAATATACCCACTAAGTGGGTGCATCATTCACTACACATTGGTATGCCTTGTAAAACAGGGATAAAATATAATAAAAATCACCAGAGTGGGAGTTTTAAAGGGGTTAACCAGCTTCCAAAAATTAAATGCAAATACATCTACAGCAGTGCTAAATATTCACTGTTCCACTGGGTTTATTTCACTTGCTGCTCTTTGTATCACTGTTATTTACATGCAGTGAATCTGCTGACAAAACTACATTTCCCATGATTCAAATTTTGGCACATTTTCTGGAGCAAGGTGTTACAACTTAAGCCACACCTCTTTTTCATACAAGTCGTAGAAGTGTTTAAAAGGAAATGACTCCCAAACCAATAATAGTGTATGTAGCGGTCTTTATAAGAAACATACCTTTGTGACCACATAGCGATGAAGCAATGAAGTGATAATCTTTTTATAGATATGCAATTCAGCCTTAAAGTGCATTAAAGTGGACTCAAATTGCCACATTTTCTTACAGACAGCCATGACAGACAGAGGCTGAACATGTCCATAACAGCTAAGGGTACGGTGTTGAGCGGTGTTTTCAAAGGAGAGCAGTAGCCCATGCAGCTGTCTGTAGGCATATCTGACATATTGAGCAAACCTCCGATGCACTTATCTCTGCATTGCTTCACTGGTTTGAGGACACAAAGGTATGTTTCTGCTTCAATTAAAAACAAGACACCATTATTGAACTGGGAGGCATTTTGGACCTGACCAATTCCTTTTAAGGAGTGTGTAAAACACTTAAAGGGAGTCTATCAGCAGGACAATCAATATAAAAACTAATGACAGTACCTTATAGGGCACTTTCCAAAGATACTTTTTTTTATTCTGCATTGCAGCTCCCTTTTCATGAAAATCAGGATTTTATTATAATGCAAGTAAGCTGAAAAGAGCTTTAATGACCTTTCTTTTCCTACTGGGGCTTCACTCTCTGCTCTAACTGCTACTGAGCTCCACCTCACCATTGCTTAAGTGACAACTGCCACTTTGTCATGCTTTAGATAACCACCCCTAGCTGTAGCCACAATGGAGTGCAAAGCCCCAGCAGGAGAAGAACCGCCCCTAGAGCCCTTTTCAGCTAACGGTATGTTCACACTAGTGTTGTGGTCTCAGTCATTCGGGTCAACCGGGGGACCAGAACAAGGAAGTACACATGGACCCTGGCAGACCCTATTGAAGCATACAGTGGGGGAAAAAAAGTAGTCAGCCACCAATTGTGCAAGTTCTCCCACTTAAAAAGATGAGAGAGGCCTGTAATTGTCATCATAGGTAGACCTCAACTATGAGAGACAAAATGAGAAAACAAATCCAGAAAAATCACATTGTCTGATTTTTAAAGAATTTATTTGCAAATTATGGTGGAAAATAATTATTTGGTCACCTACAAACAAGCAAGATTTCTGGCTCTCACAGACCTGTAACTTCTTCTTTAAGAGGCTCCTCTGTCCTCCACTCATTACCTGTAGTAATGGCACCTGTTTGACATTGTTATCAGTATAAAAGACACCTGTCCACAACCTCAAACAGTCACACTCCAAACTCCACTATGGTGAAGACCAAAGAGCTGTGGAAGGACACCAGAAACAAAATTGTAGACCTGCACCAGGCTGGGAAGACTGAATCTGCAATAGGCAAGCAGCTTGGTGGGAAGAAATCAACTGTGGGAGCAATAATTAGAAAATGGAAGACATACAAGACCACTGATAATCTCCCTTGATCAGGGGCTCCACGCAAGATCTCACCCCGTGGGGTCAAAATGATCACAAGAACGGTCAACCCCATAGAAAACCTTTGGAGGGAGTTGAAAGTCCGTGTTGCCCAGCGACAGCCCCAAATTACTGAATTTCCCCATTGTGGGACTATTAAAGGACTATTATTATTATTAAACATCACTGCTCTAGAGGAGATCTGCATGGAGGAATGGGCCAACATACCAGCAACAGTGTGTGCCAACCTTGTGAAGACTTACAGAAAACGTTTGACCTCTGTCATTGCCAACAAAGGATATATAACAAAGTATTGAGATGAACTTTTGTTATTGACCAAATACTTATTTTCCACCATAATTTGCAAATAAATTCTTAAAAAAATCAGACAATGTGATTTTCTGGATTTGTTTTCTCATTTTGTCTCTCATAGTTGGGTCTACCTATGATGACAATTACAGGCCTCTCTCATGTTTTTAAGTGGGAGAACTTGCACAATTGGTGGCTGACTAAATACTTTTTTTCCCCCACTGTATCTACAAGGTGCTGACACTTGTTTTATACTGACTGATTTTCCTGCTGACAGACTCCCTTTAAATGTAGCACAAGCCATGACAGACAGTTTTGCAGAGAAAATTACACCAAAATTCTGCTGCATTTTGCTTAGTAAATCTCCCCATTATGTAACAATGTCCATAACATAGCATAAACAAATACTGATTATCAATTGTTAACAGATACAATTTAACCCTAATGTTCTTTGCCAATGTCTACAAGGTTTCTTTTGGGAGCTAATTGTAGAAGACTGCTGCAGGCACGTTTACTTAATAACTTATCAGTTATTTCTAGAATTCACATTATTTTTAAAGTCAGTACAAAAATTTATCATGAGCCATACATTTTAATAAACATCATGGTAATTGCTGAAATAACTGATTATCGTTTTTTTTTTTTTTTTTCAAATTGAGACAAAAACCCTGTCCTTTCTACATTATTCACAAAATTTGGCTTGGTGCCTTTAGAATTTGTTGCCAGTATAAGAGAGTGGGTAGTGAGCAGAGTGATTCTGTACCGCAGTCTTCGCATAAGCTTCCTGCGTATGTTCTAAGAATGAAGAGACGAGTGAACAAGTGTCTGCAGCTGAAGCTGACAATCACCATGACCAGCAAAAGCTACACAGGAAGAGGGATTGGGCCCCCAGAAGTTCCTGTATATCCCCCACCCTGCATTCTGTCCTGCTCAGCAGTGAAGCTTATACCAGCACTGAGGCAGGAAATCAGTAAAGAAGAGTAAAAAGGACTCCATGTAGCTGACATGTTGTTTATTCAGTAACACAGACTGCAAGTCCCACTCTCATCTCAGAACGCCTTGTATCTCACAGCTGCTCAATTATGAGTGACAAATATATATGGCACTAGAAATCTGATGTCCACAACTACTTATTATCTAAATATAGCAAAGTGCTTACACTGTGACATGTACATGGTGCTTGTCAAATGTTCATTACTAAGGTTATGACATCAGAACATCAGGGCAGAGATATTAAGATAGGCGTGTACACCAGTCCTAATAAACGGCAGGTGTGAGGTACACCAAAATTATTAAGGTAGTGGTCAATGTACACCGATATGGAGATGGCGTATATGTCCAGCTGTGAAGGCATAGCCACATCGATTTTAATTCCTATTTATCTATTATAAAAGAAGCGCCTCATAAGTGAAACAGAAATAGAACACCAAACATACTATCCTTAAAATGGATCAACAGTATCAGACAGGCATCCTTACACTCCTTACTGTATGCAAGAGTCAGTGTATACTGGAAGTAGCACAGCTCCATACACTGTGTAGCGGCTGGTTAAGACTCTGCAAGCTCAGTCTCATTCATTTATACGGGACTGAGCTTGAGTTAACTTTCCTGACCACTACATACTGTACAACACTGCTAGTTACAATGCATTGCAGCTCCTTCAAAGAGCTTATAGGAGGGATGCCTAAAGTTGACCCCTGCTGATCCTATATTAAAGTTCTTGAATACCACTTTAAGCAATTTAATTCACCAAAATCCTGTTTCTCTAGGTTTTTACACATCATGCTAGAACGATATACGATAATACATTCTGCGCGAAAAGTAGTAATGGGGGAATTTTTTTTTTTTTTTTATTACTGATGCAACTTATGATATGTGTGTCAGTCTTACCAAGTTTCTAAACAGAAAAGTAGTGGAAAATCTAATAAATGAGTCTTGCAGAATTTTATATAGACATGGCATGTCTGTGTTAATGACAGTCTGAATACAAACTTACTGGGGCACATAGTTGGTGTGCATTTCCTACAGCATTCATGCCATAAATTATGATAAATCTAGCGGGGCCTCATGCCCCCTCTTTGGAGAAGTGGTGAAGGCGATGCAAAAGTTAAAAAGTTGCATTTTTTTTTTTTTTTTTGTGCAAAACGCTGATTTGCGATGTGACTTTATGCCTTGTATGTCATAAAATTGGTGTACAAGGCATAATACATCTGCCCCACTGATTTTAACTGGAACATAGATATTTTTTTTTTTTTTTCTCCACAGACCAACAGAGACACGCTCTAGTTTGGTCAATTTTGCAGACGACAGGTGCCTTTGAAGTCTATTAGTCCATGAAAATCATGGACAACACATCCATGCCATTAGTGTGCTGTCTGTTTTTCATAGACCCAGAGATATTGAAAAGTATAGAAAACTAAATTAAAAAAAAGTTGATCTGCATTGTTGTGAAAAGACAGAACAACAACGAACAGCACAAGACCCAAAACAGAGTAGGACCGTGTGCTGTCCATGATTAACATCAACATCACATCTGTATAAAATGGATGACTGAATAAGCCAATTTACACAACCGATGTTCATTGCCGTAAAATGTTAATGGAGCTGTTCAAATTACCTATATTTTTGATGGTCTTCCTTTCATTTCTCGCTAAACTCAAATCTATGATATATCTGTGCCCCACGGGTGCAAGACGACCATGAAAACTGTCCCTTTTTTTCACCACCATTTTGTACATCATTCATATTAGAGGCTTTAGAAATATATGTTAGGAAATTTCTCCTCTGATAACATATAATTTAGCAGCTGCTTCTACAAACTGAGAATAGCATCAATAAAAACTCCAGCCCATAGACTCAGAGACATACACAACCTTTCTAAACAAACTGCTAAACAGGACACTAAAAACAAGAGAAGAAATTTTCCTCCCATTACAATTTATTGTAACAGAATAAAATCACTGTATATTAAGTGGCCAGTCCCCTTATCAGGCATTTAATAACTCACCAACCACCGTTAGAGAAATCTCATTCTGTATACACACCATCATTTGAATAAATCTCATATGGCATCAAGTTTCACCCTAGTTAGAGCCTAAAGTACCTCAATATACCAAGAAACAGTCCTTTTTATGTATATTAGCATATGATAAACTCATTCAGTATGGAGGACAGACCCAAGAAAACTGGGACTGTCGCCAAGTATGCATGCTGGCCTCTTTTAGGTCATAGTTGAATGCTGTGCTGGCCATGCTAACACGACAAACAAGTAGCATTGTCAAACTGCTTGGAGTTTTTCCTATGCGGACTCACACTTGAAGTTATATCCTAAATGTTTATTAATCTAAGAAACTGATGAATTAGTTATGTTTAGTTTAGTCAAGTAATGTTTTAATGCATTTATGTCGCCTAAGATTGCAATCTTAGGTGGCATAAAATGCATTAAAACATTACTAGGAGTGAACGACAATTGTTATGATACAGCTATGTTTACCCAGGACTTGATAAAACTCCATCACCTCCGTGGCAAGAAAACTTGCATTGCCCTACTTGCGTATGACATACGTCTAGTCACATGTACAAACTTCATTGATCCTTGAGTACCCAGCGCTGTCAGATAATGATATTGCTACTCCTCTTTCAATCTGTCAACAGGACCAGAAAGTTTCATGGAGCCTCCAATAACTTGCTACTTGTATGGTGCTTCTGGTCATGTGAAGACGAGCATGTGGGGAAAAATGAAGACATGTACAACTGAAATCATCCCACTCCCCAAATGACTTCCTGTTTGCCCCCTTATACAGGCAATGCATGTACATATTTACCATATTTGAAGACATGATATGAGTAAGAGGTCGCTCACATGACAGAAAATGAATAGGAATTAGTCTTCATTTCCAACCACATCTTCCGGTCACTGGCTCCCTGCGT
This sequence comes from Leptodactylus fallax, assembly GCA_947044405.1. NCBI lineage: Eukaryota > Metazoa > Chordata > Amphibia > Anura > Leptodactylidae > Leptodactylus > Leptodactylus fallax. The sequence goes on along the minus strand of CAMRHE010000148.1, from coordinate 1,342,406 downwards.
CGGCATGCCAATGTAGAACATCGGCATTCCATCGCAGCTTTCAGCCACAGATTAGGCCCACATGAATGGTCCTAATCAGTGGGGAGTCTTGAGCTGCGGACTCCATGGAAAGAACGAGCAGGACGCTTATTTTTTTCAGTGTTTTGCTGGGAGGCAGAATCTGGATGGCATCAGCCCTCAAATCAGTGTCAAATTGTGAACACTCCCTAAGACTGATACATTTTAAAATGAGCCTGCCTTGTTTATATACATAATTTTTTAAAACTTGGATTGTTGTCATGTGGTGTTAAGAGGTTTTCATGGACCTGCATATATCTATTCCTTGGGATAGGTCATCCATATATAATTGTTGGGAGCTCAACACCCATGAGCCCACAGATTAGTTGGCTGGAGAGACCACAGTGATCAGAGGAACAGCTATGGCCTCTTCAATGAATACCAAATATAGCGCCGTACATTGCAATGGGGGCTGTGCTTGGTATTGCAGCTTGGCTCCATTGACTTGAATAGGATTGAGCTGCTGCTGTACCATCTAACCGATGAACGTGAGGTCAATGGCACAAGGAAAGAGGCTGTGAGGCCTCTACAAATGTGATCTGTGGGGGACAAAGTTATCAGACCCCCATTTATCACATATTGAGGACCTATATTTAATGCATTAAATAATCTGTGCATATAACAGATGATAATTTACAAATACTCATCAAGTAACATCTTGATGTCTTGATGGACATTTTTAACTTGGGAAAAAAAAATGCTTAAATTTGGGACCCTTTATATGTTAACTTCTGTCACAAATAAATGTTCAGGTGTCAAGTGAGATATTCTTAAATCAATCAAGCCAAAACAAAACACATCAACCTTCTGACATGGGGTGATTATTGGTTAAAAATTTCTCATGTACATGTAAAATGTATTCACATAAAATACTCAGACACATTACAAATATATTGCAATACCAGAAGTGTTTCAGAGTTAAAACCCAGCAGCATCATTTGCAGGCAAAGGGACTGTTCTGGTGATTAGAATTCCAGAACATGTATTCTTAAGTAAGTGTTGCCCAACTTCAGTGGGGCTAATTTATTCAGACTACTCTAAAAGGGGTTATGCATTTGCTGCACTGGTTAAACTTTATTACCAATATACATGCTGCCACTCCAGCTCTGTGTGACATCACCAAGTCTTCTCTACTCCTACTGCAGGTCCATCGAGTAGAGCAAAGTCATTCGTGTGATACAGAAAAAACAACACTTCCGGCCTCCGCAGATGAACTCTGCAAAGGTAATCATCAGATTTCTGGGTAGCTGCTTATATATTAGTAATAAAGCATATCCAGGGCAGGGAATGCCCTTACACAGCACCATACATGGAATAAAATTTTTACATTTTTCAAAGATTTGAATTTTTGTAGAGATGTAAAAACATAAAAACTATATAAGGCTAAGGCCCCACGTTGCAAGCAGTAATTTTTTTTTGCAGATTTTTCAGTGGTTTTTTGAGCCAAAGCCAGGACTGGATTCAGCAAAAGGGAAAAATATAAGTGCTTCCTAGATACTGTATTTCCCATTCCTTCTGCAGCCACAACTAGGTTTAGCTCAAAACAAAGCAGCAAAATCTTCTTTAGCCTAATTTTGGCATCATTGTGATTGCATGGACCCACAGAATAAAAGTAACATTACATTTTTACCGAAAGGTAAATGCTGTAAAAACAAAGTCTGTAAGAAAAATTGCACAATTGCGTTTTTTGTTTTTTTTTTTCCCCCAATTCCCCTCCTTTCTGAAATTTTTTCCCAGCTTCCCAGTACATCGTACACTACAATTTATTCTGCAAAAAATAAGCCCTCAAATGACTCTGTGAACAGAAACTATGGCTTTTGGATATAGGGAAGAAGAAATTGAAATGGATAATCGATGATGCTTAATGGGTTAAACCAACTCCAGTATAAGGGCGAACAAACCTGATTTCAAAGTCCTCTGAAACATAAGACTGAACTGACTCATGAAGGCAAACCCTTTTGTAAAATAAAATCAGGTCTGACTTCTCTCAGCGCCGATGATTATAGGAAATAGTTTGGATGCAATATATAGACAGACCAGGTCCGCCAGACCAGGTGGATCTCTATTCTGGCAAACAGAGGGTCTTTCCCACAATCCAATTCAGACTCTGCTCTAACTCCTTCATAAATGGCTGACAGACATGGTCATATAGAACCAGTAAAGTTCTTCAAAATCATTTACAATTGACTAACTGTAAAATGAATAATAATCATATTATTAAGCCGGAGTCTGTAACTTTGCTCTGACACCATCCACTACTGGCCCTGACTCCACAGTCATGTTCCTGTGCAGGGGACATCCCTCTATGGCAGTGATGGCGAACCTTTTAGAGACTGAGTGCCCAAACTGCAACCCAAAACCCACTAAGTTGTCGCAAAGTGGCAACACGGTAATTTAAACTTAATAATGTGTGGATTCACAATTGCAGACAGTTACGGACCCGCAAAATACGGTCGTGTGAATGGGGTTTTACAGAGCTTTCAATGACACAAAACAACTTTGTACTGCATTTGGCATACTTTTGAACAATTTATGTTCACTATTTACATTGCACAGAATCTGTTTTATAGTGACCGTGCAATGTTATTTTGGCCTGTAATAATATCACGTCTCCTATAAAACAGATGAATTACATCATCACACCTGCGTCGGGGCAGAGGTTACACTCTGCTGTCAGTGTAAGCCACAGTCCTGCGGCCTAAACTGACAGTTTTCAGCTGTATGTGCAAATGCACATACAGCGGAAAGAAGCGCTCACTCACTAATGGTGAATCCTGTACCAGATTCCACGTTAGTGAGCGATCAGGGAGCCTGGATGAGATGACAGTACGCGTGCCAACAGAGAGGGCTCAGAGTGACCCAGGTTCGCCAACACGGCTCTATGGTGTCTGTAGATAATCAGACATATAGACAGGAGCTATCACCCTACAACAATCTCTTCACAGAATATTGTATTTATCTACTGAAAATGGAACAATAAGAAAAAAAAATATTTGGCTCTTTACATGGGTATTTAATTTTGGCATTCAAACCTGTGTTCATTTGAGAGTTATCCTTAAGCCAAGGCAGTTTACCTTACACCTAACCTTCATACAGTAATTCGCATGACAGGGATAAGTCTATGCCAAAGTGGTGGGCTTATTTTCGGAGTAGGGCTTATATTTCAAGCCTACTCCAAAAAAACTGGAAAATCTAGCTATGGCTTATTTTTGGGGTAGGGCTTATTTTTGGAGAAACACAGTAGTTAGGTGCCACCCTAGCCGAACATATAAATACGTGGGTGGCAGGGAAAGGATTAAATTCTCAGCATTAAAAAAATTACTCATATTATGTACCCATTACTCCAATATATATAATTCACCCAGCATTGCCTTATTTAGGTTCTCTTTTCTATCTGAATCTTTATATTCAGTAAGGTCATGTGACTATCACTCTACAGGAGTTAATACACAGGTCCCCAACTTTCTGTATGATGGACTGTACCACTGAAGCTCTCCACAGGGGGAGACAGAAACTTTTAACACCAACCACTGATGAGCAGACAGTTCCTGTCACACAATTATAGTGAAGGTGCTCACAGCTCAGCCTCTCTAGATCTATATGTACAGTCCATTAGAGAAGGGTAAATGCACTGACCTCCAGCAGGTACAGTGCCTTGCAAAGGTATTCATTCCCATTGAACTTTTTCACATTTTATCACCTTACAACCACAAACTTAAAAAGGGATTGTCCAGGCAAAAATGGACATTAAATTATTTAAATAGGCCGAGGAAAGTGTGTGGGTTGGGGGGAATCATACTCACCTTTCCTAGTGCTCTGGTGCCTCCCAGCATGGTCCGGTTGTCTCTGTCCAGTATTGACATGTGGCAGAAAGGGCATGCAATGTCACTACCTGTGACATCACGGGTTTCTTCCTGAGGCCGCTGATTGGCCTCAGCGGTGACATGACCGCTGAGGCCAATCAGTGGCTTCAGCGGAACCCAGGAAGAGACCCGTAAGATGACAGCGGAGCAGAAGGACCGGACCACAATGGGAGGACACCAGAGCACTGGGGACAGGTGAGTATAAATTTTTTTTTTTCCCCACCTCCCCTAGCATATTTAAAATAAAAAAAAAAATTGCCTGGACAACCTCTTTAAATGTATTTTGACATTTTAAATGATAGACCAACACAAAGTAGCACATAATTGTGAAGTGGAACAAAAATGATTCATGGTTTTCAAAATTTTAATCAAATAAAAATCTAAAAAAAATCTGTGTTGATGTACAGCCATCTTCCAATTTTAATCCAACACACCATAGAGGACCGGCAATAGAAATGTTTTTTTCACTCGTTAATAACGATTTGCAATTAGTCACACCACACCTTCTAACAACTTATCTCCCTCTGAACAGAAAGCCTTGAGATAATTAAAAAGCAATCCTAACATTACGATACGTCCAGCAGACAAAGGGGTGGGGGGGGGGGGAGTATAGTTATCCAAAACACTTCTGACTACATCAAGGGGAGGACCTGTGCCTCCTTGATGATACCAAATTTTATGAACCGCTCACTCACAACCCCCTACCCCTATATATTTCTCAATACAAAAACCTTATTTTACAAGCAACAACTGATAATTTACTTACAAAAAAAGAGAAAAAAGTTCCTACATATTATAGAACCCCCGCTCCCTTTCTTCTACCACTTACCTAAGGTCCATAAATCTCTCATATGTCCCGCTGGCCGACCCATCATATCTGGAATCGGTTCCCTCACTAGTAATTTGTCCCACTTTATAGACCTTCATTTGCAGAAATATGTACTTCGTCTACTATCATACTTGAAGGACACAACACAACTTATTAGAGAATTACAACTCCTTAATACAACCCACGTTCCCCATACAAAATGGTCACTACTTAAGGCAGATGTCTCAGCACTTTACACAAACATCCCCCACCATAAAGGACTCACAGCTATTGACTATTTTCTAACCCAGAATCAAATGATGCCAATTTCACAAAAGAAGTTCATCTTATCAGGCATACCATTTATTTTGGAACATAATGCTTTCTCCTTCAAAGACAAAATATGCCGTCAGACTAAAAGGATGTGCCATGGGCACGAAATTTGCGCCCTCTTACGCAAATCTCTGTATGGAACAATACATTTACAACACCCCCGGGCTTTAATTCCAATATCATACTACATATACATGTATATAAACGATATATAGATGATCTGTTCTTCATCTGGAACGGAGATGAGAACTCCGCCAATGATTTCATTACATCATTGGGACTGAACCACTTAGGCTCCTCTTTTACACATAATTTCTCTATTCAAAAAATTGAATTCTTAGATCTATTAATATCCATAACACCAACTGGTACCTTTTCAACGTCTACATATTTTAAAACAGTAGATGTCAATAGTTACTTGGAATACACCAGTGCACACTACAAACCTTGGCTCAACAATATACCATTTAGCCAGTTTAAAAGAATTAGAAAAAACTGTGACAATACCCACACTTTTAGCAAACAGGCACGTATCTTGAAGAAAAGTTTTACAGAAAAGAATTATCCTTGTTCTGTTATCAACAATGCTCTCAGTAAGGCATCAGAGCTTAGTCAAGCATCCTGCCTTATAGACTATACTAGGCCTACTGATTCTACAACACTGTCTTTTGAGATGAGAAATATTTTTATAACTACTTATAATTCTGAACATAAAAAGATTAGAACAATCTTAAACAAACACTGGAATACTCTCTTGAGCGACCAACATCTCAATAAGATCCTTCCGGTGAAACCATTATTAACATTCAGAAGGTCTATTACATTACGCAATATTCTAGCTCCAAGTAGACTCCACTCTAAACCAACACCTTATATTGAAAAAAAGTCTAGCTGCGCTGTGAGGATCGCCCTCCCTGACAGTACTTGTCCATAGACTTGTATTGTGATGGGGGGGGGGGAGTTCCTTACAGCTCAGCGTCATCACTAGGCTGTAAGGAACGCCCCCCCTCTGACAGTACTCAGCTATGGACGAGGACAGAGAGAGGGGGCGTTCCTTACCGCCCAGTGATGACACTGAGCTGTGAGGAACGCCCCCCCCCCAGTACAGTGCTATGGACAAGTATTGTCAGGGAGGGCGTTCCTCACAGCACAGCTAGACTGTCAGGAACGCCCTTCTGACAGTGAACGGTGAAATTTAGACCCCCGATATCTCCAGCCCCGGGCATATAACGGGAAAGCTGTCAGCTTTCTAGCGGTATGTAAAACCGCATATACATGAGGACGTGAAAGGTCCTCTTTAAAGAGGACCTTTCACCATCTCCACCAAATGCAGTTCATAGCATCTGTTAATAGGTGCTCCTTCAATGATTCCGGCACAGTTTTTCCTCTAGACCCCAAAATTCTGGAGCAAACAATTCTGTTAGTTTGGGTGTTTGATATTGTATTTCGGTTCTGTACTGTCAAGAGGGTGGTGTCAGGCAGGATCAAGCAAGGGGGTGTGATTCTGAGCTCTGACACTGGCTGCCTCTGATTGAGTTCTGAATCACGCCCCCCTGCCTGACACCAGCATTCTGACATTACAGAGCTTAAAGAGGATCTTTCATGTCCTTGGAGATGGGCAGTATTATATACCGCTAGAAAGATGACAGTGAACTTAATTCAGTGCACTGTCAGCTTATCCAGTATATGCCTGGGAGCCAGAGATATTGGTGCAATTAGTTTCGGCACAGATATCCCTCCGCTGTCAGAAGTGCCAGCCTTACAGCCTAGCATCATCACTGCAAGAGTACTGTCGAGAGGACGCTGAGCAGTAAGGCTCACTCTTCTGACAGTGGAGGTACAGTACAGACCAAAAGTTTGGACACACCTTCTTATTCCAAGAGTTTTCTGTATTTTCATGACTATAAAAATTGTAGATTCACACTGAAGGCATCAAAACTATGAATTAACACATGTGGAATTATATACTTAACAAAAAAGTGTGAAACAACTGAAAATATGTCTTATATTCTAGGTTCTTCAAAGTAGCCACCTTTTGGTTATTTACTGTTGATTACTGCTTTGCACACTCTTGGCATTCTCTTGATGAGCTTCAAGAGGTAGTCACCTGAAATGGTCTTCCAACAGTCTTGAAGGAGTTCCCACAGATGCTTAGCACTTGTTGGCCCTTTTGCCTTCACTCTGCGGTCCAGCTCACCCCAAACCATCTCGATTGGGTTCAGGTCTGGTGACTGTGGAGGCCAGGTCATCTGGCGTAGCACCCCATCACTCTCCTTCTTGGTCAAATAGCCCTTACACAGTCTGGAGGTGTGTTTGGGGTCACTGTCCTGTTGAAAAATAAATGATGGTCCAACTAAACGCAAACCAGATGGAATAGCATGCCACTGCAAGATGCTGTGGTAACCATGCTGGTTCAGTATTCCTTCAATTTTGAATAAATCCCCAACAGTGTCACCAGCAAAGCACCCCCACACCATCACACCTCCTCCTCCATGCTTCACGGTGGGAACCAGGCATGTAGAGTCCATTCGTTCACCTTTTCTGCGTCGCACAAAGACACGGTGGTTGGAACCAAAGATCTCAAATTTGGACTCATCAGACCAAAGCACAGATTTCCATAGGTCTAATGTCCATTCCTTGTGTTCTTTAGCCCAAACAAGTCTCTTCTGCTTGTTGCCTGTCCTTAGCAGTGGTTTCCTAGCAGCTATTTTACCATGAAGGCCTGCTGCACACAGTCTCCTCTTAACAGTTGTTGTAGAGATGTGTCTGCTGCTAGAACTCTGTGTGGCATTGACCTGGTCTCTGATCTGAGCTGCTGTTAACCTGCGATTTCTGAGGCTGGTGACTCGGATGAACTTATCCTCCGCAGCAGAGGTGACTCTTGGTCTTCCTTTACTGGGGAGTTCCTCATGTGAGCAAGTTTCTTTGTAGAGCTTGATGGTTTTGGCCACTGCACTTGGGGACACTTTCAAAGTTTTCCCAATTTTTCGGACTGACTGACCTTCATTTCTTAAAGTAATGATGGCCACTCGTTTTTCTTTACTTAGCTGCTTTTTTCTTGCCATAATACAAATTCTAACACTCCATTCAGTAGGACTATCAGCTGTGTATCCACCTGACTTCTGAACAACACAACTGATGGTCCCAACCCCATTTATAAGGCAAGAAATCCAACTTATTAAACCTGACAAGGCACACCTGTGAAGTGAAACCCATTTCAGGTGACTACCTCTTGAAGCTCATCAAGAGAATGCCAAGAGTGTGCAAAGCAGTAATCAAAGCAAAAGGTGGCTACTTTGAAGAACCTAGAATATAAGACATATTTTCAGTTGTTTCACACTTTTTTGTTCAGTATATAATTCCACATGTGTTAATTCATAGTTTTGATGCCTTCAGTGTGAATCTACAATTTTTATAGTCATGAAAATACAGAAAACTCTTGGAATGAAAAGGTGTGTCCAAACTTTTGGTCTGTACTGTATATGAGTGCCAAAACTAATGGTGCTAATATTTCTGGCACCCGGGTGCATACCAGCCAAGTTGACAGTGCGCTGAATTCAGCATACTGTCAGCTTTCTAGCGGTACAGTGGGGAAAAAAAAGTATTTAGTCAGCTACCAATTAAGCAAGTTCTCCCACTTAAAAAGAAGAGAGAGAGGCCTGTAATTGACATCATAGGTAGACCTCAACTATGAGAGACAAAATGAGAAAACAAATACAGCAAATCACATTGTCTGATTTTTAAAGAATTTATTTGCAAATTTTGGTGGAAAATAAGTATTTGGTCAATAACAAAAGTTCATCTCAATACTTTGTGATATATCCTTTGTTGGCAATGACAGAGGTCAAACGTTTTCTGTAAGTCTTCACAAGGTTGGCACACACTGTTTCTGGTATGTTGGCCCATTCCTCCATGCAGATCTCTTCTAGAGCAGTGATGTTTTGGGGCTGTCGCTGGGCAACACGGACTTTCAACTTCCTCCAAAAGGTTTTCTATGGGGTTGAGATCTGGAGTCTGGCTGGGTCACTCCAGGACCTTGAAATGCTTCTTACAAAGCCACTCCTTCGTTGCCCTGGTGGTGTGCTTGGGATCTTTGTCATGCTGAAAGACCCAGCCACGTTTCATCTTCAATGCCCTTGCTGATGGAAGGAGGTTTGCACTCAAAATCTCACGATACATGGCCCCATTCATTCTTTCATGTACACGGATCAGTCGTCCTGGTCCCTTTGCAGAGAAACAGCCCCAAAGCATGATGTTGCCACCCCCATGCTTCACAGTATATATGGTGTTCTTTGGATGCAACTCAGCATTCACTCTCCTCCAAACACGAGTTGTGTTTCTACCAAACAGTTCTACTTTGGTTTCATCTGACCATATGACATTCTCCCAATACTCTTCTGGAACATCCAAATGCTCTCTAGCAAACGTCAGACGGGCCCAGATATGTACTGGCTTAAGCAGGGGGACACGTCTGGCACTGCAGGATCTGAGTCCCTGGCGGCGTAGTGTGTTACTGACGGTAGCCTTTGTTACGTTAGTCCCAGCTTTCTGCAGGTCATTCACTAGGACCCCCCGTGTGGTTCGGGAATTTTTGCACACCCTTCTTGTGATCATTTTGACCCCACGGGGTGAGATCTTGCATGGAGCCCCTGATCGAAGGAGATTATCAGTGGTCTTGTATGTCTTCCATTTTCTAATTATTGCTCCCACAGTTTATTTTCGTCACACCAAGCCGCTTGCCTATTGCAGATTCAGTCTTCCCAGCCTGGTGCAGGTCTACAATTTTGTTTCTGGTGTCCTTCCACAGCTCTTTGGTCTTCACCATAGTGGAGTTTGGAGTGTGACTGTTTGAGGTTGTGGGCAGGTATCTTTTATACTGATAACAATGTCAAACAGGTGCCATTACTACAGGTAATGAGTGGAGGACAGAGGAGCCTCTTAAAGAAGAAGTTACAGGTCTGTGAGAGCCAGAAATCTTGCTTGTTTGTAGGTGACCAAATACTTATTTTCCACCATAATTTGCAAATAAATTCTTAAAAAAATCAGAGAATGTGATTTTCTGGATTTGTTTTCTCATTTTGTCTCTCATAGTTGAGGTCTACCTATGATGACAAGTACAGGCCGGCCTCATCTTTTTAAGTGGGAGAACTTGCACAATTGGTGGCTGACTAAATACTTTTTTTCCCCACTGTATATAATACCAACCATCTCCGAGGACATAAAAGGTCCTCTTTAAATAGCACATCAATCACTCAAACTAACTGCGCTTGTTGCTCGGGGATGGTGGAGGCTAGAGAAAATTCCAACTGCACTGGAATCAGAGTAGCAGTGCCTAATAACAGATGCTAAGCACTTCAATTGGTGAAAGGTATTCTTTAAAGTAGATGGAAACCTCTGAAGGCCAATAGGCAGCACCTGTTAACCCTATTTTCTATTACACTGCTGACAATTTAATGTTTATTGCTTGTTACTTGTTAATGACCATGCAGAAAACCACTGAAATTAGGTTCACAATAGTGCTGAGCGCTCCATTGTTCAGGTCCATCGAGGCACCTGAACGCCAAAGAGCCGAAGCACTACAACAGCGGTTTCACGTGGAGACTGGCAGACCCCATTGACTATAAAGAGGGCTGCCGGGTGTTCACCGTTTCAAATTTGAAAGTGGCAAAAAAATAAAAATAAAAAAAAAGTCCTTCGTGCAGGATTATGTTCCTCGACAATTTTCAGTGGTCTCTGCAACAGAGCCTCCAAAGGAGATTCCGACAGGTGGGAACCCAGCCTAACTAATCAATATGTTATTAACAGTGTAATACAAAGCAGGGCAGCAAGTGCTGTATCACACAGCTATGCTTGTCTTCTCCCTTACTTTAGCAATCAGCAGCGATTGAGCATTAGAGACTTCTCTTTGCAATATGCCACCACTGTGTGTAGTCAGCCAACCATTCTAATCTACATAATAAATAATTATATGAATAAATAAGGATTTCAATAGCCTAGGGAATCCATCAAATTCTGTGTGTTCAGAGGTATTCTCCCCTGGGAAAAAATGATTTTAGGGGAGACTACTTTCATTCAACAGTATCTGAACATCTTGGTTCACATGGAATGCGTAAGGCCTGCATGGCAGTGCATGGAAGCAGTACGCATGAGCCCTAAGAGTTTATTATGCAAATTCCAGCTTTACTTTACTTCCAAGGTGATTTCTAACCTTTTCCTCCATTGGCATAAAGGAAAATTCCTAATGTAACCCAACTATTTTATATACAGATTACATATTTCACATTACATTTATTAAACGGCGGTGAGGCATACAGTAAATAGCTTAAACTAGTCTGCTTAATAACAAAGTAATTGACCTCTAAGTGCTGGTAACTGCCTATAGTTAAAGGTATATAATTATACAGCAACATAATGTACCTCATTCTATAACTCTGCTCATTCATCTCTTACATTAAACATACCAGAAATACCACAAGGTTTGGATGAGTTTCTAAATATACTGTGCCTCATGCTACAAACAAAAAGTGTCATCTCATAATTGTTTTGTTTTTTTTTTTTTTATTTCAGAACTGCTCTGAAAAATTAAAAATTGGATCTGATAGGTTGCTGTAGGTTTCCAATTTTTGTATGCATACCGTTCATACAGAAGTCCCAATATGCTTATGCATACTTTTCATAGGTTCCTGGATTTTCCAAGACTTTGAAACTGATGGCCTACTTTACAGTGGAATTGCAGATCAGATCCATTAACTTGATCTGCAGAATAAGGCACATCAACATTTACTAGGCTCTTCATTTTGTAGTGGAAGTGGATGAAACGCTTGCTGAAGCACTGCAAATTCTTCATTTAGCTGATCAGTGGAGATGCCAGGACCCAAGTGGATACTCAAACTACCTTAAATAATTCCATAAACAGACTAAAGTTGATGAAAATGGACAATTTTAACCATAAAATGTTCATTTGGTGAAACTGAATAATAAAAGATATTTTTTACCAGCCAGTGAAACATCACCATAGTCTGGAAATAAGTAAGCCATGTTTGAAAATTTTAGCTGATCTTCCTTAAAAGAATATTCTCAAGAAGATCATTCATCCTTTGTCCAGTGTCACTCAAATTGTGTATAGTCTGAATATCCAAGAACAGTAAAAATGTGTATGGCCAGCTATGACATAGACATTTAATTTGTGAGTATTTTTTTTTTCCTCCTTGACATTTTGCCACACAAAAGATGCATGAAACTTTTATTAAAGCAGCTTGTGACTAAATATATTCCTATACATGGCAGTTGTTTGCCATGCTACAAAATGTCTGTATGTATCCCCAACCTAATTATATACAAGGAACACAACACTGCCGAAATTGGTGCTATGTTGGGATTCAACTCCCTAAGGCAAAAGTATTACAAAACAAAAAATAGCTGCCACAGGTTGTGCTCACCTGCCTTACCATGTATAAACTTTTACTACAATTATTTATCACACAAACCGAAAGTTTTCAACATTCACCAAGTCTTAAAAAAACAAATCTGCCCGATAAGAATGTATACACATCCTGTGTTGTTGATCCCATCAGGCGTCTGCTCACCACAAGAGTTTGTAGTCTTGCACAGACTATTGTTTTGTAATGCTACCGACAGAGTAATGTACACACAACGTAAAAAGTACAGAGACTTTGTAGCATAATTGCAAATAGCATACTTTTACAATGTATTTTCAGATGGGGAGGGTAAAATAACAATAAAAGAAAGAAAACGAAAAAGAAAAAAAAAGAAAATGCCCAATCTCCTCCTCTCTTAAAATCTTACTGTACTTCATACATCAATTAAACTGAGAACTATCGAAAGAGAGCTCCTATATTTGTTCCAATGGATGAGCTGTGGCCCCATCCTTCTCACTATCCTGTCTCTGGCTTCTAAGACAACTGGTTGGAGCAGGAGGCTGCCTCCTCTGCCCTATCTGCAGTGGGATAAAAATACCGTTTAGCACGGTCTGCTCAGTCAACCTTAGCAAAGAAGCAGATCCGCAGGAGAGTAACCCCCTTTGTTCTCTGCAGGATTTCTACAAGACTTTCAATTTCAGGAATATGCAGAAAACGCTGAAGATTGTCAACTAGTAAGGGTAACTATATTTCCTGTTTATTTTTTTATAATTCATTTGTAGGTTTATTGTTCTTTTCAGCCTGCAATCTGTTATATTTAACCTAGTTTTATTATGTTCCATACAACAGTAGCCCCTAAAAGCTCTGATGGATTTGTCCCACAGCTGCCACTTATATATACTGGTTGATGATGAAATGTAGGCTGAAATAAGTCACAAAAATACAGCCCTGCCATATTTATATTATTAAAGACAAGTTGGAAAAAAATTAGAATTCACTTTCAAAACCTAAATGCTAGTGAAAGTGCATGTGCCACTTCAGATTACACGTGGCTGTTTTCAGCATATTCACGACTTGAGGACCATAACCAGTTATACCTTACAGCATGTGTAAGCTGAATTTGTAGAGTCCTGACATGAGTAAAACATGTATATTTTGATCATATGCAAACTAACTTAAAAGTATGGGTGGAGGCTGAAGAGCATTTCCTCCATTCCTCTGTGGTTATTTTAACATTGAAGAGTTAATATTGAAGCTTACAGAAACACAGATTAAGGACTGTAGCAGTTCTACTCAACTCCAACAGAAACCAAAGAGGTTATCTGTAAAGCTCCTATTATATAGCCCCATATACACCTTAAAGGTATTTACATTTCATTCTGATGTTTATTATGAATAAATATGTAAAGACACTTGACGGACCTCATTATAGTCTATGGGGTTCATTGGGCTCAGTTTGTATCTGCTGTTTTAGTGGTCAGTTTTGTCTGTTCTTCTGGTTCTCTGATGGACCAGAACAAGGGTCATCTCGAAGCTAGTGTGAACGTAGCAGAACATTACAAATAAGGATTAGAGGGAGAGAAAGAGTAACAAACGGAAAGGGTAGTAGAAAAACAAAAGGTAGTGGCGGACACAGAGAGCACTAGACATAGGTACATCACTTGCTACTAAAACTCCTTGATAAGAACCAGCTGTAACCATACTATATATACACACTATTGTCGCACACAAAAAAACATCTCCAGCAAACTTTTAGAAGTACAACAAAACAAAAAACACTGAACTTCATAAACAGCTTCCATACAGTGTCAATATCTTTAAAATGCAGGTTTATTGCTATAGGATTGAAAGAAACTTTATTCTGGGCATATTTCTGCTCCAAAAAGGAATCTCTGCTACTGTAAATAAACCAGCATAACTAGGATAGTACTGTATACACACCAGAAAAAGTATTCATGCTATGTATACATCCTCCCTTCATTGGTCTATGTCACAGAAATTCCTGACCTTACTGTAAGATGGGAAGAAGAGGCATCCTCTCTCTATTCAAGGCTTTGGCAGGAAATTCATGAATGTAAAAATAGGTTAAAATAAAACAGAGGACCTTCTTCTAAAACCTATAGCCACATTGGACCCTGTAGATTTTGCATTTATTATTAGAAGAAAACAAAAGCAATTCATTGGAAACTGTTTATTTGGAATAGGCAGGCCTGCCAGGTCAAACATGGGCAGAAGCATGTATATTTATATGCAACATGACTGTATAATGAAGGCTATGTATATATATGCAATATAACTGTGTAAAAAAGGCTATACATATGTATGTGTCACTGACAACCATTCCAATCAGTGTAGGTGGTATTCTACATGCACCTAAACACTGCTCTTTCCAGACAAGCTTCAATATAGGTAAAGAGAATCCCCAAACTTTTGCAGGCTGAACCATTAAAGGAATGTGCTGGGAGCATAAACTGTATGGAAAAAGATTTCATCAAGGCTTGAAGCTGTGTCCCCAGTGCTCAGGAACGTTAACCAAGCCATATGGCCAGATTAGGGGTGTGAACAGCTTAACTTCTGCAGATGATGCTCCACCCCCTTGACTTAAAACAGGTAATTTGTATAGGGATTAAAAGTTCAAATTTTATAGTGTGAGGCAACGCATAGAATAGAAATGCAGTGTTGAAACCACAATTACTACAATAAGCAGGTCCTGGGAAAGGTTTTGGGGGCACAAAGTACCTGACAGATTCCCTTTAATGTTAATGGAAACAGCCTGCAAATCCCCTTTACCCACTACAGTTCTCTGTAAATGTTAAGGAAAAATCATGAAAATCTAAACTTGGTTTAAAATGGTAAACTGAGAGGGACACAGCTGTAGCATCTCTCCCTCAGTGTGTCTGTGAGACTGCATCATTGAGGGGAGAGAGAAAGAAGCAGGAAGAAGAGATATGATTCTGTAAGAGGAAAGAAAAAAAAAATGTCCATTTATAAAAAGCAACAGAAGAAAGGTAAAAAAAAAAAAATCCCCAATATCCATATTGGGGATTTTTTCTGGCTGTACATAGATACCTATATACAACTACAGGGGCCTTAGGAGCAATTGTGGTTTTAAAAGTACTGTAATGGACATTTCTATGTAACTGCATATTTTCTGCAGAAATTGGCAGTTTATACAGTACCAACTAAGTAGATAAGATTTTTAGAAATTTTACAGACATTGACCTGTGTTTTTATTTGCACAGCGTGAAATCCATAGTAAATCTACAACTTGCAGTTTCTACCATGGAACTCCTGATAATAGCATGTAGCCTTAGGTCAAATTCACACATCACAGATTTGAGGTACAGATTCTGTACAGTACAGTTCCAAATCCAGTGAACATACTGCAGGTTGTCATGACAGTCGGGAGCCTATTGAAGACTCACATGCTTGCCATTACATTTAGAACTAAAAATGATTAAGATTAATAGGGGTGCCCAAACTTTTTCATATGACTGTATTCTTGCTCACCTTACTGAGGTGTTTAATTTAGCAATGTTGACAGGAAACTTTCCCTGTGAGATGCTATCCGCAACGATTGTGACTCTACCCAAGCCAGGCAAAGACCCCTCCCAACCCTCCAACTACCGGCCCATATCACTATTAAATGCGGACATTAAATTGTTTGCGAAGGTACTTGCGAGCAGACTCCTCGATGTCATGCCCACACTGATAGACGGGGATCAGGTTGGATTCACTAAGGGGAGACAGGCCCCAGACGGCACGAGGCGTGTGATCGCGTTGGTTGCGGTGGCCCGGGCCCGGCGGACGCCTTCTCTGCTCCTGTCCCTGGATGCGGAGAAGGCGTTCGATAGAGTGCATTGGGGGTACCTTTTTGAGGTCCTCCATAAATTTGGTTTTTCTGGCCCCATAGCTACTGCAATATCAGCACTCTACTCTAAGCCCTCTGCACGAGTGCTGGCAAATGGAGTCCTGTCCCGTCCCTTCGCCATTACTAATGGCACGAGACAGGGGTGCCCTTTGTCCCCCTTGATATTCTCATTGGTGATGGAGCCTCTGGTCGAGAGGATCAGGACGCATCCGGGTCTGTCTGGTATCCGGTTGGATCGGACAGACCACAGAATTAATTTATTTGCAGATGATGTAATTCTGTCTCTTTCCTACTCTAATAGCATGCTCTGTACTGTATCTCAAATCTTGAAAGATTTTGGAGAGTTATCATATTATAAAGTTAACGAATCCAAGTCCCAGATTTTAGGAATTGGTATGTCCCCAAACAATATACACCATATTAAAAACACATCGCCCTATCAATGGTGTTCGCACATTATACCCTATCTGGGAATACAGCTTACTCCAAACCCAAAAGATTTAGTTAAGGCCAACTTTCCAGGCCTGCTGGCTACCCTTCAGAAGGAGCTTGATGGGTTAACTAAATTTGAGCATAGTTGGATGGGTAGAATAGTATGGATCCTTCCCAAGATACTTTACTATTTAAGAGCATTAGTGATACCGATACCCAAGTCCACCTTCCTAAGTTTCCAAAAACAGATGATGTCCTTCATATGGAAGGGTGGTAAACCCAGAATAGCGCTACATACATTGTTTAAAGCAAGAGACAATGGGGGTATGGGTGTACCAAATTTATACCATTATTATTTAGCCATAGTTTTAGGTCAACTCCAATTTTGGTTTACAACAAATCATGGCAAACTGTGGCCAGCTATGGAGGCCCAAATGGTTCGGACTACCGATTGGGAGGGTTACTTATTAGCGTCAGGACCCGGGAACGGTTCTTCCATATCTGCTCCACCGGCTATACAGGCTACGATGGTGGCATGGCATGCATTGTGTACTCTGCAGGACGGGGATATTCCTAGGGTAGCACTGAATCTGCCCATTACGATGCTCCCTCACAAAATACCGCATTTATCCCTAGATGTGTGGCGTAGGTGTGGAGTAAAGTATGTCTCTGACCTGTATAGGGGAGGTGCTATAGCACCCTTCTCAGTATTGAGGGAGACGTATGATCTGCCCGCGAAGGAAGCATATACGTATACTAGATTGACTTCCTACTTGTCTGACAATACTCTGGCTCAGCTGCGCTTACCGCAGCCAGCCGCCGACCTCCTACACCCACAGACTTCCCCAGCGGCTTATAATACTAAAACCCTGTATCGCACTTTGAATATGGATTCCACCTTTCGCAAGACTAAACACATAAGCCTTTGGGAAGAGGACATAGGCAGTAGATTTGAGGCCGGCCACTGGCGAGAGGCGATCAGATGGGCTAAGCGATCCACAGTATGTGCCTCACATTGGGAGCAATATAGCAAATTACTTCTACGATGGTATTACCCTCCCTTACGCATAGCTAAGTTCTACCCATCGTGTTCGCCTCGGTGTTGGAGGGGATGCAGGGAGAACGGCTCATTATTCCATGTGTTCTGGCACTGTCCACTCATTCAGCCCTTTTGGGTTTCTGTGTTTTCCTTGGTTAATAGCCTGTGTGGGGGAGTGGTGGGGTATACACCTGAACTGGTACTCCTCTTGGTGGGCATCCACATGATACCGGGTAGACATAGAACAGTTGTGTGTCAGGTGCTAGGTGCTGCCCGCCTACTTACTGCAAGAAGATGGAAATCTCCCGCATGCCCGACTTTGACAAAGTTGATTTCAGCGGTGTCCTTGAACTATCAATATGAGCGTATTTGTGCATGGAATGGAGGGGGCCTGGACAGATTCAGGACACACTGGGAGTCATGGGCAGAAGTATTCCCCCCTCCGTACACTCATTGACGGTCTATACGCCGGGGCCTCCCCTGATACTATGGTATTATAATTTACGTTATATCTATAGCCTCTTGGGGCCCCTGGGATGAGTCATTTCTGGATCATTTATATGCTATCTAATTGGTAATAAGAAGATTGATACCTGGTAGCTGAGGGGTCTCTCCCCCCTTTGTTGCAGGGAGAGTCACCTACTCTGTGGGTTAAGGGATGTGAGCCGACTTTATTCCTTCTCTAGGCTTAGACTATGTTTCGTGTTTTATGTCCTTTTGTTTCTTGCCCTCCGTTTTTCACCTCACCCTCCACTAGTCCGTTCCCCACCTCCTCCTTTTCATTATAGGTTTGGAAAAACTTAATTGCTCATACTATACAGTCATGGCCAAAAGTTTTGAGAATGACACAAATATTGTATTTTCACATGATCTGCTGCCCTCTGGTTTTTATGTGTGTTTGTCAGATGTTTTTATCACATACAGAAATAGAATTGCATTCATATTATGAGTAACAGAAGCTTATATTGACAGTTAGAATGAGTTAATGCAGCAAGTCAATATTTGCAGTGTTGACCCTTCTTCTTCAGGACCTCTGCAATTCTCCCTGGCATGCTCTCAATCAACTTCTGGACCAAATCCTGACTGATAGCAGTCCATTCTTGCAGAATCAATGCTTTAATTTTGTCTGAATTTGTTGGTTTTTGTTTGTCCACCCGTCTCTTGATGATTGACCACAAGTTCTCAATGGGATTAAGATCTGGGGAGTTTCCAGGCCATGGACCCAAAATCTCTATGTTTTGTTCCCTGAGCCATTTAGTTATCACCTTTGCTTTATGGCAAGGTGCTCCATCATGCTGGAAAAGGCATTGTTGAGCGCCAAACTGCTCTTGGACGGTTGGGAGAAGTTGCTCTTGGAGGACATTCTGGTACCATTCTTTATTCATGGCTGTGTTTTTAGGCAAGACTGTGAGTGAGCCGATTCCCTTGGCTGAGAAGCAACCCCACACATGAATGGTTTCAGGATGCTTTACAGTTGGCATGAGACAAGACTGGTGGTAGCGCTCACCTCTTCTTCTCCGAATAAGCTGTTTTCCAGATGTTCCAAACAATCGAAAAGGGGATTCATCAGAGAAAATGACTTTATCCCAGTCCTCAGCAGTCCACTCCCTGTACCTTTTGCAGAATATCAGTCTGTCCCTGATGTTTTTTCTGGAGAGAAGTGGTTTCTTTGCTGCCCTCCTTGAGACCAGGCCTTGCTCCAAGAGTCTCCGCCTCACAGTGCGTGCAGATGCACTCACACCTGCCTGCTGCCATTCCTCAGCAAGCTCTGCACTGCTGGTAGCCCGATCCCGCAGCTGAAACACTTTTAAGAGATGGTCCTGCTGCTTGCTGGTCTTTCTTGGGCGCCCTGGAGCCTTTTTGGCACCAATGGAACCTCTCTCCTTGAAGTTCTTGATGATGCGATAGATTGTTGACTGAGGTGCAATCTTTCTAGCTGCAATACTCTTCCCAGTTAGGCCATTTTTGTGCAGTGCAATGATGACTGCACGTGTTTCTTTAGAGATAACCATGGTTAACAGAAGAGAAACAATGATGGCAAGCACCAGCCTCCTTTTAAAGTGTCCAGTGGTGTCATTCTTACTTAATCATGACAGATTGATCTCCAGCCCTGTCCTCATCAACACCCACACCTGTGTTAATGGAGCAATCACTGAAACGATGTTAGGTGGTCCTTTTAAGGCAGGGCTGCAATGATGTTGAAATGTGTTTTGGGGGATAAAGTTCATTTTCTAGGCAAATATTGACTTTGCAAGTAATTGCTGTTAAGCTGATCACTCTTTATAACATTCTGGAGTATATGCAAATTGCCATTAGAAAAACTGAAGCAGTAGACTTTGTAAAAATTAATATTTGTATCATTCTCAAAACTTTTGGCCATGACTGTACATTATCATCATATGTATTTTATTCATGGATGTACCTCATCTGAGTATATTGCAATGTATTATGATTACGTTGTATGTGAGGTCATGATTGTGCCTTTGTTCCTTGATGTATTTATAACTTGTACTGTATTCCTGTTAAAAATTTCAATAAAAAAAAAAAACTATTGAAAGTAGAAGTGAATGGATTTTACGAGTCACTGCAATACATTAGCTCAGTTGTCGGCAATAGGACATGTCATTCTCAGTCTGACCCTCCATACTGCCTCCATGTACCAGAGAGAATAAATAAATGAATGATGTTGGTCGACGTGTCCTCAGTATGCAGTTTGAGGAAATCTCGGACAACACCTTGAAATATGCTATACTAATCTGGGAAAACAGCCCAGAATAAGACATGCGCTACTTTTTTTTTTTTTTTTTCTCACAAGGACCAGGGGTCCATGTGAAAATACACGTGTATGGCCCACTTAAATCAATAGGTTAATGTGTAATCTGAGTCTAGGACTGAACGATGGCCATCATACACATACGACAAGTGCCTGAGTAGAGACTACACGTATGTCAATTTCTTCTGTCTGTAGGACTTCCACTGAACCACAGAATTACATCATCACCTTTTAACCCTTTCCTTGCAGCTCTAAGACCAGCCTCCCTCCCTAACAAGCTCCAACCTTTATGTCCCTTTCTGTTTTGCCTGAGAGACCAGGAGTGCACTGATGTAACAGTCCCTACAATGGCAAACATCCTTCTTTACCATTTACCAGTGTGTTTCTATAATGCAGCTTCACACTGCTCCATTCTCCCTCAAGCAGGAGGCAGAGGAAGCTGTATCACATAGGAATACACTGAGAATCTGCAGTGTGAGTTTGGAAACAGAAGTACTATGTAACTGATCTATCACTTACTGCATATAATGTTATTTATTCATATACTGCACTTTTGAATAAACCTCAGCTATTTGATTTTCATTGTAGAGGCCAGAAATACAGGGTAACCAGTAAATCAGGAGCAGACCACAGAAGCCCCCAACACTAAATGCTTGGCCACTGTCCAATTAAATCAATAGGAACTTTAGAAACCCAAGTAATCTCACAATATGTATGAATACTGACCAACATGTTTTCTAAAACATTTTCTTTTTATACAGTACAGACCAAAAGTTTGGACAGATCTTCTCATTCCAAGAGTTTTCTGTATTTTCAAGACTATAAAAATTGTAGATTCACACTGAAGGCATCACAAATATGAATTAACACATGTGGAATTATATACTTAACAAAAAAGTGTGAAACAACTGAAAATATGTCTTATATTCTAGGTTCTTCAAAGTAGCCACCTTTTGCTTTGATTACTGCTTTGCACACTCTTGGCATTCTCTTGATGAGCTTCAAGAGGTAGTCACCTGAAATGGTCTTCCAACAGTCTTGAAGGAGTTCCCAGAGATGCTTAGCACTTGTTGGCCCTTTTGCCTTCACTCTGCAGTCCAGCTCACCCCAAACCATCTCGATTGGGTTCAGGTCTGATGACTGTGGAGGCCAGGTCATCTGGCGTAGCACCCCATCACTCTCCTTCTTGGTCAAATAGCCCTTACACAGTCTGGAGGTGTGTTTGGGGTCATTATCCTGTTGAAAAATAAATGATGGTCCAACTAAATGCAAACCAGATGGAATAGCATGCCGCTGCAAGATGCTGTGGTAACCATGCTGGTTCAGTATTCCTTAAATTTTGAATAAATCCCCAACAGTGTCACCAGCAAAGCACCCCCACACCATCACACCTCCTCCTCCATGCTTCACGGTGGGAACCAGGCATGTAGAGTCCATTTGTTCACCTTTTCTGCGTCGCACAAAGAAACGGTGGTTGGAACCAAAGATCTCAAATTTGGACTCATCAGACCAAAGCACAGATTTCCACAGGTCTAATGTCCATTCTTTGTGTTCTTTAGCCCAAACAAGTCTCTTCTGCTTGTTGCCTGTCCTTAGCAGTGGTTTCCTAGCAGCTATTTTACCATGAAGGCCTGCTGCACACAGTCTCCTCTTAACAGTTGTTGTAGAGATGTGTCTGCTGCTAGAACTCTGTGTGGCATTGACCTGGTCTCTGATCTGAGCTGCTGTTAACCTGCGATTTCTGAGGCTGGTGACTCGGATGAACTTATCCTCCGCAGCAGAGGTGACTCTTGGTCTTCCTTTCCTGGGGCGTTCCTCATGTGAGCAAGTTTCTTTGTAGCGCTTGATGGTTTTGGCCACTGCACTTGGGGACACTTTCAAAGTTTTCCCAATTTTTCGGACTGACTGACCTTCATTTCTTAAAGTAATGATGGCCACTCGTTTTTCTTTACTTAGCTGCTTTTTTCTTGCCATAATACAAATTCTAACACTCCATTCAGTAGGACTATCAGCTGTGTATCCACCTGACTTCTGAACAACACAACTGATGGTCCCAACCCCGTTTATAAGGCAAGAAATCCCACTTATTAAACCTGACAGGGCACACCTGTGAAGTGAAAACCATTTCAGGTGACTACCTCTTGAAGCTCATCAAGAGAATGCCAAGAGTGTGCAAAGCAGTAATCAAAGCAAAAGGTGGCTACTTTGAAGAACCTAGAATATAAGACATATTTTCAGTTGTTCACACTTTTTTGTTAAGTATATAATTCCACATGTGTTAATTCATAGTTTTGATGCCTTCAGTGTGAATCTACAATTTTTATAGTCATGAAAATACAGAAAACTCTTGGAATGAGAAGGTGTGTCCAAACTTTTGGTCTGTACTGTATACTTTTTTCACAGCCACATAATAATTTTCTTTAGAAATAAAAAAACACATAAATTAGTGTTAAATCAGCTACCATGAAAAAAGAAAGGTCCCTGAAAAACACAACATCTGATACTGAAGACAAAACAGAAGAAAGAACCTCTCCAACTCTGGCTAAAGCTACCTGCATTTTAAGTCATTCTGACAGCACAACTGCAAATGACTGTGAATGCCGCAGCTGCTGTATTCTCACAACACTTCCACCAATATAAAAAAAAAAAGTGACTGGATAATAACACTGCAATACTCAAATGCTATTTCGAGCTGAACTCTGACAGGGAGACACAAAGTCCCCTGCCACTCTCTTAGTGGTACTTTGTATTAACCCATCATTAAGAATAATATAAAATATTCAGCAATGGATGATTCATTCTTTGTGCTAGTAGTCAGAAGCAGAAGTACTGGTGGAACACATCAATACACAACCACAGCCCTTCAATTGCATGGTGAGTGACAAGCACAAGGATGTGGTGATCCAGATGTGTCAATTAGGTGTCAAATCCTCTGTATTTAAGAAACACAGGGCAACTGCTCTGTACACTAAGCATGCAAATATTTCAATGACCAGTTCTAAAGATTACAAAATGGTGCTTGCCAGCTTATCACAATCTAACCAATGTGGTAGCATTCCCTCCTGTCAAATATACAACAATGCCTGCCAGAAGAAAAGAGAAAAACTCCAATGAGTAAAAAAAATTATATCGTATAGGGACAAAAGATACCTGTACTTAGTTACATCATACTTACACACCTAAGGACTCACCCGATTTATAAATAGAGTCACGCTGCACAGAAAGATAAAACTAGGCCTGTGTGCCTCTATCTACAGAGCTCAGTGTTCTAAAGCAAAATGAAGCATAACTGTGCATCCATCGCGAAGCCATCACAACATACAGCATGCCTTGGGCTCCATGCACACAGCCATATTCATTTTCTGTATA
This sequence comes from Leptodactylus fallax, assembly GCA_947044405.1. Classification (NCBI taxonomy): domain Eukaryota; kingdom Metazoa; phylum Chordata; class Amphibia; order Anura; family Leptodactylidae; genus Leptodactylus; species Leptodactylus fallax. The sequence continues at coordinate 1,318,482 of CAMRHE010000148.1, read as the reverse complement.
CTATGTATAATTATGGATCTGTAGTTATGGATAGTGTGCATGAGTCTGTATACAACAAGTGTTTTTACGGGTCTATGTGAGGGTCGCAAAGTACAGAGCAAGTTCTATTGCTGTCCAGTTTCATTTATTCAAGTGTATGGGTCTGTAAAAAACAACACTCACATGGATGCCATCTGTGTAATGTCCATTCCATTTCTCATGGACCTTACATGTGTACATGTAGCCTGACCCTGTGACAGTCACAACAGTTGGGTAGCCACAAAGTGCAGACCACTACCTTACATGCATACTTGGAAGCACTTTATAGGCTTTGTTTGTAGGGAGCAAAAGGCATGTGACTAGTGCTAAGTGTTGGGTAGGTCAGGAGCAGAACATAGGTGCTTGTTAGTGGCTGCAAAAAAGGCCAAGGACACATGATTGGTGCTGTGGAGGGTTCTTGGGGGGCAGAAGGTACATGACTGGTGCTATGTGCTGTGTGGGTTTATCTACAAATATTATATATATATATATATATATATATATATATATATATATATATATATATATATATATATATATATATATATATATATATATATATATATATATATCTATATATATATATATATATATCTATCTATCTATCTATATATATATCTATCTATCTATCTATCTATCTATATATATATATCTATCTTTATATATATATCTATCTATCTATATCTATCTATATATCTATCTATATATATCTATATCTATCTATATATATCTATATCTATGGGTGGCCATTCCAAACATTGTAATTGTTCCTCTCATATGCCTGAGGGGGGGAAAGTTTTTTCTTTTTAAACCATTTAATTTTGGGTTTTTCTATATATATATATATATATATATATATATATATATAGATATATATACACACAAAAACATGTAACCGATTCCGAGGCAGAGAAGGGGGCTGGCTGGCTTACTTTGCCTCCCCCTCATAGTTACTGCTGCCTGAGCATGTTCACACATCACTGTTTACAAGAGAAATTCTGCCTGGAAGCTTCTAGAAGCAGGGTAGAATAGTTGGAATGGTCATGCAGTTTAGAAAACAACAGTATATTACTAGGTTGCTTTATTTCATATCAATAAGCATGTTCTCCCCTCATGAATAGGTTCCAAGATAGACGTCTTTTTCCAATATGCAAATGAGTTCTTTGAAGCAACAAGAACATTGTCACTTACCTCTCCAAAGCAACAACAACGCCAATTCACAATGGTAAAATACTTGATTCAGGTGACCCTAACCTATGTATCTTAAGGGTTGATATGCTCACTTCTGATGAGAGGGTCCCTTTAAATGAGTTTTAAAATTGAGTTTTCATCATCTGTTTACTTGAATGGTAACTTGCTGCAGTCTCTTGCATGTCATGCGGCCAGGTGTTACTGTGCACAGAAAAAAAAAATGTGAAGGGGAGCCAGTATTATACCAGCATTACAAGTATTATAGCTGCAATTGGTGGATCTTACTTTTTGTTGTGCACAAGAGGGTATTAGTCTCAATGGGCTGTGGATTTGATCTACTTATGAACACTGTAACACTGCCGCCTTTCTCATAAGAACAAACAGGGGTGTGACTAAACGGGGTAGCTGCGGTAGCGGCTGTCACAGGGCCCGGGTTACGCCACTGAGAACAAAGGACTGCAAAGGTTAATGCAGCTAGCACGTACTGCAGTCTCCATAAAAACTAGAAGACCCAGAAAAGAGGTTAATAAATAGACATCACAACCGAATAGAAATATGAATGTTACCCATATCAGAAAATCAGGAGTTACAACTGCTGCAGACCATAGTCACAAAATAGCACCACATAAATGCTACTCATTGTACCATGTAATTACAACTCACAATATTCTAAGAACATAGCCTAAAATCAGAGGTCATACTACAATTTTTGAGGAGTATTTTTAGCCACAGAGCCAGGGCTGAATCTGCCATGATACTCCTGATACTCCTCAGGTACTGGGTTGTAGAGACCCTGAGGAGACGGTACTGAGTGACCACTTTCCATTCCACTTCAGAGCCATGCATGATTTGGGAAGCGGTCACACCCAGAACCTACCAGAAGTTGGAGAGGAGAAAGGGAGAGGCAGGCTGCACCTGGTCATGACGGCTCCCCTAGCTATATAATGAAGGACATAGGAACAGCCGCTTCAGATCACCACCCTTCCTTACACATCGCTGGCAGAGCGATAGAAATGGACATTTCAGATCACCGCCCGTTTCGTGTCCTGCTTTTCATGTACTGTCCATGACCCGATGTAGCCCACCTCTCCTTTTCTGCTCTCCAGTGTCTTGAAGACTCCAGAAGCTTTCGCTTCTCATCCCTGCCCCACAACAAAGTTGTTTGAGGAGCGGGTGGGGATCTGAAGAAGTCACTCCTGTGAGGGTAACCTGGCACAGCCCACCTCTCCCTCTCTCTTCCAGTGTCTACTAGGCCCCTGCAATTTCCTCAATGGCATTCAGAGAAGCAGAGCAATACTCATGAATAGATGAGGATTTTCCACCTGCCTGCATGCATGCATTAATATGCCTGAGACAATTTCAAAGTGTAAGTGTACAGGCGTTATTGTAACCTCTGCCCTAAACAGTATCATGAAGTTTCAATTCATGATATATTCATTATGTATGGGTTAAAAATATCCTAAGAACAACAGGAACAGCTTCTTCCAAATGAAATGCTAGGTAAAACCACTAACTAAAATTCAGAGTAAAGTATTCACTACTGGTCTGCAGCATTTCAGAGCCTTTCATTTAGCATGAAGGGCAACATATTCTCCGGCCTCCACAATTAATAAAACTTTTACAAATTCTTAGGCTGATGCCCCTCGTTGTGGAACCACAGCTTTTTTTTGTTGCAGATTTTGTTGCATTTTTTTGAGCCAGAGCCAAGAATGGCTACAAAAAGAATGGTAAATGTATAGGAAGTTGTTATAATTCTACCTTCTGCTTAATCCAATCTTGATTTTGGCTCAAAAAACCACAGCAAAATCTCAAACAAAAAAAGATGCATTTCTGCAATGTGAGGCCTCAGCCTTAATTTGGAAAACTGTGTCCTGATCTTACAGAACAAGATCCAAACCTATACTCATGCTCAAAGCTGTAGAATGGCTATGTGCACGCAACCCAATGGGTATAAAGTGCTGATGTAAACTATGTACATGCAACCCAATAGCGCTTTCACTGGTTCAGAATCCAAAAGACTGATTTTAGTAAGCTGTAAAATTGTGCCACTATTCTTATGTCCAAATATATCGAACGTATTCAAACAGTTGCATAACATTTACAATGTGTTAAAAATCGTCATCTTCAGTAAAGGAATTTTAACAGGCAATATGATAATGAGGGCAACAGGAAGTGTTTCTCAACCTTTTCAAGCCAAGTACCCACTCATGAATAAAGTTCCAACCAAGTACCCACAATGGACACTGTGATGTCCGTCATGTAACAGATACTGCTCTGAATCTTAAGTGGGTGTAGTGCTCCAAGCAAATCCTTTTTCTTATGGGGGCCAGGGGCAGGCCCACACTAAAAGTTCTGAAGTTCTTTTAGCTTCCTACCAGCTATTCACAAATCATAGGTCAAAAGCTACCAGTCTGCTGTAGAGGAGACCTGCGCCCTTAACCCCGACCCACTGTCTGTCAACACCTTTCTCTGCTTGGCAGCCATTGTGCCTCAGTATTTGAAGATGGTGGATGGTTTGGGTGGCACTAGCCCCTCAGGAGCATACCACAGGTTGAGAACCAAGAGTGGTAATGGCCAGTGGCCAATTTCCAACCGCTACTTACCTCCTTGAATTTGTAAATCCCTGTTGTATTGATATGTGATTGAGATACGGCTTAAAACTGCATCAAGACCACATTTGAAAAACTGTAGGCTTACTTTACAGCAATTGGTCCCAATTCCCCTATAAAATAAAACAATAACTGCACTGCTAAACCTCACCAAACAGGAGTAAAGCAGCATGCAGGTTTTCAATAGCAACTCAACATACCCTAAGAATGAAGTCCAGTCAGTAGACCATATGAAACCATATGTATAAGTGTATGTTTACACAAAGCTTTTTGGAGCAGATTTTGAGATGCTTTCAAAAAATGAATTCAACTTTGAAAATCCTGTTGAAACGAATGTCACAAGCATTTGATATGTTTTTGTGATGTCCCTGTCTCAAAAAGAAACTACCAGTAGGCTGTTTTAAAAAATCCTAAAAAATACATAAAAAGTCATGCGTTTGAGAAAGAAAAACTTCAAAAACATGATGCACAATTTTTTTTTACCCTAAAAAATTCCCTTCAGTAACCACCAGCCAGTATAGTATGATACACATAAAATACTATGGCACCATATTGTACCTCCATATGCCTCTAATTTGACATGGAGCTTTTCTGTGTCGGATCCATATGGAACTGCCATGTTCCACTGAATGCAATATTATGGAGCTGTTCCCATACAGGCCTTATGCTTAATTAAAAATGTATTTCATCCTTAAGAACACTATTCAGCCATTATCTACAATGACTGTGGATAAAACTATTCAAGTTACATTAAATGACAGTAAAAATAAAAAACAGAAAGTCATTTCTACTCATGAAATAGCAGAGGGAAAGTGAAAAATCAATGGCAAGGCAAATGGTTTCTTAATAGCTAAAGATCCTGTGGGTTTTCAGGTTCAATAATGTGCCCAAACTTTCACCAGACATATTGCTCAGAATACCATCTGCTTCATTACCACACAAACATCCTCAATTTGTTCATTTTCATCAAACAAAATGTATATGGAATTATACATTTTGTTTCCCTGGTAAAACAAAGCCTAGTCTGAAATCATAGCCTTACACCTTAAGGAAGAGAAAACAAAGTCGATTTTACACAGGCTTACTTCCTGGATTGAACAGGCCAGTCGTATATGATGCTAAAAGTCCCTTTCTCGCTGGGGGAGGAATGTACCATAGTGAAACATGATTATAGTACGGGATATTAGTCCCATGGGGAGGGGAGGAGCACCCAGCACCACAGAAGATTATGACGTTTGGTGTCCGTGTCCCAGGTGAGTGTTCGCCAGGCCAAACTACAGACTATTTTTCCCCAATCCAACTCCTTCATAAATGGCTGACAGCCATGGAATAAAGTTCCTCTAATTCATTAAAAAGACAGTCACTGGATTCCTGAATTTATCCCTATAGGTGCGGGGATATAATTACAACTACTGTCGTTTGGCATTTGTGCCACAATAAGACTGGCAATGTAAAAGGATTGTGGCTGGAGTTAACCTTTTTATATTTATAATATTCTTCAAATTGGTGACATTGATATCTAGATATTAATAGATCTATTTTGTTTATTTGTTTCCTCTGTAATGTTTTATTATAGTCCCCATTGTTCTATATGGGATATATCCCCTATTTGGATGGTCACATGAAAATGCGGCAGTTTAGCTACTTTCTCAATCTAAGGCTGGGTTCACACTACCTTTGTTATTGTCTGTTGCTGTCTTCCATCACAGAATGATTCTGTGTCCGTTCCCATTGACACTAATGTAAACAACATGACAGAGGCTAACTTCTGTCACGTTTGTTTACTCTTTAACTGAATATAAAGTCGTTTAGGCAATCAGGTCCAAATCCTGTAGCCCTTGGTTGGTAACTGGCAAAAAGTGGTGTTGCCAGGGAAGTTTTTTGAATTGTCTGCACTGCAGTGGAAATGTAGCATTATATGATACTCACTGAAATAGGAGACCATGTGATACGTGGTCAGTCTGAGCGTACATGCACAGGACCTGCCCCTGGCACAGCATATCTCCACTCTGGCTAATTAAGGGAAGTCCCAAATTGGGATCTCCCTCTATGACATCAAAGTGCAATAATGGGGCTCTGCATTAGTCAAACCCCTTTAAGATACACTTGAATATTCATTTGGCAAAACTAACTATTGTGCATGACATTGTCACCTATTCATTTAAATGGATGCCATGTAACTGCTTTCCCCATCGAGAACGCTAGATCAATAATGTAATCGGCTGAACACCATAACCTAGATTTTTTGCGAATTCACATGTAGTGGCTTATGGCTCACCTTTTGACAGAGACTTTAATCTGATGCAAAGAGGCAGGATCAGACATTAAAGTTGGAGACACACATGGAGTATTTGTAGCTTTTTTGTTGCTGATTTTCTGGGTTTCTTTGAACCAAAGGCAGGAATGACTTTGAAAGAAATTGGAAATATAAAGAGACTACGTCTCCGTCCTATTCAATCCACTGCTGGCTTTGGTCATAAAGCCACAGAAATATCTAAAAAAAAAAAAAACAGCAAAAACTGCATGTAGGTATTCAAACTAAGATGCAACTCCTATTACAGACCTTTTGCATCTCAACAACTTGTTCTTCTCCCAGCCGATAGTGTGAAACAACTGTATGAGTCTAGAACAGGAGTAGGCAACCTTTGGAGCTCCAGCTGTTGTGCGACTACAAGTCCCAGGATGCCGAATTGAAGCTACCCATAGGGCATGCTGGGAGTAGTAGTTCCATAGCAGCTGGAGTGCTGAAGGTTTCTGATCCCTGGTATAACAAGCTACACAGGCTGACAAATATTACCTACACTGACACGTGATAGCAAACCATTTGGCAAAAGAACTACAGGTGCATCTCAACAAATTTGAATATTTTTGAAATGTTCATTCATTTCAGTAATTCAATTCATAATCAGCGTCTTCCATGATTGTGCGTCCTACTGAACCAGACTGAGGGACCATTTAAAGGCTTAGGAAACCTTGGCAGGTGACACACTGAATTTACAATACTGAACTTTTTACAGTATTCAAATTTTCTTAGATTTTGGTTTTCATTACCTGTAATCCATAATCAACATTTACAGAAATAAAACACTTGAAATAGAACACTCTGTGTGTAAAGAATCTAGAAAATATAGGAGGTCACTTTTATAATTTAATTACTGGAAGAAATAAACGGTTCAAAGATATTCTAATTTATTGAGATGCACAAGATTCGGTCTGTACATGTTTGCTTCCTCTGGGTGAATTTTACCATTCAATGACAGCAAACAAAACAGTCAAAAATAAAGGTTGTCTTTGCTGCCATAAAAGCCAAAGTACAGCTATAATTTTTCAAAAACCTGCCCCAAAGGAGTACATTTATTATTCAGTTTACGTCAGCTTTTGACATCAACTGAGCCCCAAAAAGTCAGAACTTGCTCAAAAATTATACAAAACTTCAATTTTCAAAAGTTGAAACGTGGTCAAAGCTTACTGGAGTAGGTGTGGCCTTTAAATTTATTACAACTTAAACCACAAAATGGCAGAAATAGCAGCCATAGTCAGGCATTTTCGGACTTTAGCACAGTCTAAAATGCACAAGATTTATTAAAGACTAACTAAACTTTCAGACAACTTTTGATTTCTGGCAGTATTTGTCATTAATAAATTTTGTAATATACTTTATTAACATATTTTGCCTCCTTTCTGTGAAATCCTGCATTTTTTCACTCTTTCCCTTGCTTCTGTATTGAGAGCTTTTTCTGCCTCTCACTGAATGTTACGGCCTTGGAGTACGGGGCTGTGTAACATGTAGAGAAAATGAGGATAGGCGAGGGTCACTTCAAACAGTTATATCTCGGACATTATAAAACATACAAAATGCTTTTAAGTTCTCTTCTTTCATGTGACACTAAGGTTACAGAGCTATCTAAATTATTTCCAGAGAGCTCAGTGGTTGAAAACAGTGTCAGGATTAGGATATTTATATGCAGCTGTATAATATATATGATATAAAAATCCCAATCCCGACTGTGTTTTCAACCAGTGAGATCTCTGGAAATAATTTAGTCAGCACTGCAACCTTAGTGTCACATGAAAGAAGAGAATCTCCTCTTTCACACAAAAAGCCCATTTGTGCATTTTATATATATCGAGATATAACAGTTTGAAGTGACCCTGCCCTCCCCTCATTTTCTCTACATTTTACATAGCCCCGTACTCCTGTACACAGTAACATTCAGTGGGAGGCAGAAACAGCTCTCAATACAAAAGCAAAGGAAAGAGTGAAAAAATTCAGGATTTCACATAAATTATTCAAAATTTATTAGAGTATATTACAAAATTTATTATTGACACAAAAACTGCCAGAAATCAAAAGTTGTCAGAAAGTGTAGTTACGCTTTAAAGGGCATGCCTTTTATTACAATTGGCAAAATCACAACAGTAATTTTTTTTTTTTAGACCAATATATAAAATGCTAATATTAAAGTGTTGCATAACACTTTATTATATAATAGAATTATTAATGATTATTTACATACTGTAAAACCTGAAAAACACCCTAACACTGGGTACGAACACGCTGCAGATTTTCAGAGAATTCCGTAGCGTGTTCCTCTGCAAGTCGCCACAGCAAAAAACTCCCAGAATTGGACAGCTCTTGCTGTAGCTCCCCAACTCCTTTCAACCTTCACACTACAAGCTTAGGCCCCTTGCAGACGACCGTATGTATGGTTAGTGTGCTATCCGGGTTTTTCCCAGATAGCACACTGACCCATTCATTTCTATGGGCGCGTACACATGATCGTGAATGACACGGTCACGTGTGCGGGCCGACAGTCCGGACCGCAAAATATGGAACAGGTCCTATTCCTGTCCGATTTTGCAGCCCTGCTTCTATTCATTTAATGAAAGGGGCCGCGGAAGCATGGCCGGTGCACGGGCCGCACACAGGTGAGGGTGGGTTCACACCTGCGCTTCAGTCCATCCATTGCCAATCCGAGTGGAAATCTCGGGGGAACGGGATTGGCATCGGATACCGACAGGTTAACGACGCATTGGTTAAAAACCTATTCATTTTAATGGGTTTTTAAAGCAATGCGCGGGTGTACGCTTACATCTTCTGCGCTGCGAATCCTTTTTTTTACGTCGGAAACAAAGTCGGACATGCAGGACTTCGTGTCCGACGAAAAAAAACGGCTTTGCAGTGCAGAAGGTGCAATTGGACACCCGCGCATTGCTTTAAAAACCCATTCAAATGAATAGGTTTTTAACCAATGCGTCGCTAACCTGTCGGTATCCGATGCCAATCCCGTTCCCAGAGATTTTCACTCGGATTGGCAGCGGACGGACTGAAGCCTAGGTGTGAATCCACCCTGACATCCGATGTGTCCCCCATGCGCCGCCCGTGCCGTTCATTCACAGCAGCCGGTTAGCACACGGTCGTGTGCAACTGGCTCTAGGGTTTTAGTCGCAGCACATCAATTGGACTTTTTAACCTCTTGAACACGGATAGTAGTTTGGACATTAATGCTCCACAACTTTTTTCATATTTTCCTTCCCTGTCTTTCAAAATTCATAACTTAACTATTCTGTCGACATAACTGAGTTTTGCATGACGACATGTACTTTTATTTGGCACAATTTTAGGGTACATATGTTTTGATTAGCTTTTATTAATGTTCTGGGGGTGTGTGAAAAAAAAAAAAAATAAAAAATTTATTTCTTTTTACATTTTGTTCCTACAGCATTGACGCTAGGTTCACCTGAGTCGGGGTTTCCGTTCTTCGGGTCCACTTGGGGACCTGATGAACGAAAACCTAATCCACTTGAAAAGGGGTTACCCACGGGAACCTGGGGGACCCCATAGACTGCAGGACTTTTCTCTCCGCATTTTTTCAAATGGATTCGGGGACGGAAATTTCAAACGTGAAGCAGGCACAGGTGTGAACCTAGCCTTACTCTGCATTAAAAATGATATGGCAACTTTGTCCAGCAGGTCATTAGAATTACAGCGATGATATATTTCTATTGGTTTTACTATGATTTATTGCATTTACTAATAAAACGTCAATTTTAGAAAATGAACGATTTTCCTGGGATCACTGTATTATAATGGCTATAACTTTTTTTACTGTTTAGTTGATGGAGATATGAAGGGGCTCTTTATTTGCGGGGCAAGTTGTAGTTTTTATTGGTACCAGTTTTTGGTAAGCAAGAATTTTTGATCACTTTTTATTGCTATTTTTTTTGGGGGGGGGAGTGAGGTGACCAAAATACATCAATTTGTACATTCCCTATTTTTTTTTACGGTATTCACTGTACAGGATAAAGAATGCTATTTTTGGATAGTGCAGACTTATACACACAAGGGAATACCTAACATGTTTGTTTATTTTATTTGCATTAGATCTTTGTTAAATTAAAAGGTGGGTATATGTGAACTTTTATATGTTTTCCTTTATATACACTTTTTTTTTGTTTTTTGTTTTTCCTCTCTCTCACAAGGCGACTTGAACCTAGGAGATCTGCTGATTTGCAAAACACTGTATTCCAGTACATCACACATAGGGCAAGTGCAATAGGGAAACACAATCAGGAGGCACTTGCTCAGCCTCTTGGCTGCCATGGCAACCCCTCGGACCTAACACTCTCATTATGGGGGATCCGAGGGGCAGGGAGAGATCTTGATCTTGCCCTAATCGTTAATGATCACGGCTTCTGAAGGGCTAATCCACTGGAGTCTGAGTATTTTCCGTGTATTGTAATACAGAGCCGAAACCTGGAAATAATGCTTCAGATACAGCTCCTCCTGTGCCGCTGCTATTTAGGTACCTTGATCATAATTGACTGAGACATCTAAATGGTTAACAGCCGCAATCGGCGGTGGTTCCAATTGAGGTTGTTAGCGGCAGGTACCAGCTGTATAATACAGCTAGTATCCACCAGGTATAGAGGGCTCAGCGACACCATGACGTACAGGTATGTCGTGTTGCTAAAGGGTTAAAAGTGTTGCTAGGCATCTCCCTACTAGCTAATTAACAGTTCACTCTCTGTTGCTAGGCTAGATTCACCTCCATGGATGCAAGACGGATCAAAGCAAATGGAATGGGAAGCGGGTTTTCTCTCTTCACATGGTGAAGGCAGATGGGAGCGACCGATTCTCATTACAGACTCCTCACAGGATGTCTGCAAACTGCTGAAACTGAACATTCTGCAGCATCTCACAGCTTACAATGTAAGAAAAGTCTTCTATGTATTTATATAGGTAGTGCCATCAGCCATCTTCTTTGGAGTGGCCTGCTGGGGGAGCAGTATATCAACCAGGGACAGAAATAAACTTGACAAGCTGATTAGAAAGGCCAGCTCTGTCCTGGGGAGCCCACTGGACCCAGTGCAGGTGGTGGGTGACAAAAGGATACTGTCCGTGGTGAGCTCCATGCAGAAGAAGAAGTCCCATCCCATGCATGAGACTGTGATCGCGCTGGGCAGTACTGTCAGTGACCGACTGCTCCACCCTAGGTGTGAGAAGGAGCGCTATCGGAAGTTTTTCCTCCCCACCGCGGTTAGGCTGTACAACCAACACCGACCTAAGCGGAGATCATTACACACAGAGAACTGAAATATCTTTCTGCCTGTTAAATCCCCCGCCCCCCCCCCCCGCTACTTCCTATCTGTCTGTCAGCTATCAAAGTAATGCCTCTTACCTTGGAACATTCCTGTACATTTTGTATTTGTATCTGCTTATCTTTGCTGCTGTAACACACTGAATTTCCCCATTGTGGGACTATTAAAGGACTATTATTATTATTATTATTATTATATCTACTTCTGGCTGCCTTTGTGGTTACAGATATGACATTATACACTGACAGCAAGCAGCTTTCGTAACTGTGCTCATAGATTGCTCTTTACCTGTGTCATGCCTGCATGGTAGATTCTACAAAATATCTGCTCTATATTTGCAGTTTAGTGTTCCTGGATCTCCTATGTTATCATCACTTGAACTTTTCTCAGATATTTATATGCTTTTGTACAGTTACTCCTGGCAGAATTAAGGGGCGTTCACACTACCGTTGGTGACCGTCAGTAGTGTCCGTTGCTATTGTCCGTTACAAGATTTTAGCATCGGACACTAGCTGAACCGTCAGAAATCCGTTAAAATTTCCATTAATTTCAATGGGTTTTTATATTGTGTCCGTTAGTGTCCATTTATGTCCGTTTACACCCAATCCGTCAGAAGTCCGTTTTTTTTCCACGGAAAATCCTACACGGATTGGATCAGTTAAAAAAAACGGACACATTAACATCAGTTAGTGTCCGTTAATGTCTGTTATAATAGTTTTTTGGTTTTTTTTTATAAACGGACACCTTCATAACGGAATCCAACGGTACTGTGAACCCTGCTTTAGAAGGAAACAAAACAAACTAGTTCTATTGAAGAGGGGGCGGGGCAGACTGCTCCTTATTGTACACATACACAGCCTCAACATAAAATGAAAAGTGTGCTTCAGACAAAATGGGGACATCAGCAGCAGAAAAACTGATAGGACATAAAGGCTTATAGCAATAGAACAGACTGCCACCAAGACCCTGCATAATTTTCAATTTTGCAAGAAAACTCAGGTATCCTTTAGAGGGGTTATCCAGGGATTATTTTGTATGGCCTAGCCTCAAACAGTTGACACATACTGTGGTCAGCTGTCAACCATCCATCGATCAGATAAACTAAAGGATAGGCCAAGAAAAAACGTTTTTTTTTTGGTAAGTCACCTCACCAAACAACAGTTGTAGCTTTCAAACTTTGCACTACAACAGCTGAATCCCACAACAGTAAGTAAGAGGCTGCAGGGTCACTTTATGCTGCGGGGTTTAGCCGGAGTGTGTAGATGAGATTTATTTAAGTTTCATGCACATTACAGTAGCTATTTCTCTGTGATCACACTCCATGTGTACCCTACTACTTAAATATTATAGGGGTTTTCCCACAAACAACCATATATAGATTTGTAGACAATTAAAAATTAAGAATTGTTGCAGTTTTAAAGATTTTCTCTAATCAGCTTAGTGGTGACAGTCTGTTTTGATAAGCTGCCAATGGCTATGAATGCAGGAATATTCTATGGTCTGGGACTTAACCTGACCACAATATAAGAAAAAAAAAATCATGATTATCTTTTCATGCATGTAGTGTGCCTCCCTGATAACCTGTCTGCTGTAAAGAAAATTTACTTCAGCAGGGTTATTGTTACTCCAAATTATACTTTTCTTCAACACTTAGATTAGTCATACACAAGTGCTCTGGACCAACAGCTATCTCCACTGAGCTCCTCATCAACATCCAACCATGGCTCTGCTGAGTGTGCATGTTTATTTCTATTACGAGAAGCTTCTGCCTGACAATTCTGACAGATGCTTATCTCATAGGACAACAAAACAATCAGGCAGGTATAAGGACTATACCCATTTCTGCCCCAATACCTGCCATTGTGAGACAGGAATTTACCAGGTGACTTTTTCCCCTTCAACATTGTCTACTTTTGTCCTTTTACATTCCTGACCAAACTATTTACCATTCCTGAGAAATCAGCACATTAAACTAAAACTTACAATTACCAACAGTAACAGGCCACTCACGGGCATTGTTATCATGCTTTCCAGAACTATCCAGTTGGTAAAAAAAAAAAAAAAAAAAAAAGGAATCGATCTTTAAACAACTGAGAAACCCAATACAAAATTACTTAAGATTTATCATCATGATAGTAGAACACTGATAAGGCGGCTCATGCTTTGAGCTGGACTCCCCCTTTAAACAATATCAGTTTCATCTGTACAGAAAAGCAGACTTTAGTGCAGCTGTGATTGGAAACCTGCCTAAACTGATCAGTGTGTGGAGTGTTCAGCCTTCCTGTTATATAATATGTCTATTTCTCATTAGGATACCCAGAGCTGAAGGGTCAGGTTACAGGGAATAGAGGATATCAGGGTGGGGAACGTAAACAAGTACAAATCCATCCTGAGCATTTCTACAGCTTCCAGGACACCTGTACATTAGGAAGGAGCTGACAGGTGTTATATAGGTCTATGTACATGGCACTGGCACTGCTCTCAAGCACTAAATGGATAGGAAACATATGGCACCTTTGTCGTATAAAAATACCCCTGGTGGACTATATATAGCAGCATACACTACCCATACATTACATGGCAGTGACTGGGCACCGTGTATTGTCACCATCTCCTCACACCTCAGCTGCCATTAACCCTTACAGCATCGTGCACACTTTCACTTTCAGTCCCCACTCGAGTCTCCTCAGCAGCCTCTGCACACCCCCCTGCAACTTTCATCCTCCCCCATCACCGAGGTACCTCACTCAACCTCGGGTGTGCACAGATTCCCAGTCACTTATGAGCCCCCTTCTTCCCTCCCAGCCCCGCCCATTCTCACCTCTCTTGTTAAGGTCATACCCCACCAGCAGGAAATAATCTGCCAATCTCGCCATGTCCCCGTTCCCCGGGCCGCTCTCTCAACCCCGGACTCCTCCCGCCGCCGCCGCCGCCATCTTTCCTGCCAGCCCGGCCCGGTATTGCGCATGCACGAATCCAGCACGAACGGGTGGGGTCTGCAGGAACACGTCATGGGGCGGGGGCGGAACAGAGGTCAGGAGGAGGGCATATTACGTGACGTCTCCAGTGAGAACTTCTGCAATTCGTTGTCAAGTATGCGGAAGTGGGCGTGTCCACGGAGATGTAGGCGACTTGACGACGAGTGAGGGGCGTCATCTGCAATTTGGGCGCTGTCATGTGGAAGCAGCGGCTTGGGTGACTGAGAGGAGAGTGTTATTGGGAGGAGCTAAGGTGTGACGTCACAGATGATACATGTTCTGTCAAATGTCAGAGGCCACTGCACTGGAAAGATTTTGGGAAGTAGCTGGAAAGTGTAATTGTGATGTATGCTAGATGCTGAGTGTTCTATTTCATGTACATCTCATGGTCCCCAATGTAACGCCCTAGATCCAGTGCATTATTTTACTGGGAGTATACGCAGCACTGACCAGCACATAGTTAGAGAACATAAAGGATCTATATGTCATTAGTATAATTTTCATAATGCTCATCTGTATTACTGAGGAAGAACGGAAAACCTCTAACGTGTGTATGAAAAGGATGCAGCTCTTCCCTTTATTCTGATCATGGGTGTCCTAGGAGTTAGGGCACCCACAATCATATGTTAAAGGTGTCACAAAACATGGGCACATTTATTGAACTCTATACACAGCCTTTTGGTGCCAAAAAAGTAGCAAGTTTTGTCGACGGCTGCACTTGGGTAGAACTTTTGCAACTTTTATGAGGGGTTTGTGCCCTGGGTAACATTAATCTAAACGTAGGTGGCACAGAGGTGGTGGGAATGAAGCAGCTTGGCCTATTTATTTCAACATACACATAAAATCCGGTATAAACCATATCCGAACTAGGCACCGACTTATAGCTGGTTTAGATTTCACAGACTGCCTAAGATGTACCATAGTTATGAAGGGGTGCTAATAATTGTGGTGTATCTGTTATCGTCGGACAGCAGAGTAACATACCATATGATGTTTTACTTTGACTTTTTAAAGTTGTAGGAAAATATGCATTGGTATACATGATTTAGTATAAATTACTGTACATTTCTTGCTGCAATCTATATAAATCATGACAAAACTAAGATGTGTAAATACACCATTAGGATACCCATAGAAAACAGTTCCCTGCACAATAGCCCAATTTAATATATAAAAAAAAATGTTACAAATATTTTATAGAATTTAGTGTAATCGAGACGCAATTTTCAGTGAACAGGGAGGGTTGTTTTTTGCACACAGTATTATGGCCCGCAGTGGCCCCTGCACACGGTATTATGGCCCGCAGCGACCCCTGCACACGGTATTATGGCCCGCAGCGACCCCTGCACACGGTATTATGGCCTGCAGCGGCCCCTACACACGGTATTATGGCCCGCAATGGCCCCTGCACACTGTATTATGGCCCACAGCGGCCTCTGCACACTGTATTATGCCTCGCAGCGGCCTCTGCACACTGTATTATGTCCCGCAGCGGCCCCTGTACACTGTATTATGCTCCATAGTGGCCCCTGCACACGGTATTATGCTCCACAGTGGCCCCTGCACACGGTATTATGCCCCATAGTGGCCCACTCATGAACTATTATTACACTCTGGGGTCTTTTCAGACCCCAGAGTATAATGATTGGAGACCGAGTGGAGGTGACAAACATAACTACCAGTGTTACTTACCTATCCTGGGCACCAGTGCACTCCCTGCAACTTTTGGCCCTGTTTAATTGCGCACAGACGTCATGTGGATCAGGCTGGCGTCGCGACCTGATGACATCACCAGAGAGCCGAAGCCTGCTCGGAGTAACATCGGATCGCAGGAGAGGTGAATAACAATGGTTTTTATGTTCCCTCACCTCCCCTGGGCCTCCAATTATTATACTTTGGGGTCTGAAAAGACCCCAGAGTATAATAATAGTAGTATTTAAGGTCCGCGGCCTCACTTACTGATCTCCGCTCATGCTCACAGCCGCCTCCGCTTCCCCTTCTGCGTCCCATAGCAGAAGGGGAAGCGGAGGCGGTCACGAGTAGGTGCGGGAGTAGATAAGTAAATGGGCCATTACCTTTTGCGGTTACTCCAGCAGGTAACGGCCTATTTCTAAAAAAAAAATGATTCCTCACCTATATGCGATCCCTTGATGGATCCGCCGCCTCCTCTTCTTGTCTGCGCATAGGACGTCTGCGTCTCAGCGCAGGAGACGCAATGACGTCATTGTGTCACCGCCTGCGCTGAGATGTGGATGTCTCCTAAGCCAGCCAAGGACAGGTCCCACTCAGCTTGGTTTTGTTTGTTTTTTTTTGTTTTTTTAAAGCGGCCTGTCCCAGGCTGGTTTACGTTAAATAAATAGTAAAAATGCCGCCTCCCAGAAAGTGACGGATAGTGCCGACTGAGGCAGCCGCCTCACTTCACCTCATTAGAGGTGCGCCCTTGCCTACAAGTTGCAAGAAGGAGTGACATGCCCGCCATCTAGGGTAACCCAGCTACATCAGCAGCAGGAGTACACAGCAGAATGGTGACACAGGAACCCCACAATGTGAAGCAGAGGTAAGCTGTTTCTGCCAAGAGAAATAAATACAGAGAGGCACACAGATGTCTTGATAAGATTACTTTAGGCAGCTTGACAGCAGAGCATCAGATAGCACATTGTACAGCCTCCTAAACCAGAAAATACAGTAAGTGGACTACATGGGGAAATTCAAAGTAGCTAAAAATCTGCATTTTCACACTACAAAAACCGGACAGTAACTGTCCATGGTGGACAATTATCATCTTCAATCCATGATCCTAGTTTGTTTGCATTTCTCTAGGCCTAGTTTACCAATTGTCCTTTACTGTCAAATTCCATTTGATTTGAGGATTGAACAGAAGTATACAGATTCTGTTTCACTCACCCTTGTATCAAATTGTATCATTAAAAAAGATTTTTTTTTTAAGGCTACGATCACACCTACTTCAGAGTCTCTGTTTCGAGACTGAGCCACAGTGTACACCTAAATTGCCGGACGAAAAAGGCCTGCTTAAAGTGCAAGAAGCACTTTTCTCTTCGCATTTTTAGTTCAGAAACCGAGCAGAAACCCCACGGACGCAGATGTGAATCGGGCCTTACAGGTAACTCATCCTGGTTTTATCAAATGGCTTTTTTATCCACATAAAATGTAGAAAGATTACTATTGATTGTAATTGTCTTAATAAAGTCCATAGTATAGTTATAGTGCGCCTGGACCTTACTATTGACTTACCGTTGAGCACTGGAACATATGAAATACTACAGTAATTTTCTAAATGGATTAGGCAATTCTGCAGAAAAAGAATACACGCTACCACCTACATATCTCAAAATTTCACAGATGTCAGTAATCTGTTGTTTGCACAAAATAATATTAATAGTAGGAAGTGAAATATTGGCTATGCTAGACAAAATTGTGTTTTTGGCCTAACAATTATCTAATGTCTATGGCCTATTCTTAAGGAATCCATTAATATTTGATCAGTGGGGTCTCGTACACTCCAATAGTGGACAATAGCATTTCACAACAATCTTGGTGCATAGCCCTTATCCCAGATCAAGTGGTGAAAGCACATTTTTTTCTTGTCAAAGAACAGGAAGTGCAGCCATTAAGCAATGTTTTGGGGGTATCACCACAATGGCAGTGCATGATGAATGGCAGCACATGTGTACAGTGGGGAGAAAAAGTATTTAGTCAGCCACCAATTGTGCAAGTTCTGCCACTTAAAAAGATGAGAGAGGCCTGTAATTGACATCATAGGTAGACCTCAACTATGAGAGACAAAATGAGAAAACAAATCCAGAAAATCACATTGTCTGATTTTTAAAGAATTTATTTGCAAATTATGGTGGAAAATAAGTATTTGGTCAATAACAAAAGTTCATCTCAATACTTTGTTATATATCCTTTGTTGGTAATGACAGAGATCAAATGTTTTCTGTAAGTCTTCACAAGGTTGGCACACACTGTTGCTGGTATGTTGGCCCATTCCTCCATGCAGATCTCCTCTAGAGCAGTGATGTTTTGGGGCTGTCGCTGGGCAACACGGACTTTCAACTCCCTCCTAAGGTTTTCTATGGGGTTGAGATCTGGAGACTGGCTAGGCCACTCCAGGACCTTTAAATGCTTCTTACGAAGCCACTCCTTCTTTGCCCTGGCGGTGTGCTTGGGATCATTGTCATGCTGAAAGACCCAGCCACGTTTCATCTTCAATGCCCTTGCTGATGGAAGGTTTGCACTCAAAATCTCATGATACATGACCCCATTCATTCTTTCATGTACACAGATCAGTCGTCCTGGTCCCTTTGCAGAGAAACAGCCCCAATGCATGATGTTGCCAAACCCATGCTTCACAGTAAGTATGGTGTTCTTTGGATGCAAACACGACGAGTTGTGTTTCTACCAAACAGTTCTACTTTGGTTTCATCTGACCATATGACATTCTCCCAATACTCTTCTGGAACATCCAAATGCTCTCTAGCAAACTTTAGATGGGCCCGGATATGTACTGGCTTAAGCATGGGGACACGTCTGGCACTGCAGGATCTGAGTCCCTGGCGACGCGGTAGCCTTTGTTATGTTAGTCCCAGCTTTCTGCAGGTCATTTACTAGGTCCCCCCGTGTGGTTCTGGGATTTTTGCTCACCATTCTTGTGATCATTTTGACCCCATGGGGTGAGATCTTGCATGGAGCCCCTGATCGAGGGAGATTATCAGTGTTCTTGTATGTCTTCCATTTTCTAATTATTGCTCCCACAGTTGATTTCTTCACACCAAGCTGCTTGCCTATTGCACATTCAGTCTTCCCAGCCTGGTGCAGGTCTACAATTTTGTTTCTGGTGTCCTTCCACAGCTCTTTGGTCTTCACCATAGTGGAGTTTGTTGTGTGACTGTTTGAGGTTGTGGACAGGTGTCTTTTATACTGTTAACAATGTCAAACAGGTGCCATTACTTCAGGTAATGAGTGGAAGACAGAGGAGCCTCTTAAAGAAGAAGTTACAGGTCTGTGAGAGCCAGAAATCTTGCTTGTTTGTAGGTGACCAAATACTTATTTTCCACCATAATTTGCAAATAAATTCTTTAAAAATCAGACAATGTGATTTTCTGGATTTGTTTTCTCATTTTGTTTCTCATAGTTGAGGTCTACCTATGATGTCAATTACAGGCCAGCCTCATCTTTTTAAGTGGGGTAACTTGAACAATTGGTGGCTGACTAAATACTTTTTTTCCCCACTGTAACTCACAAGCTAGTATACAGCTAATATAATCGGGTTAGCCTTGCCCTTCAGTTGGAACTTTTCTCAGTTCACATTCAGTTTTAGAACAATCTTTGTTAGACACAGTAGTTTTCTGGGATCCGACCCAGGACAACTTTAATCTGACAATATCCTTCAGTAAACCTAGGGTGTGTTACTATTCACATAACATTTCTTAAGGACACGTTGTATTTTATGGTGTGTCATTTATTCTAATGATTAACAGGACTTGCAGTAAAAGCATCCATAAAGTTCTGTCTCCCTTTATCATTGCCATCCAACTGCTTCTTCTTGCTAAATTCCCAAAGTTAGTATGTTAGTAAGAATTAGTGGACAGATGAAAGAGAGAAACACTACAGAATGTCTGTACCGAGTTTGTAATCTGCAACCATGTAGCCAAATTAATAACACTGGTCTACAAAAAAAATGTTTTTTTCTTTCACAGAAACAAAAATATGCGGATTTCACTGTATTTGTTGTGCTGATTTCAAATATGTTTTCAGATTTTTTCCATCAATCAGGGTTTTTTTGTGACAGGCATTTACACTTTAATGGAAATATTAATATTAACATAATACATACTCTATCAAGATTATTTAAAACACAGCTTATCTAAAATTCCTTTCATGATTTACGGGAATATTTTGCGTCCAGGATGTCTCTCTTTGTAGTCCAACAATAGTCAGCCAGCATGGAGGTGCTCCACTTGCCTTGATACCTAACCATCGTAGAAATCTGCTGAGGAAAATGCTCCCCATTCTGGTCACTGACAGCACTAAGATTTTCTGGGAAGAAGTCCAGGTGGGAGTCCAAGAAATGAAGTTTTAAGGACATGTTGCATCCCATAGCTTGATATGATTTCACAAGTTCACGTACTATATCACTGTAGTTTACTGCTTTATGATTTTGAAGAAAAGAAGAGATATTTTTGAAGGACAGCCAGGCTGCTTTTTGCAATGGATTTAACAGTTCCTGAAATTGTTTGTCGTCCATGACGATCTTATTTGTGGCCCTATAAAAATGCCTTCTTTGAGTTTCGCATCACTAACTTTTGGAAATTTTGATTTCAAATGCATAAATGCAGCAGAAGATTTATCAATTGCTTTTACGAATTGTTTCATCAATCCGAGCTTAATATGCAATAGAGGTAGAAATACTTTTATAGAATTCACTAAAGGTACATTTGACACACTTTTTTGTCCAGGAACAAGAGTTTCACGTTTAGGCCATTCCTTCCTAATATAATGAGATTTCCTATCCCTGCTATCCCATTCACATAAGAAACAGCAGAATTTTGTGTATCCAAGTTGCAACCCAAGCAATAAAGCAATGACCTTCAAATCTCAACAGATATTCCAGTTATATTTTTCATACTGGATTTTATCTAACAGAAGTTTCATACTTTCATATGTCTCTTTCATATCAGAAGCATGTGCAACAGGTATTGACGGTAAGGAATTGCCATCATGCTAAAGAACGGCCTTTAACCCCTTCACGCATTCTCACGTACATGTACGTGGGAGAATGTGGTTAGTTACCGCATCCCCACATACAGGTACGTGACGGTGATCGAGCGGGCTCAGAAGCAGAGCCCGTGCTATCACCGCAGGAGCCCGGCTGTATTTGACAGCCAGGCTCCCGCTGCAACAGCGGGGACCAGTGGTAACACCGATCCCCGCTATTTAACCCTTAAGATGCCATGGTCAATAGCGACCGCAGCATCCAAGGGGTTCCGCCATCTTGCCGCCCCCTCCCGGCACCCCCCCGCGGCGAGATCGGGGGGTGCCGATATCGATAATCTGCAGCCAGGGGTCTGCCAAGTGACCCCAGGCTGCCTGGAGACCCCACTACCTGGTTGATCCTGCCGAGACCTGCGGAAGTCAGCGCTGTGTTTCCATAGCGCTGACTTCCTGTATAGACTGCAAGACACTTGCATGCTCGTGTCTTGCAGTCTATAGTACTGAGCCAGAGATCAAAGCATCTCTGGCTTAGGTGTCCTAATGGGACACATGAAAAAGTAAAAAAGGAAAAAATAAATAAATAAAGTATGTGAAAAAAATTAAAAGAATAAAGCCCCAAAAATTCCCTTTCCCTATATAAAATTAATTATATAAAAAATAAACCTAAAAATTAATAAAAACAATACATATTTGGTATCGCCACGTCCGTAACAACCTGTACAATAAAACTGAAACCATATTTAATGTACACAGTGAACGTCGGGGAAAAAAAAACACCAAAAGTAATGATTTTGCGCCATCTCACCTTACAAAATATGCCATAAAAAGTGATCAAAAAGTCATATGTACCCCAAAACAGTACCAATAAAAAGCACAGGTTGTCCCGCAAAAAATAAGCCCTAAACCAACTCTCTAAACTGAAAAATAAAAATGCTACGCATCTTAGAAGATGGCGATGCAAAAAAAATTGATTTATGTCCCCAAATGGGTTTTTGTTCTGCAAAATTGGTATTGCATAAAAAAACTGTATAAATGAGGTATCGCCGTAATCGTACCGACCCACAGAATAAAGATAACATGTTACTTACGCTCTACGCTGCATGGTGAAAAATTTAAACGGTAAAACGCAGTGCCAGAATTGATGGGGTTGTTTTTTAATCCACCAAGAAAGAGTTAATAAAATGTATTTAATAAGTTGTAAGCACCTAAAAATGATGTCATTAAAAAATACATCTCATACTGCAATCAACAAGCCCTCATATGGCTACATCACCAGAGAAATAAAGAAAATATAGCTTGTACAATGTGAAGACAAAAACCCCAAAAAATCGCCAAATCATTAGAACATAACTGGCTGCGGCAGGAAGGGAATGTATAAACTGTGCGAGCATATATGAGGGTACAAACCAGATTTAGAGCTTACGAGGGATAATAAACCAGAAGTGACCCCCAGAGTGACCTCTCCAATAATAGGAACTACTGGGGAAATAGTAGGGAATTTAGTGTACCCAATGTACTACTAATACTACTATTACTACTACTATTACTACTATTACTACTACTACTATTACTATTACTACTATATACTAATACTACTACTGTAATAGCTTACCTATTCACTTTTCCCCATCCGCTGTGCAGTCACTTCTGGGATACTAATGCTCGTTACACTCCTTGATAAATTCTTTGAGGGGTGTACTTTTCAAAATGGGGTCATTCCCTAGGGGATTCCACTTTACTGGTACTTTAGAGGCTCTGCAAACATGACATGGCATCCAGATCCCAAACATCTGAATCTGCGCTCCAAAAGCCACATAGTGCTCCTTCCCTTCTGTGCCCTACTGTGTTCCCAAACTACAGTTTATACCCACATGTATTACACTTGTCGTACCCAGAATAACGTACTTAATGTCATATGTGGGTATAAACTGCTGTTTGGGCACAGCCGAGCACAGAAGGGAAGGAGCGCTATTTGGTTTTTGGACGCCATTGCACTTTTGCAGAGCTGAAATGCCAGTACAGTGGAATCCCCTGACATGTCACCCCATTTTGGAAACTACACCCCTGAAGGAATTTATCCTGGGGTACAGTGAGCATTTTTAACCCCCAAGTGTTGCTATAATTTATTATCCATAAATAAATACGCAGCTGATGGTGAAAGGTGAAAATGACAATTTATCCAGGAATACGACATTTCAGTGCGTAAAATGTGGTGCCCGGCTTGTATCAGAGATGAACGCTCCAAAAGCTGTTGTGCCCGGGATCCCCGCTCACCAGTTTTTGGAGTGTGTGTCTGTGCAGACATAAACTGGGCAAAACATATTGGGCACTGAAATGGCGTATCTATAGAAAAATTTCATTTTTAACTTTTCATTCTCAGCTGCGCATTCATTTCTGGAAATTAAAAGAATGCAACACTTAAGGGTTAATAATGCTCGCTACCCCACTTGATAAATCCCTTGAAGGGTATAGTTTCCAAAATGGGGTGACATGTCTGCGGATTCCACTTTACTGGCAATTCATGGGCTCTGCAAAAGTGGCATGGTGTCCAAAAAGCAAACTGTGCTCCAAAAACCAAAATAGCGCTCCTTCCCTTCTGTGCCCGGCTGTGCCCAAACAGCAGTTTATACCACATATGGCGTTGTTAAGTACGTTATCCCGGGTACACCAGTGTCATACATGTGGGCATAAACTGTCATTTGGGCACACAGCAGGGCGCAAATGTGAAGGAGCGCTATGTGCTTTTGGAGCGCATATTTAGATTGTTGTTTTTTTGGACGCCATGTCACATTTGCAGAGACCGTAAAATTGCCCCTACAAAATGGGGGTCACTTCTTGGGAAATTCCAATTTACTGGCACCTCCAGGGCTCTGCAAAAACAACATGGCGACGAGAAAGTACTCCAAAAGCTAAAAAAAACACAGTGCTCCTTCCCTTCTGAGCCCTGCTGTGTGCCCAAGCAGCAGTTTATACCCACATATTTAATTTTTTTGTCCCCGGAATAGCCCACTTAATAGTTTTAGGAGTTCATGTCTCTGATGCCACAAAGTGGCCGCAACGTATTAGGCACTGAAATTGGATATTTCTTTAAAAACTTAAATTTTCACTTTGTACATTAATTTTTGGGAAGCATTTTTAGGCTCAAAATCATAATATCCCTTGAGGGGTATTAAAGTATATTCCTTGAGGGGTGTAGTTTCTAAAATGGGGTCACTTTTAGGGGGTTTCCATTGTACTGGTACTTTAGGGTCTCTGCAAATGCGACATGGCACCTGAAAACTATTCCAGCCACATCTGCCCTTCAAAAGCCAAATAGTGCTCTTTCCATTCTGAGCCCCACCATGTACCCATACAGCAGATTACAACCACATATGGGGCATTTCTGTTTTCAGAAGAAATTGTGTAACAAACTGTGGGGTGTTTTTTCTTCTTTAACCACTTGCAAAAATTAAAAATATGTCACTAAATGGACGGTTTATTGGAAAAACGTAATTTTACATTTTTACGTCCCAATGATGATAAAATCTGTGAAATAGCTGTGAGGTCAAAATGCTCACTATACTCCTAGATAAATTCTATGAGGGGTGTAGTTTTCAAAATGGGGTCACTTTTTGGGGGTTTGTATTGTATTGGTACTTTAGGGACTCTGCAAATGCGACATGGCACCTGAAAACTATTCCAGCAAAATCTGCCCTCCAAAAGCTAAATAGCGCTCTTTCCATTTTGAGCCCTGCCATGTACCTATGCAGCAGATTACAACCACATATGGGGCATTTCTGTGTTCAGGAGAAATTGTGTAACGAACTTTGGGGTGCTTTTTCTCCTTTGTCCTCTTGTGAAAATGAAAAATTTGGGGCTAAATTGACGGTTTATTGGAAAAAAAGTAATTTTTCATTTTAATGTCCCAATGTTAATAAAATTTGTGAAACAGCTGTAGGGTCAAAATGCTCACTATACCCCTTGATATGTTCTGTGAGGGGTGTAGTTTCCAAAATGGGGTCACTTTTAAGGGGCTTCCACTGTATTGGTACTTTGGGGGCTCTGCAAATGCGACATGGTACCTGAAAACTATTCCACCAAAATCTGCCTTCCAAAAGCCAAATAGCGCTCTTTCCATTCTGAGCCCTGCCATGTATCCATACAGCAGATTACGACCACATATGGGGTATTACCGTGTTCAGGAGCAATTGTTTTGCAAACTGTGAGGTGCTTTTTCTCCTTTAACTCCTTGTGAAAATGAAAACTTTGGGGATAAAGTAACATTTTAGTAATGTTTCATTTATACATCCCAGTGTTAGCAAAATCTGTGAAACGGCTGTAAGGTCAAAATGCTCACTATACCCCTTGATGAATTCTGTGAGGGGTGTAGTTTCCAAAATGGGGTCACTTTTTGGGGTTTTCCTTTGTATTGGTACTCTAGGGGCTTTGCAAATGAGACATGGCACCTGAAAACTATTCCAGCAAAATCTGCTTTTTAGACACCCAGTGTCACTCCTTCCCTTCCTTGCGCTGCCATTCGCCCAAACATCAGTTTACACCCACTTGTGGGGTATTTCCGTGCTCGGGAGAAATTGCATAACAAACTGTGAGATGCATTTTCTCCTTTAACCCTTTGTGAATATGTTAATTTTAGGGCTAAATTAAGGAATTAGTGGGAAAAAATTAAATGTCTAAATTTCACCTCCATATTGTTTTAATTCCAGTGAAATGCTTAAAGGGTTAACAAACTTCCCAAATGTTATTTTGAATTATTTGAGGGGTGCAGTTTTGAAAATGGGGTGATTTATGGGGGTTTCTAATATATAGGCCATTATAATCCTCTTCAGAACTGAAGTGGTCCCTAAAAAATTAGTTTGGGAAATTTTCTTGTAAATCTGGAAAATCGCTGTTACACTTGTAAGCCTTCTAACATCCAAAATAAATTACAGGACGATTAAAAGATGATGCCTATATATAGCAGAGATTTGGTAGATAATATGTATTAATGTATTTGGGTGGTATGACTATCTGTCTGAAAAGCAGAGCATTTCACATTTTGAAAATTGCGATTTTTTTTTTTCCAAATTTCCAGCAAATTTCCTATTTTTTTATAAATAAATACAAAAATATTCATTAGTGTTTACCACTAACATGAAGTACAATGTGTCACGAAAAAACAATCTCAAAATCACTTGTGTAAGTTAAGTTGTCTCAAAGTTATTGCCATATAAAGTGACACATGTCAGTTTTGAAAAACGAGGCCTGGTCCTTAACGCATTTTTGGGCTCGGTCTTGAAGGGGTTAAACTAACAACCGCCACTCATCTGCATGGTGTTGAATACCAAGGGCCTCCATAAGTGAATAAACATCATTGCAATACACTACACCATTTTCTTCAGAAAAGTAGTTTTTTAAATCACCCTCTCGGTTATGATACCTACATATTCTTACGTCTGCTCAGAGTAGATTCCATCCTTTGAGCCTAGAAGATAGAACCTCTGATTGCTGTTTAGACCAGTTTAAATCCCGAATGAGGTCGTTCAGATCCTCTTGCGATAAGAAGTGAGGTGGTGATGAACTTGATTGGAAAGTAGGATCGTTTCTCACATTGCTGTATGCTTCTTCTTAAGTGTGAGTAAGGTCAGAATCAGAGTTGTCGCTTACATTCACTAAATCTGGACACTTCAGTACAGGAAGCTTTTTGCTATGTAAGACAGGCCTCATTGCAGTTTTTAAATTTGGGTATTTAACTGTGTATTTTGTTTTAGATGTAATTCCTTTAATGTTCGTTAAGCAGAAATAGCAATCTGTTATATGGTCCTTCGGTTCTCTCCAAACCATCGGAACAGCAAATGGCATATGATGTGTACCATTTTTCCAACCAGTAAGAAGCCTAACGCAAGACAAACAGCATATATGTGGTGCCCATTTCCTTTCAAGATCACCAACTTTACACCCGAAATAAAACTCATAACACTTTTTTACAAGTGGTGTAAAAAATCGTCTCTGACTCTTGAACATCACTTCACCATACATGTAACAAAAATTGTCCGGATGGGGGCGTGGCTACCCGGCAGAGTGACTAGACGTGTATTTTGGTGCTCTCCTGCGTATCTCACTAAATCCACGCTAAATCTTGACCACCCTAGCCTCTACTGACCTCTAACAGCCTCGGGCATCCCCCCAGGCCCTGTTACTTCCCATAGGGTGTTTTGGGAATAAGACTTGGGGCTACTTACCGGTTGCTCCGGTTTGAGGCCTACCGCGCCATCCTCACAGAAGCCAGCCGTAGGGGATTGAGAGGCCTCCGCAGCACAAGCGCAGCTGGTCTGCCTAGCGCCTTCGGGTCCTCACCTTCCACCGCCGCGGACACCGTCGGGAGCTCCGGCGGCTCTTGTGGGACGTCCGGGAGTTGCGGCCTACTGCGCCTCCCGGGCCGAGAGCCGCCGCCTTGGGGCCTGCATAGCTGCCGCAGATCAGCCTGAGCGAGGGCGCTCACCATCAGCCGGCGCCTCAGCGACTTCACCGCCCACATCGGCGGGCTCACCCCTCGGTGGAGGGATTAAAGCAGCTGCTCCTGTACGCGCCTGCCGACGCTGAGGATCATCTGGAGCTGTGGGCCTACCGCTACTCTCATAACGAGAGGCGGCCATCTTGGGGCCTTCAGATCTGCACTACAAGACCGAGCCTCTATCTGTATTAAGGGGACCCTAACTTAGTCTTGCATGCTCTCAGAGGCCCTGCGGGAAGCGGATCCTCCACTTGGGTGGTGAGTTGGACCTCGAATGCCTACTACTTTCTACTACGGTCCCTTAGATCTCACTATGATTCCCTAACCTAGCCTGATTGAGCTCTTTCCCACTGTGGGCCAACATGCCCTGATAGCTGCATCATGGTTAAAATTGGTCAGAATAAACCCGTAGACGCACGAGCTACACCGAAACACTCTAAGAAGTCACAAGCAGAGATAGATAAGTTCCTCGAGAAGCGCACACCACTTAACGACACATCGGCAGCAAGACGCTCTCTAGTTGCCCCTAATTCTGCAGAGGGGTCCGACGCAGAAAGCGTCATGGATGACGGAAATATATCTGATTCCGCCTCCACCTCCATGGTCTCCATTTCCTCCAAGGGGCTGCAGAAACTACTTAAGAAAACTCTGCAACCGGTCATGAAAGAACTAGCAGATATTAAACAAGATGTTCGAAGCATTGGTTCCAGAGTTGAGCACCTAGAGGAAACACAGACCTCGCTCCTGGCACATGGCGAAGCCACTACTATGGCATTTACGGCTTGCCAGGCCCATCTGAACTCTCTGCACTCCTATCTGGAGGATCAGGACAACAGGGGTAGGCGGAATAATCTACGTATCAGAGGGGTGCCAGAAAACTTCCCGCCCGCCGAAACCATGGCCTTCACGAAGAGACTCCTGGAATCAGTATTGGAGGGCGATATGTCCTTGGATGTCCAACTTGAACGAGCCCATAGGGCTTTGCACCCGAAACCTAAGGAAGGGGAACCTCCGAGGGACATCGTCTGCAAACTGTTGTCCTTCCCAGTAAAAGAGGCGATTTTGCAGAAAGCCCGTGTAACCCCGGATTTCACCTATGAAGGGCACAGGATTACATTCTATCAGGATATCTCCCCGGTGACCCTGGCCAAAAGACGACAGATGAAGCTGCTCACAGAACGTCTCCGGACACTTAAGATACCATATAAGTGGCTATTTCCCTTCGGGATTTCCTACAATTTCAATGGACGTTTGTACAATATCCATATGACCTATTAGCTGCGTGTCCGCCTCTGGAATTGGATCCAGCCATCATTCCATCTTGGCTTACTTTCACAGACATTGCCTTTCTACCCGATCTTCCTAAAGTGGAAGCCTGGAAACGTCCGAAATCTAAACACCAGAGGAAGAGAGCACCAGTGGAGCAGGACTGAATTATCTCTCGTGCTGTCATAAGTATTTTATATCGTTTATACTTTCTGACCTATGACCGTGATTCCTTACTTGTTATAATGTTCTTTTTTCACGTGTGCTGCCCCGTAGCCGGGGTTGGGCCTAGTTAACATATAGTACATATATTGTTTGCCTTTATCTCCTAAAAGGGTTTATAAAGCCCTTCGCTTCTTTAGCGACTCTGTTAACGGCTCTTTGGGCCGACCGCCTTGCTTTCCCACCCCCCCACGATACGGCACTGTAGCTCAGTGCATTTTATATAATCGTTTAAATTTGAATGTCTCATTATAGCGTTTGTTCTACATACTTATTAGTATCTCTCAGTTTACTGTTCATTGTTGTCTATGTCTAGTGTTAAGTTTACGTCATGGAACGTCAAGGGTCTCAACTCTCCCACCAAGCGCTCCCAGGTACTCCACGCTCTTAAAAGATCACAATCCTCTATTCTACTCCTCCAAGAGACACATTTCATTTCAGGTAAGGTACCTAATCTACCCAAATCTCCTTACTCTGCCTGGTTTCACTCGTGCGATGCTGCTGAGAAGAAGAATGGAGTTAGTATTGCCTTCAAATCAGACGTCCCCTTCTCTGTGGTGGCTCGCTTGAGTGATGAACAGGGCAGATACCTGTTTCTTAAAGGGTACATTGCCAGTACCCTAGTCACCATTGGCAATGTATACGCACCAAATGTTGGCCAAATTTCATGGCTACTCGATACCCTGGACAGATTTTCTATGTTCGCAGAGGGTCTTGTAGTGTTGGATGGGGACATTAACATTGCCCTTCAGCCTCTACAGGACTCCTCCACTGGCACATCTTCACATAGCTTCGCTGCCCTTAGTAAACTTGGCAAGCATCTCTCCTCTCTGCATCTTGTAGATGTATGGAGGGCCTTTAATCCCGACGGTAAAGATTATACGTTTTATTCTAACCCACACAAATCATACCCGCGTCTGGACTACATCTTCCTGCCCCAGAACCAGCTAGTTTTATCCTCCTCTCCCACCATTGGCTCTATCACTATCTCTGACCACGCTCCCGTCACTGTTCAACTACAAATTTCATCTCTCCCACCCCGTAGCTATGACTGGAGACTTAATGAGACCCTGGTCTGCTCCCACGATTCTCGTCAAGCAGTTTCTAAAGCGCTCACTGATTATTTCAATATAAATACTACACCTGACGTACAGCCTTGTGTCATTTGGGAGGCCCACAAATCCGTGATCAGAGGGGTATTCATTAGTCTCAGTTCTCACCTTAAGAAAAAACGTACCAAAGAAATTGATGACTTACTTGCCCGAATTGCAATCTTGGAAAGTCAACATAAGCGAGCTGCGGCTCAGGGGGCTCTCTCAGAACTGATCTTGTGCAGAGAACAACTTAAGGACTGCCTGAACCTAAAAACTGTGAAGGCCTATCTGTCATCCTCCCATAAGTACTATATGCATGGTAACAAGGGTGGGAAACTGATGGCATATTTAGTTAAAAAAAGACGCAACCAAAGCTTTGTAGCGGAGATCACTTCCCGGTCAGGCTCTAGCCTAAAAGACACTCCAGACATAGCTTCTGAATTTTGTGCTTTCTATCAGAAACTGTATAACCTTAGACCTGCTGAGACCCCTCTCGAGCTGCAAGACCGCTCTACTAAAATCAGGTCCTTCTTGCAATCTCTCTCCCTCCCAGCGCTCACTCCCCAACAACAAGATGCCCTTACGACTCCCTTTACACTGTCAGAACTACAGTCTGCACTTGCTGACACCCCTCTGGGGAAAGTTCCTGGCCCCGACGGCCTCCCAGCCTTTTACTATAAACACTTTAGCTCTATCCTTCTCCCCCAATTTCTCCAGGTTTGTAACTCTGTAGACGAAGCCCACCACTTCCCCCCCCAAGCCTTGGAAGCCCATATTTCTATCATTCCTAAGGAAGGCAAGGACCCGACACAATGTGGCAGCTACCGCCCTATCTCCTTGCTAAACGTAGATGTTAAATTATACGCCAAGTTAGTAGCTAATAGATTGAAATCATTCCTACCCTCCCTGGTCCACCCAGAACAAGTGGGGTTTATAACGGGCAGGGAAGGCGAACATAACACCCAACGAGTACTCCACTTGATATAACACGCCCAGCGTAAGAAGATCCCATTGGTCCTTCTCTCAACAGATGCGGAAAAAGCCTTTGATAGCGTAGATTGGACCTTTATGACAGAGACACTACGATATTTTGGCTTCCCACACATGTTTGTCCAGAAAATTATGGCTTTGTACTCTAGACCTAGCACTAAAATTAGAGTTAATGGATGCCTTTCCTCCCCGTTTGATATTAAAAACGGCACCAGGCAGGGATGCCCACTATCCCCCTTACTCTTTGTTCTGACCATTGAAACATTAATTCAGAGTATCCGACAGGACCCATTGCTGAAAGGTCTGGTTACTGGAGGGATATGTCATAGTACGGCCGCATTTGCAGACGATCTTTTAATAATCCTTACCAATCCAACGGTTGCTCTACCTCACATAGATACGATCCTTACGGCCTTTGGTACTCTCTCGAATTTTAAAATTAATACCACAAAATCCGAAGCCCTGTGTGTCTATTGTTCCCCTTCGGTTAAAGCTGACTTACAGGCTACCTCCCCATTCCCACTGCGACACGACTATATCAAGTATTTAGGATTAAATTTAACGCCCTCACCCAGGCGCTGGTACGATTCTAATTACGGCCCATTGCTCTCCAGCATCAAATCTCTTATTAGAATCTTGGCAGGTCCCACATATCTCATGGATGGGTAGGACTAGCCTACTGAAAATGATGATTCTGCCTAAGATATTATACTTATTCCAAACCCTCCCTATTCCTCTTCCACTAGCATTCTTCTCCTCCCTCCGCAGAATGTTTACAAAGTATGTCTGGCATAACTCACGCCCTAGAGTGGCGTTCCGCACTCTTACCAGACCTAGGAAGTTGGGTGGTATGGGTCTACCAGATATAAGAACATATTATCATGCAGCACAACTGGCAAGGACCATTTAGTGGTTTCAGAGTGATAACTCGAGGCTACGTGTGTCAGTGGAGGAGGCCACTATAGACTTCCCACTTACTGCGATACTATGGCTCCCCCCGCCAAACGGCTAAGCAGGTCCTCGCCTACAATGTACTAACATCAGCGATTTATGACTCATGGCAATGGGTAAGGCGACTGCTTCCTTTGCCAACAGGTCCCTCTCCTCTCATGTCCGTTCAGGATTTAATTCTATCGGAATCTAAGTTTATAGACTCGGCCCCAAGAGTGCCGAAACATGTCGGGCGACTACCCTACCCTAGCTATACTGATTGATGGGGCTTTCCCCTCTTATTCTGAGTTCACCCAACACCCCCTCTCCATCCATACCAATTTCCTAACATACCAATCGATCAAAACACTGTACCTGAGAGCTCTGAAGCAGGAGCCTGACAATCGCACAGTTACATGGCTAGAACGGCTTCTACTCCGGAAGCAAAATACACCAAGACCTTTATCTACCCTCTACTCCACCCTTCTCAGCGAACTAGGTGCAGAGCTCCCCTCATATGTGCGAAAATGGGAAGTAGATCTTCAAGTGTCCCTTACCCCTGGAGAAATTTCATCTATGTTCAAGAGATCCACAGGGCCTTCCAGATGTGTGCGCTTGCAGGAGTCAAGCTACAAATTGGTCACCAGATGGTATAGAACGCCCACTGTAGTCCATAAGTTCTCTCCGGAGGTATCCCCATTGTGTTGGCGCTTGCCATAAGTCCTCAGGTTCCTACCTACATATTTGGTGGGAATGTGAAAAAATATCCACTTACTGGTCACAAGTTCAGCAGGTTCTGAACCAGGTTTGTGGATTCACCGAGCCTCTGACCCCAGTAGGCATTTTCCTGAATCTGTGGCCCACTTTCCCGCCTAGGTCCCACAAACGTCTTTGGCTTCAGCTTGTGGCTATCGCCAAATCTATGATCCCTCTATACTGGACATCAGAATCCCCCCCTCCAATATCCCACTTTCTGCGGAAAGTTTCCCTAGTTGCACGGATGGAAGAACTTTCCCACTTAGAACTCCGCACCCACCAGAAGTTTAGTGCTATTTGGGCGCCCTGGTATGAGTTCTCTAAAGACACTACCTGGACGCATCTGTGGGAACCTCCTGTTTAACAAAATAATTTACTGAGACCCTTGACCTTTCGACCTTTCAGCCTCTCACCCTAAGGATTCTTATTATCCTTTCCTTTCCACCGTTAACGTTCCATGTAGCATTGTGTTATTAGTCAACCGTTGTTGGTAATGTGCCAGCGTATCTGATTGTTTGATCAATGATTGTTGTGCCATGTACATTGTATGTAACTATGTATACTCACTGATGTTATTTGAAAATCTAATAAAAAGTTAATTATAAAAAAAAAATTGTCCGGATGATTTATACACTTTCTTGGCATACTGGAATATTTATAGCAACTAATAGAACTTGAGAAACAAGCAAAACACTGATGATGACCAGAAGAATGAACACCTGTCCTAACAGACTTACTGACAATTCAGTACTGGCTCTCCACTTACAAAAGGTGCGATATCTAAGCACGTTTGAACATGTCTGAACATGAATGAACCTGCGTATTGTTGCTGGTTTGTGTTGTAACATTACACAAGATCTCATTCCTCTTATAAAACAATGGGTAGCACTAATTAATTTTGTTGAATCATCTATTGACAAATCATACAGAACTATCGGAACCAGTAAAATTACGCAATAACAAAATTCATGTCATAAAAAAACAGAGCCTGTGTAAGGGAATTGCCAGTTGAGCAATTTCCCAGTGCTGCTGCAGAACCCTGGGGGGAGGGGCACAACAAGACAGTGAGCCCTAAAGCTGAACCCCCCCCACTGTCCCTGGTTAACTTGCCTGATCTGTCCTAGGCGACAGCCAACAACTGGTCGACAGTCCCTTCTTAATGTAAGTGGCAACACAGAACGCAGACAGGACGAACAACAAAAAGGGAGGTCAGCTAGCCAAGGGGCCGATAACAGATGAGTAATGCAGTACAGAATCAAAATCCAAGAGAATAGTCAAGGCCAGAGGTCAGGAATAGGAATACAGGTAACAAACAGCAAGGTGTAATAGCCAGTACGCACAAAGCAATAACCAGCGCCAATGTGAATGTGAGCAAAGAATAAATAGAAAGAAAGAACCCGCCCCAGACTTGATAGGAGGATAGGCTGTCAATCACACAGGTAAGGCTAAAATTAACTATTAGTGGAGCAGAGGAAAACCAAGGTGAAGGGGATGGGTGTGGTGGAAAATCAATTAAGGAGGTGAGGGAATAGGACAGTGTTCAGACAGTACAAGAAAAACCCAAAGGAAAGAATCACAGCTGGACCCACCTCCTGCGCCGCAGCCTGATGGAACAATTCTGACAACATATTCGAATTCAGGATGTGAAATACTACTATAATTACTATTTAATGTTTTTGTGAAAAAAATTATGTTGACCAGTGTAATATGTGACTTTTTGCATTTGTACCCCACTCACTCTACTTTTGAAATAAGTGGGTGAGGAAGTGGGCATGGTGAGCTTGTCTAGCTGTCTGTGCTTCAAATTTATCAACTGCCAACACCAACAGTGCCTGATGGAACCCATTGACTATAATGGGAACCGTTGGATATCGGTTCTTTTACAATGAAACCACCGAAGGAAAAACCAGCCTTAGGCTGAAGCCGCACATTGCGGAAACGCAGCTTTTTTTGTTGCAGATTTTGTTGCTGTTTTTTGAGCCAAAGCCAAGAATGTCTACAAAAGGAATGGAAACTATATAGGAAGTTCTTATACTTCTCCTTTCTGCTTAATCCACTCCTGGCTTTGGCTCAAAAAACCGCAACAAAAAAAGCTGCGTTTCCGCAACGTGGGGTTTTAGCGTTAGGCTGAGGCCCCCACATTGCGGAAAAGCAGCTTTTTTTGTTGCAGATTTTGTTGCGGTTTTTTGAGCCAAAGCCAGGAGTGGATTGAGCAGAAGGAAGAAGTAGAAGAACCTCCTACACACGTAGACAAAATTGTTGGTATCCCTCGTTTAATGAAAGAAAAACCCACAATGGTCACAGAAATAACTTGAATCTGACAAAAGTAATAATATATAAAAATTCTATGAAAATGAACAAATGAAAGTCAGACGTTGCTTTTCAACCATGCTTCAACAGAATTTTTTAAAAAAAGAAAACTCATGAAACAGGCCTGGACAGAAATGATGGTACCCTCAACTTAATATTTTGTTGCACAACCTTTTGAGGCATTCACTGCAATCAAACGATTCCTGTAACTGTCAATGAGACTTCTGCACCTCTCAACAGGTATTTTGGCCCACTCCTCATGAGCAAACTGCTCCAGTTGTCTCGGGTTTGAAGGGTGCCTTTTCCAGGCGGCATGTTTCAGCTCCTTCCAAAGATGCTCAATAGGATTTAGGCCAGGGCTCATAGAAGGCCACTTCAGAATAGTCCAATGTTTTCCTCTTATCCATTCTTGGGTGTTTTTTTAGCTGTGTGTTTTGGGTCATTATCCTGTTGCAAGACCCATGACCTGCGACTGAGACCAAGCTTTCTGACACTGAGCAGCACATTTCTCTCTAGAATCCCTTGATAGTCTTGAGATTTCATTGTACCCTGCACAGATTCAAGACACCCTGTGCAGATACAGCAAAACAGCTCCAGAACATAACAGAGCCTCCTCCATGTTTCACAGTAGGGACAGAGTTCTTTTCAAGATATGCTTTATTTTTCCATCTGTGAACATAGAGCTGAACATAGTGCCTTGCCAAAAATTTCGATTTTTGTCTCATCTGTCCATAGGACATTCTCCCAGAAGCTTTGTGGCTTGTCAACATGTAGTTTGGCAAATTACTTTTGTCAGATTCAAGTTATTACTGTGACCATTGTGGGTTTTTCTTTCATTAAATGAGGGGTACCAACAATTCTGTCCACTTGTGTATATATTTTCCATTCCTTTTGTAGCCATTCTTGGCTTTAGCTCAAAAAACCGCAACAAAATCTGCCACAAAAAAAGCTGCGTTTCCGCAACGTGGGGCCTCAGCCTTATAGGTACATCAAATTTATCATCATACAACATTTGATACATTTAGTGCAAATGCAGACTCCAAAAAAATTGACTTTAAAAATTCCTCTTGTGATAAAAAATACAAGTTTTAGGAGAGAATTAAAACTGTCCTTTTCGGCCAAGCTTCAGGTTTTGACTGATCTATTTTTATCTGTTTTTCACTCAATCAAACTGAGGCTTTCCATTTGCATCCTGTCAATTTTTTGCCTGAAGGACAACTGTAGCAAATGGTATGAAGGATACAAACGGAAGACTTCGGGTTGCATCAGTCAAAAACTGATCAGTTTAAAGAAACGATCAGTTGAAAACAGATCATTCAAAACCTGAAGCTTGCTAGAAATGTGAACAGAGCCATAAAGGGAGTCTGTCACCAGGGTGAAACATATTATGCTAGCAACATAGATAGGTCAGGCTCACCTAAATGTATCGCCTTTTTCGCCATGAAAATTCGTGCCTCCGTTTCCAAGATATTCATTTATTTCACAATATTTAAATGAACAATATGGAGCACTGAGGGCAGCTCCATTGTTTCAAACTGCTATGCCCCACACTACTTGACAGGCCCTCCTTAGGCCCTCTCTTCTTGCAGTGACAGGGTTAGGGAGCTGTGCTGATATCTCACCTGGTCCCATGTTTTCGTATTCACATTGGCATACTAAAGACAGTTGGACCCCCGCAGATCACCGGTACAGAGTCTATGGGACTGCAATGCAGTGCCTATACTCACCGCTACAGTTTACACTGCGCTCCCACACTGCCATGGTTCCAGTGATCTGCGGGGGTCCTAAGGATAGGCCATCAGTCTTAGAAACTGGATAACCACTTTAACTATTGAGTGACAGCTGCAGCCACATTATTGAATGCAACTCAGTGCATTAATTTAGGTTTCAGGTACAGCTTAATAGTTAAAATCAATTTTTTAGCGCTACAAAAAGTTTGTGAAGCCCTTGTAACCCATCCACAGGAAAAACTGACAGAGGTGGAGGTAGGTAAAATTGCTGAAAAATACACAATACAGGTAACAATATATTCATAATTATTGTTAATAATCAAGTAGGTCATACACAAGTATGAGGACATTTGAAAATTCTCCTGGAGTGATAAGTAAGTTTCAAAGCTTTGCTATATGAACAAAATAAATGAATTGTTTTCCATGTTCATATTCTGTTCATGGATGAGTATGAAGGAAGAGTATATAACCAAAACCTAACCTGGTATGTTATGGTGGGTTCTAAGGACAGTCGTAGTAAAGCGTACATAGTTCTCGTCAAAGTGACAGGTGCCACGCCCCCTTATGTAACTCCGCCCCTTATGACAGTCCATCCCGCCCACATCCAGTCCCACCACATCTGGCCCCGCCCCACATCCGGTCCTACTACATCCAGCCGCATCCCTACCACATCCGGCCCCACCCCACATCCGCTCCTACTACATCCGGCCACATCCCTGCCACATCCGGTCCCCCGTCCCACATCATGCCCTACTACATCCAGTCACACCCCTAGCACATCCGGTCCCCCACGCCACAGGTCCCCCAACCCCGCCCCTGTATCATAAATCAGGCGTCACACTGATTTATGATACAGGTTAATCTGACCATGCATTCATGCATCCACCAACCCGCAGATTGATTCTGCCATACATTCAGATGGGCTCCATTCCTTCAGGTATGCCCAAAATCATAATATGATACAGGTTAATCTGACCAAACATTCAGGCAACCCAAATCCACAGATTGATCCAACCACATATATTCAGGCGCACACTCTATTATACGTCAGTTATTGCAGAGTTTGCTAAAAAACCCCAAACCTTTTCCTTTTTGCTACACCAGATGATGTAGGTTATATTACAGCGGGTGTATCGCTCCATAGGCATATCGTGCGGCGAATAGAACGAAGCGCGTACTGATTGCGCTTGCTAATGTGTGTATGAAGACATGTCTGGGGTTCGTGTCTAAAAAAGTGCAGCAATATGTGAGTGTGAGATTAACAACAGAGCCTTCACCCAACACGCTGGGATGTCTTGTGACAATTCACACATTCCACATCCCCCTGGCCATGCACACTTTCCCCGCCTCCTGGCCATTCACACTGCCTCCACCCCCTGGCCATTCACACTGTCCACACCCCCTGGCCATTCACACTGCCCCCCACTCAGTAGAAGAGTTGATGTGATGTTATACAAAATTGAGCACAAACAAAAATGCAAAGTTTAAAAAGTTTATTCAGCCAATAAACAACGTACAGAAATTTGACAATGTTACATCACTAGTGCATAAATTGAAAAATAGGTTTAAATACATTACAATACAATACATTAATAATATACACATATTCAGATAGCTATTTACAAGGTTAACCAAGGAGACTAGCAGCGGTTGGGTTCTTCTTTTAGGAAGCAGGATACCATGTGGTATACCCGTAGGTGTGGAGGTTTTGGTCAGCAGACTGCGCTTAGGGGTGACATTTACAGATGTCTCAAGCAGGTTCATTTTTAAACCATCCAGAATCTCTCTAGTAGATGAATTACCCACAACAGTAGACGGCATATTTATGTCAGCCATGGCATGCATAAATGCATCCTACCCCGGAGGGCTTTTGTTTCTTGTGAGTCTGTGACTCTGTGTGGCATTTTGTACAAGGTCCAGCATATTAGACCCAGGAATAACATTGCCCTTGTAAATAAATTCGCCTTTATCATTCCACGTTGTAACTCCAGTGTTCTGCTTCATCCTACTTAACAAAAGTTCAGCATTTTTCTTAAAACGGGAGTTGACATGTGTTACAATTTCAAGGATGGAATCGCTTTTATCAGCGGCTGTATTTGGGAATTGTTGATGATCAGGCTCAGATTGGTTAACAAGGTTTAAAGTCGCAAGCTCTTTAGCCTCCTGTTTAGCAAGAACCAAGTATCTTTGCATTATATCGGTGTATCTTTTAATTTTCACATCATTCGACAAGTCAGGGTTGTGTAAAATACCGCTAATTTCATTATCCATGCGTTGTATTACGCTCTGTTTCATGCCTGTTGCCTGTATAAAGACTTGGCTTAGCCTGGTTAGCTCGTGTTTGGGCACCAAGTACATTTTCTCCGCATGATCCATTATTAGTTAAAAAGCAAACTCACTATTAACGGAATTGCAAAACCCAACAGAGGACCTATGAATCCTCCAGTCTGGTTCACTAAGTGCTTCTTTTTCTTTATGGGAATTGTTTTATCACACATCCTCCTTATAGCTTTACGCCACTTCTTTAGTATCTTTTTCTGGCGTTCCTTTAGCGGAATTCGCCCTTTTAGGATATTTAAGGCGACTTCGCCTATGGCCGCTATTAAATCATCGCTAGCATGGCACAAAATAGTTTTTCTGGCAGAAGGTGTTGCTGTAACAAGCGATTTTAAGAGAACCCAATTACGTCGTAATCTCTCCGACATCTTGTCGCTGCTATGTAAGAGTCCTAGAATGCGCTTAACCTTCTAAATCTCACTTTTTAAAACTATTTTTCTTCAGAATATACACAGCTGGTAGGGCCGGTGGTAAGAAACCAGACCTTAAACGAAGGTGCTCAGGGGTATTAGCCCTTAAATCTACTAACAGGTGACCATAAGGCTCCCGTGTAGCATCCTCAAAAGCTTCCAAGAAGAAATGTGTTTTCCCAGGATACATTTGTCTCGCTAATGTTAGAATTTGCAATTTATCATGCGGATTATTAGAGAACCATGTACTTGGTGTTTAAATTTATCGTTCTACTTTTTTTTTGCCCTGACAAAATATGTTCTGCACCAGATACAATATACTTAGATTTCTATGATGCACGTACTTGGTGAATGCCTTTTCAAGCTTGCTGTTTACAATAGCAGTATCCATAAGATCATCAACAATGGTCAACTTTACCTTGTCAGGTGGGAATAACTCATCATCTACAAACGTATGCGGTAGGCCTTCAATAAACCTGATGTGTGGAAAGCGCAGAGAGAGTTCGTCATAAAGTTTTTGCCAACAAGCATAAAACCAAACAATATTATCGGGTTTGTGTGATAAATGCGTGTCAATATTTTCTAGTAGTTTTCTAACAAAATAACTCCTTTCAGAGTTGGACGGTCCAGCTAAAATGCATGAAAAAGGGTGTTGTAAGCGGGTGTCCATGGTATTAAAATACGAATGACCTCGTTGTAAAATCGCGCGACGGTCGTCTTTCAAAAACAGGATCCAGGAGCTTCTTAAAAAGAGCAACTAATACACCTGAAAAAAGAATTGTGTAACTGTGTCAAAACGGTATTAGATGCCAAAAGGTAGTGTGGTAAAATCGTCTTGCAGACGTCTCTTTGTGTATACACACCTGCGTTTTGCGCAGCGGTCTTGTTTCAATCTGCCACAACTTCTTATTTCTAACAAAACCTGGCTGCTCCACAGATATAAATCTCTGGGTTTCAAGATTACGGTTGTGTATGTAATCCAAAACTAAATCCTTTAGGCTGTCAAAATTAACATCCCGTGCATTAGCAACATTTGGCGTGATACCCTTAACTTTCAAAACCGTCTTAACGGTATTCAGTTTGTATCCGTAGGATTTTGGACCTGTAGATACAAATTCTGTGATGTGTGTGTTATCTGGTATTTCACTGGTTAATTCGCCTAGCTAATCGCCTAAAGGGGGTAGCCAGTCACCTTCACGATGAACAAAAATGACAGAATCCGTGTCGTGATAAAGGCACCTTTTCTGCAGTCTGTCCAGAAGGGAGTCCAGCTCTATTCTGGCATAGGCTGGTGTAAAACACGCTATAAAAATGTTTGTGTTTTTGTTGATGGTGTGGTGCCCTTTTGCGTATTTCCAATTGACCGTTGCGGTTTCATCATCAAAAAAATTTAGCTCAGAAACATCATAGTATGGGAGAAAGACATAGATAAAGAGCTCATCAGGGTCATTCATGATGCTGGTGCACGGTAAATTAGATCTCTGTGCAAACTTTCCCCCTTACGAATTTAAGAAAAGTTTGGAGATCTGCCTTTTTGCGGGGTTCACCTCGACATTTTCACGGTCTAATTGTACACCCTCTTTTTCAAGAAAGGTATTGATGTATTCTCTTTTCTTATCAGAATCCGTACACCAGCTCGGATAACCCGATGCCTCCTGCT
The DNA here is from genome assembly GCA_947044405.1 of Leptodactylus fallax. NCBI lineage: Eukaryota > Metazoa > Chordata > Amphibia > Anura > Leptodactylidae > Leptodactylus > Leptodactylus fallax. The sequence goes on along the minus strand of CAMRHE010000148.1, from coordinate 1,277,154 downwards.
TGTCCCTAAGATGAAGGTCGATGTAGGGGGCAAACAGTTTGTCCGTCATGTCATGAAAATGCCACACCTCATAGATCTCGGCGATCCTGTACCCTTTTTCCAAAGCTACCATTAATTCTATCGTACACCAAATACCTGTCAGAGAGCGTTGTTCATCGCTATGCGTACAGACATCCGACATGGAAGTTGCGGCGCATGTGTTGCAAAGGGGGAACATTTTCATTTTCACCGGTAGGACCGGGAAAAACAAGTCTCTCGGTGGATAAACCTTAACTCTGGCAATACCAAAGTAATTTTTTATGTAGCCAAAATTATCATAAATGATGTCGGGGTGCCCTATCGGATACGTTTTTGTTTTGTTGACAAAGGGATACAAACTGGTGAAATCGTACTGTAGTAATATATAGTTTCCCCTTCAGCCTGTTTGTGATAGAACTTTATGGCGTTAGTCCTACCGCCATAAAGTGCATCACGAGGCTCTAGCGGGGTTGGGAAGCGCATGTTAAGGAGGAATGCTTGAAGACTAGAATCTTTCTCTACCATTTCATTCCACTCATGTTCCCAAAGCACACATACTACGTATCCGCAACTTTGTAGAAAGTTTTTTTTAACGAAGAATGTGTGGTACAGCTGACTGTAGCTGGTGTTTTTAACATTGTTGGTGTCATTTTCGTTATAGCAGATGGGGCAACCGTGGTAAAAGCAACCCTGAAACTCATACGCTATGTGTTCCCCATTAACTATGGTGTATCCATCTAGAAAATATCTCCAAACTTGTTTTTCACCGCCTCTCAAAGCGTGTTGAATGTCAATGTTTTCAGTGTGCACTACATACATGAGCCACTGGATAGAGGGTGATGAGTAACGCTTTTTAGTTTTGTGGTAGTTGTCGGCTGGTAAAATGGCTATGGTATATTCAGGGAGAAACTAAACCTGTACATAGCCATACATACAGAGGCCAGAGTTATGTGTTGAAAAGGATCGATGCTTTGGATAGTTGAAACATTTCTCTTTTTTCGCTTACAGTATTTTTTCACCTTTTTGCTAGTCATCTGCATCACACACTCTCCGTAATGCTCACAGGCCTGACTCAAAACATCAACGTCCTGCTTACAGTACAATTTTAACTCTGTCTTAAAATCAAAAGTACACCCTTTCTGCGTCTCATACCACTCCAAGAAATCCTTTTTGTCACTAGGCATCATACAGTCATATGAAAAAGTTTGGGCACCCCTATTAATCTTAATCATTTTTAGTTCTAAATATTTGGGTGTTTGCAACAGCCATTTCAATTTGATATATCTAATAACTGATGGACACAGTAATATTTCAGGATTGAAATGAGGTTTATTGTACTAACAGAAAATGTGCAATATGCATTAAACCAAAATTTGACCGGTGCAAAAATTTGGGTACCCTTATCATTTTATTGATTTGAATACTCCTAACTACTTTTTACTGACTTACTGAAGCACAAAATTGGTTTTGTAACCTCACTGAGCTTTGAACTTCATAGCCAGGTGTATCCAATCATGAGAAAAGGTATTTAAGGTGGCCAATTGCAAGTTGTTCTCCTATTTGAATCTCCTCTGAAGAGTGGCATCATGGGCTCCTCAAAACAACTCTCAAATGATCTGAAAACAAAGATTGTTCAACATAGTTGTTCAGGGGAAGGATACAAAAAGTTGTCTCAGAGATTTAACCTGTCAGTTTCCACTGTGAGGAACATAGTAAGGAAATGGAAGACCACAGGGACAGTTCTTGTTAAGCCCAGAAGTGGCAGGCTAAGAAAAATATCAGAAAGGCAGAGAAGAAGAATGGTGAGAACAGTCAAGGACAATCCACAGACCACCTCCAAAGAGCTGCAGCATCATCTTGCTGCAGATGGTGTCACTGTGCATCGGTCAACAATACAGCACACTTTGCACAAGGAGAAGCTGTATGGGAGAGTGATGCGAAAGAAGCCGTTTCTGAAAGCACGCCACAAACAGAGTCGCCTGAGGTATGCAAAAGCACATTTGGACAAGCCAGCTTCATTTTGGAAGAAGGTCCTGTGGACTGATGAAACAAAGATTGAGTTGTTTGGTCATACAAAAAGGCGTTATGCATGGCGTCAAAAAAACACAGCATTCCAAGAAAAACACTTGCTACCCACTGTAAAATTTGGTGGACGTTCCATCATGCTTTGGGGCTGTGTGGCCAATGCCGGCACCGGGAATCTTGTTAAAGTTGAGGGTCGCATGGATTCAACTCAGTATCAGCAGATTCTTGAGAATAATGTACAAGAATCAGTGACGAATTTGAAGTTACGCCGGGGATGGATATTTCAGCAAGACAATGATCCAAAACACAGCTCCAAATCTACTCAGGCATTCATGCAGAGGAACAATTACAATGTTCTGGAATGGCCATCCCAGTCCCCAGACCTGAATATCATTGAACATCTGTGGGATAATTTGAAGCGGGCTGTCCATGCTCGGCGACCATCAAACTTAACTGAACTGGAATTGTTTTGTAAAGAGGAATGGTCAAAAATACCTTCATCCAGGATCCAGGAACTGATTAAAAGCTACAGGAAGCGACTAGAGGCTGTTATTTTTGCAAAAGGAGGATCTACTAAATATTAATGTCACTTTTCTGTTGAGGTGCCCATACTTTTGCACCGGTCAAATTTTGGTTTAATGCATATTGCACATTTTCTGTTAGTACAATAAACCTCATTTCAATCCTGAAATATTACTGTGTCCATCAGTTATTAGATATATCAAATTGAAATGGCTGTTGCAAACTCCCAAATATTTAGAACTAAAAATGATTAAGATTAATAGGGGTGCCCAAACTTTTTCATATGACTGTATATTCAACACCGTAATACTCAACACCCGGCAAGCGCCCCACATAGTTTTGATTTTCTTCTGTGTTGAAGAAATGGGGGAAATGACCCTTTGAACCAGAGAACCCTAACGCTTCTCGTAAGCGACTTAATTTCATCGGCAGGAAGTTAAGGGAGTCTATGAACCTTAATTTCAAGTCAGGCAGCGTCACACACAAGAGTCGCCCACCCTGAGTGATAATTTTTTCGCGTAGCTTTTCCTTAATCAATTCCTTAACAATAAAGTAAACGTCATACCTACCGGCATTATGAGCTATCAAGGTATACTCTGCAAATTTACCGCTGGTAAAGAAGCTAACAAACTCACGCATGCAGGTTTTGCCCTCAAAATTCCATGAGTTAGCACCGTACAATGTTGTGGCATAAATGTAATTGGGTACGTGCGTACCCGTCTCCTGCATGCATTCAAAATCATAAAAAAACATATAGAGCTGTCTCTTTCTTTACTTTGTAACGCTGCATATAGCAGTGTTATTAATATGATCATCAAATTTATACATGGGTGCACCGCAAACGCTGCCTACAAAAGTCAGGGTTATCTCTAGCCAACAGTTTATGCTGATCTAAACAAGCGTTCGAACGACCAAACACACGACAAAAAGGGCGAATTCCGCTAAAGGAACGCCAGAAAAAGATACTAAAGAAGTGGCGTAAAGCTATAAGGAGGATGTGTGATAAAACAATCCCCATAAAGAAAAAGAAGCACTTAGTGAACCAGACTGGAGGATTCATAGGTCCTCTGTTGGGATTTGCAATTCCGTTAATAACGAGTTTGCTTTTTAACAAATAATGGATCATGCGGAGAAAATGTACTTGGTGCCCAAACACGAGCTAACCAGGCTAAGCCAAGTCTTTATACAGCCGACAGGCATGAGACACAGCGTAATACAACGCATGGATAATGAAATTAGCGGTATTTTACACAACCCTGACTTGTCGGATGATGTGAAAATTAAAAGATACACCGATATAATGCAAAGATATTTGGTTCTTGCTAAACAGGAGGCTAAAGAGCTTGAGACTTTAAACCTTGTTAACCAATCTGAGCCTGGTCAATAACAATTCCCAAATACAGCCGCTGATAAAAGCGATTCCATCCTTGAAATTGTAACATATGTCAACTCCTGTTTTAAGAAAAATGCTGAACTTTTGTTAAGTAGGATGAAGCAGAACACTGGAGTTACAACGTGGAATGATAAAGGCGAATTTATTTACAAGGGCGATGTTATTCCTGGGTCTAATATGCTGGACCTTGTATGAAATGCCACACAGAGTCACAGACTCACAAGAAACAAAAGCACCCAGGGGTGGGATGCATTTATGCATGCCATGGCTGACATAAATATGCCGCCTACTGTTGTGGGTAATTCATCTACTAGAGAGATTCTGGATGGTTTAAAAATGAACCTGCTTGAGACATCTGTAAATGTCACCCCTAAGCGCAGTCTGCTGACCAAAACCTCCACACCTACGGGTATACCACATGGTATCCTGCTTCCTAAGAGAAGAACCCAACCGCTGCTACAGTCTCCTTGGTTAACCTTGTAAATACAGTCATATGAAAAAGTTTAGGCACCCCTATTAATCTTAATCATTTTTAGTTCTAAATATTTGGGTGTTTGCAACAGCCATTTGAATTTGATATATCTAATAACTGATGGACAGTTATCTAATAATTATGGACACAGTAATATTTCAGGATTGAAATGAGGTTTATTGTACTAACAGAAAATGTGCAATATGCATTAAACCAAAATTTGACCGATGCAAAAGTATGGGCACCTCAACAGAAAAGTGACATTATTATTTAGTAGATCCTCCTTTTGCAAAAATAACAGCCTCTAGTCGCTTCCTGTAGCTTTTAATCAGTTCCTGGATCCTGGATGAAGGTATTTTTGACCATTCCTCTTTACAAAACAATTCCAGTTCAGTTAAGTTTGATGGTCGCCGAGTATGGACAGCCCGCTTCAAATTATCCCACAGATGTTCAATGATATTCAGGTCTGGGGACTGGGATGGCCATTGCAGAACATTGTAATTGTTCCTCTGTATGAATGCCTGAGTAGATTTGGAGCTGTGTTTTGGATCATTGTCTTGCTGAAATATCCATCCCCGGCGTAACTTCAAATTCGTCACTGATTCTTGTACATTATTCTCAAGAATCTGCTGATACTGAGTTGAATCCATGCGACCCTCAACTTTAACAAGATTCCCGGTGCCGGCATTGGCCACACAGCCCCAAAGCATGATGGAACCTCCACCAAATTTTACAGTGGGTAGCAAGTGTTTTTCTTGGAATGCTGTGTTTTTTTGACGCCATGCATAACGCCTTTTTGTATGACCAAACAACTCAATCTTTGTTTCATCAGTCCACAGGACCTTCTTCCAAAATGAAGCTGGCTTGTCCAAATGTGCTTTTGCATACCTCAGGCAAATCTGTTTGTGGCGTGCTTTCAGAAACGGCTTCTTTCGCATCACTCTCCCATACAGCTTCTCCTTGTGCAAAGTGTGCTGTATTGTTGACTGATGCACAGTGACACCATCTGCAGCAAGATGATGCTGCAGCTCTTTGGAGGTGGTCTGTGGATTGTCCTTGACTGTTCTCACCATTCTTCTTCTCTGCCTTTCTGATATTTTTCTTGGCCTGCCACTTCTGGGCTTAACAAGAACTGTCCCTGTGGTCTTCCATTTCCTTACTATGTTCCTCACAGTGGAAACTGACATGTTAAATCTCTGAGACAACTTTTTGTATCCTTCCCCTGAACAACTATGTTGAACAATCTTTGTTTTCAGATCATTTGAGAGTTGTTTTGAGGAGCCCGTGATGCCACTCTTCAGAGGAGATTCAAATAGGAGAACAACTTGCAATTGGCCACCTTAAATACCTTTTCTCATGATTGGATACACCTGGCTATGAAGTTCAAAGCTCAGTGAGGTTACAAAACCAATTTTGTGCTTCAGTAAGTCAGTAAAAAGTAGTTAGGAGTATTCAAATCAATAAAATGATAAGGGTACCCAAATTTTTGCACCGGTCAAATTTTGGTTTAATGCATATTGCACATTTTCTGTTAGTACAATAAACCTCATTTCAATCCTGAAACATTCTGGGGGGGGGGGGGGGGGGGGGGGGGGGGGGGGGGGGGGGGGGGGGGGGGGGGGGGAAAGGGAAAAGGATTAACAGAGGGGCATATGTAAGAGGGAAATGAACAAGGAGACAAAAGAAGGTATAATAAATAAAAGGGGAAATGGGCAATATTAATTTTAGGCGCACTCGGGCATTGATTTAAGAGGGTACACAGGGCATTACTAATTAGCGGGAATTATTCATTGAGGGGCACATAGGAGCATTATTAAATTAAAAAGGCACATGGGGTTATTATTCATTTCCAGGGGATTTTATATCATATATTTTATAATTGGGGTAGCAGCAGGAAGGAGATTTTATGTAGTTGAGGACAATGTGGGTCGAGTCCCTGGAAAAGTGAGGAGCCAAAGATGTCTGTGTTACAAACTTTAAAGAGACAAGACACAGCTGGAAGAAGTGGTCATGGTGGTCCAGATGGAAGAGACGATAAATGTAAACCATCAGAGATGTCACCTGTAAGTCACAACAGTGTTCCTGCATTTACCTGTGTACTGTATTTACATAACTGGTCTTCACAGCCCTGTGTAGAACCTCTATCTACCACTATACGGTCACCGTATAGTGATATTGTTGGTATACCTGAGTTGGGGGCCCATTTGGACGTGTTCGCCCCCCTGAGCTGAACCCCTATCTACGCCTCTGCCAGGGGGATGTGGAATGTGTGAATTGTCACAAGACATCCCAGCATGTTGGATGAAGGCTCTGTTGTTAGTCTCACACTCACGTAATGCTGCACTTTTTTAGACACGCACCCCAGACATGTCTTTATACACACATTAGCAAGCGCAATCAGTCCGCGCTTCGTTCTATTCGCTGCACGATATGCCTATGGAGAGATACACCCGCTGTAATATAACCTACATCATCTGGTGTAGCAAAAAGGAAAAGGTTAGTGATTTTTTAGCGAACTCTGCAATAACTGACGTATAATAGAGTGTGCGCCTGAATATATGTGGTTGGATCAATCTGTGGATTGGGGTTGCCTGACTGTATGGTCGGATTAACCTGTATCATATTATGATTTTGGGCATGCTTGAAGGAATGGAGCCCGTCTGAATGTATGGCGGATTCAATCTGCGGGTTGGTGTATGTGGCCGGATGTAGTAGGACCGGATGTGGGGCGGTGCCGGATGTGGTGGGATCGGATGTGGGCAGGATGGACCATCATAAGGGGTGGGGTTACATAAGGGGGCGGGGCACCTGTCACTTTGACGAGAAGTATGTACACTTTACTACTGACAGTGAGAACAAAGATGCTAGTAGTTAATGTGATTTTAATAAAAGAAAAGATAATAAGAAAGCAAGTACAATCAAGCAAGTAAAATAAAGTATACAAGAATATAAGCAATCACTTATTCTCTCATGGGGAGCCCGTATCATGCGTGCCATCAGTCCAAGATACACTGGCACTGCAAAGATAATTTTAACCAATAGACATCTAGATCATCAATCCAACAAAGAAATGGGAAAGGCACTCGCCAACATTAAGGCTAAGGCCCCACGTTGCGGAAACGCAGCTCTTTTTGTTGCAGATTTTGCTGCGGCTTTTTGAGCCAAAGCCAAAAATGGCTACAAAAAGAATGGGAAATATATAGGAAGTTCTTATACTTCTACCTTCTTCTCAATCCACTCCTGGCTTTGGCACAAAAAAACGCAGCAAAAAATGCAACAAAAAAAGCTGCATGTCTGCAACGTGGGTCTTCAGCCTAAAACTTTTCAGGCATTAGCAATGGGAGGAAGGAGTACCTATTTTGCTTTGCTGGATGTGAGCACCATCTATTTTGCAGTATCCACCCCATAAGGATTTAAACACATTGAGCTGAAGAACTATAAGGTGTATTGTTGTGCCCTCTTTCTTGCTATATCTCTACCATATAGACATCTAGATCAAATGAGCTGGCTAGTCATCACAACAAAACCCAAAAAAACAAGGTGGAATTGCCTTTTTTCAGGGTTTTTTTCAGTTCCATTAAATGGAACATTCAATAATACTACAACTTGACCTGCAAATGAAAACAAGCATTCATATGTTAATAGGGAAAAGAGTTATGGGTTTTGGAAGGTGGGTATTAAAAGTAAAAAAAAAAAAAAAAAGACCCAGAAAAACAGAAAACAAACAAGGTTTTTTTTTTTCCAATAAAGGCTTTGTGTAAAACCACCCTTTGGTTAAGGCCATATTACCGAGGAAAATGAGCAGTGTGTTTCCCCAAAAACCATGACAGCAAAAAAAAACAAAAACATAGAATCAGGCTAAGGACCCACATTGCAGAAACACAGCTGAAAAAAAAAACTGTGTTTTATAGTACCAGCAAAGTAAATGAGATTTCATTAACCCCTTAAGGATGCAGGGTAATTTATACGTTAATGCTCGGTGGCTTTTTTCATATTTTCCCTCCCCATCTTCCAAAATTCATAACTTTTTTAATTATCTGTCGACATAGCTATGTGAGGGCTTATTCTTTGCATGACGAGTTGTACTTTCATTTGCCACCATTTTGGGGTACATATAATGTATAATTTTTTGCATTTTGTTTTTACGGCGTTTGCTCTGCATTAAAAATCATTATCATGTCATTAAAAATGACATGGCAGCTTTGTCCGGTATTATAATTACGGCAATACCATATTTATATTGGTTTTTATTACGTTTTACAGATTTTATGAATAAAACGTCACTTTTTGAAAATGAACGATTTTCCTGGGGTCACTGCATTCTGACACCTATAACTTTTTTACTGTACTGTTGACAGAGATTTGTCAGGACTCTTTATTTGCGGGACAAACCCAGGAGTGGCTACAAAAGTTATGGGAAATATAAAGGAAGCACTTATACTTCTCCCTTCTACTCAATCCACATCTGTAAAAATGCTCACTACACCCATGGATAAATGGTGCCCCACCATTCAGTCTTTGGCTGATGCTGCCTGTGGTAGGGAGGAGCAATGAGCACGGAGCCCAAGACAGCATTATAGCTGAAGCCTGCAGGTAGCTCCATTACACACATTAAAATGTGTGGGGCCACTGCTTGGGGAGGGCATTAAAATGTGCGGGGCCACTGCGGGAGGACATTAAACTGCATGGGGGAACTGCCAGAGAACATTACTCCTACCAATTAATTTTTACTAGAAGTAAAAAAAATTGAAGTTTTGATGTGTTTGTTTTTTTTAGAACAGTTTTTGAATTTACAGCCAGAACATAAATTTGTTTCACTTGTAAATTTAGAAAATCCCGCAAAAACCATATCAAAACTGCACGCGTTTTTTTCCGATGCAGTTTTGATGCAACTCTAATTGCATCACAACTGCACCTTGTGAATGTACCCTTAAAGCTACAGCATCATATACTTTCCATCCAGCACATATAAAAATTCACCTTTTACCATCACCAGGCCCCTTTAGTGGTCCTCACATAATTTCATGCTCCCCAGTGGCTAGAGGCGTAACTTGTAGCTCCTAGGCCCTAATTCAAAATCTGTAAAGGGGACCCCACTTACCACATTCTATCTAAAATACTGGTGCCTTCTCATATACCAGAAAGGTCTTTGAGCCCCCTCTGGCAGCAGGACCTGGTAGCAATTTCTACCACTGCACTACCTATAGCTACGTCCCTGCCCGTGGCCCAACTCAGTATATGGTTCCCCGGTGACTCAACACATTATAATTCTCCCCAGTGATCCCCAGACACCTAATAATGCTTCCGAGTGCCCCCCAGACACCTAATATTGCTCCCCAGCAGTCACTATGCAAATAGTAATGTTCCCCAGGAATCCTCAGGCAAGTAGTAATGTTCGCGTAAAGGCTTCCCACTCTGCCATTCTTTTCAACTATATCTGCATTCTAAGGATGCAGATATAGTATAAAGAGGATATGCAGTCATCGCCCCTTGTCACGGCAACCCAGTTGTGAATCACTGGGCTAGTCTAACATTACTCCACTTATTAGTTGGCTTAAAAGGTCATGACATATTTTTCTTGCATTACTGGCACACGTGTTGCAACTTACGGCATGTATCTTTCCAGATAAGCCACGCAACTTTTTTCGTACAAGTTGGAAAAGTGTCTAAAATGTGTCAAAAACACTTGGTTGTGCACATCATGTTAGTTTTTTTGTTGCAAGTTATGTCAGAATTTTGATTCATTTTGCTTGATAAATCTCCCTCATTGTCTCACATTTACAGTAAAGTAATGTATTGGTGGCTTGTGCCAAAACTTTTAAAGGTGTTTGGAAAAGAGGGTGTGATTTTGTCAGGTAGTAAAATGCACCATATTCATTACTGTCTTACTCCTGTTTTGTGTTGCACAAAAATGCTGAAAAGTAAACCAACTTTGAGCTGGCATAAAGTAGAAAGTGTCACACTGTCTAGCAAGATGCACAACATCTATCACATAACATGCCACGATGATAAATTTGGTGTATCTTCTGACACCCTGTGTGACGTTTTTGCTGTCTTATGGTAAATAGGTTCCAAACATTGTGGTGTTAAAGTTATATAGGCATTCATTTCAGTTCTCCACATCCACTGCTTCCTGTGGCAGAATTGTATAGTTAATGTATACACTTCTGGCTGCCTTGCAGTATTGAAGGAAGCTACAGCAATATAAATATAAATGCACTTAGCTCCACCTAGTGGTGATGAGCAGCAGCCTCCAGACCTGCCTGCTCTGCTGAGAATCTTTATTTATTTATTTATTATGCTTACTTATATAGAGCCATCATACTCCACAGCGCTTTACATACATTGACAGTCATTGTCCCATATAGGGCTCACAATCTATATTCCCTAGCACTATATCTGGAGTGTGGGAGGAAACCGGAGTACCCGGAGGAAACCCACGCAAACACGGGGAGAACATACAAACTCCTTGCAGATGTTGTCCTTAGCAGGATTCGAACCCAGGACTCTAGCGCTGCAAGGCTGTAGTGCTAACCACTGAGAGGAGATTTACCCTTTTTCAGCAGACACCTGCAAGTTGTGTTTGCATGTTCAGCCTTTTAGATCAATTTGTGAAGCCAAAGCCAGAATTGGAATGAAGAATTAGCAGGAGAATTATCAACTAGCCTCTATATTTTCACTCCCTTTATGATCCACACCTGGTTTTGGCTTCAAAAAATTTCTGAAAACCTGACTGTGTAAAAATACCTGTAAAAGCAAACCAGTAAGGATTCCACCATCATCCTGTTTGAGACATACTTAATAAGGGTAAGTTCACACGGAAGAAAATGAGAACAAATTTCGCCTAAGACTCATCTTCATTGGAATTGATACAGAAAATATATTAGGAAATTGTATGACTTTTCTTTATAGGATCATTAACATTTGCTGAAACTGAACAATCCCTTGTCTCTGAAACTAGACTGACTTCTAGGCTGATCTCTTACCTAGGCACTGCTCTTTTGGCCTACTCTATCTGGCAGTCACAGGTTTCTGCTGGGAGCTCCATTTCTGAACTGACACCTTGAACGTGCTGCACCTAGCAGCTACAGAACAGTATTCTCTCCTCCAGCTTGCTCTGCTCCCATGGTACTGGCTGTACTGGTTCTCAGTGCCTGGGGACTGTGGCATTCTGTCCCGACTGCTGACCAAATGAGGCTAACTGATCTCTGCTGTTCTTCCTTGCAGCTATGTGGCTGGACTGAACTTGACTGGAACTGACATGAATTGACTGACCCCCGTGTGTAACGAGAATCTCACCCTTCTATCTAATTCCTTACTATGCATCAGTCAGTGACAACGCAGCCATAAGCCCTGCATCCCCACAAAGCATTGTTGTCTACTAAGTCCACCTCCATGGGTGACATGGCACCTATGTCCTGTGTCCTCAGGTATGTCGGGCAAGTCTGGGGGCTGAATTACTCCTCATGGTCCTAAAGTTCTTTACAATTGCCCTGCAGCCAGACTCTGAAATGTACTGTACTTGACAGTGCAGAACAATTGTGAAACATCTCAAAGCCACCTCATCATTTTAGTGCGGACACTATTTAATTCCAGTTTATGATGTAGATATGTGATGATGGGAGGAGGGGCCAAGTGAGAGAATACAGACACAGACAAACTAAGGTTGCTGCAGGTCACGCCTCTGGGACTGGTGGTGGTCAGACCTCCAGCTCTCTTATTGAAGTGAATGGGAGCACCGACCGCCAGCGGTCCTGCCCACTTTCAGCCAGGCTGCACTCAGGTTGAATGTGGTGGGGTAGAGAGGTCCTTTGCTCTTCAGTTTGTGGGACTTTAAGTAGTCGCGGGGATGGGGAGCAGCTTCATCTAGCCACGCAGTAACTGTACTAAATAATACCCTGAGAAGCTCAAAGTTATGTAGAGTATTTGTCTGACAGTAAGGGACATGTCAATCATGTCGCACAGAGCGTGATTTACTACAATAACTGCATCACTAGATGAAACCCCAACCCCCCATGACTAGTTAAGGTAAATTTGCATATGCCAAGCTAAGGTTTCCTTTAAGCATCAAGAATTCCATATGTACATGTATGTGTTATTCAGTTATGCTTTCTTCTAATATAGCATTTGCGTTGCGTAAGCAAGAAAACCTAAAAAGGTTCAAATTACAAATCCAAGCCTTTCAACACTTTCTGACAAATATCCCCAGCTCATAATGCCAAAGGTGTCTTGATTACAGTGTGCGATCTTCTAGAATAAAGGATTTTTTTATATCGATCCCCTCCCTCACGTGAGCATGTAAAGAGAAATCAACAATAAGACCTTGTACTTTCTTTCAGTTTAAAAATAGTTTGCTAAGACGACACAGAATTCACAGGGTGCTGTTTGGGTGTAATGAGCTATTTGTTTTCATATTTTAAAATAAAAATCTCTTAGTTGTACATTTGTATTTTATTCAGTTCTGTTTATTAAAAAAACATATTTTACTCTTGAATAAGTAAAAAAGATCAGTATAAGTGGAGTTACTCTCATTGACAACAAAGATAATGCACCAATATGGAATTAAAGTTTATATGTGTGAATGTAATGATGATACCTGTAAGAGATTACAATATTAGAACGAAAGGAAAAGTTTACTGGGGAAAACTGTACAACAGAAAGGAAACTTTACTACCCTATTGGGACACCTCTAGCCTGGATACAAGATGAGATACTGTATACAGGCACACAGGTTCCATATGGTATCCTGCAGCATATTTGCCCACAGATGGGCTTGTAGACCTGCACACGCTTAGGTTGCCGAATCTAGTGTCCCAGCTGGTCTCGTAAATGGTCCATTGATGATAAATCTGGCAAGGAAATGTTGCAATGTGGCGGAGACATTCCTGGAAAACACTTTCAGTATGTGAGCATTAACCTGCTGAAAAATGCTGTTGGAAGCCCTGCCTTGAGCGGCAATACATTGGCCACAGGGTGTACCACAGATATTGCTGTGCTGTTAGTGTCCTTAGACATTAGAGGTGACCAACAGAGTATGCAATGGCTCCCCAGATTATCACACCTGCAGTTGGGACAGTATTCTTCTTCACAGCAAAGGCAGAATAGAGGCAGTCACCACAAATCCTCCATACTCAAGCCCGACCATTTCTGGATCCCAAACAAAACCTGTATTAGTCACAAAAGATGATACAGTTCTAGTCTGTGGTGATACAGGTTTCTTGTTCATACAAACAAAGGCAATGGTGACTGTCAGTGTTAGGACATGAAATGGTACCATTTATTTATAGTAATTTATTTATAATTTCCTTCTACTAAGCACCTGGTCCAGGCAGATACTCGGCATGTAATGAAGGTACCATCTGTATGGTGGAAACTGTGGGAACTGCTGATGCTTGTTGGCAGATAAAATGACTGTGCCTACTGGTAGTCCGTCTGGGCCATTCAGAGCCTATTCTCCATGTGCAGGGCTGGTTTTAGACAAAGTGGGGCCCCGGGCAAAATTAAAAGTGGGGCCCCAAATGTTGAAATATTGTACCTACTACATAGTCACATTCTGTTAATTTGATGTGCTGCAGTGCTTACAGGGATGTTCCTAAGGTCTTTAAGGTCGGGGCCCCCCACGTTGTGAAAACGCAACATTTTACTGTACCTGCAAAGTGGAGGGGATTCTGACTAATCCCATACACACATTGCAGAAAAAAAGTCTGCAGCGGAAAAGCTGCGTTTTCAGGGCATGTCAATTATACCGTCATAAATGCTGGTGTTTTCCGTAAAGGTATAACAGGTACAGAAAGTCCACAGAGGAAAACTCTGAGATTGCAATGAAAAACGCTGCAGAAAAATAACGCAATGCATTTCCACTGAAGTCTTTTCCGCAGCATGGGCCCTTAGCATAAAGGGGTTGTTTCATTTGTTTGTAAATTTTTTTGCATAGCCAAACTAGTTGCTTGTGACCCTTTATAAATCAGGTGCACAAGTAACAAGGCATATGTCTTTTCCTACACACAATTAAAAAAATGTATATACATACAGAATTATCAAATAGGACCACTATACCAGGACTAAATACTGTCACGTCAGCCACTGACCGCTATACCAGGACTAAATGCTGTCACGTCAGCCACTGACCGCTATACCAGGACTAAATGCTGTCACGTCAGCCACTGACCGCTATACCAGGACTAAATGCTGTCGCGTCACCCGCTGACCGCTATACCAGGACTAAATACTGTCACGTCACCCGCTGACCGCTATACCAGGACTAAATGCTGTCACTTCACCCGCTGACCGCTATACCAGGACTAAATACTGTCATGTCACCCGCTGACTGCTATACCAGGACTAAATACTGTCATGTCAGCCACTGACCGCTATACCAGGACTAAATGCTGTCACTTCACCCGCTGACCGCTATACCAGGACTGTCACGTCACCTGCTGACCGCTATACAAGGACTAAATACTGTCACATCACCCGCTGACCGCTATACCAGGACTAAATACTGTCACGTCAGCCACTGACTGCTATACCAGGACTAAATACTGTCACGTCACCCGCTGACTGCTATACCAGGACTAAATACTGTCACGTCAGCCACTGACTGCTATACCAGGACTAAATACTGTCACGTCACCTGCTGACCGCTATACCAGGACTAAATACTGTCATGTCACCCGCTGACCGCAATACCAGGACTAAATGCTGTCACGTCACCCACTAACCACTATACCAGGACTAAATACTGTCACGTCACCCACTAACCGCTATACCAGGACTAAATACTGTAACGTCACCCGCTGACCGCTATACCAGGACTAAATACTGTCACGTCACCCACTAACCGCTATACCAGGACTAAATACTGTCACCCGCTGACCGCTATACCAGGACTAAATACTGTCACGTCACCCACTGACCGCTATACCAGGACTAAATGCTGTCACGTCACCCACTAACCGCTATACCAGGACTAAATACTGTCACATCACCCACTAACCGCTATACCAGGACTAAATACTGTCATGTCACCCGCTGACCGCTATACCAGGACTAAATACTGTCACGTCACCCGCTGACCGCTATACCAGGACTAAATACTGTCACGTCACCCGCTGACCGCTATACCAGGACTAAATACTGTCACGTCACCCGCTGACTGCTATACCAGGACTAAATACTGTCACGTCACCTGCTGACCGCTATACCAGGACTAAATACTGTCACGTCACTTGCTGACAGCTATACCAGGACTAAATACTGTCACGTCATTTGCTGACCGCTATACCAGGACTAAATACTGTCACGTCAGCCACTGACTGCTATACCAGGACTAAATACTGTCACGTCAGCCACTGACTGCTATACCAGGACTAAATACTGTCACGTCAGCCACTGACGCACCAGGACAATACTGTCACGTCACTTGCTGACCTCTATACCAGGACTAAATACTGTCACGTCACCTGCTGACCGCTATACCAGGACTAAATACTGTCACGTCAGCCACTTACTGCCAGATTCCCCTCTGCCCTCACAGTATAATCCACAAATAGCGGCTTTTACTTATAATGTTCCCCTCGTAGCGCCAAACACTTCACTACGATCAGAGTTACTCCATTCCCCATCTTGAGAACACAACTACCCCCTTTTATTTGCAGATGCCCCATCATAATGCCAGCCAGCAATTAACCTCTTCCTGCCCTGCAGTGTAATAGTATGCTGCAGTAAGCAGTTTGTTCCTAGGACTACACTTTGCAGAGACTGTAAAATGACCGCTTATGCCACGTGGGGCCCCGGCCTTAAGGCTGAGGCCCCCACTTTGTGGAAAAGCAGCTTTTTTTGTTGCACATTTTGCTTCAGTTTTTTGAGCCAAAGCCAAGCAGGGCTATAAAAGGATTGTGAAATATCTAGATGCTTATTATACTTCTCCCTTCTCCTCAGTCCACTCCTGGCTTTGGCTCAAAAAACAGCAACAAAATCTGCAACAAAAAAAAATCCGCTTTTCTGTAACGTGAAACACAGTGTTTATGGCAGCTGCAGAAACGTGCGAGCAAAGTGAATAAAATGTCATCATTTAATCTCATCCACAGCAGGTTAATTTTAGATGTGGAGTCGCGGGAATTTCCACATATATTTACCGTAATAGGGGAAGAAAGTGCAGAGAAAAATACATCAAAAGCTCAATGAAAAACGCTGTGGAAAAAAACAGTGTGTTTTTGCTGCTTTTTATCTCCTGTGCTTTTTAGCTTCGTTTTGCTGTGTTGGGCCTAATCCTTAAAGGGGTTGTGCAGAAATTCCAGGTTTCTGCAAGGAGGCCGGGGAAGGTGAAAAATAAAACCCACTCACCTGTCCCTGGTCCTCCCACCCCTGTCCGGTCCAGCGGCTCCCCGGGGCTTGTTCCAGCGGCAGTTCTCGCAAAAAGTAACCGCTGAGGCCTATCATCCACCTCAGCAGCCTAAGGAAAGGAACCGCGATGTCACGCACATACGTCACCTGTGATGTCTTGTGTCCTTTCCTTAGGCCGCTGATTGAGCTCAGCAGTTACGTGCGGCGAGGACTTCTGCCAGAAAAAACCCCCGGGCGCCACAGGACCAGACAGCGGTGGGAGACCCCGTGGACAGGAGAGTATGGGTTTTCTTATTTTTCACCTTCCCCGGCCTCCTTGCAGAAAACTGTAATTCCTGGACAACCTGTTTAACATCTCAATATACTGAGCATCACACTATAAAATACAATTCTAGTATGTATAATGGTACACATATACAGAAGAAAATACAGATAGCTAGCTAGATATATGTTTTATATACTTACACATATACCCATCTATTCACACACATACATTCATATACAATATATACACATACACATACCTGTCTACAATCATACAGTACTCACACAGTAGCTAACACACATACTGTAAACAAATATACACATATTATATACATATTATATATACATATTTTACACAAAGCATGCACTTACATTTGGCTGAATTGCTGGGTGAACTGGAAATGGAGGAAGCTCATGTGCAGCTCTGTGTGGCAGTAGTGAAAGCATCGCAGCAGACTTCCTCCTTCACACTACGATGTGCTGGATGCCTCACTGCATGGGGGGAGGGGGGGAAGCTAGTAGCTGTTTCTAAGTGCCGGCAAACTGTAGAAGCAGCGATCAGCAAAATCTGCATCTGCCGATGCTTTCATCTGCTGCCGATTAAGAGTCCTAATAGTAGGGAAAGTATGGGGCCCCTATGGGTGTTGGGGCCCTGGGCAATTGCCCAGTTTGCCCCCCCCTAACGCCGGCCCTGTCCATGTGTACATGCCCTCATGTACCCACTGCTCGCTACACCTTCTAAAACCTTAGACAGTATGTGTTCAATGTATGTGTTGAATACATTGAACCTCAGAAACTGGATACCACCTTGCGTCTGATCTTCAATTCCCTCCTGAGGGTCCCCTCTGGCTCATCACTTGAACTGGAGCGGGCGCAAAGCTCATGAAATCCCACCAGGTTATGTTTCAGGATGTCCCCATCAATCTTCTTCGTGACTTCTCACGGCTCACACTTGCCAAAAGACGAGCCCTGAAGCTCCTCTTAGACCTCCTGATACATCATCAAGTGCCATACTCCTGGGGATTTACCTTTCGTCTACAATTCAGACACGATGGCTGCCTCTTCTCACTCTCTCACCCAAATGATCTTCATGCCTTCACGGCGGCTCTCGGGTTACTTCCGGTATGATCCTGGACTGGCCCTCCTTACCTGGAACCCCTGAGTCTGCTCAGCTCCACAGATCCCAGTGTCATCCCAGATGACGCCAACGTGACCATACTTCTACAATAGATGTCCAAGTAGTCGATCACCAAGTTACACCGACTTGAACTGCTGTACTCCTGATACTAAGCTTCCTGGGGGTTGTCTGATGTTAGCTTCTACAGGTGTTGGACCTCCCCCGGGGTTACAGAGCACAGTATATTCTTAATATGTTCCCCTGGGGAGCACACTCCTGTCTTTACCTGCCTTCTTCA
This sequence comes from Leptodactylus fallax, assembly GCA_947044405.1. Classification (NCBI taxonomy): domain Eukaryota; kingdom Metazoa; phylum Chordata; class Amphibia; order Anura; family Leptodactylidae; genus Leptodactylus; species Leptodactylus fallax. The sequence goes on along the minus strand of CAMRHE010000148.1, from coordinate 1,258,700 downwards.
CTCTGCCTTATACTCACTTCTACAGCTCCTCCTGCTCTTCTCTCTTTCCTTTTCCTAACTCTTCCGCTTCTTTTTTCCTTCCCACCTTTTTCTTTTTCTTTCCTTCTTCTCCTTCTCCTCTTTTCCTCTCTCTTTTCTCTCTCTTTTCTCCTGTTCTCTTTACTCCTTCCTCTTCACTTTGACTTTTATATTTTGTCCATCTACACAATCCGGTCAACTATCTCTCATTGTTGTTGTTGACTTACTTGGGGGCCCCAAGGGGGAGCAACTCCTTTATTAGAATGCTCTTCTCCCACTGCAATCTGTTTTTGGCATTTCTCCCTTTTCCCCACCTATTTGGCATGGATTTTTATTCTTTCCACTCCACTGTTATGTTTCTTGAGCATTGCTCTTGCTTTTTGTTTCTTTGCCTTTGTCTCCTTTCACTTGAGTGTCTGTGGTCCTTGTGTTTTCTACTCCCCCCTCCCATTCCCGACCATGGCTTCCCTAAACATTTGTACCCTAAATGCCAGTGGCCATAAAAAGCGTTCTCACACCTTAATTTTGCAGGAGACTTACTTCAAGGAGGGCCACGTACTGGATATACACAACAAACATTATCCTGCTTGGTTTCACAGTGTCAACCTGGTCGCAAAGTCCAAGGGAGTATCTATTGCCTTACATGGGTCTCTCCATCATGAGGTAATGGACACCCAACTCGACCCAGAGGGCAGATTTGTCTTTCTTAAATTGCGCATTGTAGGCACTGTAATTGCTATTGCTGGCTGTTACCTTCCCAATCATAGGCAAATGACATACTGCAGGGACCTAGCTGACAGGCTTTCAGAGTTTAGTGAGGGCATCATAATCCTTGGGGGCGACTTTAATTTTGTTCTTGATCCGTCAATGGACTCCACCCAGAGGCGTAGCTAGCGGGGTGTGGGGGTGGGGGCAAAGGGGGCGGCTGCCCTGGGCCCACTGACTTTTTGGGGCCCACCCCGGGGCCGACATTAATACATCCTTTATTCTAACTAGATCGGTGTCTGCAGACACTGATCTAGTTAAAACGCTTCCTGCAACTTAACAGTATTGTAAACTGCAAGCCAATACAGGCCTGCAGTTTACAAGACGCTGAGACCACAGACGGATGTTCTGCTTCTCAGCACGGGTCGGCGCAATGACATCACAACATCACGCTGCCTGTGCTCAGACACAGACGTCCTGTGCATGGACAGGGAGGAAGCGGCAGTTCAATTCATCAGGATCGCAGGTAGGTATGACTTTTTTTATTTTTTGTGGGTATATTAATAGAATAGCTCCCAGTGGGGGAGTCCCGATTTTACACAGCTGCCCCGTGGTCCAGCATAGCTTACAGTTTGTCCCACTATGCCCCTGAAATGTTTTGCTGTTAACAAACTTTATTAGGGTAGTGTAAAGGGTAGATGCTAAATCTTAGTGGGTAGTGGGTAAAGGACCTTTGATGACGTCATGACCATGTGATCAGACGTGTGTGGGTGGAGCTATTCTGGATACTGTGGGACAGACTGTGATGTTACACAGAAAGCTGGGAACAGAGAGTGATCGAAGAGACAGAGACACAGCATGTGTGAGCAAGAGGGGTGAACTGGGGCAGATGTAGGGTCTAGTTAAGCTGAAGGCAGATGAAGGGGGCAATTAAACTGCTGGCAGATAAAGGGGGACATTAAGCTGGTGGTAGATGGAGGGGGCAATTAAACTGGGGGCAGATGAAGGGGGGCATTAAGCTGGTGACAGGTGAAGGGGGAAATTAATTTGGTGGCAGATAAAGGGGGACATTAAACTGGGGGCTGATGAAGGTGGCATTAAGCTGGTGACAGATGAAGGAGGACATTAAGATGGTGTCAGATAAAGGGGGACATTAATCTGGGGGAGCAGATGGAGGGTGACATTAAACTGGGGGCAACTGGAGGAGGACATTAAACTGTGGGGGGTAGCTGGACGGGGACATGTCTCCCTCTAGTTGCCCCCAGTTTAATGTCTCCCTCCAACTACCCCCACTGTTTAATGTCACCCTCCAACTGTCCCATAGTTTAATGTCACCCTACAGCTGCCCCAGTATAATGTCCCCCTCTAGTTTCCGCCAGTTTAAACTGGGGCACGATTAGAGGGACTTAATAGTGTGGGGCAATTGGAGGAGAACATTATAATGTGGGGGTGTGATGATTCCACTGAAATATGGCTATAACTCAAAGCTGTATTTTGGTCTCTGGGTAGTGTATCTCTTTACTCATAAGGTGCGCAGCCATAATCATAGGTATATTGCCAATAGTGGCCGGACTGGAACAATAGGGCTTTGTATCCATCCCAGCAGGGCTCCATTGAATTCCTACACAGTCCTGGCTGATCAAATAAACATGCATTGTCCAGCCTGCACTGGTAGATCAGACATGGTTGATAACATTGTATCATTTCACTTGGTCTCAGCTCTTTACAAAGAATCTGGACTTGAGTGCGTTAATCAATCAGACTTGCTGTTGTTGATGACCTCATTCTGGGTGGTGTCATCAAGGGTATAAAAGATGAGGTAAGAGGCCAGTGGGGGAGTTATTAGAGACCATCACAGACTACAGGAGACTACAAGAGTTTTTACAGACAGACCACTGTGAAGAGCATGCAGGCTGAATTATTGTATTGATGCTACATGCTAAGAAGCCTCCACTGGTTATTTCACACATACCAGAGCATGTGTGAGTGTTGGACTACAGAACCACAGCAAGGAGATGTGTGGTAAAGTAATTATTTCACTTTTATGCCCTTTTATTTTATCGCACTGTATCTTGTAACTAGTAACTGTTAATGCTTGTATATATCTGCATATCTGTTCTGAACTGCATGTGTTAGATGTTAATACCGACCCATTTAGGGGTTAATAAAGATATAAAATTTAGAAAGCTTGTCTTGTATTTATCTTGTGGACCCAACGCTCACTGGCGGTGAGTGTGGTTTTATATGAAACCACTGGCGCACTGAGGATCTTTCACAGGGGGCATATAATGTTAGGGTTACTGTAGGAGCATTATACTGTGTGGGGGCACATGGAAAAATAGATGAGAATGGGCGGAGTCAACATAGAAGTGGGTGGAGCTAAATTTACTGCGTCACGCATAGCACGCCCAATATTTTGTCCCTCTTTCTGTCCTTTGAAAGTTGGAAGGTATGTAATAATATAAGGGGTGGTTAGAAGGGGGAAATATAAATATAAAGGAAGGATTCATTAGGGGGCATTATGACAATGGGGAGTTCATCTATATAAGGGTTATTGGGGGGCATTATGAATACAGGGGGGAGGTTATTTATATTAAGGGGCCATTAGGGGGTGTCATTTATATTAGGAGCAATGTCGGACTGGGATGTCTAGGGCCGACCAGTGGAATTGCTTTTTAGGGGCCCACCATCAGGACCCTTGCAGATCAGCGGTACCAAGACAGGGAGGCTAAAGGTAATAACATGTTGGGAGCCATGTTGCTCACCCGCCATACCATGTGCACCACTGCACTACCTAAACCCACTGCTACACCCTGTATGGCAAGTGAAAAGCGTGGCTCCTAGAATTGTTACCTGTAGCCGCACTGTCCTGGAAAAGCTGATCTGCAGAGGTCCTGGCTGTTGTATCATCGCAGATGTAATATTGCTGGCCTATCCTAAGGACAGGTCATCAATATTAGAAAGATGGATAAATCCTTTGAAGAGATTGTTCAGGAATTGGAGCAACCCATGTCTCTTGCAGGAGGTGTAAAATAAAAAATAAATAAATAAAAAAGCATACTTACCTGTCCCCGGCGCTCCGTTGTCCACTGCCAGTGTCCATTCAGTCTCGTGCCGGCGCCTCCTTGCTGGGAGTCCTGCACCTCATGTGACCGCTAAGACCAATTAGGTACAGGATTTCCAGAAATGAGGCGCCACCATGAGACCGAACAGACACAGGCAGGGGACAACGGGGTGCTGGGGACAGGCGAGTATGCTTTTTTTTGAAAAAAATTTTTATTTTTACACCTCCCTGGCAGCCGCCACTGTGGTCGCTCTACTTTATGGACAACCTCTTTTAAGGGGTTGTCTGGGCCAAATTTTTTTATGGTCAATTCACTGGTCTCCCCATACGGTGGCCTCTTCACTGGTCCCCCATACTGTATGGGGAACAGTGATGGAGCCATTATATTGTGTGGGAGCAGTGATGGGGGCTAACATCCTGTGGGGGGGACATTAAACTGTGTGGGGCATATTAAAGGGATTGTCCAGAGTTAATTTTTTTTTTTTATGGCCTATGGTCAGGATAGGCCATAAATACCTGATCAGTATGGGGCTGACACACGGCCCCATCAGCTGTTCGGAGCCACTTCCGTCACCCGTTCTGTACATAACACAGGGCCTGAAGAATAAAGATCCATCCGCTATTTAGTCTCCCGGCACCTTCACTGCAGCTCAGCTCCTACTGACTTCAATAAGTGCTGAGATGCAGTGAAGGTGCCCGGCTAATATACAGTGGACAGAGCTTTCTGCTTCTGGCCCGTATTGTTTACAGGACGGGCGCCAGAATTGGCTTTGTACAGCTGTCATGTCCCAGGACTTGGTTTAATTCACTGACATGTATCTGTGATACTGTTTGTCTTTGTAGTTTGTCCCTTCTCTCTCTCTGTATCCTTAGTTGTGATGCTGTAGCTCCTCCTCTCTCTCTCAGTTTAGTTTCACTTCTTTGTAAGCAACATGTCTGCTCAGCTCCTGGTATTTCATCATTTTTCACCTACTGCTGTATGAGGTTTACAAGATTTACCTGGATTAAAGCATCTGGAATCTTATCTACGCCTCCTCAGTTGAGTTGAACACTATCTGATAAATATCTTGGTGTAAATTGCTGGTTAGCATACAGACTACAGGACACTCTCACAACCTCACACTTGCAGCCAAGCTATTGAGTCAGAACAGTGAAAAATGATGCATAAAGACTGCCAGATACGGCTGTAAGACAGTTCACCAACTTCTGACATACAGTCAGTCACAGCAAGTTACCTGAAGCCAGAAGGAATCAGCATTGCGTAAGTTGCATCTGCAGCTCAGACCCCCTCAGCATAGAAGATTCTATCAAGCAGCCATCTCACTCCAGCAAAGTTATATTTATCCTGTTTGAGTTGCATCATGGCTGAAGGGCACCCTGAAGCACAAGGTAGCATGGACCTCAGTCTGCAGCCCAGTGAGAAGGCTAGATGCTCGATTAAACAGGTTAGAGACAATCTAGAAGGTTTAAAGCATGAACTTTCCTGTGAACTCTCAAAATGGTGGCAGAAAATACAGACTAAGATATCTGCCATGTGCTTGCCTGCATACCATGTATCACCACTAGAGGGAGCTCTGCGACAGCTTTGTGCTATGCATGGACATTATAAAATGAAAGCTGAGGAGTATGAAAGCAGATTGAGGAAACTTCATACAGACGATTCTTTAGCTGAATTGCAAAGCTTCCAGCATCTCAATTCAGAACGAGAAAGCTTAGTACATGAAACTAAGTTAAGGACAGAGGCAAGAATTGCGCAACTGCAGGAAATGGCATCCCACGTTTCTGAGTCTACCAAGCGTTCAAAGCGTACATCTAAGTCACGTTCCTCAAAATATTCCACACTCAGTGAGCAACTTATAAAAGCACGTGCAGAGGCGGAAGCTACTCAGATACAGGCAGCCTTTGCACAACAGAAAGCAGAGATGGAAGCTAAGGTAGCTCAACAGAAAGCAGCGATGGAAGCTAAGGTAGCTCAACAGAAAGCAGCGATGGAAGCTAAGGCAGCTCAACAGAAAGCAGAAATGGAAGCTAATGCAGCTCAAAAAAGGGCAGAACTAGAGGCTCTAGAGAAACAGAATGAGCACGCTGCAGCATTTTAGAACAGGCCATCAGTGGAAGTGAAAGCGACAGCACCAGTTTGTGTGATGTGGAAGCAGAGGATCCCCTCAAGCGCACAAGAGACTATGTACTAAGCCAAAGCAGTGAATCCCTATTTGCCACAAATGTTCCTGTCAGGGACGACATTTCTCCTGAGCAACAGGGCACAGTATCTTCTGCAGCACACCGCATTCAAGGTCAGTACAATGCCCTGCCTGTCCAGCATCCAGTTTCTTCTTCCTTCATGGATTCCCAAAGCCTTGCACCTCAGCAAATGCAATATACTGATACTCAGGTAAACACCAATGTGACACCATACCTCCAGACTGCAAACAACCGTCCACTTTCAAATCCATATGTGGCTAAACCTATGGACTTTAAGCTAGCTCCTAGGCTGAATGCCTACGCAGCCCCATTACTACCTACCTCTGTTAACCAGAACCCCACTAACAACGTAATCACCGCTACTCAGCCAGCAACTCAATATTTAAAGTCAGAGAGAACAGACATGTCAGAGTTTGCAAGGTACATGGTTCGCCGTGAGCTTACTAAGACTGGACTCACAAGGTTCGATGACCAACCTGAGAACTACAGAGCCTGGAAATGTGCCTTCAAAACTGCAATTAGTGACCTTGGCATTACTGCAGCTGAAGAACTAGATTTGCTTATCCGGTGGCTTGGCCCACAGTCCACAGAACATGCTAAAAGACTCAGATCCGTCCACATTTACAACCCCATAGCAGGCCTTACCGCTGCTTGGGAAAGACTGGAGAAAACCTATGGCAGTCCTGAAGCAATAGAGAATGCTCTGTTCAAACGGTTGCAAGGGTTTCCAAAGATATCTGGTAAGGATCATCAGAAATTTCAAGAACTTAGTGACCTACTCATGGAGCTCCTACTGGCTAAGGCGGACACTCTCCTACCGGGCCTCAGTTACCTGGACACTGCTCGTGGGGTAAACCCGATAGTCACCAAGTTGCCATATAATATTCAAGAAAGGTGGACCACAGTTGGGTCAAGATACAAAAATGAGAATAGAGTCTCCTTTCCTCCATTTTCCTACTTCTGTGAGTTTATCAAGAACATTGCAGAATCCAAGAATGACCCAAGTTTTTCCTATGGGGATCCCAGTGTTCCTGGTTCACCTCCTATTAAGTATGACAGCTCACATTCTAACTACAGAAACTGCAGAGGCCCAGTTTCGGTGAAAAAGACTGATATTCTTCCTATACCTACATCAGCACCAGAAGAAAGCAGTTGCAACAACAACCAAGACGAAAAGGTAGAAAATCCTAACTGTCTGTGTCCTATTCACAAGAAGCCTCATCCCCTCAAGAAGTGTATTGGCTTCAGGAGGAAACCAATCCAGGAACGTAGAGAGCTTCTTAAGAAACTAGGGATATGTTTCAAATGTTGTGCCTCTACTGAACATGTTGCTAGAGACTGTAAAATTGCTATTAAGTGTATAGAGTGTGGCAGTGAGGACCATGTACAAGCTCTTCATCCATCCCAGCCTAGTGCCACACCACCCAGAGGTTCCCCTCCCCCAACTAAGCATGGCGGGGAGAACACAGATCAATCAGCAAATACTACCACAGTATCTTCCTCATGTACAGAAGTCTGCGGAGAAGACCTTTGTGACAAGTCCTGTGCAAGGATATGCCTAGTCAATATATACCCCAAGGGCCAACCAGAAAGGGCTCTGAGGGTGTATGCCATTTTGGACGACCAGAGCAACCACTCACTTGCAAGGTCAGAACTCTTTGATCTGTTTAACTTAAAGGGTGATACTTATCCGTATATCTTGGGTACTTGTAGTGGCATATCAGAGGTTTCTGGAAGAAGGGCCTGTGGTCTCGTAATAGCTTCTCTCAAGGGCAATTTGGAGATACCTTTGCCCACACTTGTTGAGTGCAACCAGATACCATCAAACAGAGAAGAGATACCCACACCAGAGGCGGCTTTCCAGCACCCTCATCTAAGGGCTATAGCCAGTGAAATACCATCCCTTGACAAAAATGCAGACATTCTAGTTCTACTAGGTAGAGACATTCTCAGACTGCACAAAATACGCCAGCAAATTAATGGACCACATGATGCACCATTTGCCCAGCGCCTCGATCTAGGATGGGTAATCATTGGCAACGTCTGCATAGGTAGGATGAAAAGGCCCACCAATATTTCTTCATTTAAGACGCATATGTTACCAAATGGTCGCAGCACTTGTTTTCAGCCATGTCCACATCACTACCAAGTGAAAGAGAAGATAAGCAACAGTAAGTGGCTGCATAATCACCGAGACAACGTGAATACTTTCCTGCCTGGGGACGACACCCTTGGATTAACAGTGTTCAATACAACAAGTGATGACAACAAGCTGGCACCGGCTATAGCTGATAAAGAATTTCTCAAACCTATGGACAAGGAATTCATTCAAGATGATTCCAACAGCTGGGTAGCACCCTTACCTTTCCGCTCCCCTAGATCAAAACTACCAAACAATCTGAAGCAAGCAGTTTCTAGATTTTCCTCTTTAAAACGTACCCTCAAGAGGAAACCAGAGATGGAGAAACACTTTGTAGGTTTCATGCAGAAGGTATTTGAGAGAGATCATGCAGAACCTGCACCTCCACTAAAGGAAGGAGAAGAATGCTGGTACCTTCCATCATTTGGCATGTATCACCCTCGCAAACCTGACCAAATCAGGGTCGTGTTCGATTCTAGTGCTCAGTATGAAGGCGTCTCTCTCAACAACCTGCTCCTCACTGGTCCTAACTTAAACAACAGCCTCATAGGAGTCTTAATCTGTTTCAGACAGGAACCAGTTGCAGTGATGGCCGACATCCAACAGATGTTTCATTGCTTCATTGTTAAGGATGATGACAGAAACTATCTCAGGTTCCTATGGCATAAGGACAATGATGTCAACAATGAAGTCATAGATTACCGGATGAAGGTACATGTCTTTGGCAATAGCCCATCTCCTGCAGTAGCGATCTATGGACTGAGAAGGACCGCCCATGAAGGTGAGAAAGAGTATGGCTCTGATGCTCGTCAGTTTGTTGAGAGGAACTTCTATGTTGATGATGGTCTTAAATCCTTACCTGCAAGTGAAGAAGTGATCGATCTCCTCTCTAGAACACAGGAAATGCTGTCTGTAGCTAACCTCAGACTTCACAAGATCATCTCCAACAATATGGAGGTAATGAAGGCATTTCCCTCTGATGATCATGCAATCAACTTGAAGGATCTTGATCTCAGTTCTGATACTCCTCCTATGCAACGCAGCCTAGGATTGCTATGGAACACTGAACAAGACACATTCACATTCCAAGTGTCTTCTTGTGACAAACCTTTCACCAAAGGAGGAGTTTTATCTGTTGTGAACAGCATTTATGATCCTCTTGGTTTCATTGCTCCCATCACCATTCAAGGCAAGCTACTACTAAGACAGCTTACCACTGAGAACATGGACTGGAACACTCCACTGCCTGCTGAGAAACAACTGAGGTCTGACTGTGGCACTAACTTCGTTGGAGCCTGCAAAGAACTGCAGTTAGACAACTTCTTATCCAACAATGGGTGCACTTGGACGTTTAACCCTCCACATTCATCCCATATGGGAGGTTTCTGGGAACGTATGATTGGGATCTCACGCAGAATCCTTGACTCTATGTTGATGGACAACAAGTCGATACTGCTTACCCATGAGACGTTAATAACCTTCCTTGCTGAAGTGTCTGCGATAATCAATGCAAGGCCACTTGTCCCAGTATCTTCAGACCCTGAATCTCCAATTATCTTAACCCCAGCAACGCTTCTTACTCAGAAAATTGGTACTGCTGCTACCTCTCCACGTACCTTAGATCACAGTGACATTTACAGACGCCAATGGAAACAAGTTCAACACCTGTCCAATGTGTTCTGGCACCGCTGGAAAACAGAGTACCTCCACATGCTACAGAGCCGTCACAAATGGCAGACCTCAAAACCTAATCTCCAGGTGGATGACCTCGTCCTTCTAAGGGATAAAGAAGTCCATCGGAATGAATGGCCTATGGTCTCATCACTAAAGTTGTCCCTAGTGATGACGGGAAGACTCGGAAAGTGGAGGTCAAGGTAACCAAGGGAGGCTCAGCGCGAGTTTTCTTCCGCCCAATTAATGAACTGGTGCTTCTTCTTCCAAGAGGAGACGTCACATAAAAGAAGATAAAGACACCATTCACAGCTCATGGCGGGGAGCTTCCTTCCATGAACTAAAACCGTGTTCTTGTGGATTACAGTGTGGGTCGGTGGAGGTGTTGGCAAATTGCGGCTTCCCGATCTGAAGATTGGTTTATTTGGACTAACTGTTGATTATTATTGTTTGTTGTGCATGTTTCTTTTTTGTTTTTCAGGTTTGAAGAGGACTTTATGGACATTTCAGGACATTATTAATGTTTGTTTTCAGTGAAATCTAAAGATTTCAGGCGGGGAGTGTCATGTCCCAGGACTTGGTTTAATTCACTGACATGTATCTGTGATACTGTTTGTCTTTGTAGTTTGTCCCTTCTCTCTCTCTGTATCCTTAGTTGTGATGCTGTAGCTCCTCCTCTCTCTCTCTCTCAGTTTAGTTTCACTTCTTTGTAAGCAACATGTCTGCTCAGCTCCTGGTATTTCATAATTTTTCACCTACTGCTGTATGAGGTTTACAAGATTTACCTGGATTAAAGCATCTGGAATCTTATCTACGCCTCCTCAGTTGAGTTGAACACTATCTGATAAATATCTTGGTGTAAATTGCTGGTTAGCATAGAGACTACAGGACACTCTCACAACCTCACACTTGCAGCCAAGCTATTGAGTCAGAACAACAGCTGATCGGTCCAGGGTCAGCCCCGTACAGATCAGGTATCTATGGCCTATCCTGAGGATAAACCATAACAAATTATGCCTGAACAACCCCTTTAATATACCCCCCTAATGCGCCACACTTTAAAGAGGTTGTCCAGTATAATTTTTGTCTTTTTTCTAATTAGTCCGGGAGAGGTTAATCCCCCCCCAAAAAAACAAAAAAAAACAAAAACATACTAAGCATACTCACCTGTCCCTGGTGCTCCGGTGTCAGCAGGTTCCAGCACGGTCCGGTCCTGCTGCTCCGCTGTCTTCTTTTGCCGGAAGTCCTCACTGGCTGTGACGTCCCAGGTCCCTTCCTTTAGGCCGCTGATTGGCTACAGGGGTCATGTGACATCACATGTAGTCACGTGCAGGGAGAACTTGCGCTGGAAGAAAACAGAGCTGCAGGCCGAACCGCGCTGGGAGACACAGGGAACAGGAGACAAAGTTTGGGTTTTTTGTTTTTTTCTTTACCTGCCCCAGTATAATTAAAAAAAAAAATTGTTATCCTGCACAACCCCTTTAATGTCCCCCAGGCTATTGGCCTCCATCACTGCCCCCTCAATGACCCCATCAATGGTCCCCATACAGTATAGGGGACCAGTGAAGGGGTCACTCTACGGGGGGGGAATATTGAAGGGGCCACTGTATGCCCATACAGTGGCCGCTTCACTGGTCTCCACTATAGCAGTATTGGAGTTTCGGCAATTTAGGGATTGTTATGCTGGAGTCCTAGAGCAGGCACCAGCATAACAATACAGTGTGAAATTAGCTGGGGTGGGGGGGGAATTACAACTCTCAACAGACCCAGAGCATCTGGAGTTGTTAGGGGTTGTTGTTATCAGAGTGGTCAGTGAAGTTGAAAGATTTGGGGGCAAAATGGGGGGAAAAGTTCTTTTTTTGTTTGCGTGGTTAAGTTGTACTTACCTATCACACTGCTGGTCTGAGCTCCTATGCAGAAAACGCCGCCGCACACAGCGTCAGTACGTCAGTGACGCTTGCAGCAACAAGCTGCAACTGGATTGGTTCCAACCGCTGCCCATCAGGATCCCCCTACCCCCTCCCTAGAGTGAATTCTTGATAGTGACGGTTATGGGAGCTGCAGCAATATCTCAGATACTTGAAAGAGATACAGCTTTAGTACCCACAACTGCAGTTATCAAGAACACGGTGAATGAGCAGCGCAGCACCCGGCATGTAAACAATACTGGGACAGTATAATATGCTCCGCAGTGGCCCCAACACAGCATTATATGCTCCGCAGTGGCCCCAACACAGCATTATATGCTCCGCAGTAGCCCCACACAGTATTATATGCTCCGCAGTGGCCCCAACACAGCATTATATGCTCCGCAGTGGTCCCCCACACAGTATTATATGCTCCTCAGTGGCCCCACACAGTATTATATGCCCACAATGACCCCACACAGTATTATATGCCCACAGTGGCCCCAACACAGTATTATATGCCTACAGTGGCCCCCACACAGTATTATATGCCTACAGTCTACAGTGGCCCCCACACAGTATTATATGCCTACAGTGGCCCCCATACAGTATTATATGCCCACAGAGGCCCAGGAGAAGTGATTAAAAATAACAAACACTTATACTCACCTTGTCTTACCTGTCCGGGGCATGCTCGCTCCGTCCTGCTCTCTTTCCCATCTTCCTTGGTCCCCTGGTTTCCACGTCCTGTGCCGCAGATGCCACCGCTGGGGCCTGTGATTGCACCTCAGCGGTCACGTCGGGCGAGATGACGTCATTACGCTGGCGCGGTCCATGTCACCGCTGGGGCCTAATCACAGGCCCCTGCAGTGAGGCCGGAAAAGTGCCGTAGACGATGCTGAGTCCAGGACAGCCAGGTGAGTATTTTGGGTTTTTTTTGTCACTTCCCCTGGGCTGGCATCTAATGGAAAGGGGCCCGGCCCATTTCCATTAACAATAGGTATAGCAGTCGGGGAACCAGGCCTTCCCCCGACCACTATCATGGTAGTCCGGGGCCCCGGCCATTTCCAGCTGGTCGCGGGCCCGCACCCCTCCGGTCACAGTCGCAGCTCTTGCAACCACGATCGTTACGCCACTGTCCATTGGTCAGGGGCCCTATCAGGATGGTCAGGAGCCGGTCGGGCCCCTGACCGTCCTGATCAGACCCTTGACCTTTGCATTGGCAAAATAAGTACTAATAGTCGGGGCTCGGGGCCCACCGGGGGATTCACCATTTCCCCTGGGGCCAGTCCAACCCTGATTAGGAGGCATTATGAACATAAGGGGGTGGTCATTGATATAAGGGGTCATTAGAGGTGCAGTATTTATGTCAGGGGGAATCAGGGGCAATTAATTTAATTAAAGTTGCACTTGGGCTTTATTAAGACTAAGACTTGGGCTTTATTAAGACCCACGTAGCGGGCTCCAGCCAAAAAAAACGCTGCAGGAAAAACCGGGGCGGTAACATTGTGGTTTTTCCCGCAGCGCTTTTCACAGAAGGTCTGCAGAGGATTCCCCTGTGGACTTTCTGTTTTTAATGCACCTATATGGAAACCACCAGTGTTTCTGTAGGTATAATTGACATGCTGCAATTTCCAAAACTGCAACGGTTTTGGAAATCTCAGTGCGTCTGCTGCACATATTTTTCCGCAATGTGTGGATGGGATTTGCTAAAATGCCACGTTTTTTTTCTGTGGGTTTTCGCCACATGGGGCCCCATCCCATCCCCGCTTTACAGTAAAATATGTGCAACAGATACGCTGGGATTTCCAAAACAGTCGCAGTTTTGGAAATCACAGCATGTCAGTTATACCTACGGAAATGACAGCAGTTTCCCTATAGATATAATTGAAGCAGAAAGTCTGCAGAGGAAACCTTTCTGTGCAAAGTGCTGCAGGAAAAACAGTGAACAATAAGAGGAGCTAAAGATGTCTGTGTTGCAAACTTTACAGAGACTGGAAGAAGTGGTCATGGCTGTCCAGATGAAAGAGATGGGGAATGTGAACGATTAGTCACCGTAAAGTCACAGGTAAGTCACTAAATGTTACTGCCCTGTATTCACCTAAATCGTCTGCAGAGCCCTGTGTAGAGCCGCTATATACCACTATACGCTCACCGTATACTGATAGTATCAGTATACGAACATGTCCAAGTTGGGGGCCCACTTGGACATGTTCTCCCCCCTGTGCTGAACCCCTAGTTACGCCTCTGACTCCACCCCATCCCGCCCTCCCCTCTCTCAGTTTGCAACTGCGGCGCCTGAAGACTACACTTCATAATACTCACCTACTGGATGTGTGGCAGATTCTGCACCCCAGGGACTGCGACTACACATACAGTATCACTCCCCTGCCCATGACTCATATAACTGCATTGATTACTTCCTCATCAGTCATCATGCTCTCTCCTGGTACCCCGTGGTTCAGATCGGCTCAGCCAGGGTCGGTGAATCCACCGGTGGGGCCCCGAGCCCCGACTATTAGTTCTCATGTCATGGGGGCCCGATCGGGATCCTGACTATCCCGATCGGGCCCCTGACCAGTGGCGTAACGATAGCGGTCGCCTGGTTCCCCGACCGCTATACATACTGTTATTGGAAAGGGACCCTGGCATATTGCAGGCTCCTTTCCAATAGATGGCAAGGCAGGGCACCCAGGGGAGGTGACTGAAAATAATAAATAGATATTCTCACCTCTCCTGGGCACAGCGTTCTCTCCGGCGCTCCTCCGAGTAGAGAGGTTTTTTTTGGCATCATCTCCATTGTGGGATATCTATTTTTATATAGCATATACCATATAGTTGCTCTATATGTCGGGCTCTTTCAGTTTTTCTGATACAGCACTTCTGGTGGTAAAACTATGGATCTCCCTAGGTTGCTTTTAGCTGGCATGAATTAGACAGTATGGGCTTCTGGATGGTATGTTATGCCTTAACTATGAGAGGTCTGTTTGGAGATCTCTGAGCAGTTATTGCTATAATTTTACTTGTTAGCGTATTGCTGACATTGAGAATTTTAACAAGGGGATCTCAGCTGTGAAAATCAATCAGCTGCCCTGTTGCTCATGCACAAACTCTGGGACTGGCTGCCTATTTAAAACAGCACTGTTAACTACACTACAAAGACAGGCTGTCGATAGTAACTTTGGTTGCTGGTAGAGTTGAGAATAGGGCACTCCTCCAGTAATAAAGAACAACTCTGTTTAAGTTACACTTGTTCTTTATTGGAATGTATAATAGGAGGTTCTTAGTGACCCTATTAATATTTAGATGTTTATATATCTTTTCATTTCCTTTGACCTGGAACATTTTTAATGCATACCAATAAAATTTATATTTATTTTATATTTTTTGCCATCTTAGTCGGTGATTAGTCTTAGGATAGGCCATCTATATTACATCTGCGGGGGTACAACAGCCAGGACCTCTGCAGATCAGCTATTCCAGGACAATGTGGCTACAGGTAATGGTAACAATTCTAGGGGCCACGCTGTTCACTTGCCATACAGAGTGTAGCTTAGTTTAGTTTAGTTGTGATTTAGGTAGTGCAGTGGTGCACATCGTATGGCAGGTGAGCAGCATGGCTCCTGACATGTTATTTCCTTTAGCCGCCCTGTCTCGGTACAGCTGATCTGCAGGGGTCCTGGCGGTGGGCCCCTAGAAACAGTTCCAATGGTGGGCCCTAAGCATCCCAGTTCGACACTGGCTGTCACAGTATCCTGGACTCAGAAATCATCAGCATCTCTTGAACAGATATGCAAAGCTACGGTATGGGCTACTCCCCATACATTCTTTAAGCTCTACAGGATGGACCTGTTATTGTCTCAAGATCTCTTCTTTGGGTGTAAGGTTTTGCAGGCAGTAGTCCCTACCTAATGTAAGTGTTATCTGGTATTTCTCTGGTTTTGGTGCTGTCATGGTGGTGAGGTTATAGGTAGAATTATGCCTTACCAATAATTCGGTTTCACGAGCCACCATGACAGCACCTCTGAATTTCCCTCCCTTGGATGTATTATGGTACCTTACATGGGTTATTCTATTATTTATAAAACCACTGAGGAGGTGAGGGGGAAGGGTCCTTTTAATTTCTCTGTGTTCCTGTTCCTATTAAGGTCAAGGGTCAATCTCTCTGGTTTTGGTGCTGTCATGGTGGCTCGTGAAGCCGAATCATCAGTAAGGCATAATTCTACCTTTTCCAGACATTAAGGGATGCTGATCTGGTGGGATGAGAGACTAGAAATTAGAATTGTCTCTCAGACATTGGAACAGTCAGCCAATATGCATGCCTGCTAATCATGTTGATATATTATTGTAATGTAGATGTATGTTTGCTTCAAAATATTAAAACAATATTCCAAATGCAGCCAAAATGTCATAAATAGTAAACTATTATTTAGCTGCAAACCATCATCAATTATATTGATTCACAACCTACAAATATACCAAGAAAACAGCTCATGTTAAAAGAAAAAAATCACCAACAGATGGCGCCCACATAATTCCAACTAATTTTCCAAGACGATGATGTTCATACCTTGCTTTGTATATACGATACAAGTATAGTCTTCATTCAAAGCTTAACATAAATTTTACATATAAAAAATGTTTGTTCGCACCAAGTGTTTTTTTTTCTCCTTTGCTTGTTTTTCAGTCCATATAATACATAAAATATTTAGAAGGGGGATATGATGCATTCAGAATTAAAGGTTTTGTCTCATAAAGACAATTTTTGAACATACGCCCTATTAATGAATATGGACATAAGAGAGGGGGTTACCTGTTCAGAATCCACTCTGTAAGCCAAAGCCAGAATGAGCCATATCAACTTTTTGTACTTAAAATGGAGCGTATTCTTGCACAACATACAGACAACTGTTTTTCTGACAATTCTGCTAGTAATTCTAAGGCACGTTGCCAATTGTGTAACATATACGAAGCACCATGTGACACTTTCAAGCATGTAAAGGTGCCATAAATATAAAACAGCAAATACTTGTCATAAATGGTTTCTTTTGCAACATATTTCTGATACTTGTGTCTGACTATGTTCATAGTCAGACGCACACACAGTACTGCATCTCCACATTCATGTTGTGTTTAGGGTAAGACCACATACTGCAAAATCTCTGCTGCAAAAAGCACCCAAAATCAGGAGCTTTTTTCCCGTAGCTTAGATTTCTCTGCAGTCCTCCTCTGCAGCTTTCAGCATTTGTATTGCAAAGCTTGAAGTACATGGCTAAAACATGCTGCAGATGGCTGAGGCCACACATTGTAGAAATGCAGCTTTTTTGGCTCTTGTGGAAATGCAGAGGGAAAAACCTTTTTTTTACAGTCCCAACAAAGTGAATAAGATATTTAATTTCATCCTCACATTGTTGCAATATAATGCTGCAGAAAACACTACATTTTTCAAAAACTGTAACATGTAAATTTTACCTGCAAGTTTTTTTCCGCACAGAATTTTTTAACTGCGTTTCGCAACATGTGGCCTCAGCCTAAGGCTGGATTCACACCGGGTTTCCATCCTCAAGTCCGCTTGACCCAGTGTGAATCCAGCCTTAGGCTGAACGCTGAACCCGAAGGCTAGCGTGGAACCTAGGGTAAATGGTATTTTTTACGCAGCATGTGGATGTGGATTACTATGCTACTACAAATTGTTGAAGGTTATTGGCAAATGAATTCATGGAAGCTAACCCATGGCGATTTTGCCAGTGTGTCACCAGCCTTACATTATCGAGCTTGCGTCTGACATTCAGCAGGTGTGTAAGATTTCAGGGGGACGAACACATTGCTGCTGAGGGAGTGGCACTGACTGGAGATGGGTGGTGTGAAGAACTGAAAACAGGTACATCAGGAGACACAGCCTTGCCCCTGGTGCACCACTAGGCTCATTTGCAAATGGAAGAAAAGTGGTGGAACATTCATACAAGCAAAAGTTATGCTTGCAAAACTAATCAAACCTGATCAAAACTACGACCATGCTATTAGTCTAATACTAAACATTCTTGTGGTAGATTGTTTACTTTTAGAGGAAAAAATCTGTCCTGCTCATGTGATGGACACACAGGTGAATAACTCGATACAGTTACAGTACAGTTATCATAACTCTGCCTTGTGAGGGCCATGTACTTCTATGTCTATGACATGAAGATAGAATTTTATTATCTCATGGAGTCTGAAATGTTTTATAAGCAAGGGCATAGCTAGTGTGGGGGGGGAGGGAGCAGGGTATGTACCCTGGGTGCTGGTAGTCGGGGAAGGGGGTGTGTGTGCAAAAAACACTATGTATTTAAAGAACAAGGGTAGAGAACTGAGGCTTTGCCACAGGCAGGGGCGTAACTACCGGGGTAGCAGCGGTAGCAGCTGCCACAGGGCCCGGGACATTCGGGGCCCCGCGGCCCCCGAGCGTTTTTTTTTTTTGTTTTTTTTTTAAAGTCCGTTACCTGCTGGGTAACCCCAGCAGGTAACGGGCCCTATATACTTACCGTTCCCCGGGGTCCCGCTCACGGCCGCCTGCGCTTCCGATTCTGCGGAGGCGGCTGTGAGCAGGAGCGGGGATCGGTATGTGAGGCCGTGGGCCGAACACCACAAACTCTGCTATCATTATACTTCGGGGTCTTTTCAGACCCCGGAGTATAATAATCGGAGGCCCAGTGGAGGTGAGGGAACATAAAAAACAATATACGTACCTCTCCTGCGCTTCTCCAGGCTTCGGGCCTGTTTGCTGACGTCCCAGACGTCAGCCGACGTCATTTTGCGTCGCGACGCAGGCCCGCGTCATGTGACGCCGGCCTGGTCCAACATTGAAGAAAGCCGGAGTAGCGCACGGGCATGCACCGGAGCGAGGAACAGGTAAGCAACGTTGTTTTTTTATGTTTCTATCCTCCCCTGGGTCTCCGATCATTATACTCTGGGGTCTGAAAAGACCCCAAAGTATAATAATTGTTCATGGGTGGTCCACAATGGGACATATAATAGTGTGTGCAGGGGCCACTATGGGACATGATACTGTGTGCAGGGGCCACTATGGGGAATAATAGTGTGTGCAGGGGCCACTATGGGATATAATAGTGTGTGCAGGGGCCACTATGGGGCAAAATACTCAGTGCAGGGGCCACTATGGGGAATAATAGTGTGTGCAGGGGCCACTATGGGATATAATACTGTGTGCAGGGGCCACTATGGGATATAATACTGTGTGCAGGGGCCACTATGGGGAATAATAGTGTGTGCAGGGGCCACTATGGGGAATGATACTGTGTGCAGGGGCCACTATGGGGAATAATAGTGTGTGCAGGGGCCACTATGGGGAATGATACTGTGTGCAGGGGCCACTATGGGGAATGATACTGTGTGCAGGGGCCACTATGGGGAATAATAGTGTGTGCAGGGGCCACTATGGGGAATGATAGTGTGTGCAGGGGCCACTATGGGGCAAAATACTGTGTGCAGGGGCCACTATGGGACATTATACTGTGTGCAGGGGCCACTATGGGACATGCTACTGTGTGCAGGGGCCACTATGGGACATGCTACTGTGTGCAGGGGCCACTATGGGGCATGCTACTGTGTGCAGGGGCCACTATGGGGCATGCTACTGTGTGCAGGGGCCACTATGGGGCATGCTACTGTGTGCAGGGGCCACTATGGGGCATGCTACTGTGTGCAGGGGCCACTATGGGGCATGCTACTGTGTGCAGGGGCCACTATGGGGCATGCTACTGTGTGCAGGGGCCACTATGGGGCATAATAGTGTGTGCAGGAATGCGTTTTTTTGGGGGGGGGGTTGGAGGGGGCGGTCCGGGGGGAGGGGGTCGGGGGCGGCGGTTCGGGGGGGGGGGGCCATGTCAAATGTTCGCCTTGGGGCCCAGCCACTCCTAGTTACGCCACTGGCCACAGGTGAAGAAAAGTCTAGTTACTGCTCTGAGTGAACAGAATATTATATGATAGAGTCTTTTCATGTTTGCAGCTCCCCAAGAATCTTTTTTTCACATCTGAATCTGTCCAGTAAGTGAGTGGGAGCTAAGCTGCAATAGTTCAGCACGGGCCCTACCCAATGTAGGTAGCCGTCTGATTTCAGCTATCTACACTGCTGAGATATCAGCTGATTGGTCAGGGTGCTGAGTGTCGAACTCCCAATGAGCTCATGTTGGAGATCTATTGTACAGAAAGGACATCACTATATAGTCTTGGAAACCCCTTTAGGCTAAGGCCCCACATAGCGATGCACAGCAAGAAAAACCTGGAGAAAAAAATGTAGCGTTTTTCACAGAAAGTACGCAGAATTTTTCATAGGTATAATTGACATGCTGTGATTTTCAAAAACACAGGTGTTTTTGAAAAAGTAGCTTTTCTGCTGCAATTTTTTTTTTTGCAATGTATGTATGGAATTAGCCAGATTACCCATCCATTTTACAGGTACTGTAAAATGCAGCGTTTTTTGCCGCAACATTTCTGCCACGGCCAAAACAATGCGTTTTCGCAACGTGAGACCCCAGCCTTAGGCTAAAGCCCCACGATGCAGAAAAGCAGCTTTTTTTGTTGCAGATTTTGCTGCATTTTTTTTTAGCCAAAGCCAGGAATGGGTTGAGCAGAAGGGAGAAGTATAAGTGTTTCCTTTATATTTCCTATTCCTTGTGCAGCCACTAATGGACTTGGCTCTAAAAACTGCAGCAAAATCTGCAACAAAAAAAGCTGCTTTTCCGCAATGTGGGACCTTAGCCTTAAGCACTTATAGGTAAGATATTGCTGTATATATAACACCCCCTTTAGCAATCAATGGTATATCTAAATTTATGAACAAGCTTTATGTATATATTTATATATGAAGATAAAATGATTATTTTATGCTTGTATTATAGGTACCTATTTCAAAAAGTTTTTTGTACAACATCCCCAGCACAATACCCTCCCACCCTCAACCCACATACCAGTGTACACTGAAGTCGTAGTCCTTTGGCACTTGTTTCCCTGAACATCCAGTTACTAATTTTCTGTCCCTCGAGCTCCAATTAGGAAACCTGTATGAGCATTAAAACACTGTTTGCATGGTTCATGATTCTGTGGTCTTTGTAGATATAAAAGTTACCACTGTCAGGAAATTACATGTGGTACATCTTTGGCAGCAACACTAACACTCCCAGCACAAAGAATTAGGACAACAGGACTTTGTTTGTATAGACTGATTAAAGAAATGTTACGCCATACATGACGTGTGTCCTGCCAAATATTTTCTATGGTATACATTGGGCTTATACTGGCTTGTGTAATTGTCTCAAAGACAAAAGGACAAAAAGTTCTGTTATGGAAGCAGAATTGTAGACACATATTAACTAGCATATATATATATACCTATATATATATTTATTATGCACACCTTTTATAGATCCTTCAGTTGTTAGAAACCTTGATAAAAACATCAGGTGTGGCAAAGTCTTTTTACTATAGAATATGCACAGCAAAATCCACCATGGCAATTCCATCATGTCTGAATTTAGAGCCATACATTTACATGACATAGCAATGAATATAATAGGAGAGTAAAGGCACTATTACACAGACCAATGATTGGGCCTATTATGGGAAAGGAACATTTGTAGAAGTGTTGGCTCCTGATTATTGGGCTGTGCAAAAGTGCAAGGGATCAACCAACTTATCACCATTTATGCAGCACCATACATTATCAGCAAGCAGTACATTGATCCATTTAAACAGGAAAATGCTGTTGGCAAGAAATGAAAATATATAGGGGATAAGTGATGGCTGTGGTGATCATTCCTCCCCTCTGTGTTGGCTCATGTAAAAGACCCTTAGAGGAATGTAACAGTGTTGATTAATGCGCCATACAGAAAAGCTGTTAAATATGTCAGTCACAGATTTCCATTAAAAACACACACACTGTGCTGGATACCCTTTTATCATATACTGTTGCATTGAAAAGAGTTCACTTCTTAATGCAATTGGGACATCAGGATCCTGACATACACTGAACACGTTAGGTCCTCACCCATTAGAACTTCTCTGCCATCCTCTGGCTGCATTGTACAGCGCAGGAGGCGTGTCCGCTCATGATTACCTGCTCCCAGACTCTTGTTATTCTGTGTTGGCACTGTTAGGGTTAATTTTGTGTGCTTTGTGATTGACAGCCTATCTGCCAATCAAGCCTGTGGCAGGTTCTGGACTTCCTATAAACAGGCCATCAGCCCACACATGGTTGCTGGCTATTGTGTCTCTGACCTTGCTAAGCGTTTGTCCTTGCTTTTGTATTGTAGTCACTGACCTCTGCTTTTTGAATTGTCTTTTAGAATGCGATTTGGTACTGTTTTATCTCTCTGGCTTGACCCTTGGCTTGTTGACTCCTCTTCTGTGTTGTGTTGTCTTGTCCTGTTCTGTGTTTCACTTATATAGAGTAGGGTTTGTCGTCCAGTTGTCCCTGTCTTTAAGGCAGTTGCGGCAATTAGATAGGGACTCAGGGTGGAGCTAGTTTCATGGCTCTCTGTCTCTGTCTTCCCTTTTCCTAGCAACTGCTATTAGGAAATTGCTTATGGACAATTTCATAACAACACCATTTTAGCATACAAGCATATATTTGTCCATTAGGAGACCTGTCAGCTGCACTGCCGCCTAGGTTTTTCCCACAGCATTTTTTGCTGCAGCCCATGACAGCGTCTTTATTTATCTTGCTTTTCACGTTCTTCAATAGGTCACATGATCACAGTGTGACCTCTTTTTTCTGGTGTAACTGATGCCTGTAGATACTGTTGAGAACTACAATGTGCATACCTCCCAACCATCCTGGATTTAGCAAGACAGTCAAATTGAGGGTGAAATTGACTGTGGGGCTTTTATACTGTGTTGAAACCACAAGGCACCTTATGCTGTGTGTGGGGCACAAATGGACATAGTTGGGAATGAGTGGGCATAAGTGGGGTTAGAAGTGTAGCATACAACACATAATTACTCAGTAACACAGATTTTGTCTTTCTTTCAGTCCTTTGTCTCGCATATTGCCCATGGTCCCCCTCTCTCACAGTCATGTCAGCATGCCCACAATTCCTTTCCCCATTGTTAGCAGTTGGTACAGCTTTAGGGCCCCTTGGTAACATCATCCTCCTTGAAAGGTACATGTTAGTATTAGCTCTACAGTGCTTTGCAGAAACAGGAAATAGACATGAGTGGCAGCATTAGAAATAGCAGATTTTGAATCTACTTTAATGACTACCTTGCATAGCTTAAAAAAAAGTTGGAGTGTTGCTTTAAATATTATCTGATCCATTCAGCTTCAGCTGCTCCCCAGTGAATGCTGCTTCTACTTCACAGGCCTGTGAAATCATGTCCATTTGTTATGTAGTCTGTTTGCTGCTCAGTCCCATTCAAGTGATGACAATGGACAGACCTGTGCTTTGTAAGCTGTGAAGAGTCTGCAGCACTTGTCTGAATACTGCAGTCTCTTCTTACTGTTGATGAGTAGGATACCAGGTGTCGGACTCCCATTGATCTGATCTCAGAATACCCCTTTGAAAGACATGTCCTCTTTAATATGTTGGTATATGTGTTTTGTGATTTTCCTGGAGTACATAACAGAACAACACAAACCTGGTGGAAATGTAGACTCAAAGACAGCTGAATATAATACTAGAAAACAACTTGGTTACAGAGTGGCTGAAACATACATTACCATTTATTCTGTGGTAACATAAGGAAAGACAACTATAAACGTATCAGCATGTCTCCAATTGAACGTGCTCTAGGCCTAAAGGTCATATACATCACAAGTTATCTGCATCTATTTAGGGTCACTTTAACCATAGGGCCCTATGATTATGGGGGCTCCTCAGCTGCTCTGGATTGAGCAGGACAGTCCCACATTTCAGGTGATGTCCCGCTGTCCCGGGTGGCAGGCAGCGATTTCAACTCTCTGTCCTTTTTATTTTTTTTATTTTTTTTTTTTTTTTATGTGACATTGGTGGTTGAGGGGGGCAGGGGGAATAAAACTATGGGGGGGGGGGGGGGGGGGGGGGGGCCCACTTTCAAAAAGTTTGCACAGGGCCCCCCAATGCATTGAAACGGACCTGCATCTATTTGAGTGATTCCTGTTAGATAATAAGAAAATAAGTCTGCACAGCATAACCTCTTTGAGATGGCTAACCAAAATTACATTTAAATGGGTCTTCTAGAGGAGTGGTCTTTTCAGAACAGAAAGCTGGTGTGTGTAGTATATTATGGAACTTAAATCTGTCCCCAGTAACCTGATCTATGTAAAAGGGTGATCTTTTCAAATAGGAGGTCTTCCAGAGGTCTTTATTTCCACATATGATAACTGATAAAATGCTATGATCCCAGTGCTTAGAAAAATTGCTAACATGTCCTCAATCTGACTGTTATAGTAACAAAATAATAGTAATTTCTGAATGGTGTAAATATGCCACATAGACGCAAGGTCTATGCATACCCATAGCTATGTGTTCAATTACACTTCTGCCAAAGTCACTCTCATTGTAACTATACACGTACTACTAAGTATAGGAAATATAATACATTCTTACTGTGTTCATTTTTGCATAGCTCAGACATCCATTAATACTTAAATAAGGCATTATAATAACCTTCAGTCTATCTCTACAAATGGTTAAGCTGTACAACCCTCCCATTCCAAGACATAAAGACCCGCCCTCAATATTCAGGAGCTTGTACCTGTCCACTCTCTGCTATTAGACACATTACAGAAGAGCGGGCAGAAGGACAAGCTTCACTGAAACAGGTTGGGAATCTAAGAGAGCAGATCTTATACATTTAAAAATATCTTTATCTGGAAGACAGGAGTTTTATATTATGTCAGAGCCACAGAGCAGATCCTGCTGATATAAAACCTGATAGCATACGGCTCATAAAAACTTTCTATAACTATGGATAAAATTCTGAATTAGCTGGACCTATAATTTAAGATTGAAGAATGTATAGTTAGGCATTGGAGCCTGGGGTCAAGGTCATAGTTATATGAATACATTGAAATGTGGTTTCCTTTAATTGATAACTTACATAGACTTTTTTTTTCTCTTGGCAGGGTGGCTCTTTCAGTTTGCCTGTTATTGTATGTTAATGTATTACACTTTATTTAGATGAAATTGGAGATTTAGGCTGTAGCAGGTTTGCATAAGCATAACATAGCTAATCGCAGTAGAGAAAAGTCATGAGTAGACCTAACTTGTAGTAGAGAATGCTTGTGCTTTTGAATGAAATAACATCACATGTTGTTTGGCAAATGTTGTGTATCTTGCTATTTGGTTTTGTCTATTGTTTTTACATTTTGCTCTGTTTTAGTCCACACAGCAGTAGCATATGGGCATATATGTGTATAACATATTTTACTGTACATATTGCCTTTTCTTTCACACAGGGCACTTGTGACTGGCAAAGTGTACTGGTCCTTGCCATGAGGTCCTGGATGGCTGTGTCTCTAGGTTGTATCAGCCTTTTGTGTGTGCAACAGCTGCAAGGTTCTCTGGCTCTGCCCTCCCCCCAGCTGCCACAGTTACCTGCTCCCAGGTAAATACAAATCTATGACATAATATTACACACAAAGGCATATGATGTAATACAGCATACCTACTTTTCTTTTTTCACACACCCAAAATTCTTTATGATACAATAGGGCATGCCTAGCTTTAGGCATGCCCTATTGTCATGTTGTATTTTTACTGTTAATTGTAGTAAATTTGGCTACTTGTTCACATTGAGAAGTATTTTAAACCTTAGGCTAGCAAAAAGAATAGTTTAGCAGACAATATAGAACAGCAGGAGAGTTTGCTCCAGAAAATGAATAACCATCAATTATTTTAAATACATGTTTAATCGTACATGTATGTGCAGTACATGTATGTGCAATGTCCATCTGTGTCTTACAGCAAAAGTCAACCTCAAGGTCAGAATGAAAAATATTTCTTTTGAACAGAAATTGCAGGAACATAGCAGGGAAAGTTGCAGAAGATGCATTCTAACCTGGGCCTTTATACAAAGAGATCAGTATTATTAAAGATATGTCATAGCTGGGGGTTCTGCTATAGATTTTGCACTGTAGCACACAAGATTCAAGACATGCCGACACTGAAAACGTTATTTGGAGAAAAATTTCAGGATTTCTTCAATGACTTTAAGGCTAAGGCCCCATGTTGCGGAAACACAGCTTTTTTTGTTGCAGAATTTGTTGCGGTTTTTTGAGCCAAAGCCAAGAATGGCTGCAAAAGGAATAGGAAATATACAAAAAGTAATTATACTTCAACCTTTTGCTCAATCCACTCCTGGCTTTGGCTCAAAAAACTGCAACAAAATCTGCAACAAAAAAAAAGCTGCGTTTCCGCAATGTGGGGCCTTAGCCTTAGAGAGGACATATCTTAAAAAAAACTTTGCTTAATTTACCTGAATCTGAAAGGATGTAATATTTTTATCAACGAATTAAACAAGGATGCTACTGTCTAAGCAAGACATGACTATGACTAGGTTCACACTAGTGCTCACTCTATGTTCGGGGATTCCGTTCCCCATTCAACTTGAAAAATGCGGAGCAGGACTTTTCTCTCCACATTTTTTGAGTGGAAACTGGACGGAAACACCGCGGACCCCATTATAGTCTATGGAGTCTGTGGGTTTCCAAGGATAACTGCTTTTTAAGCGGACTAGGTTTCTGTTTTTCAGGTCCCCAAGCGGACCCAAAGAACAGAAATAGGTTAAGGTGCCCACACATATTAGAATAATGTTGAAACTGGATATTGAAGGTATATGGCCATCTTCATGTACTCAAATGTAATCTTGCCTCCAGGCAAATCAGATTGGTTGTTTTTTTTTTTTTTTTGTTTTTTTAGATTTCTAAAAGTGATTTGGTTGGTTGCTATAGACAACAGTTTCATTCTTTGGAGCAGATTTATTATCAAGTCTAAAAAATACTGTCTTTGTTGTCCACAGCAACCAATCACAGCACAGCTTTCATTTTGTATGTTGTCTTTGAAAAATGAATTAGTTGCTATGGTAACAAAGGCAATTTTTCTGTTAGACATACATCTGCTCCTTTGTCTCTATTGCATGGAGACTTTTTGCTGTAAATACTGAAAATCAGGAATCCAGGGCCACTGATTGGATACCTTTTTAAGGAAACCTGTCCCCAGTATATGTAGCATCAAGTAATGATCTTTCCTATGGTGCCCCTCACTAAGATTTATGTTACTTGAAAAGTCAAGTTTTAAACTTTTAAAACTTTAGATTGGTATATGGAAACTTATTTTAGGCTAAGGCCCCATGTAGTGAGCCGCAGAAAAAAAAAAAAAAAACGCTGTGGAAAAGACAGCAGAGGAAATGCATAATTTTTTTTTGCATCGTTTTTCACAGAGAGTCCCGATTATACTTATACAGAAAACACCAACGTTTCTGCAGGTATAAATGACATACTGCGATTTTCAAAAATTAAAGCGTTTTTGAAAATGCAACTTTTCCGCTGCGGATTTTTTTGTGAAATGTGGGATTAGCAAGAATCTCATCCACTTTGCAGGTACTGTAAAACACAACGTTTTCGCAACGTGGGGACCCAGCCTCAACTAGCCATTGCGAGTGGGGAGCAGCTTCATCTAGTCAAGCAGCAGCTGAGGGACACATCAGTCACGCCACACAGGATGACTACATGACTAGATGAAGCTGTTCAGTGCCCCCTATGACTAGTTAAAGTAAATTTGCCTATGCCAGCCTCAGGTTTTAAAAGCTTATAATGTGATTTTTCAAGGTATAAGCTTAGTGAGGGGCAACTTAGGGGAGGCCATTACTTGATGCCAGTTTAGCGTGGAAAAAAACACCTGACAGGTTCTCTTTAAGAGGCAAAAAGAAATGGAAGCAGGAGGCTAATATAAAGTATGGAGATACTTTTTCAAAAACCAAAAATTCAAGGGACTTGACATCAAAATTGTCCACTGGACATAGTTGCCAATATAGATATATTTCTGGTATATGTAATCTACATGTATACCTATAAAAAAGTCACACTCTGTTACACTGTATGTTAATTAGATACACATTTTACATATCTTTATATTATTGTTGTATGCAGCATACAAGGGATCTTATTATGCAGAACTGTTGGAAGTGGGACAGCTTAGGCAACAGGTGTAGACACAGTATATTCATAATGCAACTGAAGGTTTGGGTTGGAATTATAGCATGAAAGACCATAAAAGCTAATAATGAGTTAACCATAGTCTAGTATAAAGAAAAAAAAATGCTTGTTAAATAAACCACACAAAGTGAAGAAATCCTAGAAAATACTCCATATCAGTATACATTTTTAGAATACTATATTATTACTCGTATGGCTTGTTTCATGATGCAGCACAAATCAAAAATTATTGTCTACTTTATAAGATACTTAACTCTGAGTTTCCTCCACCTCTGAAAATAATTATCTCATATTCTGCAATTTTTAAAAAACTCCTTTTACGGGATATATTTGGCAGGTAACGTTTGACACGTACATTATCCAAACCACATAACTGCCTCTCCTGAACTGTTTCTTGAATGCTGGCCATGTTCAGTCTGATGCAACATTGATGCAATGTTAAATCTTCTAACAAAGTGAAAGCCTTAACCTCAAAATGCATGACACACTGACAGAGCGTGCCATCACTTCAAGTGTCCCTACACATTCTGTAATTTGATAACATAAGGTAAGAGAGGGAGGGTATAAATTCCATTCACAAAGTTGCTGAATGAGATCAACAAGCATGTGATGGAATATTATAGACTGAAAGAAACTCATTCAGTTTATTCAGCTATTGAGTCATAAACACTTTCCACTGCTATACACAAAGTCAATAACGAAATGTACAACGATGCAAGTGTCATTTGCACATATGACAGGGGCTCTGCAACTGTATCCCTATTAGACAAATCTGATTTTATTTTATGTGTTGGTTAGGACCTTGAAGACAGCAGTTTTTATTCTACCACTACTCCAATATTAATCATTAAAAATCTAATTTTCAGTTCAGCATCTGTGCTATCAACCAGAGTTTTCAAAGGCTTTGAAAATCTTTGTTCTGATATTATTTATTTCCCATTTGCTTCATAAATGGAAAAAGTAAAGAAGCAATTCAGCAAAAACACTGCACCCCTCATCTGAATGCTTTTTACACTCTCAATTTGATCTTCAGGTTACATTTTTGTGCTATGTTACACTGTAAATGCCATGATGCCTCAGTAGAGCATCACATGAGCAGCCAGAGCAAGTTCCACCTCTGCTTGCTGGGGGACAGTATAATTTTCCTTCTCTCTCTATTTTTCTAAATAAGCTAAGAGACCCCAAGTATATAGTCAGGAAAGCTGCACTTCTCATCTTCTTCATTATAACTGTGTGATAGAGGTGTATCTATTCAACAGCAGTAGCTCTTATAACAATTTGTTTCTATCGTGTGGAGAACTAGCTGAATTTGATATATTAGGTAAATGGTTATATAACAAAAGAAAACTAAAATTACTGGAGAGTCGCATTAAGCAACTTTCTAAATAATCTTCATTAAAAATTTGCTACCATTATGTTGCTGTAGAGCTTTTGCAACTCATTTACATAACTGACTGTGGTGGTACTGTTTCGGGCTGACTTCATCTTCTCTTCATCAGAGAAGGAGAAGCAGTTGTACATGGCATAGCAGGCTATTAGAGAGGGAGTAGAAGATCCGGGGAGAGATCATGCATGTCATGTAGAGAGAAAGGAGAACCCATGGCAAAATTTGCATGGGGAATGGAAAGCAAAAGCACAGAAGAGAGGAGATTCCTCATGGGATGTAGAAGGAGAAATTATTACAGGAATAAAGCTGTGCTAGCACTTGAGAAATAGCATGTAATTCACTTAAATGGTAGCTGAGCAGCAATGATGATGCACTGGATAAGTTTACGGACCCATATCTTTCTAGCTCCATACACAATGTAGAAAGCAGATGATTAGTGGGGGTTCTATATGATGCACCCCAACACATCTCATATTGACAACATCCTATCCTAAGAATAGGTTGTTAAGGAAACCCCTTTAAGGAAAGCAGTAAACATATCTTATTTATTCTGTGTCAAAGGTGTCCACAAATTTTACAAATCATGAATAATTCTGAAGCTGGAGAGGCCATGGAACTTATAAATGTTTTTGCATTTGGAAAAGGTCAGGTTGCTAAAAGGCAAACATACAATTTTGTTTGTCACATCATAATAACTGTGATATCCTCACCATAATTATAGATATGTCTATCATAATTACACTTCAACAAACATATACATAGTTTACAAACATTTATTCCTACAATTATGTTTTATAATAGGCAACAGGCAGGCCACGTATGATTTTAACATTCGCAAATATCCTATGGGTCAAGGTCACTAATGATAATGTTGAATATGATTAGTAATAATCTTCACTATATTCATCCTTACAACATATTTACTAAGCAAATGAAGTATAAATTTTCACAGTAAGGAGTATTTGATCCACAGTTAATCACAATACTGACCCATGAAAGGGACCTCAGAAGACTATTTGTTTCTACTGGACTGATTTTTTCAGCTGAAAGATATGCGAATTTCCTAATCCCACAAAAGTTGTATTTCTAAACAACTTTTCTTTTTTTGCCAGTTTGGGGTACATTTTCTTAGAACAGGATATCCATGTTCGCAGAATAATTTTCAAGGATGATCACACCTGCTCACTAGAGTAGCACAAAATCCTTTGGTGTGCTCAATCTCAGACACAATGACCAGAAGCACCATACAGAAGCAGTAGGTAGAATTGTAGTAAAATAAAGAAATTAGTGACACCAATCACAGGATGGAATATCAGGCCAGGAAAAATGCTGGATCAGTAGCGGGTTAGGAAGATAATCTAGATACTGTTCCTTTATAGATGACATAGAAATACATTGAATCCTCATGCTTGCCAGTATTATGAAGCTACTAGTCTCTACTAGAGACTATCTGGTTGGGAGGGAACAGGAAGCTGATATTAGTTGTTTGGTAGTTTCAAACTTGGAATAGCTGACTTAGCGATCTACAGTATGTACATGCCAATGAATAGCAACTCTGAATGTGAAAAATAAATATGTTCTCTTTTACTTGTTAGGTCAATAAACTCTGTTGCGGAAATCATCTGTGACTTTTTTCCTCAGTGTCATAGGGAGGCAGGTACAAGAGCAAATGACGCAGCTCTCTAGTGAGAAGTTCTAGTTATGTCATTTCAGTTGCTATAGTTTGCACCATCCTTCTCTCCTTGTTTACTTGAACAGATAATGAAGTGCTAACACTGATTTTCATATCTTATTGTACCCTGGGGTTATCCCAGCAATAAATGATCCGGAAGGACTAGCTTACTAAAGTCCAGGCATCCTGGTTATCAATGTGAGAAATTAACTTCTTTGAAGATTCAAGAATTTGCAAAGCAATCTCATCATTAGGTAAATTATTTCCCAAATCTGGAACTAGAGTAGTTTATTAGGTTATAGAATACATCTGTTTCCTTTGATGTGAATGGAGCCTTAATTTCTCGTAAACACAGGATCTTTTTCACTGTCTAAAACAATTGTTTCATATATATATATGAAATGGTTTTCACCTGTGAAGTGAAAACCATTTCAGGTGACTACCTCTTGAAGCTCATCAAGAGAATGTCAAGAGTGTGCAAAGCAGTAATCAAAGCAAAAGGTGGCTACTTTGAAGAACCTAGAATATAACACATTTTCAGTTGTTTCACACTTTTTTGTTAAGTATATAATTCCACGTGTTAATTCATAGTTTTGATGCCTTCAGTGTGAATCTACAATTTTTATAGTCATGAAAATACAGAAAACTCTTGGAATGAGAAGGTGTGTCCAAACTTTTGGTCTGTACTGTATATTTTATTTTTTTATTTATTTTTGACTACTTGTGCCTACTGAAAAAGCAAAGCATCACCATCATTAAGGGAAATTTTCAGAGAGAAGATCCGCAAAATCAGGCCTGAAATATGATCCATAAATAAGGTGCACTGACATTTATTTAAAAGCATGAAAAGACAAGCTTTTTTCTAGGGGTTATTTATTTATTTATTTTTATTTTAACACTGGTACATGTGCATGGCACATGTACCACAACCTTTTTCCAATGTAAGAGCAGGAGGTAACATACTGACCTAATGCAAATGTTCTCTTGGTTAAATACATAAGCATCAGTAGAATCACCAACCAGTGTGAAAATTATAATGAAAATAATGTATAGTATCTCAGGTGATCTTCAAAATTAAAATGTAATATACCAGATTTGCACTTTTTCTAGATGCATATACCCACAAGTAATCTTCAGGATAGCATTTTTAAATTCGGCATTGGGATTTTGACTACTCGATCCTTTTGTTCTTGTGAAGATAAACGTCTGAAGAAGGAGTCTGACAGCAGCTTCTTGCCATTTTCCCATTCAATATATATTTACTGCTTGGCCAACCCTAGTATGGGAGAGTTTTATAGACAGCATGGCCACATCTACCATGAGTCAAGATGAGCATCTTGCCTCAGGCTGTAGATGGCAGAAACTCTGAGGGGGCATCGGCGAGAGGGTCGGATGTAGACAGTGTGTTCCAAGCTGCACCACTGTGTGCACCTGAGCCACAACTTGAACATTTTTCCCATCACCCTGCAGCTCTAGAGGCACCTTCAGGCACCCCTTCCCCCCTCTGCTCGTAACTATAATGATATCTTATTTACAGTTTACAAATGCGTTGTCCGGGACCTTTTCTGGCACACAGGATATATGCATCTTCTATTCTGCTCCCTGTTCCTAGTGGTATCATAGAGCATGCATCATGGATCTGGGAGCGCAACAGAATATGTAAATGGACCTGCTTACCAATTCCCGATCCTGCCCAGAGCCATCTCCCCTTTTCCATTCGACCTTGAGGTCCTGTGCGCTGACGTCCTTACGCCCGTGTGAAGGGGAAGCAGAGGCAGCCACTTGAGGTCACAGGCCCCTTTGCAGCTGCTATGTCTGCTATCGTGGTAGTTCTAGCACTGGTATAATAATTGTCCAGAGCACACAAAGCAGTATGGGAGAGGGGGGATTACCTGTGTGGGTGCACTATTACAGCAATAGTGCCCCCACACAGGTAATAGCATTATTTATAACATTGCTTATCTTGATGGGGGAGGCTATTACCTGTGTGGAGCGCTATTAGGGCACTACTATAGTAATAGTACCCCCACAGGTAATAGCATTACTTATGTGTTGGGCTATTACCTGTGGGGGGTGCTATTACCTATAGGGGGTGCTATGACAGAACTATTACAGTAATAGTGCCCCTCCACAGGTAATAGTCCCCCCACATAGTTTATAATGCTATTCGAGCCAGTTCACATGGTGGGATATGAAGAGGAATTAAGGCAGACTTCCGCTCAGATTCCTCTCCATTTTTTAGCCCCTCACCTCCTCAGATGAATGGGGCTAATCAGTGAAAAGGCTCGGCTCTCGAAATCTGTGGCTGATCAGTGGCAGACTTGGCAGGAAGATCAATCAGGACACTAATTTTTTTCCTAGTGGAGGGAATAGTCTAAAATTTTGCTTCAGGCAGCAGACAACCTAGAATCTGCCCTGATATAGAGTTCTACAGTATCTATAGTGTTTGCAAGATTTAGGTTCTATTCAAACCACATTTGCCCATACAGTTGACAGTATATGTCTGAGGAAAAAAATGCACAAATATATGTTCTACAAATATATCATCCATAATCTATTGAGCAGTATATCAGAAGTGTGTCCATTTAGCTTACATCTAGCAAGTTGATTGCATAGATAAGCATAAGCTGTTAAGCTTTCTTAAAACAACTGATAACCACAAAAAATACTGTTAGGCTAAGGCACCACATAGCGAGACTCAGCAAAAAAAACCCTGCGGAAAAGACTCTGGCGGAAACACATCGTGTTTTTTTCCGCAGTGTTTTTCACAGAAAGGAAAACTCTGTGGACTTTCTGCCCCTATTATACCAATATGGAAAACTCCAGCATTTCCGTAGGTATAACTGACATACTGTGATTTTCAAAAACTTGGACATTTTTGAAAACACAGGTTTTCCATTGCAGATTTTTTTTCTGCAATGTGTTTTTTGGAGGTACTATAAAACGCAGCGTTTTTTGACAAGGCATTTCCGCAATGTGGGGCCCTGGCCCCACAAAGCTAGGTTCACATTTTCACTGAGCTCTCCGTCATTCGGGTCCGCCGGGGTTCCTGAACGACGGAGAGCCAGACTGCTAAAACAGCGGTTATCCATGGACCCAATAGACTGTAATGGAGTCCGCTGGGTGTCTGCCATTTTCATACTGAAAGCGATGGAAAGAAAAATCCTCTATTGCTGGACTTTTGACTCCTCCAATTTCTGGCAGTTTCTGCAGTGAAGTCTGCAACAGATAGTCCGGCGCAGTTGTGAACTTAGCCTTAGTTGTATTTTTATAAGGAAAGTCAATGGCAGATATATTGCATCTACACATAGAGATACTTTTTTACATGTGTGCTTTTGGATCTGCTCTTGTGGGGAAAAATGTTCTCTTTCTCTTTGAAATAAAAAACAGAAATGGATCAATTAAATGGGATGCCAACTGTGGAACCTATACTTCAAGTTTTACCAATAGTCTGTATTACTATATAGTAGATGGTAAACTGGTATCTCTGGACAGGGATAATAAAGATAGTGATGTCACAGCTAATGACTAAAGACCACAATGATGTCACAGCAGACACATAATAAACACAAAGTCATAATATAAGGATAATGTTCACAGTAATATCACAATGTGAGGGTTAAACATTGATATTCCCTCAGGTGGTGTCCCCTATCCCCTATGGTCATTAAGTTTTTTCTTCCTACATCAGATTACTATAAATTGCCATGAGAAAGACTACAGTTCCCAAAATGCAAAACAGCAGAGCAATTTCTGTGTCAACACTAAACAAACAAGGTATACTAGGAAATATAAGTTTGTCTGTCTTTAGAATGTGAATACATCCATAGATAAGGTTATACAGCCTGCTGTAATGCAGATAACAGTGCAATCTATCTATTTACTCAGTCTATCTATTACTCACCTTTGTATTTAATTACCATATATGTTCATGTATCTGATTTATATGTAGCTTAAGCTTAATGCAGGAACTGTAATGTTTAATACAACAATTCTGACACCATGACAATAACACAGCAATGTCCTGTTGACTTTCAACATGGCTGAGACAAAGGGAAAACACTTCAATATTTTACATAGGCCACAAATGCTTTGTTCAAGCTGTTATAGGTTGTTAGTTAACTGCTACACCATTCTACATCATAATACAACCATGGCAAAGAACATGACTGTATGAAGAACTACAGTTGTGCTAAAAAGTTTACATACCCCGGCAGTTTTTTTTTTGGCCTTTTTCCAGAGAATATGAATGATAACCCAAAATTTTTTTCTCCACTCGTGGTTTAGTGGTTGGTTGAAGCCATTTATTGTCAAACTTCTGTGTTTTCTCTTTTTAAATCATAATGACAACCAAAAACATCAAAATGACCCTGTTCAAAAGTTCACATACCCCACTTCTTAATACCGTGTATTTCCCCCTCTAAGATCAATGACAGCTTTAAATCATTTGTGGTAGTTATGGATGAGACTCTTTATTTTCTCAGATGGTAAAACTGCCCATTCTTCTTGGCAAAAAGTCTCCAGTTCCTGTAGATTCCTGGGCTGTCTTCCATGTACTGCACACTTGAGATCTCCCCAGAGTGGCTCAATGATATTGAGGTCAGGAGACTGAGATGGCTACTCCAGAACCTTCATTTTCTTCTGCTGTAGCCAATGACAGGTCGACTTGGCTTTGTGTTTTGGATCATTGTCATGTTGGAACATTCAAGTACGTCCCATGCACAGCTTCCTGGCTGATGAGTGCAAATTTGCCTCCAGTATTTGCTGATAACGTGCTGCATTCAACTTTGACCAAGTTTCCTGCACCTTTGAAGCTCACACATCCCCACATCATCAATGATCCACCTCCGTGCTTTACAGTAGGAATGGTGTTCCTTTCATCATAGACCTTGTTGACGCCTCTCCAAATGTAAAGTTAATGGTTGTGGCCAAAAAGTTAGATTTTTGTCTCATCACTCCAAATTACCTTGTTCCAGAAATTTTGAGGCTTGTCTCTGTGCTGTTTGGCGTATTGAAGGCAAAATTCTTTGTGGCATTTGTGCAGTAATGGTTTTCTTCTGGCAACTCGACCATGCAGTCCATTTTTCTTCAAGTGCCTCCTTATTGTGCATCTTGAAACAGCCACACCAATAGTTTTCAGAGAGTCCTGTGTTGAGAGTGCTGATATGTGTGGGTTTTCCTTTGCATCCCAAACAATTTTCCGGGCAGTTGTGGCCGAAATTTTGGTTGGTCTACCTGACTGTGGTTTGGTTTCTGGGCATGTTATCAGGCCAAAATCACCAGGGTATGTGAACTTTTGAACAGGGTCATTTTGATGTTTTTGGTTGTCATTATGATTTAAAAAGAGAAAACACAGAAGTTTGACAATAAATGGCTTCAACCAACCACTAACCATGAGTGGAGAAAAACTTTTTGTGTTATTCATAGTCTCTGAAAAAGGCCAAAAAAACAAAAAATCTGCCGGGGTATGTAAACTTTTTAGCACAACTGTATAATACCTGTCGCTAAAAGGTTTTGCTTGAGGTGAGGTAATGGCTTGCACTTTTGTATGCTTAATTAATACAATTAGTTACATATATTATATACTATTTGCCACTATGTGATTTCATTGATTTCAATTTCAATATGCACTTGAAGTGTTTTATGCATTTTATTACTGCCATACATCTGTTTGTATTATTAACTTGATTATCAATTAATGTCTTTGCATATATATATATATATATATATATATATATATATATATATAAAGATTATACACTATATATACTGGGCCACTTGCTTTATGACTTTGCTTGAGAAAGGTGCTATATTGTGAGGATCAGAGTGTTGCTTTTAGGAATAAATCCATATGTTTTTTAATGAAGTTTTTGGAGTGCTGCCTTCTTTTCAGATTACATAACCTGATCCTGAGATTTGCACCGAAGCCATCCTGCTCTGAATTCCCATTTTTGTAATAAATATATATATATATATATATATATATATATATATTATATACTCATATATACAGAGACAGCTAAATATCTATGCATAAGGCTGACAGATGGAAAGATGGAATATGTACTCATGCACTCTTCTGTACACATGGACATGAATCACCCTAGCAAAAGGAGTACGTGTGAAACTGCAGGCAGTCATCTTTCCCTCTCCCCTCCTCCACATCTCTTCTTTCTCTTTTCTCCCTGCTTCTTTCACCTTTTCCCTTCTTTAATTCCTTTGCTTCATTATTAGGATCAGTAATAAAATATCTGTTACTTTGTAACATAGCAGTATCCTATATCAGAAGATTGCAAGGACAATGGTCCTGGTCACAGTGACCTTGTCTTTTGTAAGATTGTTAGACTTACACATATGTGGTTTGTCAGGTTCTAAATAACACATTAAATTTGGTGTGCACTTTAATATTACAGCTGAAAATAATAACCAGTTACACAAATGACCCTCAAATCAAAATATATAGTAAGGGAACTTTAGAAAGGTGACTGAAAGGCTCAATTTCCATTTGCACAGCAGCAATCTATTACATTTTCTAAAAAATAAAAATTACAAAAACACTTCCCAAAATTTCCATTGTGCTTCTGAGACCTGAACCTAAAGATGCCCACATACGATTGAAGTCAGTTGAACAGTTTTGCCAACTGTCTTGCTTGTATAGGTGTGAAGACTTTCACCATGATATTGAGGAAAGGAAGCCACTGCCAGAGGTGTTGGGGACTGGCGTACTCTTCGCACTCTTCTGACCAAAGCATGCATGTGTATGGTGTATTCAGGTGTATTCACCTGTGTGTAGCCTCCTTCAAATAGTCAGAATAGTTCCTGCTTTTATCACCCAAATTTAACTCCTAATCTAATGTTTCCTATCCAGATTTTCCTGGAAAACTGAGTTCTGCGAATCCTAGTTAGGGGTTCCTCAGGACATCACAACAGAAAAAAAAAACATTACTGCCCTGTTACAGTGGAGATAGTGAACTTGTTTTTGGTAAAATAAGAAAATGCTCTAGTTTTCCTTTTACAAATTGTCATTAACGTAGAAATGACAGTAATACGCTTAGGAATCAATGGATCTACAGTAAATGATTGTGTTCTCTTCCCTTGCTTGCATCCAACCTGCTCGTGTGCATGCTTATCATAAGATTAGGTACTAGGACAATTATTAAAATGGTCAATATGTGGACAAGTTTGGGGTACATTTTTGTAAAGTTTTGATGAGACAAGTGGAGCAAAACTGCTGGTTCAATACAAGGAGAGTAGGAGTACATGAAAACAACTACTTTTTCATTAAAAAGGTCTGACTTCTCTAACCACGCACTTATCGCCCATTTAATGCACAGGCAGGCATGGTCTGCCAGGGATTCTGTAAGAGCAGTCCTTCCTTAGAGGGGATCTTGGTCAGAGAACACCCTTCTATGACATTCATATATTCTTAAAGAGGATCATTAGACAATCCCTTTAATAACATGAGTATGTGCCATGTACATTGATGAGTTCATAGATTATTAAAGGGGGTTAAAGGATAGGTAATCGGTATTAGAATAGTGGAGGGCCAACATGTGGCACTCCAATTTATCAGGTGTTCTTAGCAGCTGGTACACAGAGTATGGAGAAGGAAGTAGACAGCTGTATTCTCTCTGTGTAGTGGTCAGACCATGAACTGCAAATTAGCTCCTATTGCACATGATCAATGGGGTGTCAGAACCACTCTATTCAGATAATGATGACCTGTCCTTTGGATAGGTCGTCTATATTTTTAGCCCAGAAAACCCCTTTAAGACTAAAGCCCCAATTTGCGGAAAAGCTGTTTTTTTGTTGCAGATTTTGCTGCAGCTTTTTGAGCCAAAACCAGGCGTGGAAGGGAGAAGTTTATCTTCTTATTTTGTATTTCCCTTTTATAGCTAATGAATGTTTGGCTCAAAAAAACAGCAAAATCTGCAAAAACCAATTTGTCTCATAAAACAAAAAGATTATTACGGCAATTTTACTGCTAGAAGCATTGATTTTTTTTCTATAAAGAATAAACTATTTTCTATGACAAAACAATAAAACCTACTTAAACAGAAAAATAAGCTTTTCTTAGGAATTTGGTAAACTAGCATTTGGTAAATGGCTAGTGTATTATTACATGATCATATTTCAACATACTGAATAAAATGCTTCTGCTTCCTTTCTTCTTATAGCTAAATTAATTTATGGGACAGATTTGTAGCATTTGAGCAGGAACTTAGTCATCCCACATTTATAATAGCACTTTGCTACCTACTATTACAGAGAAAGCAATTGTTTGAACATAATTTTGTTACAATGGCAGTCTAATCTATATTCATTATGAAAGAAAATATAGCTTGGATATTATAAACTAACATGAATATGTTCAGCAAATACAAAAAGAAAATCTCTCTTGGTCCAAGGGTCGTAATGACAGATTGTACCACTTGAAGAGACAGACTATTTCCTAGGCCACTTACCTTGGCTAACAGTACTTTTAATGCTCTGTGAGACATATATAACTAATGAAGCACAATGACATTGTACATGATAAGAATTAATGAACGTTACATTATTAGTCATCACAGCGCCACTGCGTGGCTAATTCCTAAAGGTGCCAACATGTGTTAAACCCACTGTTCATTAAATTGAAAAGCCAGACAGATGCATTGGAGCATACATAATACATATCCTTACATTACACATAAAGAAGTGATTTAGTATAGTTCTTTTTCCAATTCTCTTTTTATGAGTGATGGACCCCATGACCCATAGTTTACAGGGTGATTATGCACAATATTAGCACGATACAAGGGTGAGATTTACTAATCCTGTTTTCACCAAATGTTGGCCCATTTTATAGTGCACAGTGTCACAACTTAGGCTATGCTTACTTTCAGTGAAGCCATGGCCATTTCCACAAAGCCAAGCCTCTTTTCACACAAGTTCTAAAGGTGTCTAAAAAGTGTCTAAAACTCTTGATAAATATGGCATGTTATTCAGTTTTGTGTTGCAAATTACATCAGAAATCTCCCTCAATGACTATTCTCTCTTATAAAATGAGAACATAGTAACTTACTGGAAATAAAAATGACATACTGACAATAAGACAGAGGTGAAAAAGTTAAAAATAGATGGGGGAAAAGTAGGAGAGAGGGGAAACTTAAGTGAGTTTGAAGAAAAATCCTGGAGCATGCTAATTGCTAATGGCTAATGGTTCAGCTTTGGGCCTCAGACGGAGCCTGGCTCCACATATAAGTCTCATGGGGCCCAGGTTGCTAAGAAGCTGTTCACATGTTTTTTTTGTCATTGCCACCAAGGATTCCATATGCTCAAAATACAGGAAATAGGGGGGCGTGGCTAGCCGGCGACGTTAATGGACACATTTCTGTGAGTTCCTGCCAGCAGCTCCGTGATCCAAAGGATTGTACCAGCATCCTAGCATCAATATCGGGCCCCTGCCTCCGGGCTTTCCCCTACACCTTGGGGTACACTCCGGTGGCAGTTTGGAGGACACCTTCACGGGGAGAAAGTAGCACGGGGACTTGAGGCCTACCTTACCGCCGGGCTCCTGACACAGCATCTGCTCCACACCTCGACTGACATACCGGCCGGCCCGGACACCGCGCTCTTCCCTGCTTCTTCTGCCGCTGCCGACGTTGCGTCTCTGCAGGATCGGAGAGCAGCGGCGGCGATACCTCCGTGTGGTGCGGGCCGCCGCGCGGAGCGGTGACTCGCGTGGAGCGGTGGACACCGCGCTGAGGCCTGAGGCAGGAAGCATCAGACCCAGACACTCAGCGGAGGCGGCCTACATCCCTGGACGACTTCGCCTGTCCCAGGTCTGTGACTCGGCTCCCAGGTAGGAGATCTACTGCGGACAGCAAGGGGAGGGGGGAGTGCTGAGGCCTTCCATAGGCATTAAGGAGACCCCCAACCTGGTCCTCTGCCTTCCCTTCCATCTAGGCATAACTAGGCCCTAAACGGACCCTCACTGGCACTCCTACTCTGCAGGATCGTTGCCCTCTACAGGCCTACACCGCCACTTCAGCTCTGTGATTATCAATTGGCTTCCATACCTCAATCTCTGGCTGCAATATCACCGAGCCGTAGCTCGCATCCTCCTCACAGAATTCTCACTGGTTCCTACCTTCTGGGTGATGGCGACCTAGTTTTGGGGATTTAGTGCACCTTCTAGCAACCATTAGCGACAAATAGCCTGTTCTGGTATATCATACCTCTAAACGTTGAATTTATTGGAGATAATTACCTGCCAATATGGTGAAGGGTAGGAAACCCGCCAAAAAACCGGACAATAACCTGACTAATTATTTTGAGTGGGACCGTGGCGTAGACGGAGAACCGGGCCTCCCACCCACTGTCCAAATAGAGCTTATACCCTCAATGCCCACGACTGCTGCAGGAATTACTGCGACAATCATAGAGGGGGCAGACTTTAACCACGCCGAAGAACTGATGGATCTTCATCTACCTCCCACCCCTGACGATATCCCATATGCAACACAGCAAAACTACTCTACATCGGCTCAATCCACCAAGGAGCGGAGCTCTCTTCTGCGACAGCCACTGTCTCCGAATACTAGCCCACTTAAACAAAAGCCTCGGATGGAACTTCCTGGAGACCTAGATTATTCCAAAGACCAACCTTCCTTTGAGGCCTCTACATCCGTACCACCGATTGGCCTAGACAGCTTCCCAACCACCAGCGGACCCGCCTCTGAACATACGCTGAGAGACATGCTCTTAGCCCTCCGCTGCTCCCTTCAAGCGGACTTTACACAGCTGCTACAGCCTCTCCAGTCCTCGGTCAGTGCACTGGATAAGCGAGTAACGCATATTGAGACTAAGATGGGCGACCTAGCTACGTCACATAACAAAATCATTGATGCACACAATGACCTTGAAGACGATGTTGAAAACCTCAAGGCGAAGATGGCCGATATGGAAGACCGTTCCCGTAGAAACAACATCAAATTCAGAGGCATTTCAGAACAGGTTCAAACAGCTGATCTGTTTCCATATCTACAGGAATATATCAAATTTTTACTGCCCGACTCCTCAAACACGGATATCATTATTGACAGAGCGCATAGGCTTCCTCGCCCCAGACACCTAGGAGATGAGATCCCAAGAGACGTATTGGCTAGATTTCACTTCTTTCATGTTAAAGAAAAATTATTAGAAGCAGCTCGCAAGCAGAAATCTTGGCCTCCCAAATTCAGAGATGTACAGCTCTACACAGACCTCTCCGCTACAACCCTACGCCTCCGCAGGGAATAGCTCCCGGTCACGACAACGCTCCGAAAAAAATAAAATTCAATATAGATGGGGGTTTCCTGTGAAGTTGATCATCCTGAAGGGACCACCTTCACCATCCACAACCTGAATCAGGGTAAAGCATTGCTATCGACCTGGAGGATACCAATATCATCTCCTCAAGATACGGCAAGTGCCTCCCATCCCTCAACTGCAGGACGAGGATCTCCTACAAATCATAAATGATTTTCCAGGATGGCTACACCTCTATACTTAGGTGCACAACCTCCCTTTGCTCTAGTGGCTTAACCGGCAGGCCTCTAATAGATACCCCCAAACATACAGTCAACCTGTATTCGTCTTTGAACCGTTTGTTCACTCATTTTGTTTATTGATCTTCTCACTTGCGACACTGCCTACCCTTCTTCTGAGGACCTAACACACTCCGGACGTTCTCACTTTACAGTGACAATATGGTGCTTAAATTGGCCTCTCTCAATGTCCGAGGCCTCAATAGCCCACAGAAGCGTGCATACATCTGGAAGGAGGCTCTCTCACTTTCTGCGGACGTGTTTTGTGCGCAAGAAACTCACCTTCTACAAAAGGACGCCTTCAGGCTAAAACATCCCTCCTTCCCTGTAATCTGCCATGCACACCACCAATCGAAAAAACGTGGAGTCCTTGTCGCCTTTAGAGACTCCGTGACATTCTCTTTGACAGCACAAAGAGCAGACCCCCAAGGCAGATTCCTCATCATTGTTTGCCTCCTCAACAATGCCCCCTTTACAATAGTCAATGTATACGCTCCGCACCGAAAGACCCTGGCATTTCTGCATAAAGTCCAACGACAAATTCAAGACATCCAACAAGGTGAATTAATAATTTGTGGAGACTTTAACAACATAATGGATCCTTCTCTGGATTCGACTAACACCAGTAGGGAGAGCACCTCCTGCCTGCATCAATTTCCGCATAATGAAAATCTACATGATATATGGCGCGCGCATCATGCGGGCGAAAGGGACTTTACCTATTTCTCAGCAGTCCATGGCTCCTATTCCCGCATCGATATGTTCTTGGTAGACCTTCCGACCCTGATGAGTTCCATAAAATCTACAATTGAATCAATCACGTGGTCTGACCACGCAGCTATTACTCTCACTATAGAAGAAAAGACACCACCTTCCTCTACTAGACTCTGGAGAAATAACACTTACCTCATGAGTCATCCTAATTATCGCCCGATAATAGAAAAAGACCTCCAGGATTATTTCCAGACAAACTCCACCTCTACCGATGACCCCTATACTCTCTGGAATGCTCATAAAGCGTACATCCGTGGCACACTTATAAAAATAGCGCATGGGAATAAAAAAGAACGTCAGAAAGCAATTAAGGAGGCAATGTCTACACTTCGTACTGTGGAAGCTGCAAACAAAAGTAACCCTAATCCGACCACTTCGGAACAACTCAACCAGGTTAGACAACATCTACGTTTGCTTCTGCTACAAGACTACGAAAAAGCTCTGAAAAAATCTAAAGCTCGATTTTACTCCCAAAGTAACAAAGCCGGCAGATTGTTGGCTAGACAACTACGAGCAAGAGCAGCTAAATCAAGGATCCCATACATCAAGCATCCTATAACCAAAGTACAATTAACAGACCCGAGAGACATCGCCAATTCCTTTATAGATTACTACGCACAGCTTTATAATCTACAAGAACATACTCCTCTCCCGCCAGATCATTCCACTTTGGTGTCCGGCTTCTTGGGCAACCTAAAATTACCAGGCCTGACAGATGACCATCTCTCGGCCCTAAACGCCCCTATTACTCTCCCAGAAGTTCTGAAAACCATACAGTCCTTACCTAAGAGCAAATCCCCAGG
The DNA here is from genome assembly GCA_947044405.1 of Leptodactylus fallax. Classification (NCBI taxonomy): domain Eukaryota; kingdom Metazoa; phylum Chordata; class Amphibia; order Anura; family Leptodactylidae; genus Leptodactylus; species Leptodactylus fallax. The sequence goes on along the minus strand of CAMRHE010000148.1, from coordinate 1,214,598 downwards.
GCCAGATGGTTTCTCTAACGAGTATCTAATTTACTTTCAACAAATACTTGCCCCATATCTCATGAACTTCTTCAACCACGCTATGTCAGGTGCACCGCTTCCACGCGAATCCCTGGCGGCACTAATTATCACCCTCCCTAAACCAGGCAAACCGGCTGATGTACCGCAGAATTTCAGGCCAATCTCGCTGCTAAACTCGGACCTCAAGTTCTATGCGAAGATCTTAGCAGCTCGGCTGGCTCCCATTCTCCCAGATTTAGTTGGTGCAGACCAAGTGGGCTTCGTCAAGGGCCGCCAGGCTCCAGATAACACCAGACGTGTCCTCCATCTGATAGATCTTCTGGAACGCAGGAGGACTCCAGCCCTGATGGTAGCCTTGGATGCCGAGAAGGCGTTTGATCGGATTAACTGGTCCTTCGCCTTTTCTGTCCTGCAGAGAATGCGATTCTCTGGCCCTATCCTCACTGCTATATCCAATCTGTATTCCTGTCCATCGGCCAGAGTGTTTACCAACAGTACACTGTCGGATAGCTTTACTATAAGGAATGGAACGAGACAGGGATGCCCCCTTTCTCCCTTGATTTTTATACTCACCATTGAGCCATTGGCGCAGACCCTGAGGCAAAGCGACAGAGTTCAAAGAGTGAAAATCTTGGATTCATCTCATCTCATCTCCCTCTACGCGGATGATATCATATTGTCCCTGACTCACCCAGAATCCTCTCTGTCAGCTGCTATCGGAATTCTCAAAGAATATGGAGCCCTCTCCTTTTATAAAATTAATGAGTCTAAAACGCAAATTCTCCCGTTGGGAGTCCCCAAGCCACTTCTGGAACGGCTTAAGGAGGAATTTCCTTATGATTGGAGGTCGACAGACTTGGATTACCTGGGAATAAAGATCACTCCCTCTATTACACAAGCGGCCAAAGCCAATTACATGTATCGACTGATAGATCTAGAGAGAGAGTTCCAATCTTACTCAAAACATACCCTGTCATGGCTAGGCAGGATATCTGCCTTTCAAATGATGCTGCTTCCAAAAATCTTATACCTATTCAGAACTATTCCTGTAGCTCCCCCTCTTATATTCCTCCAGAAAACTAACGCTATGCTCAACAAGCTTATCTGGAATTCCAAGAAACCAAGACTCCCATCTTCTATTATGCACAGGAAACGGGGAGTAGGAGGTTTGGGAGTACCAAACATCTATGATTACTATATGGCCTCACACCTTTCTACTCTAAAGGACTGGTGGCACAACAACGCTCACAAATCCTGGTTACGTATCGAGTCTTATATGATTCCACAACACAACCTCCAATCTTGGCTTCTCTACTCCCTCTGGACTGAGGAGGTACCTTCACTTACATCTCCAATTCTAAAACACCTTATAGACAGCTGGCGACATATCCACCACTCTATAGGAAAGAAACAGTCACTAAATGTTAAGAGGGCCCCGATTGAATTCTTGGAGTTAGCAATTCTAGATCTCAATTTATCCATCTGGAAATCGTCGGGTATCACCTCTATCTCACAGATGTGGAGTGAAGAATCGTTGATCCCATTCCAGTCTCTGCAATCCACCTTTTCCCTACCCTCCACTTGCTTCTTTACATACCTGAGAATCAAGCACTTCCTAACCTCCAACCACAACAAACAAATTCTGTATAACAAATCTCTGTTGGACCTCCTCAAAATTCCCAACCCAGCCACCAAGACCCTCAGCTCCATCTACAACACCATAGGCTCTAAAGACCGTCTGGTCAAATCTACTCCGTTACTCAGCTGGGAAACGCAACTTCATCAACAATTCTCGGTCGTACAATGGCAGAGAGCACTGGCCTTCGCGAAAAAGACATTCCGGTGTACAACTCACTAGGAAACCACTGTCAAAATTCTCCTCCACTGGTACTATACCCCAGAGCGACTACACCGAATATTTCCGCAGACTTCGAACTCCTGTTGGAGGGGATGTAGCGAGAAAGGAACTCTACTCCATTTATTGTGGACATGTCCCCAAGTGGTGCCGTATTGGCAAGACGTCTTCCGGTGGATCTCTTCTCTGGTGGGATACTCCATACCCCCCTCACCAGCTTTGGCACTCCTATTTCTGCAGATCGACTCTTTCCCAGCGGTACATAGAGTGTTGATTGGCCATGCCTTACTGTCAGCGTCCTTGGCTCTTCTACGCAACTGGAAGTCTGCTAACATCCCATCTAGAGGAGACCTAGTGACCATGGTGGAACTGACCTACCAACATGAAAGAGTTCTTTCCCATGGCGTCCTTGGGGACAGCCAATTCCAAAAGAACTGGCTTCCGTGGACATTAAAGATCCAGCTGCATCGGCCGTAAATCCGGTTGTGCCGCCCTCAGAAGATCATAACTAATATTACTGTCACTTCTTGTTGTTTATACCCGTATAAACCTCTTTATTCTATCCTAACAACCCAACAACTCTTAGATAACTAACATATCTTCTTGCATATTAGTACCCTGTTTATTCTATGTTTATTTTGACTTATAGCTACTTCAGTAGAATATCCGATAATGCTTTTTTTTTTTTTTTTTTTTGAATGTTGTAATATGACCTTATAAAAATCTTAATAAAACTGATTGAAATGAAAATACAGGAAATAGTTTTTTTAATCGATGGCTACCTATTGAATTATTCCAACAGGTAGCTTCCAACAATTTTCTCTTCTATACCTGCTCCTGTCCAGGCCCACCTCCACTTTGACCTCTAGGAGTCATTGCACAGTACATCCCACAGTTGAAGAACACCAAAATGTTGGCTGCTACCTCTTGGAATAATCAACAGGTAGCAGCCTGGAAGTCAAAAAAGGGGGCAATATTATGTGTGGGGATCAAAAAAGGATATAGTATTCTGTGTTGGGGTCAGCGAAGGTGTAAATATACTGTATTGAGGCCAGTAAAGGGGGTAATACTGTGGTTGCCAGTTCAGGAGTGCTATATTCTGTGGGGGCCAAAAAGGGGGATTTTTTGAACTGCTAATAGGGAGCAGTTCTAGTAAAGAGGGGCATGACTTCAACATTTTGACCATGGAGCCCCCCAGACATAAATTTGCATGGTGCCCCCGGAATGACAAGTCCTCTCCTGCCAATGGGCTGCGATAAGACATTTGGCAGCTATCATTATGCAGAGGAGAATAAAGTAGAGTGCTTCCACATGTCATATGCTGGGATTTTAAGCACGTAAAGGGAGGTGCTATTTTCATAAAATACAAATAACATTGTCAAACTATGGTCAAACTATTGAGCTGGATTTCTGGGTGTTTTTACACATACCAGTAATGGGTCGACTAAGGGGTTGTTCACATGGTGGAAAATTAATTGAGGCAAACGTCCGCCTCAGGTTCCTCTTCATTTTCCAGCCCTCCTGCCTCCAACACTAGGCCCAAGTGATTAGGCCTACTTAGTGGGGTGTCTCGTGGTCTTGAGAAGGACATTTGTTTTCAGTGTCCTGCTTCGACAGGTGGAATCTACCACTGATTTTGAGGTGGAACCATCCCAAGGGCGTAGTTATTGGGGTGCAGCATTAGCAGTCTCTACCGACCCTGGACCGTGAGGGAGCTCCGAAGGTCACTCTGCCACATAAAATATGCCACTATTCTAAATGGCAGAAGGTAGGTAAGGGACCCATTACAAATTCTGCATTGGGGCCCAGGAGCTTGAATTAACGCCTCTGAATCCGCCTCAAAATCAGATTCCACCTTGTGCACATACCCTAAGGGACACTATATGATCTTATGCTCTATCCACAGCATGCTCTGAGTTTTTAAAAGAAACATAGCATGTTCTGAAAACCATGATAAACTATGACAATGATAACATTGTGTGAAAGTAGCTTTAGGGCAATGGTGCTGAACCTAGCATGAAGATGATTAAAAATGGAACTTCATTAAAAGACAGTGTAGATAGATGCATTAAAAAGAAACATTATATGGCATTAATTCAAATGAATATCTGATTATGCAATGCATGGGAATCCTGGGTCAGACCAAAGTGGAAGGCACTCTTACATAGAGAGGTGTCCAAAACATGGACATAGAGAGGGGTTGTCCTTGTGAGAACCCCTTTATGATTTGAAAAGCTGGTTCTCTTCTACTACAAATTACTATAATCACTGCAAAATTTCCAAACAAAAAAATTTAAAAAATGTTGTGCACTTGTTTTCAAAAACTTGTTTTTTTGCTTTTAAAAACAAAAAGTAAAAACAATAACATTCAAAAGTGCAAAAATTAAGTAATTAATTAAGAGTAAATACTCTTGTATTTGATGTGTCCCTGGAACCCTGTACAATATTTGAAATTAAAGAAGAAAATGCAAGACAGAACAGCTTAATGTAACATTTTGGATCAGAAACTAACCTGCCCTTTACTGAACTTGGTTCTATGTTATTGATCATAATATAGCCTGTAATAAATAGAAAAAGCGGTCAACTATTGTAAACCTCAAGAATTGAAAATTAGAAACTTCCATATCAATGAATTAATTCTTATTGAGTAAAGCAGCTTTGCTTGTACCTCTAGGACAGGGAGTAGTAGATTTCTTAAATGACAAGCATATGACTGTATGGTATGAGAGTATGTATTGGATGAAATCCCTGCGCTAGGGGATTTGGCTACAGCAGTGTGAACGTGTAGACCTGCACTCACTCTCATGTCCTGAAGACTGTAACAGATCTCAGACAGCAAGTAAATGAGACATCCAGTCTATACACAAACATAGTGTCTTACTTTACACACACTACCTGTCTGTCTCTGTAAGTTCATCTGTCTGTCTCTATTCATACACAGAATATTGATGTAAGCACACACCCTCTCCTCTATAATCACACACATTTGTCTCTACACTAAAGTCCTGCATTCACTGAACACAGCCTTCCCTAAACACTGTGCAAAGTACACTATACTGGTGCTCTTGAAATAAAGGAAGACATTTAATATTTTTTTCAGGTAAATTAAAATATAAATAAAGAAGCTAAGTAAAGGGTCCGAAGAAAAGAGTGATACTCTTCACCAATCCGCCGTCACTCTAGTTTGATGTTACCCAGGGTCCCACTGGTCTTTACTTCCTGTTGTTTCTTGACACACAGGAAATGCCTGGAACTGCCCATTCAGCCGGTCAGTGGTCATAGCATTGTCCTGGGTCAGCCAGAGATTGGCAGAGCAGACTTACTAAAAAGTTTTCTATGTGTGTTGGAAACCAGAAAGTAAAGACCGGTGGGTGCTGGGCAGAATTGGAAGGGTGATCAGCGTGGCAGGTAATCAGTGAGGGTTGGTTATTAGCTGTTTGATATTTATTTATTTATTTTCTTCCTTTAACAGGTCATTACACTGCATATAACATAAAAGCATCATATTTAGGCTTCATGCAATGTAGTTTTACCAGCCTATTTTTGTTATGAGAAGCTATGCTTTACCATGGTGCTGACCCTGTATTCTAAGCAGGGGAAGAGTATGGAGAGGGTGTAAAACAAGTAATATCTGTTACCCTTCTTCTTTCCCTAGGAGACAGAACTGTCCCCAATCCACAAATAAATGGTGGTTAGTAACAGACATAGAACTATAGACTTATTTATTTATGTATTTACTTAATGTGTATTTAAAGGTTTGGGTTCTGCATTTCTGACCTTTTATAGGAAGTATATATTTTTGGAAAGCAATGAATATATCTAGGCCAGGGTCCTGTCACTACTGTAGTGCTGAGCTTCAGGCCCAGGTTCCTCAATGTCTGGCATTTATTTAACTACTTTAGCCCTCCAGTAGATGTGACAGGCCAGGATATCCATCTAATGGGGGCAAATATTGGGCAGTTGTATATCAACTGTTGGATGCTTTTGTCCTTGAGGAGATAGGCCTCTGCTAGACTCCTCTCTTCTCCCCATGCAGTACACATGTGCTGCTTAAGGTGAGTTCACACTTGCACCGGCACTCCGTCTGCTGCGAATCCGACCTAAATCTCGGAAAACTGGATAGGGAAAGGTTTGTGACACTTTGCTTAAAACCCCATTCACTTGAATGGGTTTTTAAAGCAATGCGCGGGTGTGCGCTTACACCCTCTGCACCACGAAGTCGTTTTTTTCGTCGGAAACAAAGTCAGACATGCAGGACTTTGTGTCCGACGAAAAAAAACTGGCTTCGCGGCGCAGAGGGTGTAATTGCACACCCGCGCATTGCTTTAAAAACCCATTCAAGTGAATGGGGTTTTAAGCAAAGTGTCACAAACCTTTCCCTATCCAGTGCCTATCCAGTTTTCCGACATTTAGGTCGGATTCGCGGCAGACGGAGTGCCGATGCAAGTGTGAACCCACCCTTAGAAGTTTTGAGCGTACATATTTATGGGAGAGACGGGTGAAATAGCTGTCAACTGAAGGAGTGCTAGGCCGAAAGTAATGTAATGTGCATGGCCAGCTTTAGGTACTTATATCAGAAAATATATATCATGAGCAATGCAAAATAAATAAGGATATAATACAATGATTGTTTTATTTTTCCCAGTTACAAGGAAAATGTTGTTGTTATTTAAGTAAACAGACATTGGTCTTGATAGGTGCAGATGCCTTTTTATGTTATATTTTTCGGTTGATATCTGCACGCAAATGCAACCTTCCTAATAGCATTGGGGAGCAGATGTATGGTTTCCTGTTTCCTATTGTGGTTTGCCATGCTCTGTGCATATGCAGAGCAAAAGAAACAATCAGCCAATATTTCTTCACATCACTGTCCCTTTGACCCCCTGCTTGGTCCTTTCTGTTTGCATTAAGCTTTTAGTATTTATTGCTGTCATTGGTGAGTACAGGAAGGACAGAATGTCTTGGTTTCCAGATTATGGGAACATAACACATTATGGTAGAATTGTGATTTAACCCTTTAGAAAGGAAAGGGAACTGTACCATAGGTAGCTGTCTATTTTGCAGTATAGCAAATCAGATTTTTATGATATACAGTCTGTCCTATCTGCATTATTCAGGTCTAATTAATGGGAGACTGACAGCCCTGAAACTTCCTATGTGACTTAGTTTTTCCACCCCTGCAGCTAAAGTTTAGTGGATTATATAAAACCTACCTAGATTATGTATTGGCAAGGCAATTTGTTTGTTGCCAGGATGATAAACTGTCTATAGACAGTTTATCAAAGCTACCGTGATAAATTCTATATCTCTACTTTTTAGATCAGGAAGTATATTGGCAAATACTGCATAGGGTTTGTTTGGATCAACATTGTAGGACAACAGGTTGTGCTGAAAGTCCCCTAAAGCCTCCTTGTGAATGGAGTGCCAGTGCACTTGCATGACTGTCGCTCCATTCACTTCTATGAGGCTGTGGGCGCTACCAGGGATTACAGTCCTGGCAGACCCATTGAAGTGAATGGAGAGCCAGTCATGCAACTTTTGGTCCCCTATCCTCCTGATCACTGGGGTACCTGGCGTTCGGCCAATTATCCCCTGTCCTGTGGATAGGGGATGTGTCCATAACGGCACAACATCTTTAATCAACATATGTACCAGAGGGTGTTTGGTTTTATCATATTAATGCCACCATATGTAACAATTTAGAAGTCTTGAGATTGAAACCGCATGGTTAAATATGTGTGTAGTGATAGAGGTGACAGACTGCTAATGTCATGCAATCTGTCCATGGTGCAGTTACGTAGTCAAGTAAGATGCTCATATAGTAGAAAAGGGAAGATACATCGGAAATTGTTTAAACAAAAGCTCACCGTTTAGCTTCACCTGTGGTGGCACTAGAATTATCAGAACTCCTGGAATTATGTAGATCACATCCTCTATCTTGGAGCATGTTGAGACTTGTGGTTCTGCAATGATTGTAGCTTTGATACTTCAGATTGGGTATCCTCAGAACACTACAGAAAAACTATTGTATAGAGCACCTTATCTTATACTTGGAGCAGAGCCCAGTGAAGTTTGTTCATGTATTTTACATATTAATATCTCCCATGGTAATTGATAGTGCTAACATAAAATAAATGTTTACCTTTTGTAGAAAAAATATATTTCAAGCACATCATGGATCATCGGCTACGTGCTGCTGACTGCCTAATATCAGAGCTGGACATTGAACCCACAGTCATGCATGAATAAATGTCCCGATGTGCTCTTGAAGTCACAAACATGTTCATGCTGGGTTATGTTCCAAAACAATTTTATGCACCTCCAAGTATATTCCTGCTAATGACAGTGAAGTACAAATAATGTACTAATATACCTGATACCAAATATTTATGTGGCTAACATAAGAACCCATGTTCCCAATCTATAGACAAACAATAAGTATAGCTAAATTGCAGATTTATATAGAAATTGAACAGGATTTAGAGGGGGCAGTAAATTTTTTTTATCTTAAGATAGACAAACACTTTAGATAGCTTTCAGCCAAGTATGCATATGTTCTCTTTGGGGACTAAGGAATGAGTTACTGCTAGACACCTCTGGTGGTGGCTTATCTTCCTTGAAAACAAAGGTTCAGGCATGTTGAAATGCATATGATCCTGCTTTACTCTGACAGCAGATGTTGCGACACCTCTATACACAATAAATAACTGGGTTGTTCAACCAAAATCTCACAGTTGGTCCAATATTGACCTAATATATATTGGTACCGTTACTTGCTACTGCTTTTGTTATTGTTCAGGGCCCAGGCCATACTTACCAATTTCTAATGTATGCTCTTATTCTTCTGCAGATTTAACAACAGTATTAAATTTCTCTTGCAGAGAATCTCTTGAAGGAGAAGATTTAAAGGAGCTGACCACAATAAACCAGCCTTTACTGTCCACACAGCCCATGGACTTGATGACACATCTTCAATCCCTGCGGAGAAAACGAAGACGTGCTCGACGGTTGCATCAACCACGTTTAATGCGTGTTCGTTGCTCTCTGGGAACGTGTCAAGTGCAGAACCTGAACCATCGACTGTGGCAGCTGATGGGACAAATAGGGAAAGAGGATTCACCAATTCAGTTGAGCAATCCTCATAGCTTTGGTTGATTTTTGTAGGTCCAAAAGCATATATTCACAATGCATTGAGTATGAGTTTACCATACTGTGTCACTTCTGCTGCTTAGTAAATAGACCGCTTCTGACTCATAGTGTGTCTGGGTCATTTATAGTGTGATCACAGCATACCACACGTATGTCACATAGTAATTTGCCAGAATTCATAACCTACAACCAGTCAAAAGACTTTCCACCACGAACAAGCTTGGAAACTATTCTGAGCAAGTTGAAGCATATGTGTCATATGGGCCTGAGGCAGAACAGTCATATATATATATATATATATATATATATATATATATATACTGCAGAAACAGCATATTCAGAGTAGAAATTAAATAGTCATATCAAATAGGATGTCAGTCATAATCACATATATATTAAAGTAGCTTAATTAGGACATAGTCATTGTTAATACATTCTTATAGGATTATGTTGTATATTATATACTGTAACACAGTTTACAGGAATCTTCTGCCTCATGCAAAGCACAAATGTTTGGGAATTGTAGGTCAGATTACTGTCATTGACAGCCATAACATTCTCCATTTTTAGGTATTTTGATAGTGATAGCTTTTTATTTTCCCTAAAATATGTCAATGCTGACTGGAGTATTTTGCCATGCTTCTTAACACTGCATTAGTTAGCCATATGCAAATAAGTCCTCCTTGGTAGAAAGGGTGAACTTGCTCTAGCGCCACCTTTTGGAAGGTAGCTCCTTATAGATCAGTGCTTGGTTTACTGGAAACCTAGTGGCATAATCTGGGAATATAGCCAAGCCAGAATACCTTCTCCAAAATGAAGTAGGACCCATCTGTAGACAGCTGTTTGTGGTTTTTGCCACTCATCAGTGGGAAGCAAAGTACTGTCTGGCTTTGGTTAGTCATAATCAGCTTTGCTCTTTATATCCATCAATGCAAATAAACCAAGGGCAGACATAGCTTTACTATCATGGTGTCTGGCAAGTACATCACCACTTTCACTTTCTATAGTAGATCACAGTCCATCAGTAATTATGAGCCATGTGAATTATTTACAATGACATTTATACAAATACTGTACAAAGAGCCCCATTCAGATGTACGTCATGGATTTACAGTAGCAGAAACATTGGAAAACTATCTGTTGAATATGGAAATATACATAATCTTTTTTAGTTAGTAACACCTAAATTCAACCTACTATATTTTCTAGTCATCACCAATAGCAGAATTTTGGAGATTATTTGTATACCATTACAAAGATGAGCAATTAGTATTGCAAGCATCTGTGAATAACTTGCATAGATCATATATTTTTAATATACTAATATGAAGCTTGTACATATGATATATCTCAGTCAAAAGGCACAATTGTAATTTGTAGTAAAAAAAAATCCACATTTATGACATCAAATTATGCTCATCTGGAGGAATAGCCACATTTCTGCTAATTCAGAGACAGGTAGCTGTGCTTTTTAGGTACAAAGTAATGAAGACATATTCTATTTCCAAAATATACAAGATGTGTATATAGAAATATCCCAAATACAGTGTTGTCCAAAATGTCTGGCAGAATATTATTAGGCCAGTGTTTTTTTTATTTTTGTTCACTATTACTAGTAATTAATGTATGAAAAATGATATATTAAAATCCCATCATTTTTAAGGCAACTGCATTGTGACACACATTGAGCTGTCTTTTTCACACTTCAGCAAAGGAAGGCATTTCTAGGGGCTGCTGAGCAACTACCAATACACACAAAAGTCATACTTTTGGCCATAAATGAGGTTTTGCTTAGTATATTGAATTTAACATGGTTGGCAACTGACTAGACTCGGCATGGCAGAGGTTAGAAGAATGCATATATATGCCCCACATTGTTTGTTCATTAATAATGCCCAAACACATGCAAATAGGATAAATGTGTGCATTGATTTTTGTTCAATTTGTGAATCCTGATTTGTGACTTAACAGTTTTATATTATGCACAACATAGAATTTGCTACAGAAATAGAGGGCGAGCTGGGGAAGGGAAGTAGTTTTTGAATGTCCACATTTCATTGTACCCATATTGTATACTTATATATAATACAATAGTCTTTTCATAAAGAAGAATGACTTTGTAAAATCTTGGCAGCCTAATTATTTTATATTTATTATTTGTGTATTTATTATTCTTGCTGTTATTGTTGTTTAATATTTTTCCATTAATGTATTTTGTATATACAAAATAAATGCAGTATGGCCTCAAGAAGATTTTGAGGTGATTTTTTAAAACAGCACATCCTTTATTCCCCTATTATAATTATGAGACTTTGCTAGGAAATTGTAATTTCTTGGCGTAACAAGGACAGTTAAGTTGTGAAGGTTGGGGTAGGTGACAAAGAGAAGACAGCTACAGAGGGTCTAAAACTAAGGACAATTTGCTTTATAGGTGAACGACATATACACAAACACATTATCACACTGGACAGCATTATGTAAATGTACATTTTAATAATTACTTGTAAACTATTAGAAACTACATAGCGTAACCCAAGGTTTAGTTTTCCTTCCAGGGCCCAGCATCTTCAAGCTATGCCTCTCCCTTGATACTGTCAGTTTAATGTCACAGAAAAAGGCTTACCCACTTACCCATTACCAGATCATAACTGGCTTTGCAGGATGCAAGCAGGCCCCATTGCAAGATGTGATGGAAAAAACACAGGTGAAAAATGTTAATGAAACATCCACTCACACCCCTACAATCCATGAGGGGGTGGAAGCTAGCACCTCAAATACACACAAATAAAGCTTATACATGCTTTGTCACATGATATTGTGAGGTGCACAGCACCAGAGAACAGCCTATTAGTCACGCCTCTCACTATTAGATCAGGCGCGTTGCCCAGCACCTTAATACATGCACCCCAACAGTAGCAGCACCCTGCAAAAATGAGGGGCATAGCAGCGTCCTGCAATAAAGATTTAGGGAACCATGAGGCATTAGTCAATATTTTGAATATATCACAAAAGGAGGCCACACTTACCCAATACCAGATGATAGATACATGGCTGTGCATGATGCTAGCAGGCCCCTAATGCAAGATATAGTCAAAAAAAATACAGGTGCAACATGTTAATGGAACATCCACTCTCACACCTACAATCCATGAGGGGGGTGAAAACCAGCACTTCTAAAACACACAAATGAAGCTTATACAAGGCATTGTCACATGATAATATGAGGCGCACATCCGTAACCTGGAATGCTTGACAGTCTCCCTCAACAGCACTGTACCCACCTTTGACGCCATCTGGGCCCCGTGGGACACCTACTGTACATTGAGAAACTTATGATGTTTCTGCAACCACTTTCTCCTCCTTCTCTCCTCTCCCCAGCTCTTGATTTTTCTTCCCTGTTTCTCCCTCGTCCTTAGTCTGATTGCCTTATTATTATATTATATATATTATTATCTGCTAATTGCTTTGCACACTTGGATTTATTGTGTAATACTCCTTGTACTTTTCCTTCTTTGTTTTTGTTGAGGAAATGTGGAAAAATGTGGAAAAATCTTCAATAAATATTACAGTTAACAAAAGAAAAAAAAAAATGAGGTGCACAGTGCCAAAGCCTATTAGTCACTCCCCACACTATTAGTATTTTAAAATAAAATTTTTGTCTAGGGACCCATAATGCACGGGGAACCTTGACGTTGGTTTGCGGGCTTGTGTATTTTGGACAACATATTGACTAGTGCCTCATGGCTATTTAATCTTTTTTTTTTTTTTGGGGGGGGGGGGCAGGCCCTTTGCTGACTTTTACAGGGTGCTGTTATTGTTGAGGTGCATGTGCTGTATTAACATATTAACATGTGATATTGCCTAGCATAAGCTTCATTTGTGTGCATTTGAAGTGCTGGCTACCGCCCCCCCTCATGGATTGTACTGTAGGTGTGAAAGTAGATATTCCATTATTATGTTGCACTTGTATTTTGACTATATCTTGTATTGGGGGCCTGCTAGCATCCCGCACAGCCAGTGGCGTAAATACCAGGGTAGCAGCGGGAGAGGCTGCCACAGGGCCTGGGAAATTAGGGGGCCCGGCGGGCCCCTGATGTTTTTGGTTTTTTTTGTAATAGGCCGTTACCTGCTGGTACCAACAATTTTGTCCACATGTGTATATTTAGTTCTTTCCATTCTCTTAGATTTCTGTAGCTTGCGTTAATTACAGAGGAGAGGATGACCGCTTTATCATTTTTAAAAATAAAGAAGTGGCCTAGATCCACTTGTTCTCACATTCTGATTTGAGATTGAATTGAGATTAAATATATAGAAATTTTGGCACAGCCCTCTAAAGGGGTCTCCCAAAATTGGACCGCATACATTAGCAGTTCCTTGCCAGCTGTCACTGAGGCCATTGACTAGTCCTAGCAGTCACATTGGATGTACAGTAGGACTTTCAGCATTTAGGTATCAGACAAAATAGACACAACAGAGGTGAACAACGGAGTGCTGGGGACACGTAATTATGCTTTTTAAAAAAAAAAAAAATAAATTATACCTCCTCTGTACTCAACAGGGATTGGTCCAATTTCTGGACATCCAGGCTTAAAATCTCAATGACTAGTGTACTTCTAAAGAGACAAAGAAAGATTTGGGGATCATCTCTCTCTCTCTCTCTCTCTCTCTCTCTCTCTTTCAGCAATTTACCTGTTGTCTCTTCTTCTCACTTCCTGTATTCTTCAACAAGCTTGTGGGAGGGCTTTGACTGTTTGATTAACAGGACACTGTGAAGTACCTGACTAGATGTAGACATTGCCATTAGATATTATTTATTATGATTATTATAAATCTATAATAATGCAGATCAAATATGCACAGTAAATATATATTACATTACACAGGTTTGTAGAGAACACTTACATGTTCTCAGACAATGGATGTGCAGTAAACTCAATGTTATCTTTGTGTTTACATACAGAAATAAAATACACTGTCCAAGGCCTTTATCAGCAAACTGCAATTATCTGAACTGAGTTTCCTGCTGACGGAGCTGTACATAACAGCTCTGAAAGTAATTCAGAGTACTCAGCCCCCATAGAGAGCAGTGAGTCCCATCATCCATCCTGGTATCAGATAACAGGCCCTGTGCTTTGACTACGATGTGTAAACAATGGGAGGAATAATCTAAGGGCTGGTTCACATCTGTGTTTGGGTTTCTGTTCAGGGAGTCCACTTGGGGATATATATGTGTGTCCCTGTTTAGAAGCAGGGATATCATTTAGGTTGGACACCATAAAAACTGTTGCCCATGCTGAGCTTTTTCTCTGAAAAGTAAAAGGAAAGTCTATGTCCAGCCAAAATGATATCCCTGCTTCTTTCAGAGGTATTACAAGCAGATAACTGTGATATTTCTGCGAGAAAGCATTTTTTAATGTAACAATACTATACAAAACTACCGTAAAATGCATATTCCGTTTACTTATTGCCACTTGTATTGGTGGCACAACCTCTTTACTACTGGATTGTTTTTCTGAACCAAGCATATGAGCAGATATGAAAAAAAAATTCCTTCATTACGTTTTAAGCATTCT